>OX422208.1:334407438-335030322 GCA_949130495.1 Sambucus nigra
CTGCGACACGAGGTAATGGCAGAGTCGCACGACTCACGGTTCGTAGTACATCCCGGTGGGGACAAAATGTACCAGGACATGAGACGTCAGTATTGCTGGAGCAGGATGAAGAGAGATATTGCCGTGTTTGTTTCTAAATGCGCCACTTGTTAGCTAGTAAAAGTGGATCATCAGAGATTGGCAGGACTTCTACATCCATTAGAGGTCCCGATGTGGATGTGGGAGAGCATATCCATGGACTTTATCACGGGGTTGCCTACGTCACAGAGAGGTCACGACTCCATTTGGGTAATTGTGGATAGGTTGACCAAAGTCTCTCATTTTCTACCCGTAATGACCGACTACACTACGGGACAGTATGCCCAGCTTTTTATTATAGAAATAGTGAGACTTCACGGTGTGCCCCTAAATATCGTGTCTGACCGAGATAAGATATTTGTTTCACAATTTTGGGAGAGTTTTCAGGAGGCCATGGGCACGGAATTGCGGTTGAGTACGGCTTATCATCCGCAAACTAATGGGCAAACCGAGCGTACAAATCAGATGTTGGAAGACATGTTGCGGATGTGCATCATTGATTTCGGGGGTGGATGGGAGCAGTATCTTCCACTGGTGGAGTTTTCTTACAACAACTCCTACCAGTTCACCATTGGCATGGCTCCATTTGAGGCGTTGTATGGTAGACCTTGTCGTTCCTCAGCATGTTGGTTGAAGGTGGGGGACAACAAACTACTTGGGCCGGAAGTAATTCAGGATACTTCGGCGAGGATATAATTGATACGGAGTCGCATTCGGGTAGCTCAGGATCTACAGAAGAGCTATGCTGACGCGAAGAGGTTCTTCAGGGAGTTCCAAGTGGGGGAACAGGTTTTACTCAGAGTATCTCTTATGAAGGGGATTATGCTATTTGGGAAGAAGGGGAAGTTGGCACCGAGATATGTGGGACCATTTCCTATCATCGAGCGGATTGGGTCTGTTGCGTATAGACTTGGGTTACCAGAGCATTTGCACAGGATTCACGATGTGTTTCATATTTACTCGCTAAGTAAATATTTTAGAGATGATTTGGCTCATTATCACATTGCTTTGGAGGACATCGATCTCCAGCCCGATAGCTCCTACGAGGAGGGGCCAATTGCTATTTTGGACCGGAGTGAGCGGAAACTGCGGTAAAAAATAGTTGGAAAATGCTATGTGTCCTAAACAACTCCCCCAAATCATCCCCCAAATAGCTTTAAGTGTTATACCTTATGGTATGGGTCCCACCAGGGCACAACTCATCAATGCTATTTGGGGGAAATTTGGGGGAGTTATTTGGTACCCATAGCACCACTCAAAATAGTTCCCTTAGTACGTGTTCAATGGCGACATCATAATGTCGAGGAGTACACATGGGAGCACGAGGATGAGATGTACGAACGTTACCCAGAGTTATTTTTACCAGGTACTTTCTCGTTCCGAATTTCGGGACAAAATTCTGTTATTAGGGGGGAAGTATGTAATACCCCGTATTTTTGTGATATTTATTTATGGGATTAATTGAATTAAATGTGTAGTAATTGGGAATTAACTCGGATAAAATACTAATGAGATGTGAGTTGATATTTGATTATAATGTGTACATACGACGTTATATGAATATTGAAATTATTAAATTTGTCGTGAGATTGATATACTGCAATTTGGGAAATTTTGTTGAGACGCGTGTGACAGTCGCGTCAGGAAAGTAATTATTTAATTAAAAAGTGAATTTTATTTCTACTAACCGTATGGTCATTTTGAGTGCGCCAACATGTCCAGAAGGGTCGAAATAGTCAGAAAACACTACCCGGGGGTTTAGTTTGGGTCCCGGGGCATTTTTGGGCCATACCGACAACTTAAAAGGGTATTTTGGTAATTTTGGAATTTTGAGAATGAAAACCTACGAAAATTAGAGTTTAATTATGATTATTAATTAAACCCACCAACCCATTATCAGCACTAAACTAAGTAGTGGGCTACGGGAGAAGTTTAGAATAGAAGTTAAGGGTCCAAAAACCAGCCCCCCCCCCACCTCCATTGCCATCTGGTGAGAAGAGCTTGTAGAGAGAGAGAGAGAGATGAATTCTGTAGAGAGAGAGAGAGAGAGGAATTCAACCATCTTCAACCAACAACAAATCTGGAACATAAGGAAAGTTGTTTAATTACGTTATTTTGCAAAGAATGTTTCTTCCATGCGTAGGAAATTGATATAATTGTTTTGTTCTTGGAGAATGATAAAGACCCATTGAATTGGAATTAGAAAATTACTTTTGATGAGGAGATTGCATGTAGAATTGTGTTAGGGTGAGTATTTTGATAAAAATAGATCTTTTATATCACCAAAAACGGATTTAATTATGTCTATGGATGACTTTAATTTTCTAGGGTTCATGTTCATGGGATTTGGGGAAAATTGGGGAGATTTGCTGATTAGATGATGTTTAGGAAGATTTGGCCATATATAAATGTTTAGTTATGACCTATGAATGTTTAATGTGAATTAGAAACCTTAAAACACTGTTGGATTAATGTTGGAATGAGTTTTGAGAAGAGAAAATTGGTGAAAAACGTAATAGGAATTTTCTGGGCTCGAACTGTCACCTCGTTAGAAGACCTGCCCAGGTCGTTCGAACGAGCTTCTAACGAATTAACAGCTTTCCTTATAACGAGAGGGATGTTCGTTCGATGCCTTTCGTTCGAACGAGATCTCGTTAGATGCCCAATTCGTTCGAACGAACTCTCGTTCGAACAACCTCGTTCGAACGAGACTTCTAACGAGTTGACAGTTTGGTCTTTTTGACCTGATTTGACTTCTAGTGTTCCGTAACCTTGTTTAATTGTAGAGATGACAATTCCTTGATGACTAATCGATATAGTTGGGACATTTGGAATATTTAAGGAGTAAAACATAGAAGTGTGGTTTGAACCAAATGATATTTATGGGTTAGAACGTGAGTAACAAATTACGTCGCGAGGATAATGGATGATGTATATATATAAACCGGGGACACGTGTATTGGTATAAGAATGATAAGTATACCACTAATGAAATATGTTAAGTACTAAGATGTGTGCATGCTTAGTATACGTATATGATTTTATGTGTATGACATACCTACCATACTTGCTATCACGGGAGGTTTACGTTCGCTTAGGGCCATCTACTCCTTGTGTGTCTGGATTTAGATTGGTTCCTAGAGGACATAGTTCAAGAGAATGACTTATTTGTGAGTTAATAAGTCAGCTGACTATGGAGCGTAGGTATGTACGTGACCCATGGATATGTTGAATTATGTTCGCCTCCATTTTCGTGTGTTGCGCTGATTCTAACAATTCATGAGAGATTCGGAATTTGTGATCCTTATGTACGTGATGTACCGGGATGGATAGCAGAGTATGTGTGCACCACAGCTTAGCCTCAGGGTGCTTGTATTGTATATTTATGATGAGAAGAATATACGGTTAAATGAAAAGAATTGTTATGTTTGAATGTGAGAATCATCATAGTAACGCATTGAGAATATAAAATGGGAGATAACTTTTGGTAAATTGTATTACTAATACTTTGAAATTTAAGTAAATCTCTCTATTAAATTGATAACGTTGGGACTTATAGTACGAATCGAGTAGAAAGGACAGTATTTGTTTTGGTCTAGTTAGATATGAGAAACACTTGTATGGGTATGGTACGTTAGGAGTGCACTAATAGCCGAGAGGTGAGTATTTCATGTGAGAGCACGTCCTAACATGTACTTTGCATTCATTATTTTAATGTGATTAAAACACTTGCTATTTTTAAAATACTCTCCACTTTTGGGCTCTGACCTGTTTGCTTTCAAATCTACTTTTTGTAAAAACCTTTTTAAGTGCCCAGTCACAAGAACACCATGCATAGTATTTCCAGTCAGGTGACGAGCTGTAGCTGTTGTGGGAGTTACAAGACCTTGCTAGTAGACGCTTCATCTTCCTTGACTCTATATTCAGATTTCTTCAGTTGTAGGGCATGTCGCCCATTTCTTTTAGAGACATTTCATTTATTTCAGTTATTCAGACTTTTGGGTTGTAATTAATTCAGGATGCAGACTTGTTTTATTTTCTCTCCATATTGGGATTGTTGTGAGGAGTATTTCCTCTAGACTCATTTTTACTTATTGATTTACTATAGTTGGACTTTATTGTGAATGATTATGTTATCCTTTACATTTCACTTTTTGCATGTTAATCAGAGTTAACTTAAAATTTGGCAACTCATTTTTTAAATACTTGGTGGTTACTAATCATTAAAATGTTTTCGACAGTGATGCTATTAACTGAATCAACTTGGCATTTTGTATTAATTTAATAAAGGAGTAGCTACCCGGTATTTAATTAGTCGGGGTGTCACACTATAATGGCCGACCAACACTCCATGGGGTTTAGTTGGCTTGATATAGATTTAATCTGGTACCTTTGGCTGAAATTTAATGGAAAGGTTACAACGAATAATTTCAAAATATATATTTCACTAAGTTATATAAAATTACAATGGCGGGTGTTTACGAACAAATATTTAATGGATTTCACCGTATATGTAGTTCATTTTGTAATTAAATATTTGTTACGAGAGTTTAGGTAACTTGAGTATTGAGGTAAATTTTATCATTTTGAATTTAGTAGATAGATAAATAAAACTCCTAATTAATACACTCAAATATTATATAGGGACCAAGTTCTAATTCTCATAAAAATGATAGTTGTATCGAACTAACTTTTTATTATAAAAAAAGGTGAATAAAAATAACGTTTCATGGTTGTAGTTAGATTTTTTATATCCTAAAAATATTAAATAATGTATGAGAATGGTTTGGTGTAAATTACGTAAGTTAAAATGAGATTTCTAACGAGTACTGACATGGAGGGTAAAAATGCACTTTCATTAAAAATGGTGATAGTTGTAAATATTTTATATATAAATATGATCTATTCGTTTTTATGAACCCAATGATATTTTCATTGTATTTTTCTCATTTATATAATGAAATATATGACTTTTTAAAGTTTTAATCCGTAAAATGAGTTTAATATTGTTAAAAAACATTATATATATATATATATATATATATATATATATATATATATATATATATATATATATATATATATAACTTTTGGTTTACAAAAGAGAAAAACCAACTTGGTTTCTATATATATATAACTTTTGGTTTACAAAAGAGAAAAACCAACTTGGTTTCTTCTCCGATAATCATACCACTGATTCCCCCCCTTCCGGCTAATTTTCTCTCCCCTCCACCTTTCTACTCGCTCTCTCGTCTTATCACAACATACACACAAAAGTCTACCTTTCTTATTTCCTTCAACCAGTTAACATATACACCACCATATGTATTTACCTATGCCCCTAGTAACCCAAAACAAAATAAACACAATACCAATTTAAACAACTAACATAAAAACATACTCAGTTAACCCAATACCCATACATAGTTTTCTCTCCCACTATATATATATATATATATATATATATATATATATATATATAAACATAGCCGAAAATTCATGCTTGGCTCTCCCTCTCATTGTAATATATATACGCACACTAGCAGAATGCCCGTGCCTGAAGGCACGGTGAAAAGTTTCAAAGTACATAATCACAAAATGGTGGAAATTTCCATGTTGCATAATTGTAAAACAGCAAAAATATCTTCAACCAAAAAACCAAAGTGTATTTAAAAAAAAATGGCCAAGGCAGGAGGCGGGTGAGGGTTTAGAATGGGGATTTGTGATGTGGAGAGAGTGAACCTTGTCAGAGTGAAAGAGCACATGCGCACGCTCACACACACACACAAAGAGAGAGATGCATGAATTTTTTGATTAGTGTGCTATCAGAGTAACTTAGGGTATGTGTGAAATGAGAGAATAAATTCTTTTAGCATATTACCACTTTTTTGAATTTTTATAAAGAGTGGAAAATAAACTTGAGTGTACATTAGAGAGGGAATTTAAATTTTGCAGGGGTAAGAGGTTTTGACATCATAAGATGTATCTTATGACATATATAAGTTTTAGTCCTTAACAGTCATTGAGTAGTTGATAATTTTTTAAACGAAAGAAATATCAACATATTGATTCGAAAAATGACATTTCTAAAGACGTATTTATGTTATTATTTACTTACATGAACATGTCATGTTCATTTCAAAATTTTGACTTGTGTTAGTGGTGTATGAAAATTTGTTTTATAAATAGATTAACATGAAAACGAAAAAAATTACAGTACATCTAAAAAAAATACTTATAATAAAAAAAATTAATATTGATTTGATATTTATGTGATTTTTGTGTTTTACCTGTTGAATAGATACTTATAAATTTAGACACCGCACGATGACACGGCCTGAAAATCGACAATTGACCTTATCCCGTTCAAGCAAAAAATCAAGACCAAAAACAAACTAAAGATTTTTGACCGAGCCAAAGAACAAAGGAACCTTTTTTATACTCAAACAAAAGCTAAAGATGATAAAAAAGAACACGTTTTTATGTGAGATACTGAAATTATCAATCCAAACCTAAAGAGACCATACGCAATTAACAATAAAATATATATTTTTAGGACCTAAAATAATATCAATTATGGGTATAAGACAACAAACTTTAGGTTTCGATTTTTAGTCCCTATTTTCAAATTATTGATTGACGTGGCATGTTGTGATTGGTTGATGTTTTATGAATGTGGATCTGCACCACAATTTTACTAAAAAATAAGGACTAAAATTATAAAAGAAATGTTTGCTCTAATATTTTAAAAATACATATTACAATAGAACTTAAATTTACAAAGAGTCAATGACAAAAAATCAATTTAATTATCAACTACATGTACCATGTCCTTGCAAAGTTTAAGTTACCATCAAGAGATAAAGAAATAAAATGAGATACAATGAAAGATACCTCCATATGTCAAACTAAAAATAACTAAACAACTCTTCAAACACCGAGGGTTGTTAGTGAAAATACAAAACATTTAAAACATAACAAAAAACCACAAATCCCCCTACAAACCCCTCTAATTTGAACCCAACGTCACACCTCAACCACCGTCCATCTAGCTTAACCCAAATCCATCACCAAACCATTTTCAGACCCATCCTCAACGACCATACCCAGCTCGAACCAGCCTTAACCTGGCACACCTCAACTATCCCCTTAATCAACTTGGGACCCATATTTGGTAGTTGTAACCCAGTTCAGTCCGAGTCCAAGTCCGCCCATCTTGCCCAATTCCTACCTAATTCTGCAAGATAATTTAAATGGAATAGTCGTCTTGTTGACTTGAATAGCAGTGGAATGGTCATCATGTTAGATGCCTGGGCACCAAAAAAAATAGAGAATAAGTAGCTTTTAAACCAAAAGATAAAATAAAACTCTTTAGAGAGAGAGCTCTTACGAACACCAGTTGGGTTTTTATGGTGTTTTTGGATGTTGGTTCAGTTGTTGTTTGATTTTTTATGTTTTGGTTTCCTATTCGTATGTTGCTCAGTGCCTTTGACACGTGGTTTCCTTTTGTGAGTTTGACCTGCAGGTGTGCCCCTCTGATGTGTTTGATTTAAAAATAATTTTAAAAAACTGATAGGGAGAGGAAATAAGTGTTTGAGTTGCAAGTTAAAATTTCATCTTGTGAAGTTCATCACATGTCTTCAAAAACAAAAAAAATTATGGTAGGCAATAAAAACTTCATTTCTGTAGCATGATAAAACTATGGTACTTAGCGAAAAAAGGTCCATCTCCTTCTTTTCGTAGCATAATAAATCTATGGTACTCAACAAAATTTTACATAACATAATAAAACTATGGTACTCAGCAAAAATTCATCTCCTTTAGTAAAAATAATGGTACTCAGCAAAAAAATATAATAAAAGTTCGTCCCTTTCTTTTCATAACATAGAACTTAATTTAAAGTACATTAAAAGACAAAGTATAGATTAAAAAGAAACTTTTAAATAGAAAGTTCAAACTAAAATACCCAAACAAAACAAAGATCAAAACCGATAATCCAAGCCATAAAATATGTCACAACAAAACACAAATGTAGAAACATGAGAGAGTGAGAGATACTTACAGTGGTAAAACAGAGAAACAAAGGAGAAAGAAAAGACTAAATTTCTTGCAAGTTGTGGTAAAACTTTTAAAGAAACAAATAAAGAGATAGAGAGAGAAAATAATACATATACATCATTTGTTTTTTGAATAGAACTGATGGGGACAGTGAAAAGATGTGAGGGATTATATTTAGAGAGAAAGGGAATGGGGTTGAGTGTTATAATGGGTTTTGTGAGATTTCACAAAGGGTTGGCATATTTGATGAGTGTGTGAATTTTCAAATTAAAGTAATAATGTATTGGGACTTGAAAGACTGCCTACCCAAAGGTTTTCTAGCGATGCAACCTTGTCCCATCAGATTTTTAAAATTCATCTCAACCGTCTATTTTTGGCATTGATGGTTTAATCCTAGCCTCTAATTAAGTTATTAACTTATGGAATAGTGAAATGTTTTTACTCCTTATTTTATATATATATATATATATATATATATATATTTACACACACACACACACACGCACTAGGATACCAATTGTGGTCAAATCATAAATGTTTTTTATTATAGTATCAACTGTGGTAAACTATTCTGAAGGCACGCATAATTTTCTAAAGTGTCACGTAGTGTATAATAAAACATGATCAAGTTTCTTTCATAACACAAATATTTTATAAAAATTGGGCAAATTTTCCCTTGTTTATATGACTATCCCAATGTTTAGACAATAAAAAATATCACAACAATAATAATAGTCCATCTTGGACCTCTCATATATCGTCAACTATTTAACTCAGAAAATAGCATGTATCACAATAGACAATTCAAAATTTCAAAGAAAATTCTATTTACACCCGATCATTATGCCGACATTGCACGTAAAGACGATAAACAATATGACCACAACCAAAGCATGTTTTCAAGGGCGTCCACAATCACACCATACTGCTTGTATCATCCATGTCACGCTTGTCTCATTCATTATCAAAAAATGATTATACAAAAAATGTTTCTTCCTTGAATGAATCCAATAATCGAGTGGATTTGAAGTCTATATGACTTTGGTTGACATAGACTGACCCGCATATATGATTATTGGACCATTAATAGAACAATCTCAAACCATAACCAATCTAATGGATGAGACTAAAAACTAAATCCAACAATTATCAAAAACCAAATGTCAAAGATGAATAAATTTGCATCCAAATCTAAATGGAAACATTGGATTGAGAAGCCAAACTAATAAAAATTGATCTTGGGATAAAACATATCACAATATTTTCACCTTTATGTACATGTCACGGTAATGCACTTGTCGATCTTCTTTGACTCCTGATACTTTCAGAGCAAGCGGCCGAGCACCCTCACAATCATCCTTGCATCCTGTACCTTTTATTTTACCATATCTTGAATGACAATACTTCCTCTTTGCTACCTGCATTCGAAATGTTCGAGATCGTGAGTGAATCTTCCCAGCACTTAGAGGTCTAAAATAAGTAAATAAAGTAGTGATGCTATTAATGTCCATTTCCTCTCAAAATTATTTCTCAACAATCTTAAATTAATGAATATACACATATTATTAATCGATACAATCAAATCATGATAAAAATTAAATGTTAAAAGTACCTCACAACTGAGAGAGCATAATAGGAAGGAGTTTAGGAGGCTACAATCACAACAAATAAATAACCAACTGACCACACATCGACAGGAGTAAAATAGTGATAGGACTCGAGTATTTCAGGTGCTCTGTACCACCGTGTCACCACCCCATGTGTTGACATCCTTACAAGAATACCAAATGATCTGGCCATTACAAATCAGGAAGATTTAGTGCCTAGCGAAAATGAACATTAACCAAATAATAAAATAGGAAAAAACATGATTCTCGAGTCTGTTCACTTATTTACCTATATTATCCAAGTTTGTTCATTCAAGTTTATTCACTTGTTTATAGTTCTTCATCCGAGTTTATTCACTTGTTTACATATATTATCAAAACCAAAAACAATAAGTAATCAAGAATCAATGAAGACTATGTAGGAGACTTTCTTTCATTTAAAAAGAAGATGACAAAAAAATAGTGAAAATTGATTCTCAAAATACGGTTCCTATAGTCCTGACCTAAACTGAAATCAACTCCCAAACCTCCTTGGCTCTTGCTGCGACCTTATGCTAGGAGCCTCACTTTGTCCTCAATGACTTATCATTTGTTTTAGCAAGCTTGTATAGAACATTGTAAGTACATAAAAATGTTAAGCTAATGATTGAAAGTTTAAGTGCTTATCATACCTGACCTAAACTTAAATCAATTCCCAGACCTCCTTGTTTCATGCTGTGACCTTATGATAGGAGCCTCACTTTGTCCTCAATGACTTATCATTTGTTTTAGCAATCTTGTATAGAACATTGTCAGTACATAAAAATGTTAAGTTAATGATTGAAAGTTTAAGTGCTTATCATATATAATCTTTGTTGCATTTAAACAACATCACATATTGAACATGAACAGTGAAACATGGTGCTTTGATAATATATATATACACAGTTCACCTCTTATAAAAAGAGAGACCAATATTACCTAAAGGTAGTCGTTATCTGAAGCATAAAGTTGGGGAATAAAGAATAAAGAACCAACATGCAAAGAACACCTAAAATAAAATTAAACAGTTACAAACAACACTTAAGTTTTCTCAAATTGCATAAGTTATGTATTGGTAATACTTACAATCGTTATGAAATTAAATTCTACAATATCACATAAGCAAACTTCCTCCTCAATTGCCTTCAACCTGGTGCTATCCCCATATAAATAAGAAACACAATATACTCAAAACTACGTCCCTGCATGTGAACTAATACTGCTACTGTCAACACAATATACACATTTGATAAAGAAACAAATGAAGAGGGTGGATAAATAAAGATAAATGATATTATTTGTATATTTAATCAAACAACACTACTATCAGTTAATACAATGAAACCTATTACAGAGCGGCTAATAAATATTACTGAGTTAACTGTTATTTCACCAATATCGTACCCTTATTTTCGCCCTTCATGTCACGAGTCCTCTTAATAGTGGCCGTTACCAAAGTGATATATCCCAAAACTATGTATTAATTCACATAGTCCCAGAGATTACACTACTTTATGCGATGTCCCAATTAAAGTACACTAGTCAAAATATTCAAATCATTCAAAGTTAATGGTAAATATGAAAAAAATTAAGAAGATCCCAAAAATTAATATAATATACCAACTGCTGAAGTGATCACATGCCAAAATTAATTGTTTAGTCCTTCTAATAATAAAAACAAAATGAGAATCTCCACTAACTAAATTTTAGAAAGCATCAAGACTCAAATTTTAAAGCATGGCAGTGATATTTTCTAGAGTCAATTGTACAAAACATTATTCATTAATATTATACTCGGGTAGGCATGCCAATTCTTGCATATGTAGGAAGTGTCGATCACAAATGATACTGAATTAAGGAAGAAATGCATCAGCAAAATTTATAGATAGTGTGAGCAACCTCACATATATTTTTTTCTCTATCAAAGTATAAACCTTCACAACATTCGCAACAAAATAATATTGAGGCCTTAACTAGTTAGTTTCTGAAGTACACATGCCATTAGTCTGTAGCAAGATAAATGAAAAAATTAATATTATAAAAACATTGAAAATTTAAGAAGTAAAAGTACCAAACAAAATTCACATATTAGGATAAAACTTCTTTAATTACTTAAATATATGGGAAAATAATGTTCCATTTTATGGGGTCATAACGATTCATACATATTTGTTATCCAATGCTATCAATCAATGAAAAAAATATGGGATTAAAAAAGATGGAACCACATTTTGTTCGCTGTTCAAGGTTATAAGTTTTTTTACGGCAAGATATTAGGATGGACACTTGATAATATGAGTTGCTGAGTGTGGGGTTAGGGGTCCAACTGTAGCCTTTAGTGAAAATAAAAAGATTTTGACACATTCTAGTCATATGGAGTTCGATTTAAACTTATAAATAATTAATGGGGGTTAGTGTTGTTAAGAAGATACCATGAGATGTATTTTGATATTTCAATACTAGCATTTTACATCTATATGCAAATATTTAATCATGTATTTGAACATAAGTCACGATAAGAAACGTAGTAGTTTGACCGTTCTTATGAAAATCTTCCTAAGTTGGCTTCCTCAATCTAATATATGTTCCTTATAGTGTCTCTATCCCCAAGTTTTTTATTGTCATTGATAATTCGACAAAGAGGGTTACTTAAAATACTTAGCAAATTATGGAAGGGTGTCTAAAATTAGTAAAGAAATTTTAATTAATCATAAAAATTTATGTTTATATATATTGAGATAACGTTGAGGCTAGAATGCATCTTTGGAAAATTTGCAAAAAATCTCTAATTTTGAGTAAATATCTTAATTAAATTTTACTCTCAGATGTGTCTTGCATCTTCATGTGATGATACTCAAATCCCTAACTTTTCGAATACTGGCAAAAGACGTCTATAATACTTAATTATGGCTGCACTAACATTTTAGGGTGGAAGGCAACATTTCATAGTTTGGTTTAGTTCAAGATAGGATATTGAGTTTGATTGATCTCGGAATGGTATGGTTTTAATAGGGAGCACAATAGGGATACGTTCTAATGTCTTGAAAATAATCTCATGGAATTTACTATAGATATGTAAAGGAATATATACGTAAAGGTAAAAGGATTGTTAAAGTATACCAGTGTTTCGCTAAATATACTTTATAACAAATTGGATAATTTTGGATGTTAAATATGGATGGATTTACGTAGTCTAAGGTGCACTAATGGGGATAAAGGACAATTTCTTAGATATTACTATATTGATATACCAAGGGAAATCGAGTCACTAACATTTATATATGTTAACATAAGAATGGTCATACTAATATTCTATGTATCTATACAAGAATTTATGAAAACCAATGATTCATTGCAGCTATATACTCACGATTATAAAGTCATAGTTTGTAATATTTGGAACTTATCTTGGTATATAGAGTATGATATGTGTAGTCCTGATAGAATAAAAACATACTGTGAAGTTATAATTATGTTCAATCTTAACTATACATTTAAAGTTATTTGTATGGAATAAGGTAATGTTAAAAAATATAAAGGGTATGTTGTAATACCACGTAATTTTAAGGGCTTTATTTATGAATATGGTATATAATTTTAATAATTGGGATATTTTTATTATATTTATTTTTATTTGAAATGAATCGAATATTTAAATTTCAAATTTAAATTATTTTTGGAAATTTTGTAATGGTTTAATTATGTAAATTTGGCAATTTTGAATTAAAGGGCAATATAGTAATATAGGTTAGCTTAGGGACCAAGATAGGGTTTGAGAGAGATACTATATAAGGAATATTAAGGGTGATTATAAGGAAAGGAAGATGAAAAAGAGAGGTAAAAAACGAAATCCAAAGAGGCAAAAACGAGTGGAAGGAGAAAACCCAATTTGGAATGTTTAGATATTCTTTTTGAGTGCATTCGGATGAGATTGGAGAAAAACTCAAAACACATACCTGACTCAATTTTTCGTGTAGAATCCAAATCTGAAGTCAGCTAAGTGATTCCAATAAGTTTTGGAGCTTATTTTTCCGGATTTTTAAAATAGGCCTATTTGGGGTTATCTTGTGTTGGCGCTAGAACATGAATTGATTATTTTCGCGAGAGGAACGTGATGGTGCGATCATATTTTGAGGATGATTTTTATATGACGATTCATGCGATGATTTTGAGGTATGTGGTTTTACACAATATGCTCTTTAAATCTCTTGAGAGTTATTCCGTTGATTTCATGTTTAATTCAACTCACATTTGAATTATTAAATTCTTGGAAATCTAGAAAAATAATTGTTGAAATTATTTTGATTCATGTGGTATCATTATATTGTTGTTGTTGAGCACGCTGTCATGGGATTTTAATATGGCACCGACGTTGGGCACCCTCTAAAATTCCTGCTTCTCGGGGCTATGTCTTGATAAAGCATATGCGGATGGGGTGAGGCTTGGTCAACCGGTTAATGTGTTGTTGAGAAATTTATTGATAAAATGCTATTGAGATTTGCATTTTGATTTGAATATTCGTACTCGTGTTGTTACGCTTTATTCAATTCTAATCCATATTTGTTGAGCATCTTTCCTGTCGTATTGTCTACTTCCCCATATTTTCTTTAGTTGGCAGGTTAGCATGGATTTGAGCGCTACGGACCAATTGGGATTATTTTAGCGAGGATTATTTTGGGAAGAATATTTTTAAAAGATTTGTATTATTTATTTTGTTGTATAAAGCATTGGAGATTTGTATTTTATTTTCGAGTGAGTTGTTGTATGTAATTCGAGAGATTTGGTATTTAATTTGAAGAGATTGAGATTTGTAGTTTATCTTTTGTTGTTGTGGGACTTAGATGCTATGTAGCTTGTCACTTGTGGATTTGGATTTATTTTATCGATAGTGGCACTCCGTTCGCTCTCCCTGGGCGGGTGGGGTGTTACATATGTATTTACTCCAATATTAGTTGTAATCTATGCTTCTATGTTCATCTATTAGTTTATTCCAAATGAATTACTAGATTATTGTGTGAGTATCTTTCTATATGTTCAACCTACTTGCCAAATAACGAGAACGCTAGACCATGAATACGGTTTGTCTCGTGTACCAATGAAAAGATGACACCTGGACTCACTACTCACGTAAATGATGTCGGATAAATTATTTATCTACTCAGCCCAACCAATCTAATAGACCACAACATCACAACCAGTTAGTTTAACTCATCTATCTCCCAATCGGTTAACACCGTCAAGTAACTCCATTTAAGAAAGCATGTATTGTGTGATTAGATGACATCGGTAGTGCACACAAGTGGGGGAGATATGCAAATATTCCCCCATGTTACCATAAAAAACTATGTGATTATTCTCCCAGGCTCATGTAAAGTGTGTAATTGCTAACCGATAAATGCAATACACTTGTCACTCAGTATTCTCTCTTTTCGAACAGTCTATAAATAGTAAGCACACCCTCACATTAAAGGGATGGAGATATTTTTACCTTACCATTATACATTCAAAGTACAAAGTGAACATGAGATCTTGTATCCAGCCTCCATCCAAGGATTTTCCACTTTTAATCAAAATAATCAACACTTGCACCTATGGAAGTAAGCACCTCCTTGGGTCGAACCACGTAAATCTGATTTCATTCTCTTTCTCTTATCTCTCAATCGTTTACTCTCGATTAACATTATTATTATTATTATTATTATTATTATTATTATTATTATTATTATTATTATTATTATTATTATTATTATTATTATTATTATTATTATTATTATTATTATTATTATTATTATTATTATTATTATTATTATCATCATCATCATCTTTGTATCTGTTATAGCTTTTAATAGTAGATTCTTGCTAATACCAATGAGTATACTAGTTTTAGGCAATAACAGACTGGTGCCATTAGTGGAAAATGACAAGCCATTTGTTCCTTTCCACCATTGTTAATTACGAAAACTCCATGATACTCAACTCTAAAAAATAGTGAATTGCAATCCAATTCATCTGCGTTTTGTTGGGTTAGAGTCATTTTAATTAAACTTCTGTTCAATTAGTTTTAATCCATTGAATCCACAATATAATCTACTCTTTCTTACTATAAATCCACTTTTTCTATCATTTCTGATACTACATTTGGTATACTCTTTTTTTGTTGTTACGGATCTTTTTTTTTTTTTGGAAAGTGTATGGAAAAAATGACAAAAAAACCCGAGAGTGGTCGAGATGCTGAAGGAGCTCTTCCTTCCGTTCCTATGGGTATGGGAGACCTATAGGGGATCTTAATAAGCCTAGCTAGAGGCCGAGAGGCTTTATAAGAGAGTGTGAAGCAACTGACACAAAGTTTTTTTATTGGGAAAATAGGGCTAAGATAGTACCCATTACCCCAACAAGGGGTGAAAAGTATAACATGAGGTATGAAATGCCATGTCCTACCCGATATAAGGGTAGGAGACATAATTATCACCAAAGAGCGGCTAAAAATCCTAGGGACTTGGATTTAGGGCCGCGAGGTGAAGGTAGCATGTCTTGGTACTCTTAATCAGAACGAGATGATCGATCACACTGTCTAACGACAACATCTACCATCAAATCGGTTGGATATGATGATGAGAAAACCTACTATATTCAATAACCAAGTGTTCTAGAGATTCTAAGCAAGGGTTATACATTTCATTGGCTTGGACCAAGAGTAGTAAAGGTCCACTAGTGCAGGGATCCGAGGGATTATAAAGAAGAATATAGAGGAACAAAGACCGAGAGGGTTGAGTTCCCAACCAGAACAATGACAAGCATATGAGGTTCGACTAGAGCCCAACAACCTTTTAAGTAAGAGATCATAATTTAAAGTTGTGGCTAGGAAGATAAGACAATAAAAGTGAAGGATAATGAAGAATAACAATCGTGGAAGGGATCTATTAAACATTTAGAAGATCGTCTAGGTGATATAATCAAGATAAATAATCCGTTATAGAGGGGTTTTATTCAACGATCATCGTTCACAGTAATAATCGTAAGTTATCCAACACCCACTAAATGTAACTCGGCTATAATCACTACAAAGTAAGATGACAAATCAAATCCTATGTCGCACATGGATAAGTACCAAGATGCTTCAGATATCTCTTCCATTTTGGATGATATGCGCTATAGGGCCTTCTCTAGTACCATCACCGGGTCAGCTCAAATTTGGTGTAATAGCTTATCAAGAAGGCAGATCTTGAACTTGCAACTATTAGTCGACCTCTTCATTAATAATTTCTATTTCGGTACAAAGTCAGGCAAGAAGGTGACTCATTTGTTAAGCGTCCGTAAAAATACGAATGAAACAACGAGGTAATTCATCAAAAACTTTAATACCTAGAATCTTAAAGTAATTGACTACGAAGAGAAGGTTGTGATCACGACTATTATGAGTGGTTTATTATTTGGGAAATTATATTAGGCACTGGACAAGGAATCACTCACCACGATGATGATGCTACTGACCAAGGATGACAAGATTATTAATGTTGAAGAAATGACGGAATTAAAAGAGTTGAGCCACGCTTAGTCTGGCGTTGGAAATAGATGGAAAAAGAAGAAAAAAATAATGAACATAAAGGAATTTGGCAAGATAAGAAAGTATGATGAGTATAACCCCTTCATTGTGGGAGTCTTTACATCATCGATGAGATCTGAGGAAGTAGTGACCGCAAGTGTCCTAGGAAATTAAAGGATCCTCCTAATAAGAGAAACAAGAACAAATATTGTTAGTTATACGAAGATCAAGACCACACCACTAACTACTTCTTGGAACTAAATAATGAAGTCCATGCCTTGATCAGATGAGGGAAGCTGGTAAAGTATGTAGACAAAGGTGGTCGATCAGATAAAAGGGACGAGAAGAAGCCCATGAGACGATCTAATTCCCAAAAAAGAAGGCCTATGAGAGAAACGTGTCCAAGATGCGCACTCATAGGATGCTCCAGGTCTTCTCAAGAAGACTAAGAATACTTTGAATGAGGTTAGTATGATATATCTTGGTTACTAAATTATTATTTGGGCGATGCTGGTGGTTGCGATGAACGAGCGATGAAGAAACCCTATTTTAATGAGGTAAAGTCTTGTGCTCATGTTAGGGAGGTAAATCTAGCCTATAAAGTGGAGACTCATACTTAAAAGGTAAATAAATATAGTCTCATTATGGGTTTTAAAAAAGATAATTTATCTGATGTTGTTTATTCACATCACGACCTTATGGTCGTTACCATGATAGTGCACGAGAGCAAAGTAGCGAGAGTTTTGGTAGATAATGGAAGCTCTGCAAATGCTCTATTCTATAGTTATTTCAAGAAAATAAGATTGAAATACATGAAGCTAGAGACATATCACATCCCTCTCATTAGTTTTTCGAAGGAAAAGGTGTAACCCTTAGGAATGATTGAGCTAAAGATAGTCATTGACATGTGGCCTACATATCGAACATATATGATATCTTTGTCCTAGATGAGAACATCCTTTCGACCTACAGTATCATCATCTTTAGGATCAAATTGAAGAAGTTTCAAAGTTATGGCTTCCACTGTCCATCAATGTATGAAATTACACGCAAGATATGGGGTTGGTGTACTAAAGGGTAATTAAGTATAAGAACGCGAATGATACTACACCTCCGAAGAGCAGGATGAACATAAAGAGATGGCCATTACTTATTAGATCGAGACTTTAGATCCTCGAGATAAAGATAAATTTTTTACATGTGAGGTTTTTGAGAAGATTAATCCAATCACCCGAGACAACGAGCACCAGAGAGGACAACCTAAATTAACTTGTCACTTAATCCAGCCCTGGAAAAGGAGTTAGCGCACTTCTTAAGGAAGAAAAATAATGTATTTTCGTCGAGTCATAAGGACATATCGGGAATACATACAGAGTTTCTTTTCCATGAGCTCAGTATCGTGAATCACATGAAGCCCATCAAACACAAACTTCTTGTGTTCAGCCAAGAAAAGGAAAGGGCTATTTAAGAGGAGGTTGATAAGTTGAAAAAAAAGATTTCAGAGCGGATGTTAAGTATATAGAATAGATCTCAAACGTCATTAGGGTTTCGAAGAAAAATGATAAGTGGTGCATATGTATCAACTTTACCGACCTAACCAAAACCTTCTCCAGTGACCATTATCCTTTACCATGGATTTATCATCTAGTTGATTCTATTACTGGGCATGAGCTTCTCAATTTCATGGATGTTCACTCAGGGTATAACCAGATCAGGATGAAGCCTGAAGATAGGGAGAAAACCTCGCTCATCACCAGGAAAAGTACATACTAAAACTCATTATGCCTTTTAGGGTAAAAAATACTAGAGAAATAAACCAAAGACTTATGAAAAATGTCTTCGAGGAAGAAATTGGTAAGACTATGTAAGTGTGTGTGGAGAACATGTTGATAGAGAGTAAGTGGCTAGCTTATCATGTCAGTGATCTCAGCTGGATGCTTGATCAATTAGAAAAGTACACATTAAAGTTGAATCTAGCAAAGTGTGTCTTCATAGATAAGGAAGGAAAGTTCCTTGGCTTCATAATAAACCACAGTGGTATATGGGCTACCCCAGGCAATATTCATGCACTGATTAACGTACAGCCTCCCAATATCAATAAAAGATATAAAGATTAATGGGACGAGTAGCTACACTGAACCTGTTTATTTCAAGAGACACTGATAAATGTCTTCCATTATTTAAGGTGCTTAGATAAACATTTTAGTGGAAAAAAGAATTTGACCAAGATTTTCTAGACTTGAAGAAGTACTTGGGATTCGAATTGTTATTATAAAGCTCAAAACTTGATGAGAAGCTATATTTGTACATGATCATGTCAGAGTTAATAGTTTACTCGACGCTAGTGTGGTAAGAAGATGGAGTAAAAATCATGTGTACTGTACTAATATGGCATACCATGGAGCTAAAATCCAGTACCATAGGCTGGAGAAGTTATCATTGGATTTATTTAAAGGGACTCGGAGAACAAACCAAATTTCCAAGAACATATGATTATCGTTTATACATAAATTCATCAATGACAAGTTATTCATAAGCCGAAGAAATCAAGTATACTAGTGGATTGGGCCATAGAATTATGATAGTATGTACTTGGGATTCGAATTGTTATTATAAAGCTCGAAACTTGATGAGAAGCTATATTTGTACATGATCATGTCAGAGTCAATAGTTTACTCGACGCTAGTGTGGTAAGAAGATGGAGTAAAAATCATGTGTACTGTACTAATATGGCATGCCATGGAGCTAAAATTCAGTACCATAGGCTGGAGAAGTTATCATTGGATTTATTTTAAGGGACTCGGAGAACAAACCAAATTTCCAAGAACATATGATTATCATTTATACATAACTTCATCAATGACAAGTTATTAATAAGCCGAAGAAATCAAGTATATTAGTGGATTGGTCCATAGAATTATGATAGTATGACATATTATATGATCCTAGGATGGCGATTAAGGGCCAAGCAGAGGTTGATGTTATAGCAGAGTTCATTTTCAAAGACCAAATAATCGAGCAGATAGTAGAAAAGCTAGTTAATGAAAACATTTACCAACCATAGTCATCGACTCAGTAAGAAAAAAGATATCATGTCCTTGAGTAGATGAAAAAGTTTTTTAAGGATAGTTTTCTAGTTGAGGAAAATTTTGAAAAAGACCCTCTCGTGTGGAAGTTTTTTTAGACGGCTTATCATTTGCAATGGTAGTAGAGCGGGACAATCATTAAAACACATGATGGTGTATGTGTTCATTATGACCTCAGGTTCAACTTCGATACCTCCAACAGTAAGGAAGAATACAAAGCTCCAGTAGCAGGTCTGGGATTGGCATTATCACTACGTGATGAGAAATTGTCAGCTCTTAATAACTCACAATCAGTGGTGAAACAAGAACTTGTAATTTATGAAAAGAGAGGATTCCATGGAGAAGTAATTGGAAAAGGTGAGAAAAATATTATCAATCTTCTCGGCCCTACAGATGGTCAAAATCCTAAGAGCTGAGAAGATCATTTTTCTCATCTGGCATCATCTATAAGAACCAAACTTCCAACAACATTATCTATGAAGATATTATCACATCGTAGTACTGAAGGAAAATGTGTGATAATTATGGAAATGAATGGGGGGACATCTTATAAGGACCCCATCAGAGCATATTTAGAGACCAAGGTAGTGTTGGGGGATCTAAAGGAGGTAAGGAAACTTCTCTACAAAGAAGTACAATATGTAATGGATGGAGGAATTATGTGTAAAATAAGATTTCTAATGTCTTTGCATAGATGTGTTGATCCTACAAAAGTGCCAGATCTAATCAGATATGTCCATGAGGGCTTGTAAGGATCCCACTCAACATGTTGATCACTTATTATGAGGATTGAAACTCATGTCTATTATTGGCCCACTATAATGGAATATTTTGCCAATTGTACATGAAAGTGTGATAAGTATCAGTGCTATGCTAACATACACAAGAATCCAGGCCAGAGCTAGAATCGATCTCTTCTCGTTGGCCCTTTGTGATACAGTGGATGGATTTGGTCGTCCCACCACCAAAGACAAAAGATATACTTTTATATATAGTCATAGTAGTAGACTACTTTACGAAGTGGGTGGAAGATGAACCGTTAGTAGAAATGACCTATGCCAAAGTGTTCCATTTCATATAATAAATTCTAATTTGCCGATACAAAATGCCATACGTCTTCACAACAGATCACTGTACCCAATTTAACAATGAGAAGTTCTTACACTACCGCATTCATTTAAAGATCAAGAAGATGCATTATGATGCTACTCACCCCAATGCAATAGGAAGATTGAGGTTACCAATGGGACACTTCTTAAAGGAATGAAGAATAGTCTTGACGGCGCCAAATGGAAGTAGATCAATGAACTTCATTGTGTATTTTGGACTTATCGAAACACTTTAAGAACTACAAATGGCAAGACCTCATTTATGTTAGCATTTAACACAGAAGTGGCGGTACCCACGGAGATCTAACTTCTCAGCCATAGGGTAATCAATATCCAATTACCGAAGACTAACTCAATGAGAAGACTCTATCAAGATTTAGTATAGGAAGTCAAGGAATGTGCAATTATTTGGGTGGTATCCTACCAGTAAAAGATTCCAAGATTTTATAATGAAAGAGTAAAGCCAAGAACCTTGAAAGAAGGAGACTACGCGATGAAGAAGGTTATCCAAAAAAAGGAATAAGCTAGAATCGAATTGGCATGGCCCATAGAATATTTGAAGTCATACGACCTGGAACTTATAGGATAGAGACTTTAGAGGGTGAAGAGTTAAACAATCCATGAAATGTAGAACATTTGAAGAGGTATTATCGCTTATGATGAGAAGATTACAGTGTTAAGGAGAAAAAAATCAATCATGCGAACATTTTTTAATATCCTTGTAATCAGTCTTCAGTGATGAAAGAGAATCAAAATTTCCTCCTTGACGTACATTGTCATTTCAAGATTTTCTTTATTATTCAATGTCTGTTTCGTCTATGTGAGATATGTGTAAGAATCCCAAGCTGAAGAAATCTCAGGGCTGAGCATATCAGAATATATATGATCAAAACCATACTTCATGAATGGACTTATCATGGAGAGGTTATGATTAAGAAGTTTAACAAAATCTAGAAAATCCAATGTAATCACATGGTTGATAGATTTGACCACGATTGGCTAACGCAAACATAAACCCTAGTACATTTGGTCGACTCTATATACCAATGTTGACATATGTCCTAGATGACAAGATTCGTCCATACGACTAGTAAGCTGGAATGAGAAATGGTAGATCCTAATTAAGGTGAACTCAAGCTCGTCCAAAACTGGTAGCTAGTAAGGCAGATAAGGCCGATAGGATCTGGCCACATGATCGTAAGACTAATATGTTAGCAGGAATATATCAGTAAGTTGACATGGATGGTGGATAAGGTCCAACCATTAGACCATAATGTTATAACTAACTGCAAGGTCAATAAGGTTCGAACACATTTTCTTGTCAAAAGTATTTTCACATAAACACTTAACTAAAAATGATAGCTAAGAGCATAACCAAGAAAGATAACATGAAAATAAGAATGAACGTAATAAGAGAAAAAGAAAAAATATAATATGGAAATCATTAAATCACATGTTAGTATATATTCATTATAAATTGTTCAAGCATCACAAAATGGCTATTAGAAAATTTACATATAATTATTCAAACAAGAAAATTAGGTAGTTATAATACAACTTCACAAAAGTGACGAGGAAAGGGATCTCAAGCAAAATGATCATTTTTAGTCTCTGGGGTGACATAAGGAACATTGACAACTACAACATCATTCATGACAATGTCTTGGTCAAACTCTAGAGTTAAGGTAATGGTGGCCTCCTAACCATGGGTCTGATCGTCTTAACAAGTCTCCTCACCCTCTACAGTGATCTCATCCACTTACCTATTTACCTACTCATCGAACAATGTTGTCTCTTCCTCATCGTCACTCTCCCATTGGCTCACCTCTTCAGTTATGTCAAGATAGTGGTTGATGACCGTCTTTTTCATCTCATCGCAGCCCTACATGAATAAGGTCATGATCTTCATGGTGTATACAATAGAGCCTTCGAACTTATTAGTGCCAATCTCTTCAACCATGTAACGGGCCTCATTACCTCAAGCAAGATCCTTACTATCCTTTTTAAGGTCTTTTTTTTAATCTTAATAACTTCACGACATCAGTGTTGGCCTTCTATTTCAACTTTCCTATTCTCTCCCTCAACTATGATAAAAGCTTCAATATTTGCTATAAAATGATCATCATTCTCCTTGACCTCAAAGAAAACTTTGTCATAATAAACCTTTGATTTTTTTTGCTTCTCACTCATGTTTTTTCACTACATAAGAATCTTATATTTGTCTTCTTTCTCCCTCTCATAAGCATGCTGATAGGATAAAAAAATCCCTCAATATGGTGCAACCCATAGCTCCCTTCAAGAAGGAAATGAGATGAACTAAACAAAATATTTATTAGAAGGCAGACAAAAAAAAATTTGAGTGGGTAACTTACCACAAACATCCAGTGGGAAACCAAATTGCATAAGGCGTCAAGGTCAAAACTCATAAGGAACTCAAAGTCAAGGCTATACCCATTGTATCTAACCACTTCAGTATTATTTTTCATGTATAATAAATTGGAGTATGAATCCTTCTTCATCTGCTCGGTGGAGATCAATTTTTTAGGGTCAAACCTCTGACTAGATGATGATCTAATTATTCACCAATTTGTACCCTTTACCCTGGAGCCTTCGTCCTCTATCTTTTTGGATCATTTTGAGTCGCAGGGACCTCTAAAGGCCTCTTGTTTCAAGCTAGAAGTACATATTACAAAGCAATAACTTTCCTCTTTACTTTATCTTTGGCAGTAGTAACAATAGTAGCCTCACCCTTTTTTACCTTTTACCTTAAACCTTTGTTGGGCATCAACCTTATTTTTTGACCTTGCCTCAACATCGACGTTCCACTTGGAATCTTATTCAAGACTTTTTTAACGGATAACATACATGGAATAATGAGCAACATTCTTAGGTTACCATTCTAGTGGAGGGTTAAACAATCAATCTTGAGGAAATGGGGGGTAGAAGCTGCATATAAGTATCCAACAATTAGAGAAATGAGATGGGATAAACAATGAGGATGACCAAACACTTAAAAAAAATCATACCTTCAGCGACCTCCTTATCGGCCTCGTCTTTGGCTTTAACAACTACAACCTATTCTGGAACTAATCTCTCTTCAGAGGCTTCGTAAAATCCTAGGGTTTATTAGTATAAGTTTTTTCCACCAACTTTTTTAATGGCTCCGCCAGCCAAGAATCCTTCTTATTAGCAAAAGATTATACAAAGTGTTAGAAAAATTCGTTAGAAAAATATATAAGAACAGAAAAGTATTACAGACAAGTCAAAAGATTTACCAATCTTATTGGACCCAGACCAATCACGGGGCATTAGAGTAGATCATTACCCATCATTTGGGTCAAACTGGCACCAGATAAATACACAAATATTGTCTTCCATGAGTGGTTGCTCATCTGGACGCCCCTTAACAAATTGAAATGGGATTTCCTAGGTGAAAAGTAATAATAGCATGGGATCTTGGTATTGTCTTTGATAATATAGATCAACATAAAGATATATCCAGTGATATCATAACCAATAAAGGGCTCTCCAATACACCATGTACCCTAAAATTATCTGATATGTATTAGGGGAAAGATGGCTAAGTGTAACCCAATGACCCTTAAGAATATATTAGATAATGGGGTCAAGGAATTACAAAATCCTACTTGCAAATCCTAGGCAAAATATCTTATCTTTTTGGCATTACGTTGATCATAGGGTCTATAATCGTAGTCAACAAGCTTACTTTAACACTAATGGGAATATAGCACATCTCTCTTAGGTCGTCAAGATCATCCGCCATAATTACACATCCATGGTATCTAGTGTAAGTGTTCGTAGGGTTGTATGAGTTATTATAAGTGTTGTACTCAGTGAGAGGCACAATAATTAGGGAAGTTAAAGGATTAGGACTCTCAGCCATCACCTTTTTGTCTGAACACTCTAAATTTACAATGGAAACATGTGAAATAATGTTTACTAACTTAAGACCACTAAACGGATGGCATATCTCTTTGTTACCTACATAACTTACAAACTATGGTTAACTATACTCTCAATATGGGGGCTAGAAGGAAAAACCACTAGACGAACTTACTTAAGGAGTATACATGGGATGACCAGGGTCTTTCTCAGGACAAATTATTTAAATCGGTGTTTGGAATATCTTAGTGTAAACACTAAAAAATTAAAGGTCTAACTCTTTGAGGTGTTCCAAACGCCTGTTAATCTAAGCTCGTTATTCTAAAGGAGGTATCTCATAGATCAAGTTTTAGTGTATACCTTGGCAAAGAAAATGTTGGGGGAGTTTAACCCAAAAAATCCCTAATTCTAAAAACCTAGCACAACCAACTCAATGCCCACCTAAGTATGTGGAATATTAAATCAAACTCCAAGAACAACTGAAACTAGTAACAAATAGCAATAGCAAGAATAAATCACCGAAATTTATGAAAAAAACTCTAAGAAAGCTATAAAATAGAGAGTTGTGTATTAGGAACCCTAAACCATTCAAGGATGACAAAAATTCTAATGCGTCTAACATTAGAAAGGAAGAAACCAAATCGAAAAGTAGTTTACTCAGTTGAAGCTAACAAGAAATGGCAGAAACGGGGGAAGGTTAATCGTAGAAGAAGGGTTTTTATGCAGGATGGTAGTTTATCTCTCTAGAAAACTCTTGTGCAAAGGAAACATTTGGAAATTTTGAAATTATTTAGAAATATAGGATTTATACTTTTTAGGTGATAATCATCTTTCCTAATAAAAGCTTGATGCTATGGATGGGAAAGGTAAATGGCGCTTCACGCAGGTTATAATTACACGAGATGTCAAGTTCATTATGCTTGGCATGTCAAATTCATTATACTTAGGTGGGCATTGAGTTTTAGTGCTAGGTTTTAGCACAACCAACTCAATGCCCACAAAAAATTCCTAATCACAGATCAAGTTTTAGTGTTTGACACATGTCAAGTTCATTATGCTTGGCATGCACCAAGAATATTCAAAGATTACCAGAATAATGAAGGCTGACAATATTTCACAGTTAACAACTCACTCACTTAATGTTCTAGGCACATTCCTAGAAGACATAATAGTTCATAGAATATACTACAGTATTTTATCTTAAGAAATGTCTTGGGATATTTTATTATACCATGAATATGATTTGGCTCGTGGACTAATCATAAGAGGACACCAAGACTCACAACTCATAGAAATAAGGTCGGCTTAGCTATGAGTCTGATCATCAATCTGATCAGCCACAAATCACAACCACTCAGTTTAACTTAACCAACTCACAGTCGGATAACACAGTTAAATAACTCTCTTTAAGTAAGCATGTAATGTGTGATTGGATGAAATTAACAGTGCACACACGTGGGGGAGATATGAAAATATTTCCCCCATGTGCCCATAAGAAAATTAATGATTATTGTTCCATTTTCATGTAAAGTGTGTACATGCCTAACCTATACTGGCTTGCCACTTATCACTTTATATTCTCTATTTTCTAACAGCCTATAAATAGCACACACACACACACTTAGATTAAAGGGATGGAAATATTTTTACCTTATTGTTATACTTTATAAGTCTAGAAGGAATTTGGGAGTTTATATCAAACATTTATCCATGGATGTCACCCATTGAATCGATGCAATAAACACTTGCACCTGTGAACGTAGGCACTGCCATGGACCGAACCTTTTAAACTTGGTCTCATTCTCTTTCTTTCACCTCTCTTTATCGTTTACTCTATATTAACATTGCCATGATTCATATCTCTTTATGTGTTATAGCTTGTAGTTAGTATACTCTTGCTATAACCAAATCTGTGTAATAGTTATAAGGGATAACAATAACTATTGCATAATTGGTTCGGCTTGAAGTAAAATTTAATATTTAACTATATTTTTACACTTATGCGTCATTAATATAGACCATAACTAGAAGAAATATAACTTGGGAATAAGTATAATAATGTCTTCTAACAAAGAAGACTTAAATTTAGAAGGCTAGGGGTTCTTTTGTTACTCAACATATGACATAAGTATTAAAAGTAGTTGAAATTGCTTTTTTATTGGTCTCAATTTTGAGAGACTTTGTTTTTTTTGTAGAAAACATTTTTTGGTGTGTGTATTTGTTTTTGTTTACTATTTATAAATATAGTTATATTCATTTACATTTTTTGTGGACTTTTTCGTGTATTATTTTAGTGTGTCCTATAAGTTTTTTTTTAACATCTTTTATTTTTATTTTTATCTTTAAAATGTTTTTTTTAGGTATGTAGTTTTAAATATATATTTTTTGAAAACTATTGGTTTTATGTTTTTTATGGGATATATAAACCTTTTAATTAAAAATAAATTGTGTTTAGTTTAAACATCTTAATCCCTATATTACTCGGCCGCACTAGTATTTTTTCCGGTGTCGTTTTGGCTTGTTACCATTGTTGATGAACTGGAACTGTTTTTTACAAGATTCGAGGTTTGATTGGTTTGTCATTTTCGAGGCCTGTGTGGCGTGCTTATGCAGACTTGTTTGTCGAGTCTGGTTTGACCATGTTGGCCCTTATCCTCTTTGTAAAAATACTCTGGTGTCCTTGTATTTTGTCTTTCCACTCTTAGCCCCAGCCGCCTAAGGGGATTGTCGGGACTACCCTTTGATATGTGGTTTTTTTATTTACAGACCATGCCATTTTGGGTTTCCCTTTTATACCTAGAGATCGACACTCTTTTTGTTTGGGGTTTTGAGATTTCAAAAGTGCAGCCAACATTTTCTCTCACCTTCTCTCTCTACAATTCCTTTCCTAACACAGTTTGTTTTTATACTTTCCTTTCTAAATCTTTCCCTCTATGTACACTCTCACTGGTGTTATTGCAAGGCTCGTGTCTGATTTGTGATCTCGAGTTGGTGTGTTGGTTTGAGAAGCTTTTGTGTGGGTGTTTGTTTGAGTTGGTACTATGTGAACGTGTTGGTGTTTGATTCATCCTATAATGGCTTGAGATGATCTAAATGTTGACCACAATCGATTGGGAAAATCCTTATTGTTGGATCTTATTTTGTTTGCCTTGGCGTTTCTCCGATCTGTATTCTGCCTAAGCCATTTTTCTGGCCTACTTTGTAAGTAGCTTTCTCCTCCCCTTTTTCTATTCTCTCTCTCTCTCTCTCTATATATATATATATATATATATATATATATATATATTGGGTAGGCTCCGATCTGCGTGGCTTTTTTTTCCTCTCCTACTCAGATCTGTGTGTCTGTATTTCAGTGGTGTTCGTGTGTGTTAGCTACTGCGTGTACGAGTGTTAACTACCGTGTGTACGTGTGTTATCTACTGCATGTGCATGTGTTAACTACTGTGTGTGCGTGTGTTAACTACTGTGTGTGCATGTGTTTTAGATTTATGTGTGTGTTTTAACCCATGTGTACGTGAGTGTTTAACTAAAAATTTAACTCGGTTTAACTCAAACCCTAACTCGGACTGAACTCGGATTGAACTCGGACGTAACTTCTCTTAGACTTTTGTTGGACTAATTTTGAACTAAATTTGGACTTAAGTAAAATTGGATTTGGACTATTTGTAATCGTACTTGTGTGGGTTATTTATTTTATAAAACATCTAAAGTAATCTGATTGTTTTGTCTTATTAAAACATAACTTTTAAATCAATTTTTTTTTGGCTTGGCTTGTGCAAAAACCATTTTGGAAAAGTGTGTTTGAATCTTTTTCTACCACTCACTGAGTCATTGGTTGGTAGTTTTTTTATTGTTAAAAATAGCATTAACCTGGATTGTGTTTATTCTAATTTCACAAATCAAAATAATTCCTTTTTAAACAAAATTTATAAATCTGTGTGTTGCACAACGTCACGGGGTTTCGAGTTTGAGTGTGTTGTTGTGCGTGGGTAGTGAGTGAGTGTTAGTGTATATTACCTAGGGTTATTGGGTTGACTAATTTTCAGTCAAGGTGGGTTGTTTTAGACTATGCTGGTTGTATGTGTGTGTATTTGCTTAGTTTAATTCATTATGGACTTGGAGGACTGTAATCTGTAACTTGTAATTCGTAATAAAGGAATTGGGTCTGTGAGTTGTCATAGGACTAGGGACACAGGGTTTAACACCACGGTGGGGTCCTTGAGAACAAATAATGTGTCACTATCTACTTGTCCTCATCCCATTCTAATTATCTTAATTTTAGCATCATCATTATATATCTATCTTTACTTTTGTCCGTGTGTACAACGGTTTCAATTAAGTTTTTTTTTTAAATTAAACTTAAAAGAGTTGGAGTTTATTTTTTTAACTAAAACACTTTAGGGTGTTTAGGTTATTTTAAGTGGTATCAGGGCATCATGACTCACTTTTCTAAAAGTTTTATTCCGCAAAGTTCATGAACACTTTTGTTTTTTGAAATACAACTTCTTATTATAGGTGACCATAATGGGTCTTCCGTACGTCCTCCTGTGTTTGATGGTGACAACTTCTCTTACTGGAAAGTAAGAATGGTTGTGTACCTCCAACACTTAGGAGATGAGGAATGGGATACAGTTCACACTAGTTTCTCTGCTCCTACTAGAACTAGTGATGATGATGCTGAAATTTTTGTTCGAAAACCCCTTTCAGAATAGTCCCAAGAGGAAAAGCTATGCAGACATGATAATAACAAAGGCACAAATGCCATTTTCCAAGCAATGGGCGCAACTGAATTTAAAGCAATTTTAGTCTGCCTTACATCTAAAGAGGCTTGGGAAATTTTAATGACTACCCACGAAGGAGACTCTAGAGTTAAAAGGGTTAAGTCCTAAATGCTAGTTAGGCTTTATGATTCTCTCTACATAAAAGATAATGAGAAGTTTGATGATTTTTATTTAAAATTGCAAGATGTTGTAAATTAGTCACATGTTAATGGTGTTATTTATGCTGATTCTGAAATTTGTGATAAAATCCTTAGGTCTCTTCCTAAGAGTTTTGTTTTGATTGCCCACACTATTGCTAATAATTTGGATAGCTATACACCTAATCTCTTGTGTATCAAACTTAAAACTTATGAATATCAAAATACTTTAAGAGATGAGCAAAGAGGCAAAGCACCTGCACACACCGAAACATAAAATATGCTCAATTTAGAACTAGTGAAAATAGTTTGGCTTTTATATTCTCTTTGTTCAATTTAACCGAATATGAAATTTGTTTGGAGTCTTGGGGATAAGGAAATTGCTCTTTTGCCTAAACACTATTAGAAATTTGTGAAGTTTTGAAATAAATTTGCAACAAAACAAGGCCGGCCTTGTTATTCGAATAGGCCCCATAAAAAATATTTTGAGAAGAAAACCTTTAACAAGTCTGGGCCTAAAAAGGATTTGAGCCATATTTAGTGCCGTAAGTGCAATGAATATGGTCACGATGCTGATAGGTGCTTTTCTAAGTCAAAATGGGAACCTTCAAATAAAGCACATTTATCTAAAACTTGGGATGATAGATCTGATAGTGATAATGAAGAACCTTTTGATAATCTTATGGCCTTTAGTTCTGCGTGTACTGTCATATCGGAGGACATCTTAGATAATATATCTAATTTATCATATATTTCTGATTTGTGTGATGATAATTGTGATTTTGACTTTGTAAATTATCTCACATCTTTCCCACTCAAAATCACCCCACTCTCACGGCTTCTCTTTTTTACATTGGAAATATTTTTGCTGGTTTAGATGAATTTGATATGCCTATGGTTACTACAAATGTTGAAGAGTGCATGCTTGATAGTTCTGAAAATGACACTCTTGGTAATAACGCACACTTAGATGAGGGTAATTCTAGATTGTTAGCAAAAATTGACGCTTTAAATAGTCAAATCAGACTTATGTTTGAAGAATATGCTTTTTACATAGAAGAATTGGAAAATGATATTGTTTTACTTGAAAAGAGGACGACTATGCTAACTGATTTGAATCATTCTATTGAGAATAAAATCAAGAAAATTATGTTTAAATATGATGAGTCTCAAATTGAACTTAAGGCTGTTTTGAATAAATATGATGAATGTAAAAAGGATATAGATATCACTTCCAAAAAGTTAAACATTTTTTGGAATGCTGGTAATGCAGTCAAAACTGTTAATAAAAATATTTTCTATGAGCCAACCAATTCTTATTCTGATTTTGTTCCTCAGAAGGGCTTGGATTTGAAGGTGAAGAGTTTGATGTAACTAATTTTGTTAATTCAAAAGAACAATTTCCTGAGTCTAATGAAATTAGACTGTCATATGAACATGCTAAAAATGAGGGGTGTTCTACCTCTTCTAAACGTGTCATTAAATGCAGTTTTTGTCACAAAACGGGACATTTGGAAAAAAATTGTTTTAAGAAATTAGGACAGAATGGACCTAATTTAGGAAAATTTAGGCAAACTGAAAATGGAAAGAAATCTCAAACCACTAAGCCCACTTTTCATTGTGGATTTTGCTCTAAATTGGGTCATTTAGAATCGTTTTATTTTAGGAAGGCAAACATGGTTAACCTAAGACCAACCCACAAATATTCCTTCTCAGACAAACCTTCTTATTGAAAAAAAATCATTGTGATTTTTCACATAAAAATGGTCACTTAATTGAATTCTTCTATAAAACCCTGCAAACTCAAAACAGGCCGGCTCGATTATTCGGTAAAGTTGAATTTATTAAGAAGCCTAATCTGTCTAATAAGCAGCCTTATCAAACAAAAACTGTTTTTAAGAAAACTAAGGATGATTGGGTTTAAAAACTTAAATCAAATGACTCATTGAGATGCACTATGGTTTTATCAGCACTAAATGCTCGTAATAAATATTCTCAATGGTATTTAGATTCTGGTTGCTCTAGGCATATGACGGGGGACAAATACAAATTTACCACTTTAAAATCTTTTGTTGGTGGTGTTGTAACTTTTGGTGATGGTAAGATGTCCCACATCATAGACAAAGTGTTGATATAGACGGATGGGCTCCCTAACTTAGAGGAAGTTTTACTTATTAAATGTTTAAAAGTAAATCTATTGAGTATTAGTCAATTTTGTGACACCGATCATGATGTTAATTTCTCCAAATCTGATTGTAAATTTTTTGACCCAAATGGATATCTCGTTTTGTATGGTACTAGAACTTTAGACAATTGCTATGCGGTTAGACATGAACATGAATCTGAAAATTATTATCTACTAGGATGAGTGATTTAGACTTGTGGCATGAAAGACTAGGGCATCTGAATTATGATAGTTTATCTAAATTAACTAGTAAAATCTAGTTCCCGGTGCCCCCAAAATAACTTAAGTTAAACACTCTATTTTTGGTCCTTATCAGATTGGTAAAGTTCATAAGGCACCTCATAAGAAAGGGACTGATATTTTTACTTCTCAACCTTTGGAATTGTTACATATTGATTTAATGGGTCCCTCTAGGAAAATTAGTTTATGTGGTAATTCCTATATTCTTGTTATTGTTGATGACTTCACTATATTTCCTTGGGTTGATTTTATGAAAGAAAAATCAAACACCTTTAATCATTTTTGAAAATTCCGCTAAAAATTGAAAATGAGAAAGACACTCAAGTCACTCGTATTCGTAGTGATAGAGGTGGGGAATTTAAGGACACCGTCATCATTGACTATTGTATTGGGAATGGGTATCAACATGAGTTTTGATAGGCTGGGTTTTTGCCGCGGCGCGAGAGTCACCTACGCGCCGATCGTTTTATATTCGGCTCACCAACTCTATACAAAAACCTAAATTATGACTACACTCAACTGGTGAGTACAACGGTAAGTCGGGTATCGAATCCACAGAGAATGTTTGATAGATCGCAAAAGATTATTAATTCAAGAATAAAAGTGTAAAAGGTGTTTAGAAACTAAAAAGGAAAAGATGCATAAAAGGGAAAGATTAATCTAGGCGAGTGTATTGAAACTAGATTATGAAAGCGAGTAAAAATTATAGGTTGCGTCGAATATCCCTCACCCGAGTTAATTTATATAAAATGGTTCCATGGGTCGACGGGTTATTGCACGTGCGTCTCGTTTCGACAGTTAATTAAATTAAGGGTTGTCACGCCCTAAATCAGCATAAAAGTCTAGTAAGATTTTGGCGTCAACAAATATCTCGAAAATTATGCGCGAAAGGTCGTAAGAACGGAACATACATGATATGCCCCATCAAATCTCCTAGGCATAATAACTAGGACACCGCACCCGAAATAGACCTGTAAACACCATCACCAAAGAAAAGCAACGTGTCAACTCGAGTGAGTTCCATTCAAGCACAACCTAATTTAGATTAGCTAGAAAGCATGTTAAAAACGCGGTAAATGGAAAGGGGGAATAAACGCGATAAATCAATACTACAAAGCAAGTGAAGAAAGCATGTGAATCTAATTAAGAAAGCATGTAAATCAAACTATCAAAGCAAGAAATAAGGAAATACAAACTATATAAATGGAGGGGATGATGAATAGTGCAACAATCAATCCAAAAGGGTGTCAATCAAAGAACAATTGAAGAACAACTCTTCCAAACCCTCAAAACCTAAGCTATTATAACCTAAAACGTTTTGTCTACCGAATTTGTTCTTATTACAACAGAATTGGTTTATATACTAAGTTAGAATAAAAGAAAAGAAGAAAGAAAAGAGAAGAAAATATCTGCAGGAAAAAATAGAGCATCGATCGATCGACCCCTGTGGTCGATCGATCGACTATTAAAATCGTGGAAAAAATACAAAGGCTCGATCGATCGAACCCTAGGCTCGATCGATCGATCAAGCAGGGTAGCCTGCTATTTCCCTTATTTTGGCATGCTTTCCATCTCTGCTCAATTAGTCGCAACTTTGTCATACGGACTCAGAATCACGCACCGTTCACGTACACGCGAAGCTAGCGAGGATAGATACAACTTCCGTGTAGATGTCGGGCCAGGTGCCCAATCTATGAAATGATCGGATTGCCCTTGAACGTGCAATTGTGTACGAAAATTGCGCGAAATGCATCTGGATCCCATACTTGGTACCTAAATACCTACAAAAAGTCAAATTATACCTCATATAGCATGTCAACAGTATAAATCGAGGTTGTATGGTTAACGGGTTTAAATATAGAGATTAAGGCACCTGAGGGGGATAAAATGCGTAGGTTCGACGGATGAAATACGTGATATTTGCGTATTATCACACCCCATAACTTACACATTGCTAGTCCCTAGCAATGAAATAGGATGCAACAAGAAGAACAAGTAAACCAAAATAGGAGATAGTACAAAAGTATGGTATAAAATCATAAGGCCACTTTCGCGGGCGATTCGATTGCATTTAGCGTATGCAATAAGCCGTTAAACCCCTAGATTACCCTAGTGGATGAGTGTCGTATCGTGAGGGTTTTCAGGGATGAAACCCACAAACATCATAAAGTTTCCTCAAAATATGTCCAATCAAGTAAGACAAACTCATCAGTGCGAACAAGATTTCAACATGTTATTAGCATAGCAAACGAGTTCGCGTGAAAAGTCCGTAGTTGTTAACATTATCGAATGCACCTCAATGAATTGAAGCTCTAACATGTGGGAGGGGAGTGAGAATATGCAAAGTATGATTTGGCAAAAAACTTAAATAACTCGGATACTAAATATCGAAGCATGCATAAAAGTCAATCCTCACAGGCATTACACTCATCAAATGAAATCACTTGAAACAAGGAGGTAACACACGGGACATGCGGGCATAAGGAGTAAATGTAAAGGGAAACTAGGCCGCGCACATGTCACAATTGAAGAACAATATATAGGAAATACAGATTGGAATCTCAGTGAAAGGACACCGCACATATAAAAGAGGCGAAATGCATTTTCACAGATTATCAACACTATTTAAACATTTGAATTACATCTACTTAAGATCACATAGGACTTTAATAGGGTTGTAATGTAGGCTAGGTTAGGGTACGAAATAAAAGGGATGTATATACGGATTCAAAGTGTTTGGGGATGAAACTCGAAATAATGGGAAAAAGTGGGCAATTTCAAAATTGGACAAATGATTTCCAAACGAGAATTAGATATAACAATCGAGAGAGTAACAAGGATTATTGAATCACATACAAACACTATAAACAACTTTCTCTTTCTTTTTCTTTTGTTTTCTTTTGTTTTTAACTTTCTCTTTTTCACTCTTTTTCTTTTCACTTCTTACTCTTTTCATACTCAAATTGCAACCACAACACAACAATATCATTCAATCCCAAGCAACAATACAAACAAGGGTGTGTAAGGTAATATGTATGGTATAAAACTCCAATTTGGAGTTGGATATGGTATTTTGGGTAATGAAAAGAAAGGCTAGTATTTAGGCTCAAGTGGGTTGACTAGGGAACATATAAAGGATGAGGTCAAGGTCATATGGGTGATATAAAAAGATGGCCTATGATCATTTCACAAAGTTTACGCAATTCTCGAGTCAAAACAATATATGAAAATCATGCTCAAGTAACACATTTCAAGTATGAACTCAATTAATGAACAGTCAATGAAAGAATAAAGAGATTACCAACGACTGTAACGTTTTCAAAGAGGAAAGAATAGTGTATACACTCACAAATGAAGATAAGTCTCTAATCTTACTCGGTGTAAGTATATACAATGCAACAAAAGCATACCGAGTTATAAAAATCTTAAACCAAATCAATATAACAAGAATGGTGCATGTGCTCACGGATTAAAGTTTAATTCATGAAGTTATTCATAATATTAATGATTTAGGGACTAAAGTCTAATAACTTCTAAAATCGAGAACATGCATCGTTGAATTGTCTATTTGATCGGGCAATTATTAAAATTTATCATCGGAAACAAGGGCGAAATGCCCAATAAAGGAGAAAAAAGAAAGAAAATATTTTTGAAAATTTTCAAATTTTTAACAAAAACATGCTTTGTAATCAAATCCAAGGACTAAACAGCAAAATGGATAGAATATCCTACACCCCCTAACTTGAATGTTGCATTGTCCCCAATGCGTCCATTAAAGAACACAACACAAAGCTAGGAAAAGAATGATATTACCCACATGTGGAGCGATCTCCATAAGTACAAGTCCAAATGAAGCTGCAAAACAAGTTATTATAAAGCATATGAAGAATATGTACCGATGTCTTAAGTTAAGAGAATCTATGTCACAAGTCACAATAATATTAAGGGGCTGAAGTGAAAATATTAGATAAATTGACGGTGAACTTTTTGATTTTATAAAATGGAAGGTCACACACATCAAAATCCAATAAACAAACACAAACTATATTTTCATTTCTCATTTCATAAGTTCAATACGAAATCACTTAATACATTACAACTAGTGAAATAAAAGAAAAAAAAATAAAAAAATAAAAATAAAAAGTACAATATACTATCCTATCCATGAATACAAAAATAACCCAGTACAACATCAGCCTAGTGGCCAGAACCACTAAGATCAAAGGGGTCCTGAAAATGAGGAGGCAACAGTGTGTCGGAATCACTGCACTGCAGATAAAGATCTCTCATCATCTGCTGCATCATCCTATACTCGTGTCTGTGCTGTGCCCTCGCCTGCCTCTGCATGGCCCACTCCTGCCGCTGCTCGGCATGAAACTGCTCCTGCTGAGCCTGCTGCTGTCGCTGTTCAGCCTGAAATTGGTCCAGGCGGGACTCCCATGTAGCCCACCTGAGTTGGGTCTCCTCCCAACGATGGTCCTGCACGGCCTGGGATGCGGCATAGCGGGCATCATCATCAGTGTGTGGCGCATGAGAATCCTCACCCATCTCCATCTCCTTGATCTCCGCCTCCTCATTGTCAGGCTCATCAGCCACCTCCGCCCTCTGTCTCTTACCGCCCGGTTGACCCCACTAATGCTTTAGCATTTTTGAAATATTGTCCTTGGAGAGAAGCCCGAGTGGGTCATGCTTACGATCAACGTCCAACTCAGGGAAACCGTGCAAAATACAAATCCTGGTAATGAGGGCAGGAAAGGGAAGGGAATACCTCCAAGCAATCTCTTTATCTGTCACGCACATCATGTCTAGAAAGATACTGGGCAAGTTGATATTTCCCAAACCATTAATCATCGTGTAGATCAATGCGGCACGCTTGTGACGAACCTCTGACCGGTTGTTCATCACCATGAAAGAGTGGACATTGATGTAGTGCAATAACCTAGGTAAGTCCTCCATCGCAGCCGAGCGGAATGCACCCTTTTTCCATGCCTCACCAGGTGCAAGAGCCTCTATCAATGTCCCCCTGCCGAAGATGGTCCCATATAGAAAACTGACTGAGTCCGCGGGGTGTGGCACACCCATGTAGGCTGTCAAGTCTGAAATGCTGAATGGAATCCTCACCCCACGGACCATCGCCTCGTATGTAGTCGTCCCACTGCCCTTTACCTCCACTAACGTCGCATAAAATATCCGTACTAACTCCTCATTGATGCTCCCGTTAGTAGCCAGAAATGGCTCCCACCCCTGACGGCGCAACAGAGCACGCGCCTCCCTCGGTATATCCTCAATGGCCCACGCAAAATGATATCCAAGCGGACGCTCGGATGTATGAAAGTGGGTGCGGTACCAATCCCGCTCCTGATCGCAGCGGAAACTATCAATGCCCCCAGCGGGCATGCACCTAGTAGAGCTGTATTTCTTCGGTGCCATTTCAACCTACAAAACAAGAATTAGGCAAGACAAAAAAATTGTAAGCATAATTAATGGTTAGTAGTGTACAAGTTGAAATGGAGGTGCAAGTGCGCAAAACTGAGGTGAAAAAAATGCAGCATTGCGATGAAAAATGTCGGAATGTGACAAGAAATGAAAATCACCCAAGTGTGCGTAAAAAATTGGATTGAAAATTATTTTAGGCATTTTGACGAACACTTGGCGTGCACAATGTGCGTCAAGGTTGAAAAATACCACATTGAACCAACAAAATCGCCCCACTCATGAACAAAACAACAATGCAACAATATATATGTGTTCATGAGTGGATTTACATCAATAATCACAAGAAAATTCGATTGGAACAACAAAAATCAGGGGGAAAACCACCACATTCAAACAATGTCAACTAGGGTTTAAACATGTAAAACACGACATAAATCTGCCCAAAACCACAAATACATGTTAAAGTAGTAGGGAGTATACCTTTGTAGTGTAGAGATTGGAAGAAATTGAAGAAATGTGGTGTAGGAATTTCTAGGGCACGAAATAGTGTAAAGAAGAGGAGAGAAAATAAGGAGAAAGGGAAATAAAAGTAGCAGACCTCGGCCTTTAACTTCTCGATCGATCGATCGAGCCTTGGCCTTCAATCGATCGAGCAAGCAGGGCCAGGCACACTGCTTTCCTTTTTTTAAATGGGGGGGGGGGGTGGAATTGCAATTCAGTGATAAGTAAGGGGTGTAAAAATAAAATAAATATATATAGTATATATAAGTATATATATATAAATATGAAATAAAAATATAAAAATAAAAATAAAAATAAAAGTAATTACACATAGGCTTAAATATAGACACAAAAAGGCCTATGCTAACCAAAAAATAAAAATATGTACAATGAGCAACACACACGCATGGTCACGACAAAATGAAAAATAAAATAAAATAAAAAAGAAAAACAAATGCAAATGCCTGAGAATGCGTGGTGAAAAACAAAGGAAAAAATGTTTTTGCGAATTTTTTGATTGTTTTCTTAAGAAATGCGTGCCGGGATGCATAGTCTCCGCAAATTCAAGTGTGTTGAACCTACAAAAGAGTTAGAACCAAGCATACAAAAAGAAATAAAAAGAGATTAACTAATTACACCAGGCTAATATTGAGAAAAACAAAAATGAAGAAGTTAGTATATACAACCTACAATTAGGATGTTGAATTAACTATATACTAAAAGCTGAAACTTTTGAGGGTCCATCCAAAACACAAGTTGAATTTGGCGGATCAACGGTGGAGCCTCCCGAATATGCATGCCTCTCGGAAAATAGTAATTCCATTCGAACGACGGAAGGCATGTGTAAGGTGGTGAAAGCGAACCATCCCCAATTGAAACTTTGGGAGGGAGGATGGGGGATTTGGATAGGACGGGCAAAAAATACACACGCGGGCCGAGAAAACATGAATCAACTCCCGAGTATTTTAAAGTTGGAATGGGAGGCGGCGCACATGAGGGAAAAGATGTCGTTATGGAAAGTGGCTCGAGCGAGTACTCATCGTCGGTGAAAAGGTTTGGAACTAAAAAGTTTTGAACCGATTCATCGGGTACTCGAATTGGTACGACAGTATATAATGAAGATGGGGATGAAAGAAATTCAATCTCAGGCGATGAGTGATCATCGTTTGAAAATTGAATTTCGGAAGAAATAGGATCGTTTACAATGAAACTTTCTTCTTCGAAAATCAAAGAAGAAACGAATTCATTGCAAATAGATACTATGCCCTTTTCATCCTCAATTTCATTCTCTACTATACCGTGGGTTAAGTCAAGGATGATTTGTTCCAAAGTAGGAACGAAGTCCTCATTTGGTTCAAAACAGTCCTCGACTTCGGCAGTCTCCGAAGAAAAGTAATGGTCCGATTTAAATAGTAAATCCAACGCGTGTTCCCAAGAACGATTTTCTTCCCGATAACGTTCTTCAATCCTCTCATTTTCAAGCATATGCAATCCCTCACCGAAACTAATCGGGCGAGGAGAGGATTCTTGGAAATGGGAAGTTTGAAAATTGTTCTCGGGACTACGATCAAAATCATTAACATAAGAATTTTGATAATTATTACAATTGGATTAAAAATTCTTATCATAAGGATCTTGCGACCCAAAATCAGAACGATCAAGCACAAAATTGCTGTAATTCAAACTTTGACTTTCGTAATACTCACCCAATGTCATTTTAGATGTTGCAACTCTTTGGGATTGCAAGTATTGACCAAAAGTCAAAGGTTTACCGAAATTTTGAGAATTATCATTAGGATTACCAGAAAAGTTAGAATAAGACATGCTTACCCCAATGAAGGCTCGAGAAGGCGAATTTCACAAAGAAGATGTGTGACGGGATAATTCAAGCGTTCCTAGGCGCTCAAATGTAGAAGTCCTGCAAAAAAGGTTAAAAGAAAGAATACAAATACAAAAGGAAAGAATACTACGGACTAATAAGACAATTACAATCTAAATCAAACAGTCCCCGGCAATGGTGCCATTTAATAGGCTGGGTTTTTTCCGCGGCGTGAGAGTCACCTACCCGCCGATCGTTTTATATTCGGCTCACCAACTCTATACAAAAACCTAAATTATGACTACACTCAACTGGTGAGTACAACGGTAAGTCGGGTATCGAATCCACAGAGAATGTTTGATAGATCGCAACAGATTATTAATTCAAGAATAAAAGTGTAAAAGGTGTTTAGAAACTAAAAAGGAAAAGATGCATAAAAGGAAAAGATTAATCTAGGCGAGTGTATTGAAACTACATTATGAAAGCGAGTAAAAACTATTGTTGCGTCGAATATCCCTCACCCAAGTTAATTTGTATAAAATGGTTCCATGGGTCGACGAGTTATTGCATGTGCGTCTCGTTTCGATAGTTAATTAAATCAAGGGTTGTCACGCCCTAAATCATCATAAAAGCCTAATAAGATTTTGGCGTTAACAAATATCCCGGAAATTATGTGCGAAATGTCGTAAGTACGGGACATACATGATATGCCCCGTCAAATCTCCTAGGCGTAATAACTAGGACAACGCACCCGAAATAGACCCATAAACACCATCACCAAAGGAAAGCAACGCGTCAAATCGAGTGAGTTTCATTCAAGCACAACCTAATTTAGATTAGCTAGAAAGCATGTTAAAAACGCGATAAATGGAAAGCGAGAATAAACGCGATAAATCTATACTACAAAGCAAGTGAAGAAAGAATGTGAATCTAATTAAGAAAGCATGTAAATCAAACTATCAAAGCAGGAAAGAAGGAAATACAAACTATATATATGGAGGGGATGATGAATAGTGCAACAATCAATCCAAAAGGGTGTCAATCCAAGAACAATTGAAGAACAACTCTTCAAAACCCTCAAAACCGAAGCTGTTATAATCTAAAATCATTTTGTCTATTGAATTTGTTCTTATTACAATAAAATTGGTTTATATACTAAGTTAGAATAAAAGAAAAGAAGAAAGAAAAGAGAAGAAAATATCTACAGGAAAAAACAGAGCATCGATCGATCGACCCTTGTGGTCGATCGATCGACTATTAAAATCGTTGCAAAAATACAAAGGCTCGATCGATCGAACCCCAGGCTCGATCGATCGATCAAGCAGGGCAGCCTGCTGTTTCCCCTGTTTTGGCTTGCTTTCCATCTCCGCTCAATTCGCCGCAACTTTGTCATACGGACCACCAATCACGGCCACGCGAAGCTAGCGAGGAGAGCTACAAATTCCGTGTAGATGTCGGGCCAGGTGCCCAATCTTTGAAATGACCGGATTGCCCTTGAACGTGCGGTTGTGTACAAAAATTACCATACTTGGTACCTAAATACCTACAAAAGCCCAATTATACCTCATATAGCATGTTAACAATATAAACCGAGGTTATCTGGTTAACGGGCTTTAATATAGAGATTAAGGCACCCGAGGGGGCTGAAAAGCGTAGGTTTGATGGATGAAATACGCGATATTTGCGTATTATCACACCCCATAACTTACACATTGCTAGTCCCTAGCAATGAAATAGGATGCAACAAGAAGAACAAGTAAACCAAAACAGGAGATAGTACAAAAGTATGGTATAAAAGCATGAGGCCACTTTCGCGGGCGATTCAGTTGTATTTAGTGTATGCAATAAGCCGTTAAACCCCTAGGTTACCCTAGTGGACGAGTGTCATCTCGTGAGGGTTTTCAGGGATGAAACCCACAAGCATCATAAAGTTTCCTCAAAATATGCCTAATCAAGTAAGACAAACTCATCAGTGCGAACAAGATTTCAACATGTTATTAGCATAGCAAACGAATTCGCGTGAAAAGTCCGTAGTTATTAACGTTATCGAATGCACCTCAATGAATTGAAACTCTAACATGTGGGAGGGGAGTGAGCATATGCAAAGTATAATTTGGAAAAAAACTTAAATAACTCGGATACTAAATATCAAAGCATGCATAAAAGTCAATCCTCACGGGCATTACACTCATCAAATGAAATCACTTGAAACAGGGAGGTAACACACGGGACATGCGGTCATAAGGTGTAAATGTAAAGGGAAACTAGGCCGCGCACATGTCACAATTGAAGAACGCTATATAGGAAATAAAAATTGCAATCTCAGTGAAAGGACACCGCACATATAAAAGATGCGAAATGGATTTTCACAGATTATCAACACTATTTAAACATTTGAATTACATCTACTTAAGATCACATAGGACTTTAATAGGGTTGTAATGTAGGCTAGGTTAGTGTACGAAATGAAAGGGATGTATATACGGATTCAAAGTGTCTAGGGATGAAACTCGGAATAATGGAAAAAAGTGGGCAATTTCAAAATTGGACAAATGATTTCCAAACGAGCATTAGATATAACAATCGAGAGAGTAACAAGGATTATTGAATCACATACAAACACAATAAACAACTTTCTCTTTCTTTTTCTTTTCTTCTTTCTCTCACTTTTTTCTTTGGAAAATGCTATGTGTCCCAAACAACTCCCCCAAATCATCCCCCAAATAGCTTTAAGTGTTATACCTTATGGTATGGGTCCCGCCAGGGCACAACTCATCAATGCTATTTGGGGGAGATTTGGGGGAGTTATTTGGTACCCATAGCACCACTCTTTTTCTTTTGTTTTCTTTTGTTTTAAACTTTCTCTTTTTCACTCTTTTTCTTTTCACTTCTTACTCTTTTCATACTCAAATTGTAACCATAACACAACAATATCATTCAAACCCAAGCAACAATCCAAACAAGGGTGTGCAAGGTAATATGTATGGTATAAAACTCCAATTTGGAGTTGGATATGGGATTTTTGGGTAATGAAAAGAAAGGCTAGTATTTAGGGTCAAGTGGGTTGACTAGGAAACAAATAAAGGGTGAGGTCAAGGTCATATGGGTGATATACAAAGATGGCCTATGATCATTTCACAAAGTTAAAGCAATTCTCAAGTCAAAACAATATATGAAAATCATGCTCAAGTAACACATTTCAAGTATGAACTCAATTAATGAACGATCAATGAAATAATAAAGAGATTACCAACGACTGTAACGTTTTCAAAGAGGAAAGAATAGTGTATACACTCACAAATGAAGATAAGTCTCTAATCTCACTCGGTGTAAGTATATAGAATGCAAAAAAAGCATACCGAGTTATAAAAATCTTAAACCAAATCAATATAACAAGAATGGTGCATGTGCTCACGGTTTAAAGTTTAATTCATGAAGTTATTAATAATATTAATGATTTAGGGACTAAAGTCTAACAACTTCTAAAATCGAGAACATGCATCGTTGAATTGTCTATTTGATCGGGCAATTATTAAAATTTATCATCGGAAACAAGGGCGAAATGCCCAATAAAGGAGAAAAAAGAAAGAAAATATTTTTGAGAATTTTCAAATTTTTAACAAAAACATGCTTTGTAATCAAATCCAAGGACTAAACAGCAAAATGGATAGAATATCCTACACCCCCTAACTTGAATGTTGAATTGTCCCCAATGCGTCCATTAAAGAACACAACACAAAGCTAGGAAAAGAATGATATTACCCACATGTGGAGCGATCTCCATAAGTACAAGTCCAAATGAAGCTGCAAAATAAGTTAGTATAAAGCATATGAAGAATATGTACTGATGTATTAAGTTAAGAGAATCTATGTCACAAGTCACAATAATATAGAGAGGCTGAAGGGCAAATATTAGATAAATTGATGGTGAACTTTTTGATTTTATAAAATGGAAGGTCACACACATCAAAATCCAATAAATAACCACAAACTACATTTTCATTTCTCATTTCATAAGTTCAATACGAAATCAATTAATACATTAAAACTAGTGAAATAAAAAAAAAACAAATAAAAATAAAAAATAAAAAGTACAATATACTATCGGATCCCAGAATACAAAAATAACCGAGTACAACAGCAACCTAGTGGCCAGAACCACTAGGATCAGAGGGGTCCTGAAAATGAGGAGGCAACGGTGTGTCGTAATCACTGCGCTGCAGATAAAGATCTCTCATCATCTGGTGCATCATCCTATACTCGTGTCTGTGATATTCCCTCGCCTGCCTCAGCATGTTCCACTCCTGCCGCTGCTCGGCATGAAACTGCTCCTGCTGAGCCTGCTGCTGTGCCCACTGCTGTCGTTGTTCGACCTGAAACTGGTCCAGGCGGGACTCCCATGTAGCCCACCTGAGTTGGGTCTCCTCCCAACGATGGTCCTGCACGGCCTGGAATGCCACAAAGCGGGCATCATCATCAGTGTGTGGCACGTGAGAACCCTCACCCATCTCCATCTCCCTGATCTCCGCCTCCTCATCGTCAGGCTCATCAGCCACCTCTGCCCTTTGTCTCTTACCGCCTGGTTTCCCCCACTAATGCTTTAGAATTTTTGAAATATTGTCCTTGGAGAGAAGCCCGAGTGGGTCATTCTTACGATCAACGCCCAACTCAGGGCAACCGTACGAAATACAAATCCTCATAATGAGGGCAGGAAAGGGAAGGGAATACCTCCAAGCAATCTATTTATCTGTCACGCACATCATGTCTAGAAAGATACTGGGCAAGTTGATATTTCCCAAACCATTAATCATCGTGTAGATCAATGCGGGATGCTTGTGACGAACCTCTGACCGGTTGTTCATCACCATGAAAGAGTGGACATTGATGTAGTGAAATAACCTAGGTAAGTCCTCCATCATAGCCGAGCGTAATGCACCCTTTTTCCATGCCTCACCCGGTGCAAGAGCCTCTCTCAATGTCCCCCTACTGAAGATGGTCCCATCCAAAAAACTGACTAAGTTCGCGGGGTGTGGCACACCAATATAGGCTGCCAAGTCTGAAATGCTGAATGGAATCCTCACTCCACGGACCATAGCCTCGTATGTAGTCGGCCCACTTCCCTTTACCTCCACTAACGTCGCATAAAATATCCGTACTAACTCCTCATTGATGCTCCCATTAGTAGAAATAAAGGGCTCTCACCCCTGACGGTGCAACAGAGCACGCGCCTCCCTCGGTATATCCTCAATGGCCCACACAAAATGATATCCAAGCGGACGCTCGGATGTATGAAAGTGGGCGCGGTACCAATCCCGCTCCTGGTCGCAGCGAAAACCATCAACGCCCCCGATGGGCATGCACCTAGTAGACCTGTATTTCTTCGGTGCCATTTCAACCTACAAAACAAGAATTAGGCAAGACAAAAAAATTGTAAGCATAATTAATGGTTAGTAGTGTACAAGTTGAAATGGAGGTGCAAGTGCGCAAAACCGAGGTGAAAAAATGCAACATTGCGATGAAAAATGTCGGAATGTGAGAAGAAATGAAAATGACCCAAGTGTGCGTAAAAAATTGGATTGAAAACTGTTTTAGGCATTTTGACGAACACTTGGCGTGCGCAATGTGCGTCAAGGTTGAAAAATACCACATTGAACCAACAAAATCGCCCCACTCATGAACAAAACAACAATGCAGCAATATATATGTGTTCATGAGTGGATTTACATCAATAATCACAAGAAAATTCGATTGGAACAACAAAAATCAGGGGGAAAAACGACCACATTCAAACAATGTCAACTAGGGTTTAAACATGTAAAACATGACAAAAATCTACCCAAAACCACAAATACATGTTAAAGTAGTAAGAAGTATACCTTTGTAGTGTAGAGATTGGAAGAAATTGAAGAAATGTGGTGTAGGAATTTCTAGGGCACGAAATAGTGTAAAGAAGAGGAGAGAAAATAAGGAGAAAGGGAAATAAAAGCAGCAGACCTTGGCCTTTAACTGCTCAATCAATCGATCGAGCCTTGGCCTTCGATCGATCGATCAAGCAGGGCCAGGCACACTGCTTTCCTTTTTTTAAATGGGGGGGAGGGGAATTGGAATTCAGTGATAAGTAAGGGGTGTAAATATAAAATAAATATATATATAGTATATATAAGTATATATATATAAATATGAAATAAAAATAAAAATAAAAGTAATTACACATAGGCTTAAATATACACAGAAAAAGGCCTATGCTAACCAAAAAATAAAAATATGTACAATGAGCAACACACACGCATGGTCACGACAAAATGAAAAATAAAATAAAATAAAAAACAAAAACAAATACAAATGCGTGAGAATGCGCGTGTGAAAAACGAAGGAAAAAAATGTTTTTGCGACTTTTTTGATTGTTTTCTTAAGAAATGCGTGCCGGGATGCATAGTCTCCCCAAATTCAAGTGCGTTGAACCTACAAAAGAGTTAGAACCAAGCATACAAAAAGAAATAAAAAGAGATTAACTAATTACACTAGGCTAATATTAAGAAAAACAAAAATGAAGAAGTTAGTATATACAACCTACAATTAGGATGTGGAATTACATATATACTAAAAGTTAAAAAATTTGAGGGTCCATCCAAAACACAAGTTGAATTTGGCAGATCAACGGTGGACCCTCCTAAACATGCATGCCTCCCATAAAATAGGAATTCCATTGGAATGACGGAAGGCATGTGTAAGGCGGTGAAAGTGAACCATCCCCAATTGCAACTTTGGGAGGGAGGATGGGGGATTTGGATAGGACGGGAAACAAATACACACGCGGGCCGAGAAAAAATGAATCAACTCCCGAGTATTTTAAAGTTAGAATGGGAGGCGACGCACATGAGGGCAAAGATGCCGTTATGGAAAGCGGCTCGAGCGAGTACTCATCGTCGGTGAAAAGGTTTGGAACTAAAAAGTTTTGAACCGATTCATCGGGTACTCGAATTGGTACGACAGTATATAATGAAGATGGGGATGAAAGAAATTCAATCTCAGGCGATGAGTGATCATCGTTTGAAAATTGAATTTCGGAAGAAATAGGATCGTTTACAATGAAACTTTCTTCTTCGAAAATCAAAGAAGAAACGAATTCATTGCAAATAGATACTATGCCCTTTTCATCCTCAATTTCATTCTCTACTATACCGTGGGTTAAGTCAAGGATGATTTGTTCCAAAGTAGGAACGAAGTCCTCATTTGGTTCAAAACAGTCCTCGACTTCGGCAGTCTCCGATGAAAAGTCGTCGTCAGATTCAAATATTAAATCCAACTCGTGTTCCCAAGAACGATTTTCTTCCCGATAACGTTCTTCAATCCTCTCATTTTCAAGCATACGCAATTTCTCACCGAAAGTCATCGGGCGAGGAGTGGATTCTTGGAAATGGGAAGTTTGAAAATTGTTCTCGGGACTACGATCAAAATCATTAACATAAGAATTTTGAAAATGATTACAATTGGATTCAAAATTCTTATCATAAGGATCTTGCGACCCAAAATCAGAATGATCATGCACAAAATTGATGTAATCCAAACTTTGACTTTCTTAATACTCACCCAATGTCATTTTAGATGTTGCAACTCTTTGGGATTTCAAGTATTGACCAAAAGTCAAAGGTTTAAAGGAATTTTGAGAATTATCATTAGGATTACCGGAAAAGTTAGAATAAGACATGCTTACCCCAATGAAGGCTCGAGAAGGCGACTTTCACAAAGAAGATGTGCGGCGGGATAATTCAAGCGTTTCTAGGCGCTCAAATGTAGAAGTCCTGCAAAAAAGGTTAAAAGAAGGAATACAAATACAAATGAAAGAATACTACTAACTAATAAGACAATTACAATCTAAATCTAATAGTCCTCGGCAACGGCGCCATTTGATAGGCTGGGTTTTTTTCGCAGTGCGAGAGTCACCGACCCTTCGGTTGTTTTATATTCGGCTCACCAACTCTATACAAAAACCTAAATTACGACTACACTCAACTGGTGAGTACATCGGTAAGTCGGGTATCTAATCCACAGAGAATGTTTGATAGATCGCAACAGATTATTAATTCAAGAATAAAAGTGTAAAAGGTGTTTAGAAACTAAAAAGGAAAAGATTCATAAAAGGGAAAGATTAATCTAGGCGAGTGTATTGAAACTAGATTATGAAAGCGAGTAAAAACTATAGGTTGCGTCGAATATCCCTTACCCGATTTAATTTGTAGAAAATGGTTCCATGGGTCGACGGGTTATTACACGTGCGTCTCGTTTCGACAGTTAATTAAATCAAGGGTTGTCACACCCTAAATCATCATAAAAGCCTAATAAGATTTTGGCGTCAACAAATATCCCAAAAATTACGCGCGAAAGGTTATAAGCACGGGACATACATGATATGCCCGCAAAATCTCCTATGCATAATAACTAGAACAACGCACCCGAAATAGACCCGTAAACACCATCACCAAAGCAAAACAAAGCAACGCGTCAACTCGAGTGAGTTCCATTCAAGCACAACCTAATTTAGATTAGCTAGAAAGCATGTTAAAAATGCAGTAAATGGAAAGAGGGAATAAACGCGATAAATCTATACTACAAAGTAAGTGAAGAAAGCATCTGAATCTAATTAAGAAAGCATGTAAATCAAACTATTAAAGCAAGAAAGAAGGAAATACAAACTATATAAATGGAGGGGATGATGAATAGTGCAACAATCAATCCAAAAGGGTGTCAATCCAAGAACAATTGAAGAACAACTCTTCAAAACCCTCAAAACCTAAGCTATTATAACCTAAAATCGTTTTGTCTACTGAATTTGTTGTTATTACAATAAAATTGGTTTATATACTAAGTTAGAATAAAAGAAAAGAAGAAAGAAAAGAGAAGAAAATATCTTCAGGAAAAAAACAGAGCATTGATCGATCGACCCCTGTGGTCGATCGACCGACTATTAAAATCATGGAAAAAATACAAAGGCTCGATCGATCGATCAAGCAGGGCAGCCTGTTGTTTCCCCAGTGTTGGCATGCTTTCCATCTATGCTCAATTCGCCGCAACTTTGTCATACGGACTTGGAATCACGCACCGTTCACGGCCACACGAAGCTAGCGAGGAGAGCTACACTTCCGTGAAGATGTCGGGCCAAGTGCCCAATCTATGAAATGACCGGATTGCCCTTGAACATACGGTTGTGTACAAAAATTTTGCAGAATGCGTCCGGATCCCATACTTGGTACCTAAATACCTACAAAAGCCCAATTATACCTCATATAGCGTGTTAACAGTATAAACCGAGGTTGTCTGGTTAACGGGCTTAAATATAGAGATTTAAGGCACCCGAGGGGGCTAAAATGCATAGGTTCGACGGATGAAATACGCGATATTTGCGTATTATCAAGTTTATTTTTCCCAAGACACCCTAACAAAATGGTGTTTATTGAAAGAAAAAATCAAACCATTCAAGAAATGACTCGCATTTTGATTCATGCTAGGAATTTGCCAAAATATTTTTGGGTTGAAGCTACTCAAACAAATTGTCACATAATTAATAGGGTTTATTTAAGGAAAAATACTAAACAACCCCCCTATGAATTATAGTATGGTATACAACCCAATTTGAAATATTTTAGGACCTTTGGTAGTGAGTGTTATGTGTGTAAGGATCATGAACACTTGTCTAAATTTCACACTAGAGGAGACAAGGCTATTTTTTTAGGATACTCCCAAAATAGTAGGTCTTATAGAGTTTATGATTTGAAAACTAAATCTATTATGGAATCCATTAATGTTCTGTTAAATGATTGTGTTGCCCCTTTGGTAGAAGACAACCCAGATTCATTACCCGTTGAAAACGTTTCATCGAATGATTTATCAAAACAATCAACGGATAGTGACTTGGACTCCCTTCCATAGAAAGACCTTGATGTTCTAAACTGGGTTAGGGAAAATTATCCTAAAAAGAACATTTTGGGTTATGTTAAAAAACCAATTAAAACTAGAGCTCAAACTTTAAATGCTTTGATGTCTTCTTTTATCTCTATAGTATAACCGAAGAATATAAAGGATGCCCTTGTAGATGAATCTTGGCTTCTTGCTATGCAAGAAGAGTTGGGTCAATTTAAAATCCATGATGTATGGTTTTAGCTCCTCGTCCTACTCATACTAATTTCATTGGAACTAAGTGGATTTTTAAAAATAAATGTGATGAAAATGGTAATGCTTTGCTTAACAAAGCTAGATTAGTAGCTCAAGGGTACTCCCAAATTAATGGGATTGATGTTGATAAGACATTTACCCCCATTGCTAGAATAAAGTCTATTAGACTTTTGCTTGCCGTTTCTTGTCATTTTAAATTTAAATTATACCAAATGGACGTAAAATCTGCATTTTTGAATGGGTTTTTAAATGACGAAGTGTATGTTGAACAACCTGGGGGTTTTGTTGATCCTTTTCTTCCGGATCATGTTTTTAGATTAAAGAAATATCTTTATGGTCTCAAACAAGCCCCTCATGCTTGGTATGAGCGTCTTACTTCTTTTCTTTTAACCCATGGCTTCAATCGAGGGGGAGTAGACATAACAATGTTTGTTAACATAAATAATTTTTTTTTGCTTATTGCTCAAATATAAGTTGATGATATTATTTTTGGGTTTACATCTCCTGAAGAAGCTGAAATTTTCGCTAACATTATGAAATCAGAATTTCAAATGTCTATGATGGGTGAGTTACAATTTTTCATGGGTTTACAAGTTTCTCAAAAATCGGACTGCATTTTTATATCCCAAACTAAATTTGTAACAGAATTAGTTAAGCGTTTTGGGCTAACAAATGCAAAAACTTTTAGGACACCTATGAATTCCACCACTAAGCTTTCCAAAGATTTATCGGGTAAAAAGGTTGTAGTTACACTCTATCATAGTATGATTGGTAGCCTGCTATATTTAACTGCTAGTAAACCCGATATAATGCATAGTGTGTGTGTGTGCGCGCTCGATATCAATGTGAACCGAAAGCATCTCACTTGCTTTCGGTTAAGCGCATACTCAAAAATGTTAGTGGTATTCTATGTTTTGATATTATGTATACTTTTGACACAAATTTTAAAATAATTTAGTATATGGATGCTTACTGGGCAGGTTATGACGATGATAGTAAAAGCACTTCCGGTGGCTGCTTTTACTTAGGACACAGTCTAGTCTATTGGTCGTCTAAAAAGTGTAATTGTGTGTCTCTTTCCTCCGTCGTAGCCGAGTACATTGTTGTCGGTAGTTGTTGTACTCAACTTTTGTGGATCAAACAAATGCTTAATGATAATGGTATAATTAAACCTACTGCACTTATTCTATGTGATAATCAAAGTTCCATTAGTATTTCACAGAATCCTATTTTTGATTCACGTACTAAACATATCAAAATGGGTGAACACTTTATTCGGGAACTGGTCGAGAAAAAAGAAATCTGCATAGAGTATTTAAATACTAAAGATCAACTTGCTGATTTATTTAATAAAATTTTGGATAACGATGGATTTGAGACTCTACGAATGTCTATTGGTGTGTGTGCGTCTCCTACCTAATTTGATTTTAGTTTCCTCCTTTTGTTCCCTTGAGACAAACAGAAGAGAATTTGAGACTTTATGTCTTTTATGGTTATTTTGGATAAATGTTGTTAGTTATATACTTTGATAGGAATCAAAATATTGTTAGTTGAGTTATGTAATGTTGTCTCAAAGTCTTTTTTGTCTCAAAATTGGCAAAAGGGGGAGATTGAAATTGCTTTTTTATTTGTCTCAATTTTGAGAGACTTTTTTTTTGTAGACAACATTTTTTTGTGTGTGTGTATTTAGTTTTGTTTACTATTTATAATTTTAGTTATATTCATTTACATTTTTTTTCCTTTGCCGTGTATTATTTTAGTGTGTCCTATAAGTTTTTTTTGTCATCTTATATTCTTATTTTTATCTTTAAAATATTATTTTTAGGTATGTAGTTTTAAATATAATTTTTTTAAAAACTATTGGTTTTATGTTTTTTATGGGATATATAAACATTTAAATTAAACATAAATTGTGTTTAGTTTAAACTTCTTAATCCCTATATTAATCGGCTGCACTTGTATTTTTTGTTGTGTCGTTATGCTTGTTACCGTTGTTAGCGAGCTAGAATTGTTTTTTACAAGATTCAAGGTCTGATTGGTTTGTCATTTTCGAGGTTTGTGTGGCGTGCTTATGCAAACTTATTTGTCTAGTCTGATTTGACCATGCTGGCCCTTATCGTCTTTGTAAAAAGACTCTAGTGTCCTTGTATTTTTCTTTACACTTTTAGCCCCATCCGCCTAAGGGGATTATCGAGACTACCCTTTGATATGTTTTTTTTTTTTATTTACAGACCATGCAATTTTGGGTTTCCCTTTTATACCTTGATATCGACACTCTTTTTGTGAGGTTTTGAATTTCAAAAGTCCAGTCAACATTTTCTCTCACGTTCTCTCTCTACAATTCCTTTCTTAAAATAGTTTTTTTTATACTTTCCTTTATAAATTGTTCCCTCTATATACACTCTCACTGGTGTTATTGCAAGGCTTGTGCCCGATTTGTGATCTTGAGTTTGTGTGTGGTTTGAGAAGCTTGTATGTGGGTGTTTGTTTGAGTTGGTAGTATGTGAACGTGTTGGTTTTTGATGCGTCCCATAATGGCTTGAGCTGATCTAAACGTTGACCACAATCGATTGGGAAAAGCCTTGTTGTTGGATCTTCTTTTATTTTGCTTGGCCTTTCTCTGATCTGTATTCTGCCTAAGCCATATTTTTTTCCTACTTTGTACGTAGATTTTTCCTCCCCCTTTTCTATTATACACACACACACACACACACACACACACACACACACACACACACACACACACGTTGATATATACATATATACACTACCAAATACATATATCTCTATATACTATAAAATGCTATACAAAGAGTTAAGACTCACTCTCAATGAAGGTATCCACGTGGAACCGCCAAAAAATTTATCACGCCTCTTTTTTGGTAATAAAAGGGCATCTAACCTTTCATTTCTACTAATATTAAACCCCCCCAATGAACCTCGCTTTGAATAACACACATTATTTTCACATAAATCAATGGCCTAATTTTCCAATTTTTTTGCCCCTTTATATTTTCCAACACATCTTCACATCCCTGACTTCATGTCTCCCTCCTTTGTCGTAAATTTTTTGTCCATTTCTTGAATTATATATAACAATGCCTCCACCTCATCCTCTTCACAATCATGGTGCAATCGTGTGCACAGTTTCATCGCCAGCAATCGTGTTTTTATGGTGATTATTTTTGGTAAGATCTTTCACAATCTTTTCTAGTCTAGTGATTTTCTTAAGAGTTTTGGCATATAGAGTGTGAATGTCTGGGAGATCTTCATTGTCTGAGTCACTAAGTGAGGTGTGTGAAGTGACCCCTAAGGTTTAATTTCTTAAACTCACGCACCCATTGACATCAGCAGTATCGATTCCCCTTTGACTCACACACCCCGAGGAAGAAGTATTAATGTTCTCAGTAAGCAAAGCATCTAAACCAGTTAAAGTATGATTCAAAACAACAGAGCTAGAATTACTAGACTCATCCTCACTATCAAGCATATGCATATCATCATTATATATGATTTTGGAAAAGAAGGATAAACAAGGATCAAAACCATCTGATGTCTCAGGTTCCTCATTTTCAGAGTCACTTGAGTCATCCCATGTTTTGCAGATGTTGGCTCTAGAGTGTTTGTTTTGGGTATTTAAATTAACTCTACAGTCTTGAGCAGTGTGTCCTAGTTTACCACATCTATAGCATTCAGTCTTCTTGAGGTCTTGTGTTGTCCTTGTTCTGTTTGTCATGAGGTTTCTCATGAGACTTGTGATTTGAAGGAGTTGGATAATTAGACTTGCCCTGTCTATTTGCAATACTATTTCTAAATTTAACAATTTTCTTAAATTGTTTTGACATTAGGGCAATCTGATTATCTAGACTTTCTAAGTCACAGTCCTCATCAGAATCATTACTAGGAGTGTTTAACTCACGCTTAGTCATCTTAGAAGTAAAGCTAAGATTGGAATTGGTATGTTTCCTATGAGTGTGGGTCAATTGTTTCTTAAACTCTAATTCCATTTCCACAGTTCTTAATTTACTACTGAGTAATTCAGGAGTGAGATTTATATCACACATTTCCTCAATAGCATATCTTTTATGATCAAATTTCTGTGGTAATGATCTCAGAATTTTAGACACAATTTCTTGTCTATCATAAGTTATACCATTAGCATGCAGTTTAGTGACAATATCAGTCAGGTTCATATAGAAGTCATCAAAAGACTCAGATTCAGACATGATTAAAGAATTATATTGTTGAATTAACATCTGAGTTTTAACAGCCTTAACCCTAGAGTCTCCTTCATGGGCAGTAATCAGGGTATCCCATGCTTCCTTAGAAGTGGTACAAGATGAGATTCTCTTGAACTCATGTTCATTTATAGACATAAATATAGCATTCTTTGCTTTATTATTATTGCGAGAAACTTGTTTCTCTTCTTGAGTAAACTCACTTAATATTTTCTTAACCCTCTCATTACTTCCTTCAGTGGCTGGTTTAGTAGGATAAAAGTATCCATTTTCAATAATGTCCCAGACATCATCTCCCAATGTTCCTTGAATGAAAGCAATCATCCTTACTTTCCAGTAAGAAAAATTGGTTCCATCAATGACTGGAGGTCTGGTCAAGTTACCATATCTTTCATTTTTCTCGTCCATGATTGATTTTGAGAAAACAGTTTCAGAAACTCAGGATCTTTTTGAAAAAAGTTCACCAAAAGCTCTGATACCAATTGAAATAACGTTGCCAAAGCCGTTTATTGAAAATAAACTATTTAAGCAACTCCGAAAGTTTGTTGAAGAAACTCTTTACTTAAATCAAAAAGATTTTGAACACAAGATGTGTCAACAAAAATTATGTAGGAGATATGGACAAGATTTGATAACAAGTTTTAGTAAACAGTTTAAAATATTTTAAACTCAGCACACATCAGAATGGGATGAGAAGATGTAGAAATATTAATACTCAGGATTTTTAACGTGGTAAAACCTCAACCTTGAGGAAACATCCACGACTCCCTCTACGGAGTAAAACAAGAAACTATCACTAAAACAAATATGTGAGTTACAATCTATTTAACTAACATGCACACAATAACAAGTCTATACAAGTTCAGGATTATACCCTCTGGCGTCCTTTAACTTTTCTGCAGATCTTGATTGTTGATGTAGTCTTCTCAGGTTGTCAACTCTTCCTTTGTTTCAGCAGTATACGTCGACTTATGTTCACCAAATCTTATAGCCAACACTTTCAGTGTTTGTAGTGTGAAGATGTTTATGAATAGTGTTCTATATCACATGCATGAACTCACACACACTTATATATACAAACAGTCCTATACAAATTACATATAAAGTCTATATGCAGTGTGTTTGTTATTTTTCTTTCTTACAAAACCAAAAACCTTTTTGACCTTTCAATATAACCCAGATTCCACGGAGATCTTGCTTAAGAAATCGGTCAAGACCTTTTTCAATCTATTTTGAAAATATTTAGAAGATTGAAAACCCTCCAAGTGTGAATCCAACTAGGTCAGGTTAAGTTTTGTAAAAACAGAAACAGAAAAACATCTATTGTTGATTCTGAAGTAAGAAAATGTTTTAACAGAAAACAATCAACAACGAACTTCTCAAGATGAGAAATAAAATGCAACTAAGTGTGTTGTGACATGAAAAACTTCAGATCTATGATTTCTATTGAAACAGAAACAAGATCTGAGAAAGTGTCTAAGTTGGAAATAAGATTTTATGAACAAAAGGTTACAGCAACCCAGAAATCACTCAACTCGAACTCTCATAAACTCAAGAAACACTAAGGATGGTGTTTATTTGGTTGTGGTGTTTTTGGAGAGGTAAGTGGTTTAGGTTGAAGAAGATTTGACGAAGTTAGGGTTTCTAACTTGGCTCTCTGGTTTCTCTCTCTCTCTTCTCTCTTCTCTCTCTCTCTCTTTTCTCTCTCTGAGACATTTCAAAATGGCAAAAGCTTTCGAAGGCTGAGATGAGAGGCATTTAAATAGGAACAGGAGAAGGTTCCAGACTATCGTTCAAAAACAAAGGCTGAGATTGAGTCAAGCTCCTTTGACTTCAATCTAAGGGCTCACAACAGGCGGTGGATTAAACAGTTTGTGATTGGCTTAAAGGTTTACACGGGGATTCACTCAGGCGACATGCAGGCCATTGATAAGGGTTGATCCAAGGGCTGTAAACATGCGAAGTTTTGTCTCTGTATAAAAACACAACTTTGGCCAATCAGAGAGCAACAAGTGTTGGCCATAGGACGAATGCAATCGCGCATCCCAAACTAATTACAAAGCCAACCCTGGAGTCTCTAGCGCTTTCGGTTTCTACCCAGAGTAACTTTAGGCCAAAAAACACAACAAAACATATTTAGATATTAACCCCAAGACTTTTAAATCAAGTTTTAATTTAATAAAACCTTAATTAAAATATGTTTATAATTCCCAAAAAATTAATAAAAATCAAATTGAAGGATTTAAACACACTCACCACATTAATACACATAAAGGTGCAATATGATATGCAAGGATTAAGTTCTAAGTGTTTGAGTGATGGCTATAGTCTCAGGATCATTACAAGATGAATAAGAGAAGAAGCAATACAATCTCTGAGGCTCTTTGGTTTCTAGGATTGACACAATTTTGTCACTATTTCCAAACTAGATGAGCTCTTATACAGTTTAGACTCAAATGAGTCAAAAGTATAAGGGCTTCACTCTTGTCCTCCGAGGAACTCCAATGCTCCGAGGAACTCTTGGACGACGAGCAACTAAGGCGGTTCGAGCTGCATCTCGATCGCAGCATTAATTGCCAGATAATCAACAGTTAAACTATTCATTGAATGCTTATCATCTTGACGCACACGTTTGAAGAGAATTAAATGAATTACCCTTTCATATGTGTATCATTTAATGTAACACCCTTTCATGTACAGCCTAAGGGCTATAAATACCTTGTATCACCCTCATTCAAGGGGACCGAAATTTCTTGATATAACTTGTAATCGAGAATTTCCAAATACTCAGTAATAACATAACAGTGGACGTAGGCCATTCATACAAGGCTGAACCACTTTAAAATATTCTGTCTCATTTATTTATCTGTGATTAAATTATTAGAGTGATCTAATTATTTACATCAACAGATTGGCGCCGTCTGTGGGAACGATTGTTATTATCGTTTTCCACCAAAAATCATTCATCATCAATGGCAGATAATCCGGAATCCAACAATCGAAACACTGGAAATGCTGGAAATCCTTCAAATCCCTCTGCACCTCCAGATCTGGCTGGGTTATGACGAATCTGGCTCAAGGACAAACCGCCATGCAAGAAACAATGAGGCATCTCATACAAACTCTTCATGGCGGTGCACCTGCACGTTCAGGATAGTGAAGTGGTTAGAGGCAAACTTATTTACTTTCTTCACGATCCAAGCGTACTGAGTCATATCGTAATGAGGAGTCTGATGATTTCTCTTATGAACCTGGGCGAACTTCGTCAATAAGGGCTACAGATACTGATCAACGTATCACTCTCTCTCCAGAAAGACCCAGTGCCTTAGAAAGACTGAGTAGGGTGTCTTCTTTCAGTCGATTAGGCCTGAGGAGGAATAGGAGTCCACCTAAGACCATGTCGAGGAGTTTTTGACGACCATCAGATCTAAGAGAAGGATCAGCACAATCACGACCAGTTGCTCGTCAAGATAGATCTCAGGAGGCCACATCAGAACAATCAATTGCTCGAACTAATAAGCCCGAGGAAGGAAACGATGCGTGGAAAGGTTCCATTCAGCGCTTGGAGGATAGATTGGGAGAAATGGCCAAGGCGAAGAATCCCTTACAACGAACTTTTATTCAAAGGACACCTTTTGTCCAGGCCATTGTGGGTTTTCCTAACCCGTCGAAATTTAAAGCACCAGTAGTGACCCCCAAATATGATGGAAAGACAGATCCTGTTCTTCATATAGAGAAATATCAAGCTGCCGCCGATATCTATGCTGTCCCCGACGTGATGAGATGCAGAGCATTCTCAGGAACTCTTACTGGAGCTGCCCAGATATGGTACAACAATCTTCCTCGGGGTAAGATTTCAACTTTCTTTTAGTTGGCCGAGCTGTTCATCGATAATTTCTGTTTTGGAGCAAAGCCACTAAAATGAGTAGCACACTTGTTAAGTGTTAGATAAAAATCAGGTGAGAGCACTAGAGATTACATAACTCGTTTCAATATCGAGAAACTGGAAGTCATAGATTATGAGGAAAAGACAGCAATCACCGCCTTGATGAGTGGGTTGTTACCTAACAAGTTGTATTACACTTTGGACAAAGATCCACCTACAACTATGTCAGAGTTGATGGCAAAAGGGGCCAAAATCATGAATGTCGAGGAGGCTATGGCTGCGAAGAAGAATATGGATAAAGAAACCAAGGTGGAAGACAACAAATCCAAGAAGAAAGAGCATAAGGGTAATGGCGGTGATAAGCATTCCAAGAATAATAGGTCGTCATGGGAAGTCCTAAAGAAATTCGATAATTATACTCCTTTGAAAATGGGTATTAATCATGTCTTGGAAGAAATCAAGAATAACGAGGAAGTAAAGTGGCCAAAGAAACTGAGGTCAGACCCTGACCTAAGGAACAGGGATAAATATTGCGAGTTCCATAAGGATCACGACCATATGACCAAAAATTGCATAGCTCTTCAGAATGAGATCGAAACACTCATCCGAAGAGGGAAACTAGCAAAGTATGTTGATCGGGGAGGAGAAAGAAGAAATAATGACCAAACTAGAGAAAGGTCTAGATCTCCTCGTCGAGCAGAGGAGAAAAAGAAAAGGGATCATGAAGATGATACAGAGGATGACCCCGATCTTCCCAAGAAACCAAGGCAGCCAAAACGAGAGGTATTTTCAATACGCTTTGGATCATTTGATTGTAATGTCATTACAGGAGGAGATGCAGGAGGATGAGACCTTACTGCAGAAAGAAAAGCTTATCTCGGTGAGGCTCAGGCTTGCTCACACATTCAGCGGATAAATTTGGCTGAAGAGGATCGCCCGAGGAAGGTAAACAAAGAGAAGCTGGTCATTGGCTTTTCAAAAAATGACCTGGCAGGTGTTCTTTACCCTCACGACGACCCTTTGGTGATCAAAATGAGGATGAAAGAAGTAGTGATTTCAAGGGTGCTAGTAGATAATGGTAGTTTGACCGACATCATGTACTATTCACGCTTTGACAGTTTAAATTTAAAATTATCTCAATTGGAACCTTATCACAGACCTCTATTGGGTTTTGCTGGCGAGAAAGTTTTTCCACTTGGGACGATCAAGTTGGATATATTCATTGGAACTTGGCCTGCTTGTCGAGAAGAAAGAATACGCTTCTTTGTGATGGATAAGAATGTGCAGTCAGCTTAAAACATCATCATGGGAAGAGTTGGTTTGAAGAAGTTCGAAGCAGTTCCATCTACAGTACATCAGTGTTTAAAATTACCAACAAATTTCGGAGTAGGAGTCGTGAAAGGTGATCAGAAAGTAGCTCGGGAATGCTATTATTCGTCTGCCGAGCAAGAGGAGCTTGAAAAATCAAGGAAAAAGACTACTACCTACCAGGTGGAGGAAGGTACAGAAATTGAAACACTTGATCCCAGAGATGAATCCCAACTTGTAAAAGGACAGGTAGTGGAATCTATAGAAAATGTTATTCTGGACGACAAACACCCTCAATGAGTAACCCAGATAGGTTCATCGTTGGATGTTTCAATAAAACATGAGTTGATAACTTTCTTGAGAAACATGAAGAAAACCTTTGCATGGAGTCATGAGGACATGCCAGGAATAGATTCAAACTTCTTATGTCACGAGCTCAATGTGAATAAGGAGATCAAGCCTGTAAAGCAAAGAAGAAGAGTATTTAGTCCTGAGAAGAATCAAGTTATACAAGAGGAGGTTGAGAAGCTCCGGAAATCCCAATTCATTGAAGATGTGAAGTATCCAGACTGGTTGGCAAATGTGGTGATGGTAAAGAAGAAAAATAATAAATGGAGAATGTGTGTTGATTTCAGTGATCTAAACAAGGCCTGCACAAAGGATCACTTCCCATTGCCCAGAATTGACCAACTAGTGGATGCTACCTCGGGGCACGAGCTGCTCAGCTTCATGGATGCTTACTCTGGTTACAACCAGATTAAAATGAAACCTGAAGACAGGGAAAGCACTTCTTTTATTACCCCTAGGGGAACTTATTGTTATAATGTTATGCCTTTTGGTTTGATAAATGCAGGAGCGACATATCAGCGGCTGATGAACAAGGTATTTGTCGAACAAATCAGTTGCAATATGGAAGTCTATGTCGACGATATGCTAACAAAGAGCAAGAAAGCTGCTGAGCATCTAGTTGACTTAGGTCAAACCTTTGATCAACTGGATAAATACCAGATGAAGCTCAACCCGACGAAGTGCACCTTTGGAGTAAGAGAAGGAATGTTCCTCGGGTACATCGTCAACCAGTGAGGCATTGAGGCAAATCCAGCAAAGATCAAAGCTCTTTTAGGGTTGCGATCTCCAACGATGAAGAAAGAAGTGCAGAGTCTTACAGGACGAGTTGCAGCGCTCAATAGATTTGTATCTCGAGCAACTAATAGGTGCCTTCCATTCTTCAAAACACTCCGAAAAACTTTCGAGTGGAATGATGAATGTGAAAAGGCCTTTTAAGACTTGAAGAAATATCTGGGAACACCTCCACTACTGTCCAGGCCAGTGATGGGAGAAAAGTTGTACTTATACCTGGCAGTATCATAGAATGCAGTCCGCTCGGCATTGATCAGATTGGAGAATGGAGTCCAGAAGCCAATTTATTACACAAGTAAGGCTTTCCGAGGTGCAGAGATCAGGTACCCAAAGTTGGAAAAATTAGCATTGGCATTAATTGAAGCAAGTAGAAGAATGAGGCCTTATTTCCAGGCCCATACCATCGTCGTATACACCGACATGCCATTGAGACAAGCCCTTCATAAGCCAGAAAAATTAGGAAGACTGATGTATTGGGCAAAAGAGCTTAGTGAATATGATATTGTATATGAACCCAGATCGTCATTAAAAGGGCAGGCTGTAGCAGACTTTATAGCAGAATTTACATATCCTGATACCCCCGAGGAGCAAAAGTTGCTCGCTAACTAACCTGTGGATGTTACAGGATCAACAGACATGAGTCCAGATCAACTCCGATTGGTAAAAGGGCTTGTGGATGTAGAAAGATCGTCAAATTCAAACCCAGAACAACTCCGGTTGGTAAAAGGGTGAGAAGAGATGGTCGACGAAGAACAAAAAATACCAGGGGAGGATGAAAGGAAACAAAATATATTTCACCGAGGAACTCTGTCAGAAAAGAAATTTGAAGACGAGTTACCTACATGGAGATTATATGTAGATAGGTCATCTTGCACAACAGGTTATGGTGCATGGATTGTTTTGAACACCCCAGATGAGATTGACGTGGAATATGCTTACGATTCAAATTCAAAGCTTCCAATAATGAGGCAGAGTATGAAGCCTTGATAGCAGGTCTTAATTTAGCAAAGATTATGGAAGCGCAACAAGTGATGGTATTCAGTGATTCTCAATTAATTGTGAATCAGATGATGGGAACGTATGCAGTTAAAGGAGAATTAATGGTCAAGTATCATGCAAAGGCGATGGAGTTGTTGGCATAATTTGATGCCATTCAGTTGATCAGAATACCAAGAATGGAGAATGCACAAGCAGATACACTAGCCCGACTAGCATCAGCTACTCGTACCGAGTTGCGAAGAACGATACCAATCGAGGTGTTAGAAAGTCAAAGCATAGATGAAGGCCTGACGATGAATGTTATTTCCCTTGATTTAGGACCATCTTCGATGGATCCCATCAGGGCATATGTCGAGGAAGGAGAATTACCGGAGGATAAGATCGCTGCCAAGAAATTAAAGTTTAAAGCTGATCGGTATGTACTAACTAATGGTGTTTTGTATAGACGAGGAATTATGGCAGGTTTGCAAAGATGTGTACATACCTCCGAGGTGAAAGAATTGATTGAAGAGATCCATGAAGGGTCTTGTGGAGCCCATGTAGCAGGTCGGACACTGTTGCAAAGGCTGATGACGCAGGGATACTACTGGCCAACGATGAGGGCTGATTGTAGAGCCTATGCTAAGAGATGTGATAAATGCCAACGTTTTTCCTCCGTCCGACGAACTCCACAAGCATTGTTGACACCCATAACTTCCCTTTGGCCTTTTTCCATGTGGGGAATTGATTTGGTTGGACCACTGCCAACGACCCGAGGAAGATTCAAGTACCTCGTCGTCGCAGTGGATTATTTTACTAAGTGGGTAGAAGCTGAGCCTTTGATTGATATGACGTACGAGAAGGTGTACCAATTCGTTTAGAAAAATATCATCTGCCGATATGGTCTCCCTCATGCCTTCATCACAGACCATGGAACACAATTTGATAACGAGGAGTTTACCGCCTATTGTCATCAGTCAAACATTTTGAAGGTTCATTCAGCACCAGGCCATCCTCAAAGCAATGGGCAGACTGAAGTGATGAACAGAACATTATTAAATGGTTTGAAGAAGAAGCTAAGTGAGGCTAAAGCTAATTGGATTAATGAGCTACAGTCAGTATTGTGGGCTTACCGAACAACTCCCCGAGCAGCGACTGGAGAATCACCATATTTGCTGGCATTTGGAAGTGAGGCTGTAATACCTGCCGAGTTGGGTCTTCCAACACAAAGAGTGCTGAATTTTAATTCCCCAGTCAGCGACCTGATGAGGAGATTATATTTGGACATGCTCGAGGAAGTTAGAGAAGAGGCAGCCATTAGGAATGCTGCTTATCAACAGCGAACAACCCTGTTCTACAACAAGAGGGTGAAAAAATGCGACTTAAAAGAAGGAGATTACGTGCTAAAGAAGGTCATTCAGAAGCACAATAAGTTGGAAGCAAACTGGCATGGACCTTACTGAGTTACCGCAGTTGTCCGACCAGGAAGTTACCGAATAGCAACTCTAGAAGGAGAGGAATTTAAGAATGCATGGAATGCTGAACACCTACGCAAGTATTATCAGTGATGTAAAATGTAAAGCAGTTCCATCAATATGAATAAAATGATGATATTTCACAATCTTCTCTCCTTTTATTGAAAGTTTTTCGGGGAATACTAGTGTGTTTAACACTACGCTGCTCGGTACGCAACGCTGCTCGGCAGTAAAAAGAAGACGATAGTTCAAACCGACGACCAGCTCCGGTTGGTAAAAGGGCGAGAACCAATTATACTCCTTTGGTTAGGAGGCGTACACTAGCGTGACTAACTCAGGTTGGTAAAAGAGCTAGTGGACATGATAGTTCAAACCCACGACCAACTCCGGTTGGTAAAAGGGCGAGAACAAATTATACTCCTTTGGTTAGGAGGCGTACACTAGCGTGACTAACTCAGGTTGGTAAAAGAGCTAGTGGACACGATATTTCAAACCCACGACCAACTCCGGTTGGTAAAAGGGCGAGAACAAACTATACTCCTTTGGTTAGGAGGCGTACACTAGTGTGACCAACTCAGGTTGGTAAAAGAGCTAGTGGACATGATAGTTCAGACCCACAACCAACTCCAGTTGGTAAAAGGGCGAGAACAGAAGATGATCGACGAAAGGCCAATCTCGGTTGGTTAGGAAACAAGATATGCTCTCAAATGCCAACTTATGTTGGTCGGGAAGTAAGTTTATTTCATAAAAGTTCCTCGAAGAACAGATCTTCCAAACTGAACCAAGTATAGTTGGTCGGGGATAAAAACCCACTAACTATAGTTGGTCGACAAGGAAAAATCATCGACCTTGGTTGGTCGGGCGCATTTTATGAAAAAGACAAAAATTTACCAAGTATAGCTGGTCGGGGATAAAAACTCTCACTAACTATAATTGGTCGACGAGCACAATTTGGCAACCTCACAATTTGACAACCTTGGTTGGTTGGAGAAATTTTAAACATTTTTTTATATACTCATTACTTTATTATTAAGTGATCGATCAACATTACGAATACTTGTAATTTTTATTAATAAATTGGTCGATGAACCATACAATAGTGTTTAACAAGCACAAGACAATAGCAATACAGATTTGCAAACAGAAAATGAAAGTCTTTCATTAAAATACAAAATGAATTACAAATTACATGTGTACTAACTATTACATTGAGATCCCTACTCTATTGGTTTCTTTCCCTTAGCTTTTGAAACAGGCTCCTCGCCAGCAGGAGGATCTTCCAGGCAAAGAGGATAATTAATGAAGTTAATATCTCAGAGCATTCTGACATTCATTACTAAAGGAGTATCCAATAGATGCTCGGGATGAGATACTTCAATCTGAGAGTGAAGATTATAGTCGCCAAGGTATTTTGCAATTAAGCTCCCAGGGATGGCACGAGCTGGGATCCATTCCATGTCCAAGTTATACGGTGGCACTGGCAAGTCAAGAACCCCGGGATCATAATAATCCCACAGGTAGTGCCCCTGTTCGAGCTTCAGCACGCCCAAGGCATTCAACCAACCTTACTTGTAACCCTCGTTATTGGCATTCTGGATACGATCATCTAAGTGAAATAATGCTTCATTGTATCCAGCCATCCAGAACTCCCTGGGCTGTTTATTAAATTGAAATGTCAACTTTTCAAGCATCTCATGAAAGTTTCTGGCAAGAGCATCCTTATTATCCAGGGCAGATTTTGTCGATGCAAGTTGATCCTCCAGAGTTTGGATTTTCTTGGACATTTTAGACAAAGCCCGATCTTTTGCATTCAATTGGTACGCTTGAGTTTCCAATATTGACAGAGTACGAGCTTCTTCAATACTACGAGGAGTTCTTGATCGACCCCGAGCAGGTGGAGTACTTCGTTCCTCGACAACATCATGGGAAACTCTTCCTCGCCCACTAGAACCTCTTCCTCGTCCCCGAGTAGAAGTAGAAGTACCAGACCTTCTCAAGATATACAACTCTTGCCTTAATTTGGCATTCTCAACCTCTGAGAAGGAAAATCCCTCATCGGTCACTGGGATTATCGCTGTTGAAGAAGAGGCTGCAGACTTATATTGTGCTAGCTCTTTCTGCAAATTATTATTCTCTTCCTCCAGCAGTTTAGAAATTTGTCTACAAGCTTCAACTTCTCCCTTTAGGGTCCTCTCCCTGACATCATACCCAGTAAGGAGTTTGTCGTAGCCCTTCTCGACAGAAAACTGTTGATACTTCTTTTCATACCCCTCATGTAACAAGGCATTTGATTCCTTGTACTGAGTCTGAAGATCTTCTAAAGTATATTGAAGCTCCTCGATCATGTCATAATAAGCCACGTTGTTGGCTACAACACGATCAAGAAGACATTTCAAGTATTGATATGCCTCCACTGCTTGGTCTGAAGCATCATGACCAAGGATATCAGCAATTTCTGATGCACTCAGGTCAGTATGGCCAGCTTTAAAATATTCATGGCATTGCTGCATCAATTTTGTATCATTGGCAGACAGCAATTCCATTCTAGTCATAAACTAATAAAGAAGAGAAGGCAAGAGTTAATAAAAGAAGAAGACAGAGCATCAACAATGTAGAAGAACAAAAAGATGTGATTTTATTACATCATCAAAAACAGTACATCATTCAGAAGACAAAGTACAAGTAAAAGGAAAATAAAAGAGAATACCGAACAACTTCACACCTTTTTCTTATCTCCCAAGACTTTCTCGGGAGGCTGGGACGAGGAGCTTGGTTGCTCGGTGGGAACAACGATTTGGTTGGCGGAAGTTGGGACTTGTTCAGGAGGAGCAGGCAAGGAAGAAATCTCCTCGATGGCTGTCTGATTGGGTTGTGGAGCAAGGACTTGATCACCCACTATCACTGAATACTCCTCGGATGCAGCTTCATCCTCTTCTTCATCTTCAATAGCTGGAGGAGGACCAGGGAGATGTTGTTGAAATAGTTCAGAATCCTCACTCACCTTCAGTTCCTGCAGGGCAGCAACCCAACCATCTCGGAAGTATTTCAAACTTCCGTACTTGACCTGGGTCATCATTGCCGCTACCCCCTATCCCATCATTTGTCCCAACCAGTTTGAAAGGATTTCTTCACAACCGCTTTTCTCTTAATTTTCTCTGAGGAGAGCTTCTCGGATAGAAGATCCTCGGTGGTTTTCAATTTGGCCTCCACCTCCTCCTTCTGGCGATTTGTTTCTCGCAGAAGGGTCAGCTCTTCCTCGGCCGATTTTAACTTATTCTCAAGCTCCCCAAAGCTTGTGAGCTTCTCGGCATATTTTTTATTCTCTCTCTCCAAATCCTTCACTTTATTGCCCAACTGTACCTTCTCTGCCTCAAACACAGTCAACTTCTTTTCCCATTCACCCCTATCCTCATCGTATTTTTGACGGGATTCCTTCAGAGATTGGGCTAAACCCTGGAAAGCATCCTCTACTCCGGACGAGGAGCTTGAAGCCTTGAGCGCTTCATCTTTCTTCACTATGGTGTTAAAGCAACTCACCAGCTGATAAAGAAGGTAATGAAAAGTCAGTGCCGAGATACATATATTGACTGAAAGAAAGAAAAAACTCAGGATAAGAGAAACTTACTGAAGCAATGTGACGAGTAGCTAGGGATGTTAGCATATCCCTAGACATTTTTTCTTCTATTCCTTGGACTTTAGGAATAGTCCAAGTCTTTACCGAGCTCATTGCAGAACTCGAGGGAATAATGGTTGGAACACCAGCTCCACTAGCTTGGAGTTGAGGAATGGCTTCAGAAAAACTAACCGAGGAGGATTTCTTCAATCTCCTCAGTGGTACTTTAGAAGTTTCAGCCAAAGAACCTTTGGTGGGGGAAATGGTGACCACTTTCACAGAAGTACTTCTCTTGCTCGGAGCCATTGGAGGCTTCTCGGTAGCCTTCTGAGCAGCAACAGAAGGAACATCATCCACTTTCTTTGTCACCTTTGGGACATCAACCTTGTTTATCTTTCCATCACTAGCAGAGGAAGTCTCCTCGAAGATAGCAGGAACTCTCCTCTTACCCATCTTCTGACTCAAAGGAATGTGAGATTCTGGTGAAGATTCCTTAGAAGCGGGCAATGGTTCACTAATGCTGACCACAGGACGAGCAGTAAAGGAGGAGGTATAGCTCCTGTACTGCAGCAAGTATGAAGCAGACCTGACGTGCTCGTCTGCAACCTTCTGATGCAAACTCTAGATATGTTTCAAATGCTTTATATTAACTTCTGATTCTTTAGGAGTTTTTCTCTTGCTGTCAACTGCAAACAAAAACATATTGAAATGTCAATCATGCATTTATTCAAACATGATGAAATCACAATTTCAGAAATAAAATAAAATGAAAATAACCTATCCCATTGCCATATGGAGGGCATTTGGGACCCTCATATACTTCGTCTCCAACCAAAGGGGCATGTTGCCAATTTTTTATAACTACTCCATGTTCAAAATAATCCCTGTTAGCATCAGGGAGGTTGACTACTAGAGCCCTATTCAAAAATCTAGTTTTTAAATAATAAACATTGTCTAAAACATCCCATCTATAATAGTACATAATCTCAGGAATTCCTATACGAGTTCCATGAGTTTGATTTAACCTATACACCCCATTAACTATTCTCCATGTGTTGGGGGCTATTTTTGCAGGGACAACATCGAAATACTGACAGAACTCTAAACACAAAGGGTTTGGTGGAAATGAAAATCCACATTCAGCAATAAAGAGACTAGGGAACCAATGTCCCTCAGCCAAATCAAAATAACTTGAAGGCTCAGAAAGACTTTCCAAAGTTACCCAAGAAGGAATAGAAAAGTCAGAACGGAATTTCTCAAGAGATTCGATAATATAAACCATGGTGAATAAAAAGAAATGAAGGAGAAGGAAGTAAATCTTACAGGAAAAAGGAGATCTGTTGATAAACAAACGAAGAAAGGGATGAACGCACAGGAGAGAGAAAAGCTATAGAAAACTCGAAAGCAGAAACTGAAAAGGTAGAAGACAATGGGATTGCCTCTGAAGCTTAAATACTTTGCCTTGGGAAACGACGAAAGAAATGATTACAAAAAAGAAACTATTACGCTACTGGCGGCTAAAAGGACAAAAAGGGCACGAAGATCGAAGCTCTTATAAAAATGCAAAAAGGCGGATTCGACGAATTTGGAAGGAAATTCAAATATGAAGAAAAGGCTCCTAAAACCCAGGAAGGTCATTTAATATTGCCATATACCGAGAAAGAATGTTCCATACTCCTCAAAGTTTGAAATATGAAACATTGGGGGCTTCTGTTGATACCAAAATTAGTATGCTGATGTGGACAAATAATAAGAAGACACGTGTCAATCTACGTGGCACAATAGCAACGAGGAAGACATTCCCCCAACCAATATACTCACTCCGAGCAACAGGTGTACTCCGAGGAACACCAGTCTTTCAAGGAACACCAACCCTCCGAGGAAATCTTGTCCTCCGAGGAACTCCAATGCTCCGAGGAACTCTTGGACGACGAGCAACTAAGGCGGTTCGAGCTGCATCTCGATCGCAGCATTAATTGCCAGATAATCAACAGTTAAACTATTCATTGAATGCTTATCATCTTGACGCACACGTTTGAAGAGAATTAAATGAATTACCCTTTCATATGTGTATCATTTAATGTAACACCCTTTCATGTACAGCCTAAGGGCTATAAATACCTTGTATCACCCTCATTCAAGGGGACCGAAATTTCTTGATATAACTTGTAATCGAGAATTTCCAAATACTCAGTAATAACATAACAGTGGACGTAGGCCATTCATACAAGGCTGAACCACTTTAAAATATTCTGTCTCATTTATTTATCCGTGATTAAATTATTAGAGTGATCTAATTATTTACATCAACAATGGTTTTATTTTAATTTTTTCTTTGATTTTTTTAACAAAAATCCTATCATCCTCTTATCCTAAATTGGTAGTAGACATTGGAAAGTTCAGATTTTGTTGGAGTAGATTGCAATTAAAATATTTAAGAATTAATATCCAATTAGTAACACTATTTTTCCTATTAATTTTAGATTAGGGATTAATTTTATTTTTGTATAATATGTTTGACTAAATATTAAATAAAATATTTTTTTAAATTAAAATAAATAAGCCCAAAATAAAATGGCAAATGAAAAATAAACTTTAAATTAAAATGTAATTGAATATGTACCTACCTATGCGTATAAAGATGGAGACTAGATGTTAGTTGGAGATTTTTGATAGAAGTAAGTTTCTCAATTTTTTTGTTAAACAAATTAACCATTTATGATTTTAATTTTTTATTAGTTATTAAATAAAGTTGTATTTTCTCTTTGTTTTTCAGAATGTTTGTTTAATCTGGTAAGCGATTAGTGATGATGAAAATCTCAGAGGCAATTGGATTAGGTTGCCTATCTATGCCTTCTTTAATTAAAATTACACGATTGAAAATAATAATGAAATCTGAGGTGATTTTTGTTTAATTGATGCAGCTCCTAGAACACCAACAAATTGCTCAAGCTCCATATAAGAATCCATTATTTGTTATGCGTTGGTTAGATATTTGATGTGTACAGAGGCTTTTGGTTCACCTTCTTTAAAGAGGAACAACTAAAAAGGAGATTAGTACAATAGTACGAATATGGATTTAGTTAGAGATATATTATAAAAATGTTTGTGTGTAGTTCAGTTGATCGTTAAATATGTATAATATTCCAATGATTTTGAATAAATTCAAAGAGTTAGATTTTTATTTTGTTTTTGTTACTGAATATAATCTTGTATTGGTTTCGAATAGATTTCAAGAGTTAAATTATACATATTGTTGACGCAAAAATTCGCCATCTACCAGGACCAGTCAGAAAAGGATACCTGTCATCTTACGTGGCAATATTTATACTTGCTCGGCACCCGAGGAGAGTTGGTTGGTACCCGAGGAGAGTTAGTCGGAACCCGAGGAGAGTTAGTCGGAACCCGAGGAGAGTTAGTCGGCATACCAACCAACACATGGCATACTAAGCAACTCAAATAAGGCCAACAGTTATATTCATTGTATATAGATATAAATGTCTGAATGTATAAAGACATTGTATCTCTTTAACTCCCATGACTATAAATACATGCATCCCCTTAGCCAAAAGGGGGGAATATGGATAGAAAGTAATTCTCTACACAACTCTCTCTCTATAAAATATATTTTGTTATTGTAAACTCCTGGAAATAAAATAACAGTGGACGTACGCTTTATTGATAGCCGAACCACTTTAAAACCTTTGTCTCTTATGTGTATGATGTGATCACCGTTTCATCTTCAATCATCATCTCCATACCTTCGTTTTTATCTGTTGTTGATGCCGATAAGATAACATAGATGCTATTTCTAGTCATCAACAGATTGGCGCCGTCTGTGGGAACGTGTTACAAGCATTGTTCTCCATCAAAAGCTATGTTTTTTATTTTGTGCATATAACCAATTATATGTTTTACATACATCTTTTGATTCAATCTTTTTTTCATATTCATAAGTTGTTGAATCAACTTATATTCATAAATATGCTTAAACGTAACTTTCATAATCATAAATCTGTTAAAAAATTTATGCAGACACGTTTATATAGGCAAAAATCAGATCTAACAAGAAATAAAAAAATTCTTTCTCATCGCAAACTTTTCCTGCACAAATCTATATTTGATTCTTATAGATCTTTATTTGAAACTCTCGTTAAACTGATTCATTACAAACAAAAGGGATTAGGAAACCAAATATATTTATGAACGATGATGAAGATTTTAAAAACCAACGACCCATTTGCGGATGAAAAATGAAGATTTTTATTGTTTTTGTTAATTAGCAGGGAAACGAAGGGGTTTGGAATTTATTAATTTGATGTCAATACTTTTAACTTCAACGTTCAACAACAACAAAAATAATGAAACCGCCTCAATTTAAGGCACCAAATATAAATCTGAGATCGCAATTTCTCTACAATCAACCAGATCCTATTTTCCTCCTTTTAGAAAAACCCCTCCATGATTACAAGATATCAGTAATTCAGGCTCACACAAAACGGAGGCATCCAATAACGTTATAGCGATTGTTACCCAATAGACCTGTGAATATCATCCCTTTAATGTCCGGTATTCACAAACCCAAGAAGAACAAACTGTATCCAATTGGTAGACATAAGGAATGAGAATTGTAAGCAAAAAAATTTTGATAAAAATTCATGGTCGCTGCAAGTCTTTCTACATATATCGCCGATCGTCGAGGTGGTCGGAACCATTATATTATAATATCCGAAGTTTCATTTTCTTACACAGGGTGGTTAGCGAATATTGTATGAAGAACAAACCAGGTCGTCACATTTGTCTTACCTTTTTTACTGAGTCACTCAAGTCGAGGGTCCTCAATTATTGGTCGGCACCTACTACTGTTCGACATCATATAATGTTGGTCGACGGTACATCTGTTGGTCGAAGATAGGTTTGGAGATCACTAATTACTGATCAGCCCTTCGGGATGATGAGGATTATACAGGTCGACATCCAGTATCTTCGGATGGTCGCAGTTAAAAAAATAAAATCAAATAAGATTCCTTTGACGATTTTGGGACTTGTCGGTCGGCGTCAGTTTCAGACCATCTAATTTTGGTTGGAATAGACTCCAGAATACCTTTTGTTAGTCGGTATCAAATATTAGAAGTCGGCATACTCAATTATTGATCGGAACTGGTGGTCGGCACAGAGCGTCACCATCAAGCGCTAGTTGGAACCAGGTTAATAGGTTGACAAGCTCCTATTGTTGGTCGGCTACTATCGGCAACAATAATTCTTAGTTGGAGGCACATCTAATATGGATTGGTGATCATTGAAAGAAAAATATTGGTTGATGATGGAAGATTATGACCTGACTGGGATTTCTTTTCTCCAATGGAGAAATATCAATTTTGACTTTGTCAAAATCCCCAACACATGGTTAAATAACGAGACAACCCCATATCCTTTATTAATTTGCGCCAGGGTTCTAGTTGAATATATATGCATACCTTATTCTTTATGGTGAAATAATATTCAAACGTCAACTTACATCTGAGTTTAAATAACTTAATAGAAAACTCTATATTAAACAATTATGCCTTACTTATGGCACATATCTGATAAAAATTTATCCATCTGACACACATTTGTCACAAAACATATTATTTCATATTTTGAAAATTTTATTACCTTATGCTGCTACAAATCATATATTGTTTGGCTGAATAATTATTCTCTTGATTATAACTATTTGATCTACTCTTAACAAGTGTTCGGGGAGCTTATTAAAAGTCCACAGGGACAAGATTCAATCCCAATGAAAGCTCGGTTACAATCTTAAACTTCAAGAAACTGTTATTTCTTGACATCAGGCAATTTTGCCTCGATAGATCAACCAACATCTATTATTTCCTATTTTGAAATTGATATTTTTGTTATCCGAGCATATACATAGCATTTATATTGATTAGATGACTAAATTATTCTCATGACTAATCAATTCAGCCTACACATATGGTAGGGCAAGTTATTAATTTTTACACGTATAAGATTCAGTACCGATGAATGCTTCGAAATAATCTTAAACTTCTGGAAAATATTATCATAGCTCGGCATTATGAAATTTCACCTCAGATAGGCACTATTGATTTTATTACTGCTCTGATATTTGCTCAAGCATAACTTATTCTATGTATCCATTGGGATTCATATTGTATATTCATATCATCATGGAGCTCGACGAGATACTTATTATCATATTCGGCTCTGAGGAGAACTACAATATATATTATATTTCACCCCCAACGGACAATTGGTCTGGGTCATTCTTATTTATATCCAGGCCCGACAATGTTCTTGGCGATATTCGTATGTTTTGGAAAATATTATTCTTGTTCGGCATTATGGAAATTTTTGCCTCAACAAGATACTTATTCAGCTCCGAAGAGATCTGCAACATTTATTATATTTCACCCCCAACGGACAGTTGGTCTGAGTCATTCTTATTTATATTCAGGCCCGACAATGTTCTCGGCCAAATTCTTATGTTCTGGAAAATATTATTCATGTTTGGCATTATGAAAAATTTTGCCTCGATAAGATACATATTCAGCTCCGAGGATAACTACAACATTTGTTATATTTTACCCCTAACGGATAGTTGGTCGGGGTAATTCTTATTTATATTTAGGCCCGACAAAGTACTCGGCCATTTTCTCATGTTCTGGAAAAATATTATTCTTGTTCGGCATTATACAATTTTGCCTTGATGGATCAACGAGACACTTTATTATTATTCTGAATCATTTTTTATATCTATTCGGATGCATATTCTATATTTATCTCAGCATGGAACTCGACAAAATATTTATAATCATATATTCATCTCCAAGGAGGTCTTCAACATATATTATATTTTATCCCCAATGAACTGTTGGTCAGGAAAATTCTTTTCTCTATATATATTGAGCAAACCAACTCGGTTGGTTGGCATCAACAAACCACCAACTCCGGTTGGTCGGTATATCAGCAACCACCAACTCCGATTGGTCGGCAATAACTACCAACTCCGGTTGGTTGGTAACAATAAATTTAACCAACAATGTTGGCATCACGGGTGATCTCAAGGGACACCCCAAACTAGGCAAGAAGATGGGTGACCTCCCGGGGCATCCGCTGTCTAGGGTACAAGGTAATCCTGGTACAACTAGGCAAGAAGATGGGTGAGCTCCCGGGGCATCCACTGTCTAGGCAACAAGGTAATCCTAGTAAGATTACTATAACTAAGCAGGAACATGGGATGAAAATCATTCCATTGCTTAGGCCTAAAGAGTAACAAGTCACTATAATTAAACAACAAGTGGAGCAAGTTTCATTGTCTATGCAAAATAGGACAATTTGTCCTTCTACATATATATATTCATCAGCAAACACCAAGGAAAGAATCTTACAAAGTATTTCCAAGAAAATGAAAATGCAAACATCCAAAGATCTTAGGGAGTAATTTCAGGGAACATTTCCTCGGCCTTATTTTTCTAGTAAGACCAACATACTTCAAGGACAAGAAAGAATTCAAAGTTCATATTCCACATTTAGGGCTTCTATTACATATATAGTTGTTCATTCGGTGGCACATTCTTATAACATCATGCAGTCGAGCATTAAACTCAACTCCACAAACTTTCATAGTCAGGGCCCCGACCAATCATCATTCAGGAGTTATTTTTGCTCACTAGTTAGTTTGTGCCATTGAAGTTCAGGAGACGTATTCAGAATTTCAGGAGGTATATTCAGGAGTTAATTGTGATGTTAAAGTTCAGGAGGCATATTCAGGAGTTAGTTGTGCTGTTAAAGTTCAAGAGGTATATTCAGGAGTTAGTTTTTCTGTTGAAGTTCAGGAGGCATACTCAGGAGTTATTATGCACATGCTATTGAAGTTCAGGAGTCAGATTTAGCATCTACATCACTGAGATCTTTACTACTACTATCCTAACCTTCACTGAAGGAGAAGTTCTACTTATATGTAAAGACTGTTACTAGCTCGGCACAGAAGGAAGTTGGTCGGCTAGCAAACCAATCGACATACTTGAAGATTATGACAAGCTACAAGCTGCATACTATGGCATGGTTGCATCCAAATTCCCAGGGGTGACAGATAGCATATAGAGTTCCTCAAAAGAGAGATTATCAACCATCGATCAGCCTGCATCATATGCCTTCCTAGAGATAGTGTACTTTATGTTGAACAAATCAAGAAGGAAGATCAATAATTTCAAGAGCACCGAGAAACACTGCAGAATAAATACTCCATCCCTTAAGTGAACCATCAAGCAAAGAGCATTGGGGGCTTCTGTTGACGCAAAAATTTTCCATTTACGAGGACCAGTCAGAAAAGGACACCTATCATCTTACGTGGCAATATTTATACTTGCTCGGCACCCGAGGAGAGTTGGTCAGCACCCGAGGAGAGTTAGTCGGTACTCGAGGAATGAACACATATATTGTTTGAATAAATGTTTCAAAGATGGTGGTTAAAAATACCTAATTTATATAAAGTTTTTATCCGTATTTTTTCTTATTACTTATGTTCTGCACATTGTATCTCCCCCGCGCATCACACGGATTTACAACTAGTGTGTGTGTGTGTGTGTGTATATATATATATATATATATATATATATATATATATATATATATATATATATATATATATATATATTGTGTGGGCTCAGATCTGCGTCGCTTTTTTTTTCTTAATTTTTTTTCTCTCCTACTCAGATCTGTGTGTCTGTGTTTCAATGGTGTTCGTGTGTGTTAGCTACTGCGTGTCCATGTGTTAACTATTGCGTGTGCGTGTGCGTGTGTTAGCTACTGCATGTGCGTGTGTTAACTACTGTGTGCATGTGTTTTAGATTTGTTTGTGTGTTTTAACCCGTGTGTATGTGAGGGTTTAACTTAGAGTTTAACTCGGTTTAGCTCAGACTTTAACTTAGTTTAACTCAGACCCTAACTCAGGCTGGACTCGAATTGAACTCGGACGTAACTTCCCCTGGAATTTTATTGGACTAATTTTGGACTAAAATTGGATTTGGACTATTTGTAATTCTACTTGTGTAGGCTATTTATTTTATAAAACACCTAAAGTAATCTGATTGTTTAATCTTATTAAAACATAACTTTTAAATCAGATTTATTTTTTAAGGTTTGGCTTGTGCAAAAGCCATTTTGGAAAAGTGTGTTTCAATCTTTTTCTACCACTCACTTAGTCACTGGGTTGGTAGTTTTTTGTTGGTAAAAATAGTCACCTGGATTGTGTTTACTCTATTTTTACAGATCAAAATAATTCATTTTTAAACAAACTTTATAAATCTGTGTGTTGCACAACTTCACGGGGTCTCGGGTTTGAGTGTGTTGTTGTGCATGTATAGTGAGTGACTGTTAGTCTTTATTTCCAATATTTATTGGGTTGACTGATTTTCAGTCAAGTTGGGTTGTTTTAGACTAGGTTGGTTGTACGGGTGTGTATTTTCTTAGTTTAATTCATTGTGGACTTAGAGGACTGTAATCTGTAACTTGTAATTGGTAATAGTAGACTTGGGTGTGTGAGTTGTCCTGCGACTAGGGACACGGGTTTTACCATCACGGTGGGTTCCTTGAGAACAAATACTGTGTCACTATCTACTTGTCCTCATCCCATTTTGATTATCTTTATTTCAGCATCATCATCATAAATTTGTTTTTACTTTTGTGCGCGTGTACAACGGTTTCAATTAAGTTTTTTTTTAAATTAAACTTAAAAGAGTTGGAGTTTATTTTTTAACTAAAACACTTTAGGGTGTTTAGGTTATTTCAGTGTAACTTTTCTCAAGTAGGTGCTAATTGAAAAACTAGGAGACCTGTGATAGGGTTGATGTAAATAATTTTTAATGGATTTTATATCGATTATTTTTTCGTTTTATTTCTCCTATACTGTCATGTGACAATGTACAACTTATAGATAAGTTTTTGACAAAATTCTAGGTTTTATGATCAGTAGATTAAAATTTAAGAATTCAATTTATAGTTATTTCTAATTTGTCAGTTCTCAGTAGCTCTAGTGGTTCATAGGTAACCACTCAAATACCAAGTCTTACAAAGAACATTTCCAAGTTCAATTACAATAGATATAGTGAGTCATATGGGCATCTCTTAAAGACCATCTGATTTGAAGAATTTCACCGGACCAAACTTCAGATATACTTAATTGAATTCTATAATAGTAACTACCTTGCAAAACATTCTTTAGAGTTTGAAAATATTTAAAAGATGATCCCACAATTCTTGAATCAAGTGTTCAATAAATGTTTGAAAGTAACGGGTGGTAACTACATGTATTGTATTTACACATATTATTAGGTTTTATTCTCACATGCTAAAAGCAAATGAAATGTAAGGAATCATAATGAATGATAGAGTAAAATTAATTACTAATTAATGTAAACCAAAGTTTCTATGTGAGTTTAACTAAAATATGATATTTGGGGAAGTTAGATTTATCGGTTTACTTAACTAGTAGATATTGATGATTCAATATAACTTAATAAGGTAAGGGACAAGTAATATGAAGTTAGGTTTGCTGATATTTGGATAAGTCAAGGTTTGGTATAAAGGTATCGTTATATTAGATAAACAAACTGCTATCTCAAATAAGAACTTTATTAGTTCTAGTCAATTATGTAATGTGTATGAATGAGTCCATTCAGATATTTCATTTTGAGGCTTATCTGGTTTTCAGATTGGGTTTTTCCTTAGAAAATGGATTATAAGATAAACATACTTATGGCAATAAGATCATATACATGGATTATATAACATCAGGCTTCAGATGGTCATAACTATACTAGTTGTTTATGGGCAAGAAATTAAGTTCCACTATTAAACCCATATTATTTTTGGTGATGATTAATTATGACTAACATAATGAATCACGGTGATTTGGAATGTAATTTTTTGAGTCTATAAAGTAGATAGTATTACAAAATACATCAAAATTTATAGGTAAGTATAGGTTCCATGGTAACTATAGTTGTAGGATCCAATAAGTAGTACCATTACATTTTAAAGAGTATAACACCTTAACTAACATTTCTCTTGTCAATAGTCCTTCCAAAGAAAATGCCTAATTCTCACTAAAAAAATCCTAAAATACTTGTTCCCATTTAATCCTTTTCAGGTACCATTATAACTTAAGTAATTTCTTCTCATAGTATATTGGGATTAGTATACAATACGACAAGAGTACAATGCGAAAGATGATAATGAAAGATCAATAAAAAATGTGATCACTCTTTAAACATAGAAAAATTGAATTCCAAACGAAGTAATTTATGCTCAAGAGTAGTTATTTCTAAATATTTATGGATTATATTATATACAATACCTTCCTAAGATAAGTTTATTTGTATGCATCATATAAATCCTTAATTACATCTAGCTAATTCCTCAAAATTCATAAAGGTTGTATAAGCCACTTAAAATTCTAATAACATACCATATATCACAAAATTGAGATTTAATAATTAATTCTCTTAACGTATATCAGAATATATTATCCTTATAACCCATAAAAACATTACTAACCTAATAAAATACCCCTATCTTAACTGCCACATATATCCTTATATTCTAGTTATGCAAAATCCTAATATCTCATCACAGATCACCATAATGTGATTCAGGCATCGATTTTCTCAACTCATGTAAAAACCTATTATCCTAACCATCCTTAAAATTAAACAATTGATTAACTTCCTTAATCTTAATCTCAACCTATGTCCCGCATATGATAAATAACTTGGATTCTCTGATACCAACTTATCATGCCCTGATTTCTTGAGTGTCAGGTTTATCTTAATAATTACTGAACCAAAATAAAATCCATAATTTCTGTCAAAATATGAGGTTGTTTAATAACCCACTGTGTTACATTACATAGGTTCAACTTGACAACACTATCTTATTATATATCTACGCTTGACTAACAATAACATTCATATGAGTGTCTCTCAAACAAAACTATTCATGATATTCTTTTGATCCTAGATTAAGATTAAGATGTTGCTCATCATTGCCTATAGGTACCTTATTAAAATCACTTGGGGTAGAAAAAAAGAATAAGTAAAACTTTGCTAAGTAGATAATTCTACCTTTAAAAAAAAATAAAGTTGAAAGATTTAGAGATATGGTATAAGATGATAAATAATAAAGTATGAAAATTTGCAGTTAATTCAAATAAATTTAAAAAAAAAAGATATCAATTGTGACAGCTCGTAAAATTTAATAATAGCTTGGCCCAGCCTAATACAAACTCACAGGAATCAAAACAATTGAATATAATTCTAAGCATGACTTGAAATAAAACTAAATACATATAAGTAAATAACTCACATACAATAAATGTGAACAACATAAACTCTGATATCTAACTAGTAAAAACAACATAATTATCACACATTACACTATTTCAAAATAAATGCCAAACTAGTAAATAGTACTACCAACTCAACAGAATATTAAATGGAATGAAAGAGTGATCACGCATGCTCTACACCTACATCCTATAAGATCAACAATGGAGAGAAGATCAAGCCTCGATCAAAGGCGAAAATGCACTTGGGGCCAGAGTTCTGAAACATATTAATATGAGATGTTAATAGGAAGTCTATGTAGTATAATAGTATAATTGATTTTAAGATTCAATATAACAACACATATTCTTTTATCCTTTTAATTTCTTTTAAGTTAACATAACCCTAAGAAATCCAAAATATCACGTCTGTCTACTCCCAAACCCCTGCATTCTGTATGATTATAGCTTATTATTCTCATTTTAATATTCATAAGTAATTGTTCTATAAATACTGAGTACATATAATCAAGGAACATATCTCTAGGTGTATATCCATATATGTACTACTTATATCAAGTACACTATGACCAACTACTGAAGTACCGAAGTGGTAGCTGTTGCATGACCAGGCTAGAGCCCCTCACAATATACTAGGATATGGAAGGGGCACCATCGACCGGCCCATGGTATGACACATAACTATCTAATAAAGTATCGAAGTGGTCACCGTTACATGACCCAGGATAGAGCTCATAGTTTTCTTTAGAAAGGTACCGAAATGACACGTTTGCCCGATTTAGGGTACAACTCATCTCAACTAACCATAATAATGTAGTGTCCGTCATCGCATAATTTATAAATATATACCACCTTGTATTCAATTTTCGAGTCTACGTATTCCCTAATTTATATATATTAATCAATTCTCTAAGTATAACATTTCAAGTCTTAACCCCCAAAGTACTATTTTAATTAACTTTTATCAATTAAGATGATTCTCAAGAAAAACCGAGTTGAATTACTTATTAGAATAAGTTAATCAACAAAAAGGAGGTCCCATACTAAACTATGTTCAATATCCCATCCAAACAAACCTTAATCCCATATAAGCACAAAATCAAATTACCACGGAAGAACATACCTATCTTAATTCTCAAAATAACCTAAAATTTTTATAGAAATTTCAACAGTGTGTGTTGTTTAAAAAATATTCATAAGATATTCATCAAAATTTTGAAAATTACGAAAGGAACTCTTACACATTAATTATTGAATTTAACTAGGACCTACAATTTATATAAAAGTTAAATTTGTATATTTACAACAACGAAAACGTCCTCAAAATGACATATGTGCTCCAAAAAATTTCACCACTGTGCGCATGGGAGAAAATATTCATTAAATTTTCATGGAAACTCTAAAAATTATGAAATCAGTTCCCATGCATTCTTAATTAAATTTAACTGGAATTTTTTGGCAATAGAGTCACAATACCATGTATACTACACCCAAAATGGACTGAAAGTAACATGTAGAATCCTAGAGTTAAATTCAAGCATCAAATTTCTTATCTAAATCATGAAATACTAAATGGATTTTCCTCAATTTCACCAGTCTAATTTAATTCAATCCTAAATTTAGCCATATAACCCAAGTTCATATTTAAAGTCATCAATTAACTTATAAACATGAAGTTTAACATGAATTCCCTATTTAATAATTGACAAAATTATAAATTATTATATAATTCCAATTTTACTAATTAGGTTTAGAATCCAATGAGCAATCATATTGTAACACAACATCAATTCTACAATTATACTAAAGAAACTTGCCTCGATTCAATTAAGTTGAATGCCTATGCCAAGAATCCAAATCTTTCTCTTCTCATCTCCGATTTCTCTCCTTGGCTTTTGGGTTACCCTCACCTATTAGTATTATCTTCTTGCCTCTAGAATTCTGTTTATAATATGAAATATATGGTTTAGTCTAAGCCTAACCACCCAACTATAATGATCATCACGAAGTTAAGCCTAGGGACCATATGTACCTTGTCCCAATAAGCCCAAATAGCCTAAATTCTAGATCAAGCCACATATAAACCTAAGGGGATTAAAAGACAACATTTTAAGGTTTAAACGGACTTCCCATACGACCATAAACTCTCTAAAACTAAGTCACTGGAACTATGTTATCAACATAATTTTTTATTCATTAAACAAATCCTAATTCTTCTGCGTACATTTTATTCGTTAAATTATTCCTATACTATGCTTAATTACAAACCATACACACATATAAAATGGAATACAACACACATACCAAATAGAATAAATTTAGTGGTGTCACCCGCCACTATAAATAAATAAGCGTAGATTATAAATTATTTAATTCAATACCTCTAAATTCTGGGGTATTACATTCTTTCCCCTAAAATATGGAATTTCATCCTCAAAATTAAAATTTTATTATACTCTTACTTAGAAGTCTATGAATATTTCTCCCGTAACGTCCTCACACTCTGATCAGAAATAAACTCCTTTATAGCCAAATAAACCTAGGTTTTTCTTATCATAATCCATGTGCGGGCATTATGCTAACCCTACTAATCCGCCTGGTGAACTTTGTCTTTGCCTTTTAGGCCTAGCTCTTCTGCCATTCTTACACTACATTCATTCGTGCTCGAATGAGTAATGTCTGGTATGAGCAGCCAATGCTCCAAAACTCCAACTAGTAGCTCGATGAGTGACACAGTTGCCCAAATAGTGCCTCATTGGGGGATATATCTATAGTCTACTAATGAATACTGTTATAGGAAACTCCATGAGAGTTAAATGATGATATCACCCTATTTTGATATCCAACACATATTGCCCAAGCATATCCTCCAAAATCTAATTCACTCGCTCAGTTTGTTCATCTAATTGAGGATGAAATGTCGTATTCAACTCACTATACATCCCACATGTAATGTTTCCAAATATGATGTGCAAAGGTTATCATTTCCAACTCCAAATTATGAGTGGGGCAATTACCCTAGTAAGGCTTTGGCATTCGGGATGCATACAATATCGATTTGTCCTCTTACCGGTCTCTCCTCCTATATCAGTTCCTCTCCTAATCCATAGAACGATAGATTGATAGACACCAAACACACCAAACTGACTTATATTAATGCAACTATATGTGGAGTAGTGATATTATCCTCGAGCTCCTCAAAATCTCTCTAGAAATCTACGATCCACATAAATGATAATCCTTTCCAAGTGATGTGTGTCGGTGGCCCAACGATCTTCAATAACCCCTGAATAAAACTATTAGAGTAACCATATAATCAGAGAAACTCTTAACAGTGGTAGGCATCATGGGTTGTCCCTATTCAACAACTGAAGATACGTCATTAGGATCCACCGAAATCCCAATCACATATAAGATATGGCCTAATAAAAATACCTCTCAAAGCCAAAATCCACATTTAGAGAACTTACCGTACAAATTAAGCTCTCGTAATGTGTTCAAAACCAAACTAAAATGTTGTACATTTTTCTTTTTCAATCGAGAGTAAATTAAGATATTATCGATAAACACAATGATGAACTGATCCAGGAACGATTGAAATAACTGATTCATCAAATCCATGAATACTTTTGGAACATTGTTTAACCAAAATAACATTACTCGGAACCCATAAGAATAATAACGTGTCAAAAAACCATATCCGTAACGTCCTCCTCCTGAATACAAATCTGATGATATCTTGAGTGCAAGTTAATTTTGGAAAAGATCAGCGTACCCCTCAATTGATCAAACATATAATTAATATGCGATAGAAAATAATTATTCCATACCGAGATATTATTCAGCTCTCTATACACTTAAATAGATTAAATCATCCTTCATCTTCACAAATAACATTAGATCTCCCTATGGGGATTTACTCTTTCGTATGAACCCTTATCTCAATAATTTTTGGATATTCTCATGCTAATCCTTCATCTCTAACAGAGTCCTATGATGGAGTTCCTGCTCAAAGGTCATGGTGCACGTTAATAAGGCTACACAAAAGTCCATCTCTCTAGCTAGTGGTAGCCCTGGAACCCCATCAAACACGTTTGAAAACTCTTAGATTATTGGTATCAAATCTAATGACATAGTGACCTCCTTAGATGAAGTCGCATATATATATATATATATGCAAACGTGTTGTACTCCTCCCTCAAGCCTAGGCATGATATTAAAAAATATCCGTTGACCAGAAAAAGAACAAGCCCCGACAGTTGACATAAGCATAATACATCTAGATACTATTTAAAGATAAATTCTACAAATTTAAAGGCCAAATGTCTAAATTAATAAGGCGAATCAATATCATGTCGTCCAATAAACTTCCACATCTCTACAATCATGATGTAAAGAATTCCCCTACTCGTTGGGTATTCATATATACATAAAGCTTGGAGATAAAAACTATACATATAAAAATCATTGTAAACACACTACTAATAAATACTGATAACTCCTTAGTGTCTAAGAAAGGATCATGAAAGTGATTGGTAAACATACTCATACCCATCACTCGGTGTCACCTTAAATGATCGATTATCACTAATTTATTTAATAACAAAGTAGCCTTCGTCTCCGTAAGTGTAACACCTTCCTCTAGTGGAATTATTAAAATAGTGGCCCTATTGGCAGCTCCACTAACCTTGCTTCTACACTTGTTTTTGATAAAGTTGTCTCGTTGGGGATGCTCTTGTTGGTTATAGACACCACAGTCTAGACCCCCCTAAGTCTATCCTTAGGTCCCTAGCACCTCCCTCATTAACTATAATCCCTAGGTCATACTCCGAGTATCAATCTATAGGCCATCGGGTGCTCTCGAGACCCGTTTGACTCTAGTAACCTCCATCGTCAGAGCGAAAGTTCAATGAATTTTCAAAGGGCTATGAATCCCCTTTCCAATGGTCTACCCCATGTTCAAATCAGCATAACGGTTCGGACTAACGGACCATTTTACTATCAAAAAATGATTTGGAGGCCACCGTACGCTCTCAGGCCTCAATTTGACCCCAACAACCTTTATCGTTAGAGAGAAAGATCAATGAATATTCAAGGTCACTAAAACCCCTTTCCAACGGTCTACCCCGATCATGAAACAACATAACTGTTCAGATGAATAATTAGTTTTCCCCTAAAAACTGACCTGAAGGCTATCGGGTGCTCTCGGTCTCCATTTGACCAAGTTCAACTCTTCAGCTCTAATTAGACTGAATGAATATTACAAGGACACTAAATAAAATTTCCAACAGTCTGCCTCATGCATAAATTAGCCTTACAATACGGACCATTGACCTGTTGTACTCCGAAAGGTCTCCGGGTGCTTTTGAGACCTATATGACCAAAGTCAACTCTCTGAACCGAGCGAGGCTCTTTGGAAAGTGAAAGTACCTCACATAACCTTTCCAACATTCTACCCCATGTATGATTTGAACTTACGATGGAAGATTAATCCATTATCGTCTGAGGATCTCTTGTCCAAAGGACCAACGGGCGCTTTCGAGCCCCATTTGACCCAAAGTCAACTCCCACACACGGGAGAGCCCCAAAGGACTTTTAAAGGTATCTGAGTTACCTTTCCAATGGTATACGCCATGCACAATTAGGATTTGTGGATTGAGTTCTACAACTATGTTTTTAGAAAAATCTTCACGAGACTACCAATTGGCTGGCTCATTTCCCTATCTATCGACAGTGCCTCTAAGGTCACCTGTCGATTGGCGGGGATAGGGATATATTGATCGAAAGTTACCCTACCGTACATAAGGAGGGAATGAGCTCACTTTCAAGGCTTACCTCAGATCAATGAATATCAGTGATCTCAGTAACATTCTTCAGCAATCAACCAAGTTTCCTTGTGTGGAATTTCTTTCCACCTTTCATTGCATTTATTCTCAAACCCAATTCACCCCAAATATCCTTCTACATTCATCTCAACTTGCAAGGAGCTCATCAAGGATCAATAACAAGCTTCAAGTCTCCAAAGAAGGTCCAAGTATCCTTTTTTCTTTAAATTTCTTTATTTTCGCATTAGTTATATAAATTCTCAATTTAGCTCTTACTTTAGATCATACACATTAATATCTCATCCTTTATTAGTTATATTGAACATAATTTATTTTTTATTAAAAACTCAAAACAAAGAAAAAGAGGGTTACACCTACAAATTACGACGGGATTCTTCATCACATTTTCTTAAAACTAAAATTATCTTTTCTACACATACACATAATAAGACCTTATTTGAAGCCATGGGATAAACCCCACCCTTCTGTCGTATATGAACTCCATGGACTTTGATGCCTTTATAGGTTACGTAGGCATCTCGAGCTAGAACCCGAGACTCGAGTACTATTTTCCTATTTTCCAATTTTTTTTATATTTTATCCATATATTATTCATATAAATCACATTTGTGTTATATACTTGCACCTATCTAACACATATTATCTTTTCATCATGACAATCAATATCTCAATAAGTGCGTACATTATGTTTTTCTAACTATTATTTTGAGAACATTCCTTTGGATGACCTCACTCTATCTTTTCCATGATATGAGTCGAGCAATTCCGATCTCCATTTATATATATACACGCAAACAATTCATGAAGAAATTAAGGAAATAATAACATAAGACCATGAGAGACTGAAAGGGTGGAATGGGTTCCTAACACCTTCCCATTCCGTAACTTAGCCCCCGAACCTTTGAACTATTGGTTTTGTATGCATCAGTTTGTCTTTGATGCCGCTCTCTCCAGGCGACGACATGTTCTTTTACCTATTTTGTGCAAAATAGGACGGAGACTCCATCTCTTTACATCACCCCACATCGAAGACGACCGAAGGGGTCCTTAAAAAGGGTGTGAGAACTTCTCTCCATCTCCAAGTGCACGCATACGAGTGCCTACCCCGAGATGAGGGAAAACCGAAGGGATGGCCACAGTGACAACTCCACTATGGATTAACTAGTCATAAGAGGGACCTGTTTGCATAGATGTTATCATTTTATACTTTTGTGAGTATTCACCTACTTGTATGTTCCCCTATTTTACTCTATTATTTCTTGTGTTTATCTACCTCATGATTTTATCACTCCTGACTCACGCACTTGTCGACTCTCTCCATGTACACTCCACACTACTTACACGTAGGATCAATTACATCCACGTGTTGCACACACCACTTAGAATATCCATGATTAGGTTTCACTAACACAAACCTCCACTTTTGACGCTTGTATATATCAATGCTCACTCACACTTATCACACACCACTAGTAGACGATCCATGCTTAGGTTCACTACCACACACTAACTTATTGATATTCAGACATCACTCACTCTCAGATGTACATGCTTAGTATAATATCCATGCTAGATTTAATTTTCATGATGCTTTTACATTTTTCCTTATTAGTATGGTGCTCATCATGCCAAATAAAAATACTCTCTCCATTATATACTAATTAAGAATCATGGATTTTGCACACTACATCTCCAAAGAGCATGGCTATTGACCAAATTGTGTCCCTTAACTAGGGGGTCACTTTGTAATGGGCGCTGGTTCCGTAAGTCATAGTTATCCCAAGCAATATGACCCTAACCTTCCATTGGCCAAGTTCCTTTGATGTATATCGAATGGTTTCCGTTGCATCGTACCGCTTGACCAGAGTCATGACGAAAGGTATATAGCAGGGAACTCGTTCATGTATGTTGAGTATATCGAATTCACTCTCACACGTATTGTCCCCATGAGGTATATAGTGAGGGAATTCATGTAAACTTAGGTATATCAAATAGTTTGTCAATACATACCAATTTCCCTCAAAAATAAGATGTATATCATGGAAGTCATGCCAAAGGGAAGAACCTTTACATTAACCAAACAAATGCATATCCTCATATAAATGTCAAACCTAGGGCACTCATATTTAGTTTGTCGGTTACTATTCAAAACTTTATCGAAATGTTGGGATGGCATGCCACCCAAATGCTTGCGCAATTTTATCTTTTTCCAAAACGGAACCCTGTTCATGAGCATGGCAACAAGTCAAACCATGTTTTACATATTTTTCAAACCCAAATTTTCCCAGGATCGAGTCTCGTCCAACATTTATTTTTCCATTTAGGAAAACCTAAAACAAGTGAAAACATAAACATAACAATAATCATGTCAAGACTCTTCTCTCATTTTTCCTCCGTCCTAACCAAAGGTGTCAAAAATATTTTTTCTCCTCTTTTATCAAAATACCAAAAACGTTTTCCTTCCTCTTTTATCAAAAAATACCCAAAAACATTTTTTCTTCCTTTTTCCATAAAGTGTCAAAAACATTTTCCTCGTTTTATATAGAAGATTCTTCCTTTTCTCTTTCAAAAATAAATTCGAATCGTTTTTCTCCTTAGGTCGATCGTATACTGGACCCTTCACCAGGATCCCTTTTGGCTTTGGTCTTCCGTCGAAGTGCCTCAACGTTCCATCAGTTCTCTTGCTACTTCCTCCGAGTTCAAAATCCACCTTCACCCACTATCTATAGAGAATGAAGACTAAGTACCGAATATGGAGACGCAATACCGAATATGTAGTCTGATTTAATGGTGGTTCTAGTCCAATTTACCACCAAGATTGGCAACCTTCAAACTGAGTTTCATGAGATATAGCAAAATAGGGTCCATATTCCCGAAGAGCTCGAGGTCCTCTTCCCTCGCGCTATGGGTCTTCTCGCACTTGAGCCTATTTGGGTCCCGAAAAAGTATCATCATGCTCCATGCGGTCCTCCTGCCAATGAGCCACCACCACCTCAACTCCCTATGCCAAATATTTTCCTGCTAGGGGTTAACTTTTTAGTACCTGATGATGCAAAAGAAGAAGATTTGAACAAGGTGAACTAATATCTTAAGTTATTGACCAAGAAGTTTGACCAGGTATGAATCTTCGAGAACTACATGTATTGTACCCATATGTCTCCATACCCTAAAGTAAGGTTGCTGAAAAAATTCAAGATGCCTAACATTAAAAAGTTCAGGGGTAGCGGCCCCCCATTATTCATCTCTAAAGTTACCACCAAGCCATGACTCTCCTAGGTCCCTCTGAGGAAATAATGTCCCAAATGTTCCAATACATTTTGAAAGACAATGCTCTTTGTTGGTTCCTATCCCTCGAGGAGTCCAATATTCGTACTAGGGAGAATGTTGTCTGTGAATTCATATCATAGTACAAGTACAACGAGGAGTTGGAGGTTACACGCAGTGATTTAAAACTTCTCATGAAGAATCCCGAAGAAACTGTTAGCAATTTCATAGAAAGGTGGATGAAAAAAGAGGCCACCGTGACCAACCGGACTTTCCAAGAGGAGCAAGTTAGTATTATGAAGAAAAATTTCTTACCCCATGTCCGAGTGACGATGGGAGGATAGTATTACCCCCATTTTTGATCCCTTCGGGAAGTAGGAGCAGAGATTGAAAATAAAATTTCGAAGACAGAAGATGTGCCAAAGAAAGTATCTGAACAATTTCCTCTAAGAAAAATATGAGAAGCCTGTTGCAGTATCGACCATCAATAACATCTCACAGCCTGCTACCTATTGGGCGCCAGAAAGTCGTTCCAACCCAGTTAGAAAAGAATACACTGAGCTTCATGCTCACCTTTTCAATGTCTACCAAGACCTCTTGGGATGAAATCTCATCAAGCGGTTGGATCCTCGTTCATTACCAAACCCACTTCCCAAAAATTTCAAACCCAACACCAATTTTGATTTCCATTAAAATTATTACCATACCACTGATCAGTGCTTCCATCTTCGGAATATAATCTAAGGTTTTTATCACTGCGGTGTCATCGGCTCACCATCCAATCTTAAACCAAGCACCACTCACAATGCACTCTCAAACAATGCAAATTATATCTTTCTTGGAAATGATTCAAAATTCAACCCATCTACCCAGTAAATCGCCCAACATACCCGTATATTCACCAAACCCCCTCAAAGTTTGCCCATATTTTCTCCTACACCTTACCTGTTTTGCCGACAAGGCCCAGTCACATCTTAGAAGAGCAAGTATTTTCATTTGTACCCGTTCTGTAGGGAGGAATATGGAATTGCCACCAGTACTGAACCAACTCCTAGATTTTGGGCTAAAATTTCCCTATGAAATGACCATTCACTGTTAAAATTTCAGCATCATGTTCTTGGAAGCTCGAAAGTGGGCTCAAAAGTAAGATAAGTGGGTGGTACGCACTGAGGAAGTCAGTTTAGATGATTTTGTCTAGGTTATGGCGCACTTGTTCTGACAGACCGATGAAATTTGTAATATGTCTAAGCTACTCGATGCTTTGAAATAAGAAAGGGGTTTGTTCCCTTCGCTTATGCGTTTCCCCGTTGAGTGGGAGAATATATATGAAGATTCCGTTGAGGCTATAGAATTCATTGACTTCTCATGGAAGGATGACATCATTTCCATTGGATAGGAGGATAAATTTGATAGTTCAGATGAATATCCAATCCAGTAAAAGTCTAGATTGGTGATCAGTGTTTGTGGGATGATATCGTTTGAATATCTTCTAGGGGAGATAAATAAAGTGGATAAATAACCTGAGATAGATGAAGAAATAGTGTTTCTATTCTTCTTCTCTTTTGTGAACCGTAAGACTAGATCTGGGAGACACTACCAGAGCCTGGACCCTCCATTAGCAATGATGGATAAAGGAAAGGGTGTTGTCGAGAAACTCCCCATGCCGAATATAACCATCGAGGAGAGCAAGATCTTGACCATCTGAAGAAAACTCAGGCCAACATAACTTTGTGGGGACTTTTTATGTCTTCCCAACTGCACCAAAATGACTTGATTAAATTACTTACCGAACCCACAGTCCCTCCTTCCACCACGTCACAAGAAGCTGTGAACCTAGTCGGGTCTCTTAACTCTATTAGAATTCTCTCAATATTTGAGGAAGAAATCCCTAAGTTTGGTCTTAATCATAACTATGCTCTCAATATCTATGTCTAGATGATGGGGGAGATAATATCTATTTTTCTCATCGACAACGGATTAGCACTTAATGTTTGCCCATTAAAAACCCTCAACTATTTAGGTTAGAAAGTAAGTGACCTTACTCCAACTTCCTCCGTTGTGGGTGATTATAACAATACTCGTCGAGAGGTGATGGGATACATAAAGCATATAATAGGGGATAGCCCTATAAATCACGTTACTGAATTCCCAGTCATCGACATACCAACTTGTTTTAATCTAATACTTCTCGATTAACTGTGGCTTCACAACATCAAGGGGGTATCTTTCTCTCTCCATCAGAAACTCAACGTTCTTCACTAAGGGGAAGTTCATCACCATATTAGGTGATAATGATAACAATGAGAACAAAATCACCTTTAATCCGGTACTAGAGATACAATATGAGGCCAATGAAATGGTTCTGTCTATTTTGTAAGTTGAAGCACTACCACTCCCAGCAGGGGATGATTTTAAAGACATAATATGTGTAGAGCACAACCCTGACGAAAATGTTAAAGTGATGCATATGTTCAAGAATATGCACTTCATTCCCGAACTAGGGTTGAGACGAAGACAACAGGGAATAATGGAACCCAAAGTGTTAACGAAGGCCTTTTTCCTCCATGTGTCTTGGGTTATCAATCCTCATTAGAGGAACTAGTAATGAGCTACTAACCACGGTTGAAGAGAAGGCTAGAAAGTTCCAAAACTATTTCAGGAGATTCTTTGAGTGGAAGATACATCAAAGCAGGTGAAGATTTTCCCTTTTGTGGCTATCCCAAACTGTGGTATCATCATGTAGACAAGAAGATAAATCAGAGATGGAGATCTTCTTCCAATAGAATTACTCTTAGGCCGAAGATTCCACTATCATGTAAAACCTCTCATCGATAAGATAACAATCATTATCGAGGTTTCTAAGGAAAGTGACTTCGAGGACTCATTCAATTTGTAGACTCTCGGGCTGACACCTTACATGATCCATTTAGGTGTTATATCATCAAATCCATCCATCCTGATCAAGACTAATGATGCACCCCTTTTCAACTGGAATGTTGTACCAGTTCCACCACTGAAATGCAACCCAACCCAGATGGTTATCTTATTTTTTCTTATTTTTTTTCCTTATTCTGATCACAATGTAATTGATGCCTCCTTCGACGAGGTTCTCAATTCTATTTTTTCCAAGAATTAAATAAACGAAGATTTTGAGTATCTTGTTGTGACTTACATTAATTGCCTTAATTCTAATCAAACTCTTGATGATGATGATTTTGAAAATGCACAATTCTTAACTGATCTTAATAAGGTTAATAACAAACAACATAACCTCATTCAAATTAATAAAGATGAAACCGTTGTTATTAATCTTTGTTTCTTATATCCAACTGTTCGAGATTAGGATAGGGTCCACCCTTGATAAGCATAAGCACATGCAACTTGAAGAACTATTGAAGGAATTTATGGACGTCTTTGTATGGTCTTGCGACGACATGCCCAACATTGATCCCGATATCGCTCAGCATGATATTCTAACTCTCTCAGAATGCAAACTGATCAAACATAAATTACAAAAGATACACAACGAATGGTCGCTCAAGGTTAAGGAAGAGGTTGTAAAAAAAATGAATGTAGGCTTAATTCGGGTGATCGAATATCCCACATGGTTAGCCAACATTGTACATGTATCAAAATCAGGAGGAAAAGTTCGCATGTGCATTGATTACTGAGATTTGAACAAGTCCTCTCCAAAAGATGATTACCCGCTACCTAATATCGATATGATCGTAGCTAAAATGGAAAGTTATGATCTCAAGACATTCGTTGATGGGTTTGCCAGATATAATCAGATCAAGACACACCATGATCATCAAGGAAAAATCACATTGATCACCCCTTGGGGAACCTTTTGTTACACAGTTATGTCGTCTAGTCTAAAAAAAGCAGGGGATACCTACTAAAGGGCTTCCATAACCATCTTGCATGATGTGATCCACAAAGAGGCCGAGGTCTACATGGATGATATGATTTTCAAGTCTAAGACTCGAAAAGGTCATGTTCCTTCTCTTTAAATTTCTTCGAATGACTTTGGCGATACCAGATGCGACTTAACCCATAGAAATGTTATTTTGGCATTACCAAATAAAAGCTTTTGGGATTTATGGTTAGCGAGTAGGGGATTGAAGCAGATCTTGCCAAGCTGAAAGCCATACTCAAATGCCACCACCTCGAATGGAGAAGGAAGACCAAGGATTTTTGGGAAAATTACAATATATCAGTCGATTCATTAGCCAACTGGAATAAATATTATTAAGAGGCATTTGATCGAATCAATAAGTACCTAACCCAACCTTCGGTACTCATGCCACTACATCCTGGTCTCCCTTTACTCCTATACTTGATCGTAACTCATACCAAAGATGGGGATTTACTACCCCAATACATTGAAGAATCCTATAAAGAAAGGGACATCTACTTTGCAAGATGCAAATTGGACAGATATGAAGCCAACTACATTACCTTGGAGAAATAATTTCTAGCCATTGTCTAGGTCACTCAAAAATTACGAAACTATATGCTCGTTTTTACCATTAGATGTGTATCTTGAATGGATCCTATCAAATACTTGCTCAAGAAACCCGACCTATTTAGCTGAATGGTTCGATGGTTGATGCTACTAGCCGAATTCGATATTATGTATGTCACACAGAAAGCCATGAAAGGAAGATCTATCTCTGAGTACCTTGCTAACTACCCCATTGAAGAACCCGATGTTTGGATCTCGAATTTCTCAGATTAATATATTCTTTGCATCTCTCAGGAAGACCCCCGGTAGAAAATGTTCTTTGATAGCGCTTCTAATAATAAATGATAGGGCATTGGGATACTTATGATCGCCCATGATTCCTCTCACACTACCGTTGCCATTAAACTAGATTTTCCCTAAACCAACAACATAATTGAATACGAGGCATGTAACATAGGCCTTAAATTCGCTCTCAAGAAAGGAATTCAGTGCTTATATGTCTATGGGGATTCTCCCCTAATCATCGACCCAGTCCTTAGAAGATGGAAAATTAAGGACAAGAAACTCCTACCCTTCCATGCCCACTTAGAAGAGATAGCCTCCCAATTTTGAGATATCACCTTCCACTACTTGCCACGAACAAGGAATAGTTTTATCGATGCCCTTGCTACTCTCGCCTCTATGCTCGACATCCTGAGGGAACAATAATGTCCCCCTTCATAGTCTAAAATAAAGCTAAACTAACCCACTACTACCACATTAACCTCATTACAACAGTGAACTTGGATACGGCCAAGTGCTGGTACTAGGACATTTAGCACCTCCATAAGCATGGTAGGTACCCCCAGGATGCTAATAAGATAGATCGAGCAATCCTCTATAAGTTGGTTGCCCAGTACATTGTCTGCGATAAATCATTGTCTAAGATAAACTTCGATGGAACCCACTTACATTGCATCGCAAGGGATGGCATTACAAAAATGATGCACGAAATCCATAGCGGGGAATGAGGACCCAACATGAATGGTCATATACTCCCTAAGAATATTATCCGATATGGTTACTATTAGACTACCATGGTTCAAGGTTGCACTACCTATGTTTGGAGATGCCTAAAATGCCAACAGTTTTCCAATCTCCAGCACTTGCCTCCATGGGAATTGTACAACATGACCTCTCCTTGGATATTTTGCACATTGGGCATCGACATCATAGGGATAGTCACCCCCAAATACTCCAATGGGCACGAAATCATCTTGGTTGCCATTGATTACTTCACCAAATGTGTTAAAGTCGAGTCATACGCAGTTTTGAATGCTAAAAAGGTATTTAGGTTCATCGGGAAGAACATCATTTACCGATATAGGGTTTCGCATGAGATAGTGTCAAATAGCGGGTTATATTTTGAGGAAGAAGTCACATAACTGGTCAAAGAGTATGGGATCCAAAGACATAAATCTTCACAGAATTTATCGATGAGTATGGGATCCGGAGACACAATTCTTCTCCCTGTCAACCATAAACCAGCGGTGCAGATAAATTCACCAATAAAAACCTCAATGCAATCATCATCAAGATGATTGAGAGTAGACAAGATTGGGCTGATCGTATTGTAATACTCCATATTTTTATGCTATATTAATTTGGAGATTTATTAAATTTAATGTGAGTTAATTATTTAATAAAAATCCGAAAATTAATTATGTTATAATTATTAACGTGATGAGAGTTAGTAATTATGGGAAATTTGTTGAATATTACTAATGAGCAAAGTAATATATAATATTGGTTATATTGAATGTCACGAGAGAATAAAATGACAATTTTGGAAATTTGAGTGGGGACGCGCCCATGTTGTGTCGGGACTAATTATTGATAAATAAAAGTGAATATTTTATAAGTTGTTCGTATGGTCATTTTGAGTACGCCAACGCGTCCGGAAGGGTCGAGATAGTCAGAAAAGTGTACTCGGGGGTTTAGTTTGGGTCTCGGGGCGTTTTTAGGCCAAATTAATACCCCGGGAGGGCGTTTTGGACATTTCACATTTTTGGGTAATTAAACCCACGAAAATCAGTAATCTATATCAGCCATTTAGGTTAGTCAGATAGGGTTAGAAAGCTCAAAAACAAGAACGGCCATAGGAGAGGAAGGAGAGAGCTCTCAAGGCAAATTCAAGGCCCAAAATCCATCCGGTTGCACCGCCACCACCACCAACGCGTAGATCGCGCGACGGGGAACGCAACAACACCGAAATCATCTGCAAACCAGAACGTCAAAAATCCCAGGCAAGTGTTTATCTTTCTTATTTCTTTGATGCATCTTTCATATTAGTGTAGGAATGATTAAAATGAGTTTTATGGAAGAAAACCTAAGATTTGAGATAGGAATCGCATGTAGTTCTGGTTTAAATGATAATTCAGGAAACCCTTGCCATGTAGAGGAATTTACCCATGAAATTATGATGTTTATAAGAAGAAATTTCTGGAAAAACAGATTGGATCATGATTTAGATATTTCTAGGGTTCTTGAATATTTAAATGAATTATGGCATGATTAATCCATGTTTAATGACGTAAATTGACATGCTTTACGTAGGAAATGTATGATATCATGTTAGGATGTTAGTAGTACAAATTTTGAGACGTTTGGGATTAGAAAATATGGAAATTGTTGAAGTTAGGAGATGAAACCCGTAACTGCAGAATTTTAGTTTTCACAGACCTGCTTGATCGATCGATCGAGCCCAGAGCTTCGATCGATCGAAGGTTCGATCGATCGAGCCCCAGACCTCGATCGATCGACCCCTCCTGGCAGACTCCTATTTTCCCTTTTTAAATGAGTTAAATTCAATTTATTGTGAGATAATTCTTGGTCATCCTTAATTAAATATTTTGGGAGATAGGAAAGACTAGTAGGACATGTGAATAAATTTTGGGACCCTTGATGACGGGTAAAGATTGTATTTTAGGATAATTACATAAGGGTCGGTAAATTTATGACTTAAAGAGAGAGACACGTAAGAGAGTTACTTTCGGACAAATGTGTATACCTACTGAATTCTATAATTTGGAGAATAAATCCATGAGAGTTGTGTGGTACGTTGGAATAATACCGAATCAAGGTTAGAAACGAACCGTTATAAGTGTTTACTAAATTATGATAATATGGAAATGTCATAATTATGGGAATTGAGAATTTACCTAATATTGATATGGCAATATTAGTATAGTTATATGATTGTGTATGCATATACTATCTATGTGTGAAAATCATGCCCACGCTACTTGCTATCCCTGAGGTTTCCGCGCTGGGACAGTCTTATCTCGATGGGACCTTTATGGGGGATATAGATTTGTACCCTAGAAGATAGATATCCTTGGTACAGTCTATCGATGTGATAGTTCAGACGGTCCTAAGAGACGCAGGCATGTGCCATCCTCTTAGAGACTTGAAATCTATTCTTTGCCTGATCTTGTTTGTGTATAGATATCCTTGGTACAGGCTATCGCAGTGATAGTTCAGACGGTCCTAAGAGACGCAGACATATGCCGTCCTCTTAGAGACTTGGAATCTATGATTCACCTCAATATTGTTTGAGTATGTGTTAATACAATTCGAGAGTGATTCCGAATTTGTATTCCCCTTAATGTGAGTGATATGGGGTTTGGATAGTAGAGTATGCACACACCGTAGTTATTATTTGGGGTGCTGTTTTGATATATATATATATATTACGAGTAGTTAATATATATATGAAATTCTGGAATTTGGAACTACCTATTGTGAATTGATATGTAGGACATGGTTGATGACTCAATTATAAATACTTGTTTTGAGAAAGTATAATATGACACTGGAAAACTTTATTGATTAATAAAGTTAAAATGAGAACTTTGGTTACTAATTGAAATATTCTTTTCAAACAATTGAATCGTTAAATTTTGAATCTTACGAGTAATCTAAGATAAGTTAAATCATTGGGAAGATTAGTGCGATAAATGACAAGACAAACCGTTGGGAAGGTTAGTGCGATAGGTGTGCACATTAGAAGAGAGGTGAGAATTTCTCAAGAGAGTGTCGAACTAATATGTTGTTGCATTGGCATGTATCAATTTAAATACTTGCTAAACGTATTTTAAATCAAACACACTATCGGGCTCTGACCCGTTTCTTTTTCTCTTTCTCTCTCTTGTATATATATATATATGTATTACAGGTGCCCAGCCACAGGGGAGTCTTGCTTAAGATCCCTTGAAAGGAACGTGCTGCAGCTTAGGTGGGAGTTGCAGGCCACTTGCATAGACGACTTCGTTTACTTGATTCCACATCTATCATACTCATTTATTGGGCATGTGTCGCCCTTTCCACTATTTATCTGTTTTTTGGGACATTTGTATTTCAATTATTTCTAGTACTGTTACTATGGGATTTATTTCAGTATGGATGTTTTACTTTAAGTTTTAAATGTTGGGACTTTGAATGTTGAATGTTTAAATTAATTGGATTATGTTCCCGGATATTTGGGGTATGATTCTTATTTATTGTTAATGGTGTTAATAATTAAATAAATGATTTTTTAAAAATAAAATTTGGAAGGTAATATTTAAAAGTGGTTTTGACACTTAGCTTAATTAAGTAGGGTGTTAATTTGGAAAAGTCTATTTTCACGACAGTAATGCTAAGAATGAACCAACTTTTCACCTTGATTTTAATTTAATAAAGGAGTGATCGCCCGGTATTTAATTAGGCGGGGTGTCACAGGTGGTATCAGAGCATCAGGTTCTAGTGTCCTTTAGGATCTGTGCGGCCTATTATGCTTTCAGCATTGCTTTCTTTGATATAGATCCCTAAATACTAGTAATGTTGTGTTTATATCTATACATTGGGAATTCTTACTTCTGCGATTTTTTTATTTGAATGATGAACTCATCCAAATTTATTTAAATTTTCAGATGGACCGTCAAGAAGAACTAGCTAGAACGGTTAAGGGAGTCAACGAGCAAGATCGAGTCACACCTCAGGTATCCCCAAAGAGAATATCAACTGCCGAGTTAGCAGGTATCGTAGCACAAGCAGTTACCACTGCGGTCTTGCAGTATCAAGAACGCAAAACACAGCTCATGGGGGCAAAAGATCTAGAGAGTACAATCAGCCTGTCATGACTGGAAATTACAAGTGTGTGAAGACACAAAAAGAGCAACAACAAGCTCTTCAGGCCCATAAAAGCCACGAGGGTAACAAATTGTGCGGGGAAACCCAAAAGCGTCAGGGTCAACAAAGCCAAGGTCCGAGTGAAGTCACAAAGAGGTGTTTGAGTTGTGGAATGGATGATCACAAACGTAAATCTTGTCCGAATCAGACTAGGGATAAACTACAATCCGACCAGCGGAGAATTTCAAAACTTTTCTATAAATGTGTACAGCCGGGTCACAAGTGGATGGATTGTCCTCACCCTGACATAGTTTTTCCACAAATTTCCCCTCAAGGCCAGCAAGACCAAGGAAAAAGTGAGTCTAGTCAACAACGTGGTAAAGTGAAGCAGTTTTGAAAGAGGAATAAAGTTCCAAGTCAGCAAGGCCGACACCGACAGCAGTAGGGTCGGAGGGGGAGTAACTTCGGAGGCCGATGTTTTGGGTGTGGTAAGCACGACCATAGGCGCCAGGATTGTTCGGAGGGAGATAGGGCCCCACAACAGCAGGGTGCCCGTAATGATCCACAGGGGCCACTTTTTCCAGTCGCTCAGCCCTACCAACCTTTCCAGTAGCTCCAGTGCAGAAGGGGCAGTTACAGTATAGACATATCTATAATGTCCACCAGGCAGCTGCCCCACAGGCACCACCCGCGATTTGGGGTATGTTTTCTATCCATGAAACTTTGGGTCGAATTTTGTTTGTTACAAGGACAACGCATTGTTTTATAGCTACATATTATGCGAAGACCTTAGGGTTATTAACTACAGTAGAGAGAACTGTAACGTAGGTAGACTCACCACTGGGGAGTGGGTCGCTTATCTTCTTTATATGCCGAGGAGAGGGGGTAGAGATTGGTAGTTTGGTATTACCTGCAGACATGTTAGTCTTAGATATGCATGAGCATGATGTTATTATCGGTATGGATTGGCTCGCAGCTTATAGAGCCATGATTGATTGCTTAGGTGGGAGCATTGTTTTTTCCATTTCGGGGCAAGAGATGTTTGTAGTGGCGATGCCTCGCCCGGAGGGAGGTTCGACCGCTCATTTGTATTATATAGAGGAGGAGACCTCTAAGGAGGTTGTAATTCCGTTAGACTCGATTCCAGTTGTTCGTGAGTATTCCGATGTGTTTCAGGAAATGCCAGACCTACCCCCCAGTCGAGAGATAGACTTTATTGTAGATTTATTTCCAGATACTAGACCTATAGCACGTGCTCCATACCGTATGGCTCCGGCGGAGATGCGAGAGTTACGAGATCAGATAGAGCTACTGTTAGGTCAGGGCTTCATTCGAAGGAGTACCTCACCTTGGGGCGCTCCGGTTCTGTTTGTGAAGAAGAGAGATGGTTCACTGAGGTTGTGTGTGGACTACCGAGAGTTGAACAAGGTCACGATACGGAATAAGTATCCGTTGCCTCGAATCGATGATCTGTTCGACCAACTGAGGGGAGAAACTTTCTTTTCGAAGATAGATCTGAGGTCGGGGTACCATCAACTATATATTAGAGAGCAGGATGTTTCAAAGACTTCCTTCTTGACGAGATATGGGTCTTACGAGTTCAGAGTGATGCCATTTGGTCTCACAAATGCCCCAGCCGTATTCCTGGACTTAATGAACCGAGTATTCAGAGAGTTCTTGGATCAATTTGTCATTGTCTTTATAGATGACATTTTGATATATTCACACTCCGAGGAGGAGCACGCCGAGCATTTGAGGCGGGTTCTTCAGACTCTACGAGAGCATCAGTTGTATGCTAAGGACGAGAAGTGTGGATTCTGGTTGCGAGAAGTACAGTTCTTGGGACATGTTGTTTCTGAGCAGGGGATAGCAGTTGACCCGAGTAAAGTGTTAGCGGTGAGGGAATGGGGACAGCCCACGACACCAACGGAAGTGCGTAGTTTCTTGGGGTTAGACGGTTACTACAGGAGATTCATTCGGGGGTTCTCCAAAATAGCGGGTCCATTGACGAATCTGACTCGCAAAGGGGTACCATATGTTTGGAATGACGCTTTTCAGTTGGCTTTCGACGAGCTAAAAGACAAGCTTACTTCGTAACCAGTTCTTTCTTTACCGAAGTTGGGTAAGGAGTACCTGGTTTACACCGATGCCTCCTTACGGGGACTTGGGGGAGTACTTCAGCAGGCGGAGAAGGCTATAGCTTTTGCCTCATGCAAGCTTAAGCTGCATGAGAAGAATTACCCCACCCATGACCTGGAGTTAGCAGTGGTCGTTTTTGCATTGAGGATATGGAGGCACTACTTATTGGGGGAGAGGTTCCGTTTGTTCACAGACCACAAGTCACTGCAGTACCTATTCACTCAGCGAGAGCTGAATATGCGACAACGCAGATGGTTAGAGTTTGTGAAGGACTATCAGTTAAACATACAGTATCATCCGGGGAAGGCCAACGTAGTTATTGATGCATTGATCCATAGACCGGTAGACGAGGTAGCGAACGTCTGGAAAGCAAAGTGGAAGGAGTTAGGCCACCAGGACGCAGTAGCTCGTTCCTTCATCTCTGTTATGACAGTTACACCCGAGATTGTTATGAGGGTAATACAGGCCCAAACCATAGACCCGTTTTGCCAAGAGAAGATTGTACGAATTTTAACTGAGGGTGATGAGTCCTACTCTGTTAGTTTTGATAGGGGTTTGAGGTTTAATGGGAGATTGGTGGTTCCAGAAGGAGAAGAATTACGTCATGCAGTGATGACCCAGTCTCACCGGTCCCAATTTACAGTCATCCTGGAGGAGATAAGATGTACCAGGATATGAGGAGGCAATACTGGTGGAGTGGTATGAAGAAGGACATTGCTGAGTTCGTGTCCAAGTGTTCTACCTGCCAGCTGGTAAAGGTGGACCATCAGAAACCGTCAGGATTGCTTCAGCCATTGGAAGTACCCGCGTGAAAGTGGGAGAGTATTTCCATGGATTTTATTACAGGGTTGTCTACATCACAGCGGGGCCACGATTCTATCTGGGTGATTGTAGACCGTTTGACCAAGGTGTCTCATTTTCTGCCGGTCCGAACAGACTATACCACGGGTCAGTATACTCAGTTGTTCATTGCTGAGGTTGTCAGATTACATGGGGTGCCCCTGAATATTGTGTCAGATAGAGATAAGATTTTCGTGTCACTTTTCTGGGGAAGATTTCAGGAGGCTATGGGTACTGAGTTGAGGTTGAGTTCAGCTTATCACCCACAGACAGATGGACATACAAAGCGTACTAATCAGATGTTAGAGGATATGCTACGCATGTGTGTTCTTGATTTTAGAGGAGGTTGGGAGCCACATCTTCCACTGGTAGAGTTTGCTTATAATAACTCTTATCAGTTTACGATTTGTATGGATCCATTTGAGGCTTTGTATGGCAGGCCTTTTCGTTCTCCAACTTGCTGGCTCGAGGTGGGGGATAACAAGTTGCTAGGACTAGAGGTGATTCAGGAAACCTCCGCGAGGATTGAGATGATCAGAAGTCGCATTCGAGTAGCCCAGGACAGGCAGAAGAGCTACATCGATGCGAAACGATTCTTCCGAGAGTTTAATGTGGGGGACCAAGTGTTACTCTGTGTATCTCCTATGAAAGGAGTGATGAGGTTCGGGAAGAAGGGGAAATTGGCCCCGGGGTACGTGGGACCATTGCCCATCATCGAGAGGATTGGACCGGTAGAATACATATTGGGACTGCCAGAACATTTGCATCGCATTCACGATGTATTCCACATCTCGTCGTTGAGACGGTACCTTCGGGATGATATGGCCCATACTCACACCGCGATAGATGAGATAGACTTATAGCCTGACAGCTCTTATGAGGAGAGACCGGTGGCTATCCTAGACTATAGTGAGAGGAGATTGAGGTCAAAGATAGTTCCACTTGTGCGAGTCCAGTGGGAGCATCATAATATGGAGGAATCCACTTAGGAGCGCGAGGCCGATATGCGCGAGAGATATCCAGATTTGTTCTTACCAGGTATGCCTTGTTTTCCGAATTTCAGGATGAAATTCTGTTATTAGGGGGGGAGTATGTAATACCCTGTATTTTTATGCTATATTAATTTGGGGATTTATTAAATTTAATGTGAGTTAATTATTTAATAAAAATCCGGAAATTAATTATGTTATAATTATTAACGTGACGAGAGTTAGTAATTATGGGAAATTTATTGAATATTACTAATGAGCAAAGTAATATATAATATTGGTTATATTGAATGTCACGAGAGAATAGAATGACAATTTTGGAAATTTGAGTCGGGACGCGCCCGTGTCGCGTCGGGACTAATTATTGATAAATAAAAGTGAATATTTTATAAGTTATTCGTATGGTCATTTTGAGTGCGCCAACGCGTCCGGAAGGGTCGAGATAGTCAGAAAAGTGTACCCGGGAGTTTAGTTTGGGTCTCGGGGCGTTTTTAGGCCAAATTAGTACCCCGGGAGGGCGTTTTGGATATTTCACATTTTTGGGTAATTAAACCCACGAAAATCAGTAATCTATATCAGCCATTTAGGTTAGTCAGATAGGGTTAGAAAGCTCAAACACAAGAACGACCATAGGAGAGGAAGGAGAGAGCTCTCAAGGAAAATTCAAGGCCCAAAATCCATCCGGTTGCACCGCCACCACCACCAACGCGTAGATCGCGCGACGGGGAACGCAACCACACCGAAATCATCTGCACACTAGAACGTCAAAAATCCCAGGCAAGTGTTTATCTTTCTTTTTTCGTTGATGCATCTTTCATATTAGTGTATGAATGATTAGGATGAGTTTTATGGAAGAAAACCTAATATTTGAGATAGGAATCGCATGTAGTTATGGTTTAAATGATAATTCTAGAAACCCTTGCCATGTAGAGGAATTTACCCATGAAATTATGATGTTTATAAGAAGAAATTTCTGGAAAAACAGATTGGATCATGATTTAGAGATTTTTAGGGTTCTTGAATATTTAAATGAATTATGGCATGATTAATCCATGTTTAGTGACGTAAATTGACATGCTTTACATAGGAAATGTATGATATCATGTTAGGATGTTAGTAGTACAAATTTTGAGATGTTTGGGATTAGAAAATATGAAAATTGTTGAAGTTAGGAGATGAAACTCGTAACTGCAGAATTTCAGTTTTCGCACACCTGCTTGATCGATCGATCGAGCCCAGAGCTTCGATCGATCGAAGGTTCGATCGATCGAGCCCCAGACCTCGATCAATCGACCCCTCCTGGCAGACTCCTATTTTCCCTTTTTAAATGAGTTAAATTCAATTTATTGTGAGATAATTCTTGGGCATCCTTAATAAAATATTTTGGGAGATAGGAAAACTAGTAGGACATGTGAATAAATTTTGGGACCCTTGATGATGGGAAAAGATTGTATTTTAGGATAATTACATAAGGGTCGGTATATTTATGACTTAAAGAGAGAGACACGTAAGAGTGTTACTTTGGGACAAATGTGTATACCTACTGAATTCTATAATTTGGAGAATAAAGCCATGAGAGTTGTGTGGAACGTTGGAATAATACCGAATCAAGGTTAGAAATGAACCGTTATAAGTGTTTACTAAATTATGATAATATGGAAATATCGTAATTATGGGAATTGAGAATTTACCTAATATTGATATGGTAATATTAGTATAGTTATATGATTGTGTATGCATATACTATCTATGTGTGAAAATCATGCCCACGCTACTTGCTATCCCTGAGGTTTCCGCGCTGGGACAGTCTTATCTCGATGGGACCTTTATGGGGGATATTGACTTGTACCCTAGAAGATAGATATCCTTGGTACAGGCTATCGATGTTATAGCTCAGACGGTCCTAAGAGACGCAGGCATGTGCCATCCTCTTAGAGACTTGAAATCTATTCTTTGCCTGATCTTGTTTGTGTATAGATATCCTTGGTACAGGCTATCGCAGTGATAGTTCAGACGGTCCTAAGAGACGCAGACATATGCCGTCCTCTTAGAGACTTGGAATCTATGATTCACCTCAATATTGTTTGAGTATGTGTTAATACAATTCGAGAGTGATTCCGAATTTGTATTCCCCTTAATGTGAGTGATATGGGGTTTGGATAGTAGAGTATGCCCGCACCATAGTTATTATTTGGGGTGCTGTTTTTGTATATATATCTTACGAGTAGTTAATATATATATATGAAATTCTGGAATTTGGAACTACCTATTATGAATTGATATGTAGGACATGGTTGATGACTCAATTATAAATACTTGTTTTGAGAAAGAATAATATGACACTGGAAAACTTTATTGATTAATAAAGTTAAAATGAGAACTTTGGTTACTAATTGAAATATTCTTTTCAAACAATTGAATCGTTAAATTTTTAATCTTACGAGTAATCTAAGATAAGTTAAATCATTGGGAAGATTAGTGTGATAAATGACAAGACAAACCGTTGGGAAGGTTAGTGCGATAGGTGTGCACATTAGAAGAGAGGCGAGAATTTCTCAAGAGAGTGTCGCACTAATATGTTGTTGCATTGGCTTGTATCAATTTAAATACTTGCTAAACGTGTTTTAAATCAAACACACTATCGGGCTTTGACCCGTTTCTTTTTCTCTTTCTCTCTCTTGTATATATATATATATATATATATATATATATATATGTATTACAGGTGCCCAGCCATATGGGCGTCTTGCTTAGGATCCCTTGAAAGGAACGTGAAGCTCAGGTGGGAGTTGCAGGCCACTTGCATAGACGACTTCGTTTACTTGATTCCACATCTATCATACTCATTTATTGGGCATGTGTCGCCCTTTCCACTATTTATCTATTTTATTGGGACATTTGTATTTCAATTATTTCTAGTACTGTTACTATGGGATTTATTTCAGTATGGATGTTTTACTTTAAGTTTTAAATGTTGGGACTTTGAATGTTGAATGTTTAAATTAATTGGATTATGTTCCAGGATATATGGGGTTTGATTCTTATTTATTGTTAATGGTGTTAATAATTAAATAAATGATTTTTTAAAAATAAAATTTGGAAGGTAATATTTAAAAGTGGTTTTGACACTTAGCTTAATTAATTAGGGTGTTAATTTGGAAAAGTTTATTTTCACGACAGTGATGCGAAGAATGAACCAACCGTTCACCTTGATTTTAATTTAATAAAGGAGTGATCGCCCGGTATTTAATTAGGCGGGGTGTCACACGTATCCCTTATGCCCTCTGGGTCTATCGCACTTCCGTTCGAGCATCTACTGGGGCTACCCCTTACTCTTCGGTATACAAAATGGAAGCAACCCTATGCTTTGAACTAGAAATACCAGCACTACATGTCATGCTTAAAAGCAAGGTAAATGAAGAAGATTGGCATCAGATACGTCTTAAGGAGTTGTCGCTCTTAGACGAAAGGAGGCTAAAGGCTTTATATCATATACATGTGTACCATCGTCGGACAGCGCGATTTTTCAATGAAAGAGTTATGGACCGCGATGTATAAAAAGGGGATTTATCCCTTAAAGAAATCATAGAACTCGTCTGGGACCCCAGAGAAAAATTCCAGCCAAACTAGAGTGGACCCTACATTGTGAAGAAATTGTGTCTGGTGGCACCGCTATGCTCACCGACCTTGACAGAGAAAAGATAGCCTGACTACTTAACCTGGACAATCTCAACAAATTCTACCCCTAGTCCAAAATCTCGGTGCGCTACAACTCCTCTCATCTCCCCTCTATTCTGAAAAAGAAAAGAAAATAAAAACAGAAAAAGAAAAATTCTTCATTTCCCTCCACTCAGATCAATGTGGGGTCTGATCCTCTAAAAATTCCTTTGCTTTCAAAATTGAAAATCATAAAATATTCAAACCCCTAGAGGTACGTAGGCATCTCATACACTTTACATGGGGACGACCCCAACTTTTTCACAAAATGCTATTATTTTTTTACCTCTAAGAACGACGGTTCATTTTATCATTTACATGAACAAAAGGATTATTTATGCCTTAGCGATTGGTCTAGATAATTCAAATATAAAACTCAACAAGAGGCACAACAATAGCATTAAAATCCTTTTTATTTCATTTTGGAAAATTTCGCTACGATTACAGGAAATATGAGCTTAGAGAGTCAAATAACTACCCCCGCGAACCTAACTGTCCTAAACAAAAACTAACCAAACCCTCCAAGATTATTTCTAAAAATAACCAAATACATAACAAACACATAAAAGCTTCACAAATATCACCAGCTTGAGAAAATGACTCTACCTGTAGCCACCCGAATATCCAAACCCATCATCATCCACATCTTAAGGACCCTAAACTTTTTCTGCCTAGATAGTATACCAAAGGAGCTCTATGGAACGATAACCCCAAACGAGTCTAGAGAAACCACTACACTCCCTCCATAGTGTTAAACACGAAAAACCGTCTTTGCCTAATGGCAAACATGGCAAACTTTTCCTGATGGGTCGATGACCTATGATTCTCCCACAGAGAGTCCAATCGCATGTGCAAGCCTTCCATAAAATCCTCTATAAGAAATAAATCCAGGGTATGAGAAGGCAAAATCTTATCCCATACGACTTGATATAAGAGCCTCCAAGGAAAATAAAAAGAGGTTTTCCGGAGGCCAACTAACCGAACATACTAGTATATCTCTAGTTCTAGAATGGGATGAAACTCCCTCCACCAGGTTATCGACCATTGTAGACATCAAGCTCCATGCTCCACAAACCAATTTACCCAGTTCTCTATAGTCGGACAAAAGTTGATGAAATAGTGGGTGAAGAAATTCGACACAACTGCCAAGGGACATTCAAGGGAGACCACCAAGTAGAATCTCTCAGAACACCCACATCAATAGCATAATCGATATACCTCTCAATAAATCAGAATGGCCTTCCCACCAATCATCTAGACCGTTCAGGGTCTTCGCTAGTCATGGAAACATGTTGAGGGTCCACCATCAAGTCCTAAGTCACCGGTAGTAGCTTCGAAGTTAATCCAAGGGGTGATGGCTCTGGCATGGCCCACATCATTAACCTCCCATAGACACACGAAATACATCACAGATGGGGGGAGATCATTCCTCCAATGTCCAATGAACGAGCTACCAAAGGAGAGATATGGAGAAATTCCATTAACAGAGCCCGAGGAGACCGAGAGAATTCAGGCATTACTACTGCCACATTGGGATTTTCCCCCAACATAGCATAAAACTCATCATAGATCGTGCATACCTCTTCCAAGACAAAATGAAAAACATGATCCTCAGGGTACCAGAATTGTGTTGTTTCTGTCAACATGTTCCAGTCAGTGGGATAGTTAAAGCACATAAAGAAACTTAACACAGGTTAAAAGAGTCACAGTCTACATTGCATGAACACATGGCATCTAAATTCTCAAGATAGGAGGCAAATTCCACACTTATGGGAATGGACATTTTGTAAAAAAAATAAGACACAAGAAAAAATAGGTAAGATAAAGAAAATGTGAATGGGTGACGAAACCTCTACACTTTCCCCCTTTTTCTACTTGGAAAAATTTGGCTAAAGAAAAGGAGCCCCCGAAATCCGAATGGAAAACTACTCCATTAATGACAAAGTTTCTGAAGAAAGAGCAGTCAAAGCTTTGGGGCGATTTGACTGGAATGACCTGTCGATAGGCTGGATAAGGGTATGTCGGTCGACATCCCCCTAATTTTAGAAAATATCAATTTTCTTTTTTTGTCAAAATTAGAAACTCAATAAAATTTATTTCTATTCCGAAGGAATGTAGAATTTTTCTCCTTATATTTGTAACTCATCATGTTCTAAAATAAATTCTCTGTTAAGTAATTCCATTCCTTTTTATGGTCCCAATAAACAAAGTAAAAGGTGCATGTATATTAAGTCATTTAAGGCAAAGTTAAATAAATAAAATCCCATTCATTTCATATTTATGTGTTACCATCATTACATTGCTTTGAACAAAAGAAGAAGAAGAAGAAGAAAAACAACAAGACTCAACCCGACCCCCCACACTTTCTCTCTCTCTCTCTCTCTCTCTCTGATTCCCCGTCCCTACGATTCATGCGCTTCCCCTGGCGGTGAGCTGAGGAGACTCCACAATCAGGTCCAAATCCCTCCTCAGAAGAAGCAGATGGTACAAATCACGAAGGAACTGGTGATATAATAATATATGGCATTCGCTTAGCTCAAGCTTGGCTCGACTCAGGCGAACCTTGTGGAACACACTCTCTTAAGGAATCGTGTAACAACGTTCTTAGTTTATTCCTTCAACCAGGCTCTGAGCACATGCCATCTCATGGGACTAATATTTTATCTTGTTTACCCAAAGCAAACTCGAGACCTCTTCAGCTTGTTCATACTCTCATCTTGACCTAAAGTAATTCAGCCGAGACTCTACTTGGTAGTTACTAACATGTGATTAAATACTATCTCAGTGGTCTATTACTTGGTCAGGACGACACCTCTATCACAGAAGGGCACATTTGACACATGGCAAGGTGCGTGGAATGGGGCACGCGTGGGTTGTGAGCCCCACGTGGAAAAAATAGTTGCAACAACATCTTCTACACATGTGAAGAATATCTCCTAATCATGATTTACATGCATAGATGACAGGTGGGTACATTTTATTGGTCATTCCATATTGTACACGCATCCTGAATGCCTGGGGTTCGCGTGGCACCACCCCATCCATATAAATATTCACCTTCTATTACCTAAGAAAGGACCTCTAATTTGAAACCCTACTGAAACTATGCTAAAGTTACTACATAGAGAGAAACATTGAGTGTTCTGTATCACCAGGCCATTAGTGCCTTTTCTTAGTGGATTTCACACACTCACATAGTGGAGTAGGCCTAGATAGGATGAACCACTTATATTCTGTCTTATCCCCCTCTTTGCCTCATATCCTTTTAGATTTATATATATGTTTACACTCCATTAATACATTGGTTTGAGTTTGTATATTAACATTAATTTGGTGATACCATTTATGGTATCATCAATCTGGCTTCATTTGTGGGAACAAAGTGCAACTTCTTCCACCTCCTTTTTTAGCTTGTACTAATCAAATTCTCTATTGGTGATCCAACTCCACTCAGGTGGGCCTGTATCACCATTGAAAGAGCTCCAATTGAACCTCTCAATCCTTTTTTCAAATTTTTAGCTCTTCCAGTTGATTAGAGATATTGCCTCCGATCTGCCTATGGGCATAGGGAAAGATCCAACCAAGCCCCACCCTAGTTAAAAATGGCTGAGGTGGTAGCGATGTTGCGCTCATAGGTGGTTAGCTAACAAAAGATCCAAGAGGATCCGAGTCAATAAATCCATGATGTTGAGGATGATCAATATGATGATGAAAATGATAGAGAGTATTAGGAGAATTATCAAATATCTAGAAAAATTATGCCTAATTTAGTCTAGCATAGGACACAATCGAAGGCCGAGCTGAGATTACTAACCACGGGCATCAGCTTTGGATAGGCTAAGCAAAGGGTTAGCCTTTGATAGGCTGGTCCTCAGAGGTGATTTAAGTAATTGTCTCTCTAGATCTTGAAGCATTGTTGGATCCAGAAGAAATGATAGATGTGGAAACTATAGGCCTCCATGAGTCCGAGATGAGGAACAACGGGAGGTTAACAATCGACAGAGAACGGCTGCTAGAGAGACTTCATTTCACCCAGTCGATAGAGAAGGGTCTAGAGACAATGTTGTTCAGGATGTGAAAGAGGCTGCAACTGCGGGTGAAAGGCCTTGGAATGATTCCATACAGCGGTTGGAGGACATCATAAGAGATATACTAAAGTATCGAGTGTAATAACCCTCCTAATTAAATATTGGGTGATCAGTCCTTTATTTAATTAAATCATAATATCCACTTGGTTCATTCTTAGACTGTCGAAAACAATTTCTTTATTAATCACCTAATATTTAATTAAGCTAAGTGTCAAAACCTTTTTCCATTTTTAATTTAATTAAAAATATTTCACGGAATAATAATATGCAACAATGCATCACAACTGAATTAACTACAACAAGAATAAATGTGACTGAAATAACTTTCTAGTTAAATTATAACATTTACACTAAATAAAACTGATATTCACAATGCTTACATAAATAATTACAACACAAGCCCTAAATGAAGTAGACGCTACAGATGAGTGAATCAACAGAAAAGAAGCGTCTAAACAAAATCCGCATCTCTTCTAGTAGCTATAATCTATCGGAACATCCATCATCTAAGTTGGGCATCGCTGCTGCCGGATACCTGATGTACAAGATATAGTGGAGAAGAGAATATGCAAGGAAACGGGTCAGATCCCGATTGTAAAAGATTTTAAAAATAGCAAGTACTTAAGAATTACAATCAAGAATTTATTATGTACATGTTGGTTTCTCGGGCTCTCTCTTGAGAATTTTCACCTCTTAACTAGAGTGCACACCTATCGTATCTTATTATCCTCCTAGTTAAGGTTCCCTAGCCTGAATATCACTATGATTCTAACCCATATCATATTCCCGTATTTCCAATATAATATGTGTATTACTTATTTATATTCATTTCTCTTTAATATGAACTAGTCTTGTTACAACCTTGGAATTAAGTTTTCACTTACTTAATTCAATTTAGATTTCATTATTTACTTCTATCTACAACATTACACAATAGATTAAATCACAGTTTATATTTTTAATCTACAATTTCACACAGAAGATTACATCTATATATCTACAATGTCACACAGTAGATTACATCACAGTTTATATATATAATATCACACTAATTATATCTATATTAATACGACACCTCCCCAATCACAGTTTCGGTGTATGCATACTCTGCTATCATGTCCTAATACATAATGTCACTGTATAGAAGACTATTGATTCGGTGTCTCTCACGAATCATATCATAACATAAATATATTGGAGGCGAGCATACTCCCCAGTCAAATGGGTCACCCACATACCTACACTCCCATTCGACCCTCGAAACTATCATTACACCGATAGCACGTGTCCAAGGTCCTATGCTAAGGGTATGAATCTAAAATCCTCCCAAATGGGAGTCAAAGATAGGACCGTCCACAACGCGAAACCCCCACCCCGATAGGAAGCAGCGTACGTATGTCATACATACAAATAATAATATTGGTATTAATCACACCTATATAAATATAACATCCATAAGGCATTCACACAACCATATGATAATTTCCATACGTAGTATTTTTATCTATCAAATCCTACATATTAAAGATTACGACTTTACTTCTTTATTTTATATTTTCGAGCCTTACTTATTACTCAAAGATTAAATAAGTATTCCTCAACCTATTTTAGTAGGTAAATGTCTACACCCTACTTGTCCATGTCATCACAACTTCTAAACTTTTATCAATTAAACTCATCTCTAATTAGGTTTAATTCTCGATAACCCATAATGCGTTCTTAACCCTTCATTTTATCTCTTAGGGTCAATCCCACCTATTCATATGGTTATATCGGTAAATAATAACTGTCTTACTACTGGTCCCAACCTTAAATTATCATTTATCCTATTTAAATCCCAAGTAACATAGGTCTGGATAATAACGCGTTTAATTAACACTCGTTAGTTTCCCCTCATTCAAAAATCGTAAAAATCATATTTTTCGGGTCTTAGGCATATCCTAATGCCCTTCTCTAAGTCCCAATATGTTCCATAAATCATCACCAAAGATTTATCAAAGTTGGGATTGAATCAAAAGTTAAAAATGAACAAAATCACATTTACCAGGGCAGTCGATCAATCGAGAGTCTTGAGTCGATCGACCAGATATTGCCCAGTTTTCTGCATTTTTGTTCCTACGGGTTTCGTACTTTTTAATCGCCAAAACCTTTATCAAATAATCCCAAACTCCCCAATATTCATTCCATATGATAAACCAAGATTTATAAATGATTTCTAATAATCAAATCAACTAAAATCATCAAGAAGGTTGGATTTTAAAACATACTATTTCCAAAAAACTCATATTTTTATTTATATTCATGAACATTATAGAAATTCGAATTTTTCTTCACCAAATGATTTCCAATTTAATCTTATGATATTTAGATCATATACCATTATATATGGATAAGTTCTAACGTAACCAAAATGATTTAAACATCATTAACATGTATCAATTTACTCAAATTCTATTTTATTCTCAAGAACTCTAATTTTTGACTTTATCATCAATAAGAGTGTACATCCCAGATTTCTTAACAAGATAATATAAAATTCATGGAGTGTATTATATAATCAAAAGATATCACTCCTAGATAATATCCATTTCAAATATCCATTTAAAATTATCATAAATTTATCTTTGTTCATGCCACTTTTCAGAATTTTCCTAACTAACCTAACATGGATAATATAAAATCTAAGATTGCAATAATTAATCACTTGTCTTTAGATTGTAGGTCTGATCCGTTGGGGATGATACACTACTGGTGGTCCTCTCTCTTTTCGACCAACTTTCGGCAGTGGTGGTGGTGGATCATAGTGGTGCAAGGTGGTTTTCCTTTGGTTTCCTAGAAAAGTCTCTTTTTCTCCCATAGAAAGTCTTTCAATCTCCCCTGAACCTTTTCCTCTTATTTTTGGTGAATGAACCTAAGCTCTCTAATCTCTTTACTTATAAAATAAACTCGTATTTCCGTAGTTACTATTCACATCCCTTGTAAAATGACCAAAATACCCCTCCAGAGTGTCCTTTCGATTCTAAAGTGCCCCGAGACCCAAATCAAACACCCAAGTAGACTTTTTTGACTATTTGAACCCTTTCGGACACTTTGGCATAGTAAAAAAGACCATTTGGATGACATAATAACAATTCACTTTTATTTCATTAAATTATAAACCCGACACGACTCAAATGCACGTCCCTACTTAATTACCATAATTGTCGTACACATAATTCGCGACGATTTTGCAAAGTCATAATCAATTATAAAGTCATAATCATATATATTACATTAATCACTATGTAATATTCAACATAAATCACATATTACTTTATTCTCGAGTAATATTTAAATTCGGATTAATTTCTAATTATATCATAATTAATTCTAATTAATCCCATTTTAAAAGTCATTAAAAATATGAAGTATTACTTCGAGACCCTTGGGAGAGGGGCTACATTAAAGGCCCCCCTTTATGGAAAAAATTGTGCGTTATCCAACCCTGACGAAGTTCAAGCCGTCGGTAGTCACACCTAAATATGATGGGAGCACCAATCCCCTCCATCATGTGGAGATGTTTCTATCTGCTACTGATATTTACTCGGTCTCTTATGAGATGAGGTTTTGGGCCTTCTCTGGCACACTTATCGGTGTTTCTCATGTGTGGTACACCTCCCTTCCCAAAAACTCAATAGAAAATTTCAAGTTGTTGGCAAAGAGGTTCATACACAATTTTTGCTTCGGAGTGAAGCCTCCTAAAAAGACGACAAACCTGTTGTACGTTAAGCAAGGAAAGAATGAGAGTTTGACAGAGTACATATCCTGCTTCAACAAAGAGAAATTAGAAATCAATGACTATGAAGATAGCATTACTATGACTGACCTGATGGGAGGATTATGAAAAGTGAAGCTCCTCTCGAAACTATCTGAAGATCCTCCAAAATCCATGATCAAACTCCTGGATATGGCCGCGAAGGTTGAATACGGAGGAGGCGATGGTTGGAAAGGGATATGATGAGAAAGGAGCAAGCAATGGAAGTAAATTATAGAAGTCAAAGTGTAAATATGGAAAGAATAGGTCGTCGGATGATAAGTTCGCTGACTATACCCCACAGACAGTCAATTCTAAGCATATTCTATACGAGATAACTAATGATCGATCTTTGAGATGGCCGAAGAAGTTGAGAGAACCTCCTCATAAGAGTAATAAGAACCTGTGGTGAGAATTGCGCCAAGATCATGTCCATACCACTAATAGTTGCTTCTCTCTCAAAGACGATGTTAAAAAGATGTTGATGGTTGGAAAGTTGAAGAAATATGTGGACAAGACCAGTTAAAAGGGTGGCCGAGATGACACCAGAAAGAAGAGGAATGATTAATGCAAGACTGATGCCCCAGCTAACCGAGACAATGATGATGAATCCGACCTAGACCTACCACCTCCAATGATCGATCCTAAGGGTCGACTGAATATAATTTCTCTTAGAGTTAAAATGTTTTGAGGAGGACTTGAAAGCGGTTGAAAGAAAAATTACTGATAGGAAGGCTCATGTGGCAGAAGCCAAAGCTCTCCCCCTTAATCCCAAAGAGGTGCACTCGACAACTGTTGATCTAAAAAAGGTGAAAAGAATAAAAGTTTATATGAATACACTAATAGTGGGCTGTTTGAGGTTGGATTTCAAGGGGATCTTAGCCCCACATGATGACCCATTGATGATCACCACCATGGTACATGGGTATGAAATCCCCAGGATATTGATCGATGGTGGAATCTCGGTCGATGTAATGTGTTGGGATTATTATAATGGCCTTGGGTTGAGTAAGAAGAGACTGATTCAATATCACCAACCTCTCATTGGTTTCAGTGGAGAGAAGGTGCAGCCTCTAGAAATCTATAAGATGGATATTAGAATGGGGAACAGTTGGCCAAAGTGCCTCATAAAAAAGATCAGTTATTTTGTTATGGATGAGAATGTCTACTCAGCCTACAACATAATTTTGGGATGAGTATCCCGCAAGGAGTTTGAGCTCATGCCTTCAATAGTTCACTAGAGGATAAAATTCTCGACTCTTTATGTAGTAGGGGAAGCTTAGGGTGACCAAGTTGAGGTACGTAAGTGTTACTTTAACTAGGCTAAAGAGAGACAGTTCATGAAAGGGCCACCATAACTTACAATATAGACACACTCGACCCCAGAGATGAGACAATGTTAAAAAAAGGCAAAGCCGCTGAGGAGGTAGAATCTATCATCCTCAATGAGGAAGAGCCAAAAAAAACCATCCAAGTCGATAAGTCCCTGAAGAAAGAGGTTGAAGAAGAGTTGGTTAAATTACTTAGGGAGAGACAAAGCATATTTTCTTAGAGCTATGAAGATATACCGAGAATTGGCTCGAAGGTCCTCTGCCATAAGATCAATGTGACTGGGGGAAAATCCAGTCAAGTTAAGGAGAATAATATTCTCTCAGGAGAAATACGATGCTATTAGAGACGAGGTGAACAAGTTGGAGAATGTCGACTTCATTAGGGAAGTCATCTACCCTGAATGGTTAGAAAATGATGTCATTGTTCCTAAGTCCAATGACAAGTGGAGAATGTGCATTGACTTCACAAAATTAAAAAAGGCATGCCCCAAAAACATATTCCCCCTGCCTAGAATAGACTATATGGTTGATGCCACGACCGAACATGAATTTATGAGTTTTATGGATTCTAATTCAGTCTATAATCAGATATTCTTGGACTCGATTGAAGCTGATAAAACCTGGTTCATTATGAATAAAGGCACATACGGCTATAAGGCAATTCGCTTCGACCTCAAGAATGTTGGGGCTACCTACTAGAGGATAGTAAATAATATGCTTAAAGATAAGATAGGGAAAACCATGGAGGTATATGTTGACAACATGATGACAAAGATCCTCAAGGTCGACACTCATGTGGCCGACCTTGATCAAACTTTTGATAGCATGGATGAGTACCAAATGAAACTGAACCCCTCCAAGTGTGTTTTCAACATGGGGGCAGGTAAATGTTTGGGTTTTATTGTGAATCAACGGGGGATTCAGGCCAAATTCAAGAAGATTAAAGCTCTGATGGAGATTAAGACTCTAAAAACAATTAAATATGTTCAGAGGTTGACTGAAGGAGTAGTGGCATCGAATTGATTTGTGTTGAGAGCAAAAAAACAAGTATCTACCATTGTTCAAAGTGTTGAGAAAGGTCTTCGAATGGAATAAAGAATGTGAGAGTGCCTTCCAGGAGTTAAAGTCTTATCTTAGCTCGCCACTTTTGTTATCTCGACCTATTTATGGGGAAAGGTTATATTTGAATTTAGTCATGTCAGAGTCGACCATTAGTGCATCAATCGTCCAAGATAAGGAAGGTGTGCAAAGGCTAGTATACTTCAATAGGCATTTATATACGAAGATGGAGAAGTTTTCCTACGCTTTAGTTCATACCTCGAAAAAAATGAAATCATATTTTTAGGCGCATACTATGGTCGTCCGCATCGACTCTCCTCTTAGACGGGTTATCCATAAACCTGAGAAATCAGGTAGGTTGATGGCTTGGTCGATAGAGTTAGGAGAATTTGAAATTATCTATCAGTTGAAAAAATCTATCAAAGGGCATGCTTTGAAAATTTTTGTCCCTAAGTTCACTTGGGATGAGTCCGACAGTGAAGAGTTGACAAACCCAACACTAGAGCCAAAGAAACCAAGCAAAATCCTGACTGAAGCTGAGACGAGTTTGACAAGAGGTAGAGTGACTAAAAATGAAAAAAAGAGATATCTTTTCAAATATAAGACCCTAGAGGAAGGTAGTTTTTCCAAGCAAGGTATTGTTTGGAATTTGTTTATCTATGACTATTTATGTGAAGCGAGAAGTGGAACAGGCTTGATCGTGTCAGTCCCAGATGGGACTAACATCGAATATGCTCTTAGATTTAGTTTTAAGGCTTAAAATAATGAGTTAGAGTATGAAGCTATTCTGGCAGGACTTTCCCTCATTAGAGAATTAAATGTCGACCAACTCTTAGTTAACAGTAACTCCAGACTAGTGGTGAATCATATATTGGGATCATATAAGGCTAAGGATGATAGAATGTCCAAGTACCTAGTAAGGGTAAAGGAAGTGCTGGAAAATTTCAAGGAGGTAAAGATAAAAAATATCCCTTGGCTAGACAGCAGTTGAGATGATGCCTTAGAAAAATTAGCCTCCACTACCAGGACATAAATCAAAAGGTTGGTGCCAGTGGAGATCCTACTCCGACTGACCATTGAAGAAGAGGATAACACGATGGAGTTTTGTTTAAACCTGAACCTGGGAGCTTCATGGATGGACTTCATCATCCAATATATCAAAGATGGGGAGTTGCCTAATTCAATTGTTAATAGGACGAAATTGAGATATAAAGTGACAAAGTTCTCCATCATAGGAGACGTCCTATCCAAGAACGGATTCCTCGTCCCCTAATCCGATGTCTCCATTCAACTGAGGTGGAGTATATTTTGAAGGATATTCATGAGTGATATTGCTCCATACACATAGGAGGGAGATCATTGGCAAAGTGAATTGTCACCCAGGGGTATTGGTGGCTGACCTTGACTAAGGATACAACCAGTTACTTGAAGAAATATGACAAGTGACAAAGATTCACGAGCATCCCCCATCAACCTCACCAACATATCACTTCTATCATTTCCCCCAGACGTTTACAGTTTGGGGGATTGACTTGGTAGGACCGTTGCCAATGATTGTAGGTAACTACCGATATCTCATAGTGGTGATCGACTATTTTTCTAAGTTCGTGGAGGCCGAGGCCATGATCACCATAACAGAGAGGAAGACCTTCCAATTTATTTGGAAGAATATTATTTGCAGATATGGACTACCCAACACTTTGATCTCAGACAATGGGAGCAGTTTAAGAATATATCCTTTGAGACTTACTGTGAGAGGGTCGGCATTAAGAAGTTATTTTCAACTCATGGTCGACCCCAAATCGATGGTCAAACTAAGGTGATGAATAGAATATTCCTTGATGGTATCAAGAAAAAAAATTAGAAGATGCCAAAGGTTGATGGACAGAAGAGGTGCACGTTGTCTAATGGGCCTATAGGATGATAGAGAGAACGTCAACACGAGAGACATCGTTCATGCTTGCCTACGGTTTATAGGCTATGGTGACAACAACGATTGGTCTTCCAACTCACAAAGTCCAGACATATGACCCAAAGGAGAACACGACAGAGCATAGACTGGACCTAGACCTAATAAAAGAAAGAAGAGAGGATGTTGACATGAGTCAAGCTTCCTATCAGCAGAGAACAATAAGATTCTACCATAAAAGGGTAAAGGCCAGGTTGCTAGATGCTGGGGACTTAGTGTTGAAAAATACTTGGCAAAACCCAAACAAACTCCATGAAAATTGTTGTGGCCCCTATAGAGTCATCGAAGAAATAGTTCTTGGCATTCATTAGCTCAAAAATTTGGAGGGAGAGCCATTCTCCAACCCTTGTAATGCTGACCACTTAAAGAAGTATTACCATTAGGGCATTATAGAAGTTTTCTCTTACCATTGCACAAGAAAAAAGTCATGAGTGAAAAATAATCAAAGTGTTCCCTCATAGATTGGTTATATTTATTGATTTGATTATGTGTTTCAACTTAGAACATCACTCGTGGTGAAATAGCATTAACTCACTCTAGGTGACATGCCAATCCAGTCGGGGTTAACACCATACATGGATTCTCAATAACACTGAGAGGGGAGAATAGTGTGATGACATCACTAAAGTAGTGCAAAACACAAAAAATATTTCAAAATAATTTAATTATGGTTCAGTTGAACATCATTAATTTGGTGGTACGAGAGTTAAGAACTCTCTTGGTGAGAAAACGACGTAGGTGAGATGACTCTCATCGATACACTCTCAAAACGACGAGTGGGCACTTGTAATTTAACACCATAAATTTGGTAATCTCAATTTTGAAGGTCATTAACCTGTTTATACTCATCTCGGCCAAAGATGAGAAGAGACTGAGGAACAACACCATTAATTTGGTGATCCCCTATTTCAAAATAATTTCATTATGGTTCATTAAACACCAATAATTTCGTAGTACAAGAGCCAAAAACTCTCTCGGGTGAGAACATAGTATACGACGAGATGACTCTCATCCATACAGTCTCAAAATGATGAAAGGGTACTTGAGATTAAACAAAATAATTTGGTGAACTCAAATTCAAAAAATCATTTTATTATGGTTTATCCTAACATCACTAAATTAGTGGAACACTCTCTCGGTCGAGACGACAATTTAGGACGAGGTAGATCTCATCCATACACTCTCAAAATGATGAGAGGGGACTTGTGATATAACACCATAATTTGGTGAATTCAAATTGAAAAATCACTTTATTGTGGTTTATCTTAACATCATTAATTTGGTGGAACACTCTCTCGGTCGAGATGATAGTGTATGGATGAGGTCTCTCTCGTCCACATACTCTCAAAACAAGCACAACCATACGTTATGTATCAAAATACCATATTTAAAAGCCCATATCATATGATAAAAACTAAAAATAAAAAGTATAGACCTTATTTGAACCAAAGTTATGTAAGTCAGTCTCAAGGATCTACAAACTCTACTATGTAATACACCTGGATGATGAATTCAAGACCCATAAACGAGTTGAATGAGATTAAACATATAAGAAAAAAAGGAAATAAAACTCACACATGATTTATAACAGACCAAAAACCTATATATAAAATAAGATTCAATTGAGATGTATGCCCCTTGAAACCCTCTTTTCACATCTACAAAACTAAACAACAACGAAAAAACCTCTAATTGAAACCAAAATTGAAAGAACACACATAACTCGAAACCACCCAAAATGGGGGAAAACACTATTTTTTACCTATCACCAATTACGAAATGAAGTTGAAGGAGATGTTGGAAGCGGGTCACCGGAGCACCAGGATGGGGGGCAGTGACAAGGAGAGGGGCGGCAATAGGGAGATGGGGAAGTTACAGGGATGAGTTTTTTGTGTTCAAATTAAATTAACAGGAGATAATGAGAGGAAGGGAGGGTGTTTCCCCAATTCTTCCATGTCATAAATCTTACCTAATGACATGCCACACTTTCACACCCTTAGATTTCATAAAATGAGTTAATCTAAGCCCTTAATTTTTTGGAATAGTAAAACACCCTCCTTCCATATTATATAGATTTCAACTCATTTTTAATTTTCGAGTATGCATATTTTCTAATTTGAACATAAATTAATTAATTCTATGCGTATAATATTTCAAGTTTCAACATCAACAATGTTATTTTAATTATTCTTTATTAATTCAGATGATCCTTGACAAAAACTGAGTCAAATTACTCATTAGACGAAGTTAATCAGCCAAAAGAATGTCCCATATTAATCTATGATCAAGATCACATCCAAACAAACCTTGATCCAAACATTAGCCCAAAGTCAATTCACCACTCTCAAATTTTAATAAAATTATAATGGGGGAACGAACCTAAGTCAATTTGACAAATAATCCAATAATTTTATAGAAATTTTAGGGTGTAATTCCAAAAGTATTCATAAGATATTCATTGAAACTACAAAAATAACAAAACTAGCGCCTACATATTACTTATTCAATTTAACTGGACCTTCAGTTTACAAAGAAATAACATTTTTAGATTTACAACTCTGAAAATGTCCTCAAAGGGACAGATGTGCTCTAGAAAATTTTGGCAGTGCACGCTGCTGAGAAAATATTCATCAAAACTCTGAAATTATGAAACTAGTTCCCAAGCATTCTTAATTCAATTTAACTATGACCTTATTTTGGCAATAAAGTCATATTACCATATATACTACACTGAAAATGGACTGAAAGTACTAAGTAGAATCTAGAGTTTAATTCGATCTCCAAATCATCAAATATCTCATCTAAATCATGAAATATCAATGGGTTTTTCATCAATAACAATAGTCTAACTTAGTTTAATCCTAAATTTATCTGTATAACCCAAGTTCATATTTAAAGTCACCAATTAACTTATAAACATGATGTTTAACATGAATTAACAATTTAAGAATTCACAAAATAAATTATCGTATAATTCCAATTTTACTAATTTTGATTTAGAATCAAATGAGAAATCATATTGTAACACAACCTCAACTATAAAATTATACTAAATAAACTTGCCTTGATTAGATTAGGTTGAATCCCTATGCCAAGATCCTAATTTTTCCTCTTCTACTCTTTGTCTTCTCTCCTTGACTTTTGGGTTCCCCTCCCTTCTTAGTATTATCTTCTTACCTCTAGAGTTATCCTATATTATGAAATATATGGTTTTCACTATGCCTAACCACCCTTTTATAATGTCCATCACGTAATTAAGCCTAGGGACAATATGGACCCTGACACAATAAGCCCAAAACTAATCCCAAATTTCCTAAAGTCTATCCCAAGCCATATATCTACATATGGGGCTTAACACCCAACAATTTAAGCTGTAAACGAACTTCTATACGACCCTAAAGTCACTAAGACTAAGTCACTTGAGTTATCCTAAAAACATAATTGTTATTTATTAAACAAGTCTTAACTTTGGTAGTATACATTTTATTCGTTAAATTATTCCTACACTATACATGATTACAAACCATATACAAGTATAAAATGGAACACAACATCAATATCAAAAGAATTAAATTTAGTTGTGTCACCAACCATTGCAAATAAATATGCAGAAATAATAATTTTTTTGATTTAATGTCCTCTAAAATAAAGGGATTACATCAACTATAATCGACAATGGCATGAAAGAAACAGTTGATATAGTAAAAAGTGGATGGTGATATAACTAGATAAATGTGATATGAAGTCATGATAACCTATAATTATCATGATAACTATATCATGATAACCTATAATTATCATGATAACCTATAATTATCGATTATATAGGCTTCTCTATATCATGATAATCTATAATTATCGATTATATAGGCTTCGACTACGTAGCAATAAAATTATAATAGTCAATCCAAAGACACTTAAGGATAAATAAATCCAACATAGTTGGAGACAAAGTAACACAATTGAGCACTAACTCTGAAGAGAGGTACCCATATGATTATCAAAACTAGGCATTCATTACCCTGAGTCCTAAGCCCAAATAGATTTCCCGGGATAAAATAGTAGTCTATTCCTTTATTATAATACTAGGGGTTAATGAAATAATAGGTCAAACGAAATCATCGTTTTAAAAATAACATAGGGTTAATAGGTTTCTCGTAAAGATTGAATTAAAATACAACGGATTGTGTACTACACAAATGAGTTCGAGAATGATTATCAGAGTTCAGGGACTATCAAATAGTAATATAAACAATTTTAGTATAACAATAAATAAATAAATAAATAAATATATATATATATATATATATATATATATATATATATATATATATATATATATATATATATATAGAGAGAGAGAGAGAGAGAGAGAGAGAGAGAGAGAGAGTTAGGCTCATGTGCACACTAAGTTTGCACATCATTTTTTTAAAATAGTAAAAAAAATATTTTTCAGTTGATTTTTTATGTGATATTTAAACATTTCAACGGAACCATGTAAAAAAATCAGCTAAAAAAACTTTTGATCTATTTTTAAAAAATCGGTCAAACTTTCACTGCTTTTAAGCACTTTAAAAGCTGCGAAAGTTTGACCAATTTTTTAAAAATAGCAAAAAATGTTTTTTTAGATGATTTTTTTACATGGGTCCGTTGAAATGTTTAAATATCACATAAAAAAATCAACTCAAAAATATTTTTTTTATTGCTTTAAAAAAATTGGTGTGCGCCAGCACTGTGCAAACTTAGTGTGCATAGAGCCTGCCTCTCTCTCTCTCTCTCTCTCTCTCTCTCTCTCTCTCTCTCTCTCTCTCTCTGTATATATATATATAGACTAGGGTATGCCCGTGCCTGAAGGCATGCTGATAATCGCAAAATGACAAAAAAAAATCAAAATACATGCCTAAAGGCACGAATAAAATTTCCAATGTATTGAATGTGTAAATAAACACGTAAACAATTTTTAAAAAGTAGGAAAATTTTCCTTATTTATAGGACTATCCACATTAATAGCAATATACCAACTGAAATAAATAAAATCGAGAACGAACTTGAAAAACTAAAGAAAAAAGCATTGGATGAACAAAAAAGGAGGGGATGATACTGGAATACACATAAATCCGCATCAAGTTTCCATTGTATATCCATACCATATCTAGTCTAGAAATGAAATTATCTTTAAAAAGACAGTACAGTGAAGCCTAACCATCATATGCATTCACAAAGAATAATATTCAGCTAATTTATTTCATCATACTCCCTACAATAAACAATTAACTTTATCCTACATTTACAGATAGAAATTTTTTATTCAAGGAGTTGAGGTCTTCAAAGCTCAATAATACCCATTGTATCTACCCTGGTGTTGCATATAGACATCATGGAAGGGGCTGCATATGTCCATTATGGACGACATCTCGAAGGCGCCGCCAGTTACCCATTCACAACTCTGTTCTCTGTTGACCGGTGAGGCAAGAGTGCCATTGCCCCAAGTGAAACTGTTAACATTTAAAGGATAAAAAGTGAGATGATAATATTACTTGACCAATACTTGAAATTCATAAAATCTCTTTATGGCGTGATTTTAAAAGAAAAATAAAAAATAAACTGCACTTGACAAAAAAGTTCATTGAGAGACGTACCAGATCTGGAGGTGCTACAGGTGAGTGGATATGGCCGATCCGCACAATAGTAATCAAATAAAGTCGAACTGGAACCACACTGCCCACCCGATGTTTCACATCGCTGGCATATGGTTTCATTTTTATGCCCACTCGAACCTGAAACTGCTACGGAGAGCTACTGTTAGGTCATGCATACACTAAAAATTAATATCATAATAATAGAAAACAATAAACATTAATAGGCAGAACAAAAAGATTCCAGCAGAACAACTGTTGTTACTTTATCATTGAACTCATAATGCTGTGACTTTATCATTCGATCTACTTCTAGCTTGGCCTCGCCCATATCATCAGAGAACCAACTGGTCATTCCTCCGGACCTAGAGAAATTCTCAACCAAAGAAATAAGCAGTGCATTTAAAAAGCTCTCTACCCCAAGACAACTTGTGGTAAAAGCATAAACTGATATGATCAGGATACTGGTCAGCCATCACTCATTGATTCATCTCATCGCATATCTTCTCACGACACTGCTCATAGATGCTTCACATAGTTTCTTCTGAACACTGGCAATTTCTTTCCAATTGGGACATAACCAAGTAACCCTCAAATGACAATTTCATATACATACATGTAAAATGTTATCGTGGCAATAAATGTGCATGTCTAGCAATTGAAAGTTACATATGTCACCATAAAATGGTTATGTTTTTGATGCTTAGGAAATTTTGTAATACAACTTCAAAAAATATATAAATAGAAAATCAGGTAATAAATTTGATTCCCAATAATCCTATATACCTTCTCATCGGTCAAATAATTCACCGCTACTCCAACACACAGACTATCAACGAACCCGACCCACACTCCTTGTCCCAACTTAAAGTCAATAAAACATTAATAGACAACTTATTATGTACTTTCAACAATGTCTCTCTTAATACAAAATCAAAAACACAAAGAAATAGCAGGGTTAAATACTTAAAAAAGGAAGGAGTGATAACCTTGTGTCATGGCAATGATAACCTTGGGTCCGAGACACCTGAAAGGTAAAGCATCCCCCTCCCCACCACAAACAATATGACATGTTAAAAAAATCCAACAATAAAACAAAAATGTTAAAATGAAAATCTATACAAAAAGAATTACTGATGAGTAATTAATTATAAAATAGAACTATTAGCATTCATAAAAATGAAATAACACGATCCCTAAGTGCGGAATTCATTCTAAAATGTTGTAGTAATGAGATATGCAAAAAAATTTCCTTAATAAGTATATGAAGCCGTAATAAGTAATAATAACTCATTCTAAAATTTTAAACTTATAATCCAAAGTAAAAATCACAACTAAAATTAAACAACCCCTAATCAAGTTCACAAAAACTGCTTGTTTTAGAATTGGATGCTTAGACCAATCTAAAGGGCAAACCAACAAAAAGAATATTTCCACCTATCGACCAAAATTGATGAGCTGAGCAAAACAGGGAAATAAAATCGATACATATAAGATGGGAAAGTTAAGAAAGCCATAGAGGCAGCCATGTGTGGTGACATTTCTATTCGGAGTCAAAACCGGAGATCGTCGATGGATTCCACCGGAAAACCTCTCTCCCTCTCCAATAAAAACAACCCCTTAGTTACATAGGCTGATAGGATGAAATGGTTTGAAAAGAATAGATGATCAGTGGCTCTTGACAGTGTTAATTGTCAAAAAAATCGTTAAGACAGATGTTATACCTTTTGATGATAGTAGGGTGGGTTGTTCTAAACCCATGCAAGGATTATAGACCTCCAGAAAGAGGATATATCCATGCGATATTCATCACGGCTTCTCCATCTGAAAGTGTTTCTCAGTTCATAGCCTCAAAACATCCGCTATCACACGCTTTCGAAGATTTTTGGGAAATGGTACTCCAGTGTTGTTGCTCGGTAATTGTGATTCTCACCCGATTGGTCGAGAATTACTGGATGTATAAATTTTGCGACTATTTTCAGACAGAGGATCATCCAAGAGAAATTAACAATAGCATTCAATACATTTCCAACAAAAGATTGCCACTGCCTCAACTCCAAACTAATATTCCTGCATTCTGAAATAGAAAGTAACATCTTAATAAGATTCAATGTGATAATTGCATTAAATTTAACAAACAAAATATATTATTGAAGACATTAAATGAAGATTACATTTGAATCTCCAAATAAAGAAAACCTACCCCTGCAAATCAAATAATTATAAGTTATTTTTTTATAGAAATAAAACAGATTTTCAGTGTATGTAGTGATATCGTACCTGTAGTATGTAACTGCAAACAAAGATTTTTAACACACCAAATATGAGTAAGGAGGTTGCAGAGAATCTCCCCTGCTATAATTTGGGACTCTGGACCAAAATTAAGAACTACCTCCATAGAATTCATGTACTCTATATAGAAAATAATAGATGGCCCTAAATACTTCAAAAACCTCAATTTTTTGGCACCAAGATAATTTAGACCCCAACATTTCTTCAAACTAACTCTCCAGTGATTCACATTTTAAAACAAAGACTCTTGAGTGCACCAAAATTCTTATAATACAAAACCTTAATATTGGATGAAAACAAAATTCTAGTCCGCATGAATAATTAAATTCTACAACACCAAGTTTACCATTTGAGCTTGAATAATTCCCAAAAGATCAAAACTTCAATATTAGCAAATGTAACTAATCACATGTTACATATAAAACATCTTAAGTGAGCATAAATTTTGAAAGTTTTGCAACATCAAGTCATCAGCAAGATTGCAACGCTAACCAAATCCAAAATTTCGACCAAACCAAATTAAAACATGCCACAGTTCAACTAAGAAATATATTGAAAACTTTGGGCTCTTCAACTCAACTATAGATTTCTCAGGTTGCAAGTGGCAGGGTGTAGAAAACAACGCTCAACTCATATTGATCAAATATGGACATAGTAAAATATACCACAGATTAGTACCTCTGCTTGGCCAAATCTGCTTAATATACCTCTGTACAATATACTGTTGTGGAAAAGTGTGTATGAAATATATTTTACAGCAGTACTAATCTGAATCAAAGAATGTGTATGAAACTGCTAAAACACAAAGATTATACATGTATAAAACTGCTAAAACACAAAGATTATACATGTATAAAACTTCTAACACATAAGATTATACCTTTTATGTCTTTTGATAGTACCTATTTTGGAGATACTGCCTTGTAAGCCTCTAAACAACTGTTGTACCATGTCGTCACATTCGTCACCGCAATCAGATTACTCAAATACTGCCTTGTATAAGCATCTCAACAGTTGTTGGAAGTGTGGCACGAAACATATACATTGTCCGATAAATACTCTTCTCATCATGTGGTCTCTAAGTTCTATGACAACAACTGATTTAGTATAATATTCCCATTATTAGGTGTTTTCCCATTTTAATTCTTTCACCTGCTAAAGGTTCCAAAAAAGTAAGGAAAAAGTAGAAATGTTACAAAGCATCAGATACCTTTCTTTCTTGTAACTCTCTAATATCAACAACTCCATATATCTCATTCTCTTGCCATTGAAACTATAATAAAATTTCATAACGTTTTATAAATATCTATAACATTATAATGAATTTGAAACAAAATAGAACATGGCATTGTTCTATCAACCGCAAATCAAATAGATGAAATATCAACACAATCCACAACATAACCACTTACATCTATAGTTATATAGCAGTTATGTTAGAAGTGGAGTGTGAACATAGAACATGACGAAATACAAAATAAGTCGAATGTCAATTTACCTTCATAAAGGGGGTGTTTCAGAGTTGTAATTTTTTAATTCTTAGTGAAATGTACCTTCATAAAGGAAAAAAGTAATCATCATACAAATAAGGCGAATGTCAATTTATAATATGTTGTTACTGACTAATTAATATAAACGCATTAAGAAAGCAAGGATTATTTTAAAATTGAAATTTGAAACTTATGCCACAATACAAAATAAAATTCAAATTACCAATTAAAATTACAAAATATAAATATATTTAAAATTTTGACCAAAATCGCATACAACAAATTAAACCACAATATTGTTTGCTTGCATTATAGATCAAATATTTCGCATTTTTACGTAACACACGTAGAAGCTAACTAAGCATAGAGAGATGCTACCTTATTACAAATTGAGTCTCTATTTGAAAGAAAATTTACTTACATCAAATAATAAACCAACATCAGTTAAAATCTAGGTAGATAGTCTGCTATACCTGAACAATCAAACAAAAAAATGTCAGATCTACAAAATCAAACAGTAAATGATCAAATAATGAACCCTGAAAATGCAAAAAGCTATAAAACTTAGGGTTTACAAAACGGATACCTGAACAATCGAACTACTATACCTGAATAATTGAATAAAAAAATGTCAGATCTACGAATAAAACAACAAATGAACAAATGGATACCTGAACAATCGAACCAACAAATGGGTTTTCATGTACAAAATCAGAAGATATAAAATCATATGAATCGTATTCTCAAAAGGGACATTCCCTTGGCTGAAATCGCACAACCGAGAGAGAGAGAAATGGAGAGAGGGAGTGCGGGAGTGAAGAGATGTAAAGTGACGGCTAGGTTTGGAAGATTAGGTAAAGGGAGAGAATGGGTGCAATTACTACTCTACCCTCGTGACATCATCAACTCAACATGTGACATACATATCTTTGCTACTTTATTATATAAATATATATATCTATATAATAAAGTAGCAAAGATATGTATGTCACAAGTTGAGTTGATGATGTCATCAAATCTATTTTTTTTGCAATACCCATTTTACCCTTCATGTGTTTGAGTTCCCTCTCTTTTTTCACACTCAATATTTTTTTTCAATTTTCACCAAAATTCAAAAATAGGGGCATAATAGTATTTGACACATTTTAATCTCTCAAAATTGCGAAAAAGAAACTACCTTCCTCTCATTCACTCCCGTCCCTCATTCTTACGCTTCGGCAACAAACAAAAAAACCCTCCCTCAACCTTGGCGCCATTCTCTCTTCTCCTCGGTGCTGGCCTCAGCTCCGAAGCTAGGGCTTTCAGATTTGGGTAGCTTCTCTTCTTCGACTTCTCTTAGGTTTCCTCGCTTCTCAGGTGGTTTCTCTTGGGTATTTTTCGTTCCTAATCGTTTCTCTTTCTATATTCAGTTTTGGATTTGTTCTTCTTTTTAAGTGTGATATTCTTCTATACCGGATTTCTACACGTATGTTCGATCTTAGGTGACTCCATTTCATTTACATCTTACCTTTGTAGAAGTTTGGGATTTTGAACTACCACCGAGGTTTCTTTTTTTGGTTTAAAATATTAAATATTGTGGGTTTTGAAACCCTAATGTATGTATTGAATGCTATTTGTTCACTAATTTTAGGTTTCTGTAGTTTAAAATTGGGGGAAAGCGATTATGGAGAAAAAGGATAGATGCTGAAAATTAGGTTTTTTTTTTTTTTAATAAAAGCCATGTTATTTGGAGTTTCCATGGTTGTATTGTTTATTTCATGAGTTTACTATATCAAGGTGCGACCTGTTTGCTTGATTTATTGTTCTCTAAGCCCTATTTGTTGTTATTCACATTCATATTGTTTTTCAGATCTAATGTTTTTCATCTCACTATTAAAGATGGGCTTGGATTCACCCAACCCAACGATGGTTCCGATCAGATGAGGTGTACACTCTTCTTTATTATAGTTTTCATGGTCTGAAACTGGATATCAAATATTATTGTTTGATATTGAGTTTCTGACTTTCTAAACATGGAGTTTTAATGATATAAAATTGGATATTGGATATCAAATATAATAGGGTCGGTTCGAATTATCCATCTTGGTCCTATGCATTGAGTAACGGTAAACTAATAACCTAATAGACTACCATAGGCATTTGAAAATATATGAATATGTTAGAGAGGCAAAACAAATGTCATCCGATGACATGTTTTACCTAAGCATAACCTATTTCCCCCAAAGCCTGGAGAGGTTCTCTGTTATAACCCCATGTGTGAATTTCATTAAATATGTATTATTGATAGTTTGAAAATCAAATGTCGCCCTATATCAAATATTATTGTTTGATATTGAGTTTGAGACTTTCTGTGTGAAGGCTTAATGGGTTCAGAATGATTTTTTTTCCTTTTTTTAGATTTTTTATACAACTATGCGGTATATCATTCCATATATTTTCTGTTGTTTGTTTTTTTGTATCTTTATTTTTTTTGTAGATTTGTTAGTTTTTTATGCTAATAGTTTTCTTCTTTATTTTTTCTCTCAACAGCTGGATGGGTTCAAAATACAGTCCTGAGGGTTGACAAAATGCCCAACTCTCAAATCTTTTCTTCGTAGGACTATACTCCAGATTAATAGGAATGAAGAAGTAGTACAATAATTCGACGTGCTGGTAATTTCATATTTCCTTACATTTCGTAATTTGGAATCAGTTTTAGGTTTAAAACTTTGTATGGATAAGATCTATGTTTACTTTTTATTTTCAACTCAAACTATTTTCAAGTATTGTTGTTTGAACTGGTATACTATGTCCTCTAACTTTGTGGTCTTCTAATGGTTGCAACTTCTCCAATGGACACGAACACAGTTATAGAACATATTTCCCAGTTTTTTATTGCACTTCATCCCTGTTTGAATATATTATATCACAGAATTTCACAAATATTCAAAGTTTAGATATGATACTGTGGATGAACTATGATAAATTCTTAACGATTTGGCTGATATTTAATCTAAATGTTGGGCTTATGTCTAAACACCATTAATTGGGTGAAGAGAGCGATTGTCTCAGTGCTGGTAGATGTGAGCCATGAAAGTTTGGTCCCCAAACTAGAGAAGAAACAAAAAGAAAAACTAAAGAAAGTCCAAATTGTATCTGATTTGATATAAAGCAAAGCCTAGGAAGAACACTCTCTTAAGAAGAACATTCCTCAATCCTAATGACAGTGATCATCTATTTGAACTGACATTAATATCTGTAGGAAGAACAGTTCTCAATTCTGCAATTTATATGTCTACAATTCTTCGAAATTTCCTACTTATTGGTCAAAATTTTTGTGTCTACAACACTTCAGTTCTCACGTGTTAACTGATATATGTTACTTAATGCAGTAGCATATATCACAACCAATGCAGTAGAATATATCACAACCAACTGACTAATATATGCTACGTAAACAGTAACCAATTGACTTAATGCAGTAGCATATATCACAACCAACTGATATATGCTACTTAAACATTCAAATTATTCTCAGCAAGCAACACAACCAATGCAGTAGCGTATGAAGTAATCAACACAACCAACATAGTTTTGTAGACTCCAAACTAGAAGTTTCAACAGCCAACACAGTTGTATAAATAAATTTTGAGTATGTACAAAATGGGGCGGTGTTGGTCATACATTGGCTGTGTGGACCCCCCCACCCCTCTGTTCTTAAAAGTTGTATAAATAAATTTTGAGTCTGTACAAAATGGGGCGGTGTTGGTCATACATTGGCTGTGTCGACTCCTTAGGGGTAAAATTGATTTTCATATGCGTACGCTTTTTTATCGAAGTTGTTTTATTGACTAAGCTGTTTAATCTCTATTCAATTTTGTTTATTTGTTGTTTTGATTTCAGAAATTGTGTGGGGATTTAAGTTTCCACAATATCTGGACTCTCGCTGTTAGATATGACCTTTATTATCGATAAGTTGGTTTGTTAGTTTATACTTAGTTTTGTTTTTATTTCATGATCCCTTTTTATTCTATGGTGCCTTTATTATTGATAAGTTGAACTTTATGAAAATCATTTATACTTTGTTTATTTTTATTTTATGACCCCTTTTTAATTACTTGATTTTGAATTTGGGACAGAATTACCGCTTATGCATATCACCCCTTTTATCACTAAACTTATACATGACTTCATAGTTATTACAAATCATAAGTAATTACAAATTACAAAGAATGAGTAGTTTTAAATTACAAAAGTAATTACAAATTTATACTCCTGTTAGCCAGAGTGTATGCAAGAGTAGTTTCTTCAATTTTTAAAAAAAAAATTGAACTCTTATTTGAATATATTTGTTTGTTATCAGGTTTTCAAGACATGAGTGAATTTGGGGTATATTTTCCTCATTTTTCACGTTTAATTTGTGGGGTAAAAATAGTTTTTTATTTGTATTAGATTAAATACTTTGAAATCTTTTCTCCCTGCCTTCCTGTACATCCTGCCTAGCAATTTTGTATTTCACTTGAACATGGTGTGGGCCCTGTCGTTTTGTTTCTTCGCTGTACACAAGCTTGGTTGGGAGGCGGCCCAAACGTTTTGTTCTTAAAAGTTGATACAAGCATATCCTCCTTCCATTATATTGGTGTGCATATAGGTGAAACCAACCCCCATCAAAACCCCTCTGTTTAGCCCATCGCCACCCCTGCAGCCTTCATCCCCCCCCCCCCCCCCCCCGCGACTTCCGATTTGTTTAAAAATATGGTATGACCCTTATGCAAATATAATTTTATGTTTAATTTCTTCATTTGATGTTTATGTTTTGCATTTCTGTTGGATGAATTTCAAAGGACTTTTGGAGTTTCTTCATTTGATAAACACAAAAGTTTCATTTATGTTGGATGATGGTGTAGCGACTTGATTCTAGCTTCAATTTGGCTTCCTCTTTGATTTGGTGAATGAAGATGATTTGACGAATTAAAGATGATATGAAAATGAGCTCTCATGTGTTTTATGTTGATCTGTGAATAAGAATACAAACGTCTTGTATTATATTCTTAACAAGTGATCTTTAGACATTGGGTATTTATGTTTGGATTTCAGTTATAAGTTCTCTCAAGACACTGATTTTTTACATTTGTATTTCAGATATGGGTAGTTTAGAAGAGTCCGTTGCAGCCATACAGGGCCTAGATGGCAAGTATTTTATCTGAGATTGATTTTCGACAAGGCAAAAGCCATTGGAGGTTAAAACTGAAAAAATGATTCCCCAAAATTTGTGAATTTTGATTGGGAAATATGAATTGGCGACAGTATTTCTAATGAACTAAACAATATACAAATTTGAGGAGCATTTGAGGAGCTTCTTGAAGTGATCAGATAGTGTGGTTATGGCACATCTATATAATATGTTTTGTATGAATATATTTGATCAGATTGTGAATAATCTTGCCTTTTGGGAAAGACTTGGAGCTGATAATTTTGGCACCGATACCCTTTTCTTTGCATTTTACCATCAATAGAATACTTATTAGCAATATCTGGCTCGGAAAAAGTTGGAAAGGCAATCCTGGAGATACAATAAGAAGTACAACACGTGGTTTCATCATCACGAGGAGCCTAAAGTCGCCAATGATAAGTATGATCAGGGGACGCATGTTTACTTTGATTTCTATATCGGCAGTAATGAGTTGCAACATGGATGGTGCCAAAGAATTAAAGACCAAATTCAGCTGGTCTTTGTGGTTTGGTTTCTTTATACTTTAATATGGGAGCAACATGCCTTCTTTATTTTTATAGGTTTATGCAACAGGGCTTTGTGGGTGTGTGAATCTGTATAAACATTGGAGCAACATTATGCACCTTTCAACGTGAGGTCAATTAGTTGTATATTTGTTGTGATGGTGAATCAGCATCCTTGGTTTCCTGGGGACTTTGATATTTATGAATTGTTCACAATTTTCAGATTTGTGGGTACTTCAAATGAGGAGACATGGCCTGGACTTCTCTGTCTGAATTTAAATCTCCCTTTTAAATGTGTCCTCGATTGGTTTGGATATCCTTATAAAAATGCTCTGCTTGGATCCGAACCAAAGAGTTACGGTGAGGAGTGCTCTTTAGCATTAATAGTTCAAGGATATCAGGTGTGTTCCTTGAATCCATCCACCTTTTCACTGCCCCACATTTCCTATTGTTCATATTAGAATTTGTAGTTTGTGTTTTGAAAATCACAACATAGAGTAATTTTCCCTTAATAGATTGGCCGGATGTTTCTTTATAATTCTTATCTAGAAATCCACTCATTGAATTAGAATTTCTCCCAGTTGCATTCTCTTTCCAAGAAGAAAATGTCCCTGAAGGATCTGTCTGATATAGTGATGGCACATCAGTGTACGGATCAAAGCTGACGATCAAGGTCGAAAGGACAAATGGCCTCACACCGCCACTTTGAGTGTACTTCTGCTAAGACCAGCAATGTAACGTGTAATATATTCCAGTTACTGGATCCTCGACATTAAGTCTATGGCTCTGACACTCAATTTGTGCCCTGTTTATAAGGACTCGAGCATCTTCTTTGAGCCCAATATAGGCCAAATGTAATGTGATTATCCAAGTTTACAATTTTTCTGCACTGTAACTAACTTGCTTGCTTTTTTTATATCCTGCACTGTAACTAACTTGCTTGATTTTTTTTATAGTATGTAAGATCAAGAGATCAAATTCAAGAGTTATTGTAGTTAGGAGCAAAGAAATCCATCTCCACCTCCCGCAGCAGCAAAACTGACCTCCAGTTCCCCGTTGGCCATATTACCCGTTTCCTTGAGGTCGGGAAGTATGCCGATCGCACTGGCATTGGTGGTCCAGTTTACTTTTCTACTGTACTCGAATACCTGGATGCTGAGGTTTGTTAAATTCATATCTTTGTATTTAAGAATATGTTATAGTGTTGTTGGGTCTAATTTATTTTTTTGTTATAGGTTTTTGAATTTGCTGGTAATGCAGCAAGAGACGACAAGAAGATTCGTGTTGTACCTCGACGTATTCAGTTGGCGGTCAGGAATGATGAGGAGCTTACCAGTTTGCTTGGGTCTGTTACCTATGCCAATGGCGGTGTCATACCTAACATTCATGCCAATCTTCTCCCAAAGAGGGACTCTAAAGTTGACGAGTAGATGAGGTTATATTGCTTTTTTAAAACAGTGTTGGGTTGACATTAGTATAGATGAGCATATAATGCTTACCAAGCTTCTTGGTTTGAGATTAGTATAGATGAGGTTATTTTCCTAATTGTTGTAAGATTTCAATTATTTATTGAAAGGAATTAACATTTAAATCTTATTTTTGTGCAATGTTTGGGCATTAATTTTAATTGTTAGATTTGGTTTCGTAAGCTCTTTTTCAATTGTTGATTTGTTCTTTTTATTGAGGTGAAAATAATTTGTTGTCATGCATGGCTCTAATTTATCAAATTATGAATATGAATAGCTTATTTCAATCTTACGGGTTGAACTTGTGGCTCCCCCATCTCGACAATGTTAGTGATACAATATTATTTAAAATTACGGGTCGAATCCCCATATCCGGAAGAATTGTTGTCATGCCTTCAGGCACACACACTATTTGGGAAATTATGACAATTTTTTTCTAAATTATGCTTTGTTTTGTTTGGGAATAAAAAATTTTCCGTTTTGCAATTACATACTTTGGAAAATATCAGCGTGCCTTCAGGCACGGGCATACCCTAGTATATATATATATATATATATATATGAAGTAATAGTTAAGTAGAATGTCCCACAATCACAAAAAATAGTGTAGTAGAATGACCTACATTCACGAAATAATAGTGAAGTAGAACGACCTACCAACCATCCACGAGCTTTAGCTGGATCGATATAGATTGAATATGATATCTTTGACTGTGATTTAATCGAAATGTTATGATGGATAATTCCAATAGATACTTTTCACTAGGTTATGTGAAATTACAATAATGGGTGTTTACGAACTAGTGTTTAATAGGTTTCGTTGTATATGTAGTTCGGTTAGTAATTGAATATTTTTTATGAGAGTTTTGGTAACTTGAGTAATGAGATGAATTTTACCATTTTGAATATCGTAGATAAATAAATAAGACTTCAAAATAATACACTTAAATCGTGTATAGGGATCGAGTTGGCATTCTCGAATAAAATGATAGTTATACAAAATCTTTTTATAATAAAAGGAAGGTGAATAAAATATTATTTTGAGGTTGTAATTGGATATTTGTGCTATATCCTAAAAGCATTAAATATTGTAGGATAATGGTTTGGTGTAAACTACGTAGGTTAAAATGATATTTCTAATTAGTATTAAGTGACCCTAAATTGAAACGAAGGGTTATATACAAAAAATATATATTCATCATTATGAACCTAATGATATATTGATTCTGTGGCCATCCAGGTTAGATTCCTTCGGCGCAGGATCGACATTGAAGTTGGGACAAGGGGGAGAAGGAGGATTTCTTATTGTGCGTATATGGGTGATTTGAGGATACGGAGGTCCTCTTTTCTCCACTTATGTCAGCATCTTCGTGATCTGCCTCGGATATAAAATTATTTGTCATTAAATGGGGATAAGACGAAGAGATGGAATCCATAGCCTATTTTGTTTAAAATGGGCAAAATAATGTCGCCACCTCCAGAGAATGGAATCAAGGTCAAATTGGTTCATACGAAATCAAGTTATTCGAAGGTTTAGGAACTAAGTTACAGAATGAGAAGGTGTTAGGCACCCATTTCTCCCTATCGATCTCTCATAGGCTATGTTAATTTTATCATTTTTTCTGCGTGATGTGTGTGTACATGTGTATAATGTAAGTAATGGGAGAATAGAATTATCCAACTCGCGTCATGGAATGGACGGAGTGGACTCATCCATAGGAGAGTACCCGAAAATAATAATAGACATATGGTATAAGTGTTCGTCAAATCACAAATCATATGGAAAATCGAATGTACATGTCGGACAAGACAAGTATGTAAAAGTCCAAGACTCAGAAAATAGATATAATAGAATGTAAAAGACATAAAATGAAAAGAAAGGACTCGAATCTAGGGATTGTCCTAATATGCCTAAGTAGCCCAAGGAGCATCAAATTCCACATAGTTTGAAAATAGCATTAGGGTGAGGTTTAAGCCATTAATCCAAATGTAGGACTCCTTTTTGAGTGTTTTTGGAGATAAATGTGTTCAAGTGTGGGAAAAAATTAGAGTCTTACTTTTGAAATTTATGAATAAACTCTCTTTTTCTCTTTTTTGAGGTTTTTATGAAAATAAATTATGTTCAATACTAATAAATAAAAATTGAATATTATTTGATGTGAGGTAAAAAAACAAAACTAGAAGATATCACAAAATGAGAATAAACCCAATAATAACACTAAAATGCATAAGCTAGAAAAAAAAGGTTGAGGAATGGACCACCATATAGATCTTTGTTGCTTAAATTTGAATATAAATATGTTGGTTTTTATAGTGGTATGGAGAAAATATGATAGGATGGGGTGGGGTGGATAGAAAAGTGAGGTGAGGGAATTTTTGAAAATGTACTTTTTGGATAAGAGAAGGCTCTCATTTTGAGAGAATGTTTATTGATTACTGAAAGGGACCTCCTCTAAGGGTGAGGTCATGAAAATTTTATATATTGGAATTTAGTTTCAAGGGATACAGATTGGCATGTGCCCTGAGATCCCTATCGTCATAAAATCATGCCTTTCTGAGCAAGGAAAGTACACTCAGCCGATAGACAGGGGGTCTGGGTGCCAATAGGCAGTCCAGAACGAACATTTTCAAAAACAATGGACGTAAAATGTAAATCATAAGTACAAATCAAATAAGGAAGGGACTATTGGAAAGAGAATTCATATCCATTAAAGAATCCTCTTAGGTTTGGGAGTTAACTAAAGAAAAACGAGGCTCAAAAGTGCCTGTTGGTCTCTAGACATGGAGTTTTCGAAGGAAAATGGGTCGTTCGTTGAAAAGGGAATTTTGAGACCTTCAAGATTTTAGGAGATTCGCTCAGTGTAAAGACTTGGTGAATGTTAAATGGGTTCTAGAAGCGCCTGGTGGCCTTTTGGAGTAAAACAGATTGATTGTATGAACCGTAAGGCTGGTTAGCATATTATTCGTACCGTTGGAAAGAGGATTCAGATCCCTTACAGGTTTCATTGAGACTTTCTTGACCTGGAGATTTAACCAAGGTCAAATAGGACCCCAAAACACCATGTGTCCCTTAGGAGTAAAATGGATCGCTCGTGCGAATCGTGAGGTCAATTTGTGCATGGCACGAACTCTTGGAAAGGGAATTTTGATCCTTTCAAGGTCTCATTGATATTTTAGTATGTTGGAGAGTTAATTAGAATTAAATGGGGCCTACGAGTGCTTGGTGGCCTCCAGATTAGTAATCAGAGTAAAATAGATTGTTCGTTCGAATCGTGAAGCTGATTCGCACAAGACATGGACCGTTGGAAGGGGGATTCAGAGCCCTTTGAAGTTTCATTGAGATTTTTGTAGGTTAAAGAGTTTGTTAGAGTAAAACGGCACCTAAAAGCACCCGATGACCTCTAGATCAGTACTCGGAGTGTGACCGAAGATTTATAATGAGTGGATGAGTCTTAGGGACTTAAGGAGGTTCTTAGGGGCGTTTATATCGATACCCTCAACTGGAGATCTTGGAACAAGTGAAGTTCATCAAAAGGTAGGCACCTCATCAATGTGGAAGAAGAGGATGGAGGTTAATTATGTGGACTTAAGGGATGAAGGTGACTGATTTAGGGGGTGGTGGTCAATTATGCAGACCTAGAGTACGTAGGTGATCGGGGGGTGAGGTCAATTACGTGGACCTAAAGAGTGACCAATTTAGGGGTCAAGGTCAATTTTGAGGGCTAATTTTTTCGATCGAGGCCAATTCTGTGCACCTTAAGAGGGATGACCAATTTTGCGGGTCGAGGTCAATCATAAAACCCTCCCCCACAACTTTCATCGTGATCATGTGACTTGGTGACTTGTATGAACAGTTAGGATCTGGGCTTATTAAGGTGGTTATAAGGAAAATTTGAGTAACGTAGTGGTCCCGAAATAATTGAATTGTAATTTTAGGGCTTAATGTTGTATAGTGAATTTTTTATGTTGTTCGAACGAAGAGCATATTCCATTTTAATGAATCTTTCGAATGACTTCTAACAATAGAGGAGGACCTAATTTTTTTATGACAAATTCAGTAGGTTGAGCTCAATTCTATTGACATAAATTTGTGACGACAAATTCAGTGGGTGAAGTTCAATTATGGGGAACTAGAAATAGGGATACCAATTTAGCGGGTCGAGGTCAATTTTGTGGATCTAAATATGGAGCGATCAATTCAGCGGGGTCGAGGTCAGTTCTGCAAACCTAAAGTTGTGGCGACCAATTCTGTGGGTCGAGGTCAATTCTGTGGACCTAAATTTTTAACGACCAATTTAGTGGGTCGAGATCAATTATGTGGACCTAAATAGTGAGGTGACTAATTCTACATGTCAAGGTCAATCCTGTGGAACTAAAGTTATGATGACCAATTCAGCAGTTCGAGGCAATTCTACGGACCTAAAGATGATGTTTATGGGGTTCTGTGTTGGCTTGATATTCCGCTAGGGAATGCATAGGGTGCTTTGGTTCCGCAGGGGAATATGCTGATGATGAAAGAGAGTGACAATGATCCTATTGAGTATTTTTTAGAGTTTTTAATCACTTTTGTGCTTCTCCATGAATTTTTCTGAGAGAAAATACATCCTTAACTTTACGGGGATTTTTTAGAAATTTTTGGGGGAGTTTTAGAATTTTTTTGACATTTATTAGAAAACAATTCAAGGGGACTTTTGATAAGAATATTTAGGGTGGTGCCTATCGGCATAGGGTACAAACTCATGGGGAAGGGTAAAGGTTACTACCGATGGGGGGGGGGGGACCAGGAAAACCAATCGGCATACCCCTTAACAATATATAAAAGGGGGTGACTCCTCCTCATTCTTCACACCTCCAAGTGATTCATTCTCTTAGTTTCTCTCTCAAAAGTAATTTTCGCATCCATTTTTCTCAAGACCTGAAATGGGGGTACTTGTAGCAACACAAACAATGAATGGGTGTTCATTGATGACTGGGAAAATTTTGAGTGGAGGGACACGGTGCCGCTTGCTTTGGGCAATGAGAATACCTATGACTCCTTTGAGTCAGTTACTGATGAGAAGCTCTTATTTCATGAGCCTATGCACCACCATTCGGCGATGATGAAGAGCCCTAATGGTTATGTGAGTATCTATCCTTTGGTTTTCTATGTTTTCTTTTTCTTTTTGTTCTTGGGATAATGAAAGATTTTCCTCGATTTCTTATAGACTGGCATTGCTTCTTTGATCATCCCATACCAGGGAACGATTGGAATGAAGGACATTTAGGATCATCTTCCTACGACGGTGCGTTAGATGGTGTCACCCACCGAGTTTGGCATGTTGGCGGGTGCAGTGTATGAGACACAAAATTTCTTCTGCGATGTTATATGTGCTTGGTGAGAGGTGGTGGTATACAACCCACACATTCAATTTGTTAATTGGGGAGATGATTATTACTCCCTCGAATGTTTAGCAATTGATGGGGATGAATTACACTATTCATCATATTGTGGTGGACCATAATCTGCGAGTCACAGAGGCCGTTTTACAAGCTACCTTGGGAGATGTTGAAAGAATAGTGTTGGGGGATTAAATCTCTATATCAATGTCAAACGACACTCTATTTATAGGAGGATTGATGATACATATGGGTAGCAGATGATATAGGTATCCCACTTATACATTACGCTTCTGTTGGGGGGGGGGTGACGAGTGGCGACGTCATCCATCTTTGATGTTTTTTTCGTATTTGAGGATTATCTTAGGCATCCATCTGTACGACCGGGGGAGCTTCACTCTAGTATCCCTTTATACTTCTCTGTAGGCCTTTAGTTAGTGCTACCGATAGATAGGATCCACATACCTTTGGGATGTAATCTTTGAGTTTAATTTACTTTTTATTTTCTTAAAGTCCTTTTTTTGTTTTCTCTATTGATTCTTGGTGTTTTGCCTTTTTACAGATGTGGTTTTATGAGGTAATAGGGCACAATGTGGGGTTAGTATCCTTGACAAAACCATAATAGGGTATAAGATATAAGACACGATTTGACTTGTTTTTACGTTCACGGACAGGAACCTGCTTTAAAAATAGGCATAATAGTGAAAAAAGTTGGGTAGTATGGCAACCCATAATTTGGGCAAAGTTTCTCATAATAATCAACAAACTAATTATGAGTGTCCTAATGCTGATGCCTATATGAGGTTTATGCATTTGGTGAGTTAATGGAAGGGTTCCACCCCCCCCCCCCCCTTGGCATGACTTCCACGATATACCTCTTGCCTGCAAGGGAAATCATTCATCTGTACATGTGGAAAATCCATTTGATATACCCGAGTGTATGTGAGTTTCCTCACAATATACCTCATGGGGACGGTACATGTGCGAACGAATTCGATATACTCGACGTACATGAATGAGTTCCCTTCTATATACCTCCCATCATGAGTTCAGTCAAGCAGTACGATACGAGGGGAACCGTTAGATACATCGAAGGTATGATACCAATGGAAGGTGAGAATCATATCGCTTAGGTTAATCGTGCCCCATAGGACTAGCACCCATCATAAAGTGACCCCTAGTAAAGGTAAAAAATGTGCTCAATTTTTTCGTGCTCTGGTGATGTAGTGTGAAACAATGCATAAGTCTTGATTAGTATCTTATGGAGATTTTTATGGTTAAGTAAATGGAGTACTACCGTTATGAGGGAGAATATACAAATAGCATAAAATTAAAAGTAAAGATAGCAAGTGTATACATAGAGCACGAGAACTATACAAAGCATGGTAGTACAGTGTGAAGTATGTGAATATACAAGTGAGTGAGATATATGTGTAAAGTAAGAGACTAAAATTGGAATAAAGTGAGGGAAACAACATGTGAATATATACAAGTGAAGGCTTGTGCTAGTGAGACTAAGCATGGATCGTCTACAAGTGATGTGGGGGATGTGTAAGTGAGCATATAGATATATACAAGTGAGAAAATGTGAGGGTGTGTACTATTGAAGCTAAGCAAGGATACTATATAAGTGGTATGTGGATCATGTAAGTAAAGATGAGACTACATACAGGTTCAAGTGTGTTAAGTGAGAACGGAGAATATATGCAAGTGGGTGTAATATGAAACGTAGTTAGCATGTACAACTGAGTGAAGAGTGATATACACATGAGAAGAGAGCATGGTAGTGATAAACATGAGATAAAATATAGAAGAAGTAAGAAAAGGAGTAAAGGAAACATATAAGTGGAGGCATATGTACAAGTGTAGAAAAGTAAGAGAGTAAAGAAGTAACACTCATGTGAAAAAAGAGTCCATGACTTTAGAAAGTCCCTAGCAGAGCAGCCAGTATGGCCATCTGGGTCGAATTCCACCGAAGAGGGCCCGACCTAGAAGTTGGGATGAGGTGGATAAAGAGGAAAAGGATCCCTCTCTCTCTCCATTTCTTATCGTGCGCGAGTGGGTGATTCGAGGATACATAGGTCCTATTTCCTCCACTCATGTCGGCGTTTTTGTGGTCTGCCTAGAATATAAAATTAACCATCGTCAAATGGGTATAACATGAAGAGATGAAGTCGCCATCCTATTTTTCTCAAAACAGACAAAATAATGTTGCCTCCTTGAAAGAACGGCATCAAGATCAAATTGATGCATATGAAACCAAGTGATTTGAAGGTTAGGGGACTAAATTACGAAATGAGAAAGTGTTAAACACCCATTCCCCCCTTTCGATCTCTCATATGCTATGCTAATCATCTTATTTTTTCTCCATGATGTGTGTGTACATGTGTATAATATAAATAAAGGGAGAATAAAATTATCCAACCCACGTCATGGAATAGATGGAGCAGACTCATCCGTAGGAGCATACCCAAAAATAATAATAAATATATGATATAAGTGTTCATCGAATCACAAATCATTATGAAAAATAAAATGTGTATTTCGGATGAGACACAAGTATGTAGGAGTCCAAAACTCAAAAAGAAAATATAATAGAATATAAAAGACATGGAATGAAAAGGGGACGACTCGAATCTCGAGACTTTTTTGGAAAAAAGAAGGCTCTGATTTTGAGAGAATGTTTGTTGATTGTTGAAAGAGACCACCTCTAAGGGTGAGTTCATGAGCCTTTATATAATACCATTTATGGTCAGGTGGTGCGATCAGCATCGCCCCTAACCCATCTATTGGCATAGAGACTGCCTTGTTGGGAAAAATAAATTACACCCTACCGATAGGGAGGTAGTCTAGCATACCTATAGGTATTCCAGAACTGACCTTTTTCAGAAAAATGGGTATAGAATGCAAACAGTAAGTCCGAATTGCACACGATCGAGACCGTTGGAAAGGGAATTAAGAGCACTTCAAGAATCCATTAAGTTGCAAGGGGGTTTTAGAGGAAAATAGGTTGTTTATGAGAATCGTGAGGACGATTCATACATAAGACAAATCATTGGAAAGAGAATTGAGAGCCCTTCGAGATTTCATTGAGCTTCGTTCAAGTCAGAGTATTGAATAAGGTCAAATCAGTCCAGGAAGCGCCTAGTGGACCTTCGAAGTAAAATCAATTTTTCATAAGAATCGTAAGGCCGATTTGCGCACGGTATAGATTGTTGAAAATGGGATGCAGAGCCCTTCAATGTTTCATTAAGCTTTTATCAGGTTGGAGAATTGACCAAGGTCAAATGAAGCCCATAAGTTCTCTATGGCCCTTCAGAGTAAAACGTATCGTTCACACAAATCATGAGGCCAATTCGCGCACGGTACAAATCATTAGAAAGGGGATTTAGAGCCTTTCAGGGTTTCATTGAGCTTTTCTTCGATCAAAGAGTTTATTAGAGTCAAACGGGACATGATACCGCCTCGTGGCCTCCAAATAAGTACTCGAAGAATAACTGATCATTCGTGCGAATCATGAGGTCGATTCGCGCTAGGCATAAATCATTGGATAAGGGATTCAGAGCCATTTGGGGTTTTATATAGCTTCACTCTAGTTAGAGAGTTGATGGAGTTAAACGAGGTTCGAGAATGTCCGATGGCTTCCAGACCAGTACTCGAAATGTCACTTAGGGTTTATGATGAGTAGATGAGTGTTAGGGACCTAAGGTGGTTCTTGGGGGGCTTCTAGGATGGGATGTCTAGAGATTGTATTTTTTTATTTATATAACGAAAGTTCTGAGTTTTTAAATTTTAATCCATAAAATGAGTTATATATATATATATATATATATATATATATATATATATATATATATATATATATATATATATATATATAATCCAATTGGGTTTCTTCTCTGGCCATAACACCACTAGTTCCCCATTTTCGAAAAAAATTCCTCTCTCCTCCCTCTTTCTCCCCTCTCTCTCAGATCCTCAAACACATACATATACATATATGTATATATACACAACGTACACACATGGTTTATATATATAAAACACACACACACACACAATTCTTTTTGTACATACACATACACAACTTATATATACATACACATACACCTATATCTCATCTTTCATTTAACGCATCAACGTATACACCAAAATATGCATTTACCTATGCCTCTTTTAACCCAAAAACAAATACACACAATAACCATTTAAACAACTCAAACAAAAACATACTCACTTAACCCAACACCCATACTGAGTTTACTCTTTGACCAAATCTATATACAAGAACATAACTGTAACTTCAAACTTAGCTTTCCCTCTCACCGTATTACATAGATATATATTGTGTATACACTACACATAACACATATTCTCATATATGGATAAATCTAAAATAGAGAGAGAGAATATATATATATATATATATGTATATATATATATATATATGTATGTATGTGTGTATGTATGTTTATTCATGTGTATATTCATGCTTTCTCCCATCTTTCTTCTCAGTTAGATCTTCTTCCCTTAGGTCTTAAAGAGGTTTGTAGAGCAACATCTCTCGTGAGTTGTTGGAAAAGTTAATTAGTGGTTTGTTTAACACGGGCTTACTTGGTATTTATGGGGTAAACTAGGAGGTGTCATTTTCATGGAGAAGGGTACAGGGGTGGGTTACACACGCAAGGGAGTAGGGTGGCATGTGCTTGAGTGTTGGTTGCAAACTTGGGAATAATTAAAATGTTTCATAATTCCATTTAAATCACTATAATTTCGGTATAAATTCCACAATCATCCCTCCTAGTTAAATTGTTAATAAAATAGTCCTCATGTTTCATTATTTAATTTTAATACCTACTAAAACATACCAAATATTTTAAAATCAGCATATGTAATTACAATGCCATACTTATGAAATTTGTGTTTGCTAGATATCTTTCAAATGTTAACCTCATAGCATATTACATTTAATTCAAATGCTAACAATTAATCAATGTTTATTTCTTTCAAAGTGTCACCACTTAGTGACGAACTAAAAGTAATAGTAATTGGCCTTTAAAATACTTTACATTTATTCAATGTTGTTATTTTAGGGTTTGTATTCTTTAGCAAAATTTTACATTTTACTTAGACAATGTTGAGAGATTCTCTAGTTACAAAAAATAATTTTATAGAAATTGAGATCACTAAACTGGATTCACAATGATACTAAAAAAATGGTATGTTACATCTATGGGGGCTTTGGTTTCCTTTTTCACCACATAATCGCTCAAATGGCTGTATGGGCCACCTCTTCCAGATGGGACTTGAGGGCCTTGTAATTCTCCATTTTGTGTCCATGCTCCTTTTTATACCCTTAACTAAGTGCATTATTTGTCTTCGATGTGTCTCCATCAGTCTTCTTTTCCCACTTAAGTAATTGTTTATCCTTTATTGTATTAAATTTCTTGTAAATTGGCTCTCTGAAAATGGTGTTGACCTCTTGAAATATTTGACAGGATTTACTTTGTCTCCATTCTTTGATCACCTGTTATGATATTTAACCCCTTATTGGGGGAATTGTCCTTATCCTCTTTCCTCATCATCTTCAAGAGACTGATGTCATTTTAGGTGCCAGTGAACACATCTTCCACCTTTTTTTTACTTCTCTATACGTGATATGAGATCATCGATAGTGTTCGACTCCTTCTTAGTGAAAGACTAGTGCAAGATAAAGATTCTAGGTAATTAAATCTTGAACGAGGCTAGAGCAACTTGTTTGAAGCAATCTTTAACATCGTTTTAAGTTTCCCATTATCGCCTAATGTATTCTCGCATGTTTTTTGATGTATTTTTTCACATGGTTAGGAGATAACCCAGTCTCTTGAGGTGAGAACTGTTGGTAATGAACTAATCAATAAAGGCCTCCGCGAACTGCTTGAAGTTATTAAACGACATGTGTGGTATCTTTTGAAACCATTTATGTGCCATATCCCTAGGGTGGAAGGGAATATGCAATCCATGATAACATCATTGATGTTCCATATGGTCATATCCTTCCTATACTTATGGACTTAGTCAATAGGGCCGATTTTTCGTCATAAATTTTCAACCTAGGTGTTACATACTTCTTAGGAGGTTCTGGTTCTTCAATATCCCTTGAAAATGGGTATTTAATTTGACTTATTAGGTCCCTCCTAAAAAATTACTCGATGGATAAAGCTCCAAGATTAATAGGGTTTTATTCTATCCCCTTACTAATGAGGTCGCAGATATCGTGCCTACGATGTCCTCCTTCGTGGGCATGTCTCGTCAAAAGGGCTCGTGTGCTCGAAGTTCTCTTGATCACGGTGTGAACTCCTCCCTTAAGTGAGTTTTTTACTCACCTGAGGGCTAGGTGTCCAAATAAGGTTCTTACACTTATCTTCGTGGATCTCTCACTCCATCCTTTCCAGATGTCATTGTGAATGAGCATTTTTCTCCTCTTGAAGACGTTTGGCCTCCTCTTCCTCAAAGATCCATTTTTTGTATAAATCTACTAACCGTGAGGTCTGGGTAGACCTAGAATATTTATTTCTCTACTCGGAATGTTTCTCTTATGGGAGATAACTTGCATTAAGAGCATTACGGATTCTATTGGGATGGAGCTTTAACCTTGCCCTGGGAATTGCAGGCCCATTCTGATGGTTGTCATTAAATGGCGAAGGTGCACTGTGCGGGTGCGACATGAATGTTTTTTGTTCTAATTAGATTAGGAAATGAAACTCGATTCCCACAAATAGCTACACTTGTATGAGCATAAATCCTACAAAGAATAATTCTAAACAACTAAAACAAAATAAGGACCCAAACCACATAATCGCGCAACACAAGAATATACGTAATTCGAAAAATTGACTATGTCCATGTGATGTTTCTCTATTTATAATTAATTAGTTCACAATAACAATAATTACATGCCCTTTTTTACTAGGGATGTGCGTTATATTTATAGTGAACATAAGGAGGGTGAGCTGCGTAGGACTCTAGGAACTCTAAATGTTTTTGCAACTTGATCAAGCCAATATTTTCCCCTAGACTTCTATTGATCGGTCTCCCCTTTGTTCTTATCTCTTAAGTCATAATATTTATCTATGCTTCCAAATAGGTGTCATCAAATCTAAATAAATCGAATCATCCGGATAATTCCTCCACAATATCATACACTAAAATTAACATTATCTATATCCCAGTAAATATTTGTATAAAAGGATTTAACAAACATGAATTATGTGCTTAGTTAGATAGTGTTTGTTATGTTTGTGTGAAAGGGTCACTCTTTCCAAAATATTTATGGAAAAAATAAAGTTAACCCCATATAACTAAGATAGCTAATAATATCACAATAATCCAGAATGAGGTAATAGAAAACTTAACAATATAAATCAATAATGAGAAATTTGTCATTCATAAACTTTTGGCAACAGATAAACCTCACATGATCTCATAACAGGTAATAATTTTTCAGAGGTTATATAGCCCGTGTACTCAAACCCTTCATCCGGTCAATTTTATGATAGAAACTAAGAAAGCGAAAGTCTTTAAGCTAAAAACTGCAGTAATGCATCAAAAAATTGACTTTGTTTGAAGCAAGCGTTGTGGGGATTTATTTCTCCCACCAATTGTGAAATTTCTTTAAGCATTTAGGTGATATCAGTGTAAGAAGATATGAAAGAAAATCAAGAAAAAGTACGTAACGAATTGTATAGTGATTATCCATTAAAATTTTGGGATAAAGATTAAAGTAAGGCAAAAATAGAGCTTATAGAGTGTAATAAAATAATCAGGGTAAAACAAATGGTGTATACATATGAATATATAAAAGAGTTCAAAGTACAAATAGAATAATTAAAAGAGAAAAAATTAATTAGAGATAAACTAATCCCTCATAATAGTCCAACCTTTATTGTTAGGAATCATTCATAAGAAAGAACTGAAACGATAAGAATGGTAAATAATTATAAGACATAAAATGATAATAATGAATTTGATGGTAATATTATCCAAAAGAAACAAGTCCTTGCGAATGGAATACAACGTTCCTCTTAGAAATATTTATCTAGTATTTAAATATTATATTATTGTATTTTTTTAAATAGTTAAGCAACATAATATATATATATATATATAAGAAGTAACTACTAAATTTATAGAACATGCAATTGTATTGGGAGAATAAAATGCACTTATACAAAAAAATTAATTTGAATTCCTAGGATTATAAATAAAATCAGGAACAATAAAAATGAAAAACAATGTTCCATTTATAGTAGAAAATTTTCTAGATAAAATAGGAAAATGAAAGAAATTGTAACACCCCAAGAGGTGCTAGTGTAAAATGTTGATAAATTAAAGATTTTTTTATTTATAAAATAATACCATTCAGATTGAGAATAAATTTACAGAAGCATAAATAATAAATCGGCTGAATAAAATTTCTCAATTTTATTAGATGCCAAATGTCCTTTTACAAAACAATTTACAATAAACAAAATGATACAAATAGATTTTGTAAATAAATATCTAGAGCCTTTAGTGTTGGTCCCAATCCTAGTGATACGATAAATATCATCTCGCATCAACCTAAAATACAAAAAAATTGTGGGGGGATGAGCGAGAAATTGAGTAGCTCGTATAAATGCTCCAAGTGTAACTTCACATAATCATGTGTGTGTGAATCATATAGATGAGTGTATGCAATATGAACAGTCAAACTAAAATTCTAATAATATAATCATCACCTATGATCTCACCGCGACACTACACAACCGAACGTCCCATATCCAAATTCCTTTTGCATTTCCCACAGTACGATATGGACTATCGTCCGCTATCCTGTCAATTATCCCCGGAACAAGCCATTGGCCCCCAAAAATAAATTACATATCTTGGGTACACGGCCCATCAAAACTTGGCATCACCGTCATTAAATCTTGGCATCACTACCATAATAAAACTTGGCATACTCGCCAACTAGGGTTCACAGCCTAGTCTTGCGATAATAAACAAAATTGTTGGCGATAGCACACCCCATCTAGTTCTCCAATAATAATTATCATAATGTCCTTCACCCAATTAAAATAAATTTCAGATTCAATTCCCATAAATCAAGTTTATATTTTTTTCTACCCATTTTCTATAACCCAACCTGCTCATAAAATCAACTATAGATTCGTTACCCCAAACTACACGGCATGAAAATAACACATACAAAATGGGTGCAAGAACGAATATAATATACGATCATACAATACATGGCATGGATATAAATATACCATAAAGACTGAATAAGTGTAGCACACTAAATTACTCATGGGAGAATGAAACTACCTCAAGCGAGTCAAAATACACCATTCTAAGCTTGTTTTGAGAACTCATAAAATTCAATCTGACTTTAGATTTGCATTCTACACGAAAAATTACTTTAGATATTTAATGCCCAAAAGACATTTAAATTTGAATTTAAATGTTTCATTCGATTTTACACCAACATAAATTGTTTTTAAATGTAATATAAAAAAATATTTAAAATAAAATATTCCGACTAAAATCTTATTGAATATTCATAAATATGCTCTAAAAATTACGGGGTATTACAAAAATTAGAATGGCTTTTAGGATGTTTAACATATGTATCAGATTTTATAAAAGATTGGGTATATTAAGAAAACCATTACAGAAAAAATGAAGAAAGAGGAGAGATGCATGTGGAACTCAGTTGACTCAGCTTTTGAAAATAAATTAAAAGAACAATTTAAAATCTTCTAACATTAACACAACAAAATGAAAATGATGACCTAGTTTTAGAAATAGACACAAGTAATGGTCATTGGAGTGCAATGTTAGATATAAAGAAAGAAAATAAATTATGCAGATACTGTAGTAGGGGTTTTAGTCAAGCTGGATATAATTATTCCACCATGAAAAAATAATTATTCACAATAATTAGAGGAATTAAATTTTTTTAAATATTTCTAGTGCCAATACCATTTTTTATAAGAACAAATTACAGAGGAGTACTGAGTTTTATGAAAAAATGTTATTTAACATGAAGGCATATGGAAAACTCTTGCGATGACAACTCTGGTTAAAACAATTTACATTTATTATAGAACATACAGATGGGAGAACAAATTGTTTAACTAATATCCTAATAACAGAATTTGCCGATGAACACTAATAAAATACTCTCCCAGCTAAGGAAGAAAACACTCCTAACAGAGATCTAAAAAATGTTGAACTTTGTATCACAAGACAATAAGATCACTTTAAGACATATGCAATTGGCTGGAAAGAGTCATTTCAGGAACGATCTAATTAAAGCAAGTCAAGATGCTTCACTCGCTATTCTAACATTTTTATTATTTGTCCCTAACTAATGTGTAGGAAAAAAATTAAAATTAAGCTTTTTACTAAAGTATTTAAAATATGGTATCAGCTCATGGCTAATCGCGAAAATAGGAGAACAATTCCTCTTTAGAATTCGGAATCCTAGAAAAAACTTATTGTAATCACTAATAGGGTAGCTAAAGTCTCTATCAATTGCAACCAAGTATTCCATGAAAGTATGATAACATCGATATAGAAAATGAGAATGATTATAAGTTCCAAGGCACCTCCACATCAAGAAGTGTATTTATTTTCTATGTTTACGAAGTTCTAGTAAGATACATTCAGAAAAATTTATAAACTTCATAATCTTGAGAAAAAGTTGTGTCTAAGTTTTGAGACTTCTCAGTCAGAACCAATTAAAGAACATCTAAATACAAATCCTTATTTAGTCATAATCAATGACCAATAAAATTATATCTCTTATCATTCTCAACGGATTTATGACGATCTTGAAAAAACTACTAATGATTCAACTAAAGAAATAGCAATTTGTTTCTTCATGATTAATATGGTTGCTACAAAATTAGAAAATGAAGAAGAACCACCTTTATCAGTGCCCCTAATTAGGAAAAAGAGTTACTAGACCAAAATATACCATTGGATTCAAAATATTAATATTTAAAAAATGTAGATGAGGGAAAATACTTATCCATAAAAGGTGTGATGCGCTTCGTGATCTCATCACTGCACATGAAGATAGAAAAAAGGATATAGCAACGTATAATCTAAACTCTGAAGATGATTGATCCCACTACTGGGAAAATTTTAATGCAAAAGGATGGCATAACATTGAAAATATGATGGAATTCTTACACTATCACGTGAAGAGGGTCCCCTCTCACTTTAATAATTGTAATGCAGTATTTTTATTTTTTATTTTAGTAGTGGTGTCTGATAGTGGTGTTAATTATTGCAGTGGTGTCTAAATCGTTTGATTATTCTACTTTTATTTTAATTTTAAATCGGATATTGAAGTCCTGAATTCTTATTAAAAGCCTCCATATGTAATGAGAATGGACACATATCAACTGAGTGTTATTGAGCTAAGAAGAAGTGGGGTCCCTCAGATCCTCTTTGTGAAAACAATACTTATGCAATTACAACGGCTTACAAGCACCCTTCTGCCTCTGTAATCTTTCCTCTCTCTCTCTCTCTCTCTCTCTCTCTAAAGATAGGAAATGATGTGATATTTGAACATTTTACCTTTATATTATTATCTTCTTGAATCTGACCCCATGATTTATCATTTATATTCATCTAGAGTTATTGTCTGAAGTAGAAAATGAAGCAGATCTATGTTGAGCTTGATCTAAGAAAGGTATGGTTGACATTAACCACCATTTAGGTAATTAGCTAGAAATTTCGATCCATCAAACAAAAAATTGAATCCTTCAAAGGATATTTTTTATCCATCAACTTTTAAAACATGTATTTTCATGGTTCGCGCATACATACTTCTTTCTGCCTATAGTACCCCCTCAATCCATCAGACATTAATCAACACACCTCCAAGAGCCTCATGACTATTTTTATATGCTAAAATAAGAGAAATAGTAGAATTTTATCTCCTAACTGCTAGAATTAAGATTTTATTGCTTTATGATTGTATAATCTGAGCATGCATAAGTATATGTGAATCCATTGCATGCATAGTAAGTATAAATACATCCTGAAGTGTATTTTGATGGCTAGTAATTTTTATTAAAAGGATCATGAAGGATTGTAAGTTATGGGTTAGAATTTATGTACGAAAATGTGAAACGAGCATCTATATGTCCATGACAAAATTTGTTATAAAAAAATTTCTACTCACATATATTGTCATATATTCTAAGTGTGATTATTTTTGTCTATTAATTTCTAACTGTTTTATCTGTGAAATGTTTTACAATATATATCAAATGAAAAAAACTTTCAATAAATAATGCAAAAACAAAAAATCATTTTCTTTTCGATAACGATAAACTTGTCGCGAATATAATCTATTTAAGAAATACATACAATATTTTTACTCTTTAAATTTTTTGTTATAATAAAATAAGTCTATTTTTCCCTTACTCAGCAAAATCCCTGGATCCGCTTATAATAATTTGTTGTTTGTTAAAACACAAATGAATGATCAACATAACCTTATGAAACCCTGTAAAATCTAAGCTACATTAATCAGATCTAAAGTAAATAACATAGGAGTCTAAAACAATTAAATATCAATATAAACAACTAAACTAAATAATTGGGTTCACAACAATAATAAAAAAAATATAAACCCAATATAAACCTCTAATACCATAATCACCAACGGTAATAAAATCTAACACTCGAAGTATATCTGTCTCAAATATAAATCCAATTCCCCAAATAAAATACCAAGTACTATAATATCCATCAAAATTGAAGCGTAAATAGGAATAAAGAGCTAGCATGCAGGATTGACACCCTCATCCAACATGAGCAGCAACTGAAGAGGGTGCAAAATAGAATTGGGGTTGAGACTACAGTGATGGTCTTGGACCTTAAAATAGAGATCAACAACAATGTTAATAACACGTCTACAGAGAATAAAAATTTCACCCAATTTAAGCTAAAATAAATAACAACACATCTTCCTCCCATATTTTTTTTAAGTTCCCTAACCTAAAAAAAACCTAATTATCAAATAAATCTAATCCCAGTCCTAATTTAACCCAATCATTAATTATCATTCTTATCATTTGAATTTAATTAGAAGAGTCCCATTATATATGCAAGTGTACTCATCCCAAGTATAAAACTAAGTAAGAATAAGGCAATCTCAAGTCTAATATCCACATAAGAATGATCCATGACACCGATAACAAATAGACTAATATCAATTCCCCACATAAAATATACGAATGCTATACCTATCGCCTTTGGGATTACTCAATAATACTAGGTATAGTTATAGGCCATTTCGAACCTATAACCTCAAAGCCATCAACAAATGATAATCTCTACGGATTCACATAATAATGCACAACCTTCATACCCAAAGATATATGCTAGAGATCTCATATGTATTACCTCTGAATATGGGTAATTCAATCTTAGGATATGGGTAAAAGGACCAGGGTAAAGTCCGTCCCTACCACTGAGGTATCTGCATGGTCAACGTCATATGCTCCCCATTAAAATCCATCCTAGTACATCAGCCAGGAACATTCACACATTGTATGCTTACACATGAGGGCACATAATAACAATCCTAAACCGTCTCAGATTATTAATCTACCAATCCAAATTATTGAGTTAGTTATTCCCATTTAATTGAGAATTGTAAAACTAAACAATTCTAAATTCGTTCAAACGAGATGCCAAATCGTTGTAACAAGTTTAGCTATCTTGTTCGAATGACAACCTAGGTCTTTCGAATGAATGTCCCCAAGTCAATTTAATGACCTCTTTTCTTGTTCGAACAAGAATGCATCATTCTAACGAGGTCCAAATCCTGTTAGAACGAGATGATGATCTCACCAAAAAGCCAAATTTACATTTAACATCCAAAAAATACCAAAATACAAGACTCTAAACAACACCAAATTCATCATCCTTCAGATATAAGTTACCTACCAACATTATTAACATATATTTACGAGTTTTACATAAATTTAACATGAAATTAAGGATTAAATTCAGATTATAGGTTATGAACCCTAATTTTTTAACTTCTCACAATTAGTCTAAAATTGAGTTTAATTATCAAATTAAAAAGGGACTTCTATTGATTTGTGTGTATGATTAAATATCTAATTAAATTAATTTATAATCTACCTCAGTTTAAGATATTGAACACTAATACTCTCTACAACATTAACAATGGAATAAAGATTAAATTTCCAAATTAGATTAATTTCGAAATTAAGATTTATTATAAAAAGTGAGATTATTGAACATGAAATTAACATATTCTAGTGAGAAATTATCATCATAACACATACCCTAATTTATATATTCTAACTGCATAAACTCACCTTAGTAAAAAGGGACTGAATCCAAGTCAATAGACATCCAAAGCTCCCTCACTCTAGAGTGCCTCTCCTCTCTAGCCTCTTAGGGTTTTCTCAATTGCCTGGGATGAGTTTATGTTAAGTCTAATCATCTCTTAATACCATTATCAATGAAATTAGCTGTAGAATGGTTCTCACTCATTTTCCTAAATAAATGAGCAAGTTGGTCCATATAGTGAGGAGGGGCCTCATCATAAGCAGCCCCCTCCAAAGAGTATCTTGTCCAAGACAAAAGAGTATGTAATTGGAAGAGGAGGGCCCACCACAAGGAACTCCTCACCCCCAAAGCTTGAGCAAACACAGAAAGGAAAATTGGGTGAGAAGGCCCACCATGAGGAGCTCCTCATCCCAAAATGCTCAAAAACCACAGAAAGGAAATTTGGGTGAGGAGGCCCACCGTGAGGAGCTCCTCATCCCAAAATGTTCAAAACCCATATAAATGAAATTTAGGCGAGGAGATCCTCCAAAAGTAACTCATCATCCTAAAATGCTCAAAGAAAACACAGAAATGAAGTTTAGGCAAGGAGGCCTGCCATAAGGAGCTCCTCGTTCCAAAATGCTCAAAAATCGCAAAAAGAAAATTTGGGCAAGGAGGACCACCAGGAGGAGGTCCTCGTTTAAAAATTCTCAAAATTCACAGAAAGGATATTTGGGTGAGGAGGCCCACCATGTGGAGCTCCTCATCCTAAAATTCTCAAAAAGCACAAAAAGGAAGTTTGGGTGAGGAGGCCCACCATAAGAAGATCCTCGTCCCCAAAAGTCCAAAGAACACAAAAATGAGGTTTGGGCGAAAAGACCCACCATGAGGAGCACCTTATCCTCAAAGATTATAACACAAAAAAATGAATAAAAAATGAGAAGGACTCTTTTAAGAAGCTCCCCATCCTACACTTAAACAACAATAAATAGGCTAAGGCATGGGGACTCTTTACGAGCAACTCCCTTTGCCCCAGTTGACATATCACAGAAATGGGAAAAGGGTAAAGAGTATTATCCAAAAGGATCTTTCTACTCCCAAATGACTTAATTAAAATAACAATTGGGAAAGGAGATCCACCTAGAGTGACATCCTCCCTAATAATTTCTACTCAAAAATGTATTAAAGTATTAATATTTTACTTTATTGTACAATAGCCTAGTTGAGTAAGTCGAGCTCAAAAAGGAAAGTTGGAATCTCTTGGGAGTTTTAGCTTGGTGGCTGAGGAACAAGATTTATTAAGAAAGATCAACCACTTAACACTTTAAGATTTAGAGAATACTAGTAGAAAAACCTTATCGGTTAGCCACTTTGTGCACAGTCACACCCAATCATAACTGATTTAAGCAACCAAGAGGTTGCTTGCAAGAAATGAGCAGTTTATAAAATGATTTTAGATAAAGGGGATCCTTAAGGCCCCACTCAAGTTTCAAAGATTTTATAGGAGGTGGTCCTTTAGACTTTCCCTCAAGTTTATAATAGAGTTTATAGGAGGTGTTCCTTGAGACCCTCCTCAAGTTTATAAAATATTTTAGAGGAGGTAGTCCTTAAGACCCCTTTCAAATTTTCAAAGTTTGTACAACAAGTTACCATTTCGAAAGAAATTTACCAAATCAAATATTTTGTCATTCAGCGCAGACATATTTACTTTTTAACTTTGATTGGCACCTATTAGAGGGAACTGATGATTGCATAAAGATAGAGGCAAATGGTACATTACAGACTTTGTTCCTCACTAACCCCCTCTGTTTTGGCGCCCAAAAGTGTCAACTCTGCCCTAGTGCCCAAGTATAAATAAGAATCATGGGAAAGGTCAAGTTACTCTATCAAAATCACACCAGACCACCTATTATTCTCTCCATGCTCTCTCTCTGAGTGTTGAGTGCGTATTTCTTCACTCCCACCTTGACAGTCATTATTCTCAGGAGATCCTCTTAAGAAAACTCACTGTTATTGTTTTGAAGTTCATATTTGTGACACCCCGCCTAATTAAATACCGGGCGATCACTCCTTTATTAAATTAAAATCAAGGTGATAAGTTGGTTCATTCTTAGCATCACTGTCGTAAAAATAACTTTTCCAATTTAAACACCCTAATTAATTAAGCTAAGTGTCAAAGCCATTTTTGAACATTAATTTCCAAATTTTATTTTAAAAACAAATATTTAATTATTTACAACAATTCAATATTAAAGAATCACACCACAATAATCCTGGAACATATAATCCAAATACTTTCAACATTCAACAACTAAATCCCAACATTAAAAACTTAAAGTAAAACATCCCGACAATAATAAATCCCAAAATGACAATACTTAAAATAACTGAATCACAATGTCCAAATAAACAACTGAATAATGGATAGGGCGACACATGCCCCACTAAATGAATATTCTAGGAGTGGAGTCAAATAAATGAAGTCGTCTAAGCAAGTGGCCTGCAACTCCCACCTAAGTTGAACCGCATTTATTCCAAGGGATCCTACGCAAGACGCCCCTGTGGCTGGGCACCTATAATATATACATATATATACAAGATAGAAAGAGAAATAGAAACGGATCAGTGCCCGATAGTGTAAAAGATTTAAAATTCGTTTAGCAAGTATTTAAAATGTTTACAGGCCAATGCAAAAACATATTAGTGCGACACTCTCTTGAGAAATTATCACCTCTCTTCTAATGTGAACACCTATCGCACTAACCTTCCCAACGGTTTATCTTATCTTATATCACACTAATCTTCCCAATGATTTAACTTATCTTAGGTTACTCGTAAGATTTAAACTGAACAACATAATTATTTAAGAGGATAATTACATTTAGTGACAAAGCTCTCATTTTAACAATATTAATTAATAAAGTTTCCCACTGTCATATTATACTTTTTAAAACAAGTGTTTCCAATTTGAAATCAATATTCATATCTTACTTACCATAACACAGTAGGCAGATCAAAATTTTAGAATTTCATATATATATTAAATACTCGTATAATATATATATTCTTACAGCACCCCACATAAAAATTATGGTGCGTGCATACTCTGCTATCCAATCCCCGTGTTGATGTAAAAAATTAGATTACTCTAATTATTCAATCACAGATAAATAAATGAGATAAAGAATTTTAAAGTGGTTCAGCCTTATAATAATGGCCTACGTCCACTGTTTTGGTATTGCTGTTTGTATGGGAATTCTCGATTACATGTTATCTCAAGAAATTCCAGTCTGGGGGGTCTCCTTACAATGAGGATTGTACAATGTATTTATAGCCCTGAGGCTGTAATGTGAAAGGGTAATACATTAAATGATATGCATATAAAAGGGTAATACATTTAATGCCCTCTTTACGTGCGCGTCCAAATGATAAGCATTTAATGAATCAGTTGAACTGTTGGTTATCCAGCTATTAATGATTTGTTCAAGGTGCAGCTCGGACCGCCTAAGCTTCTCGGTACTCAAGAGTTCCTCGGAGAGGCATTGTTCCTCGGAGCATGTGAGTTTCTCGGGTAAGCAGTGTTCCTCGGGGAACTTGTCTTCCTCGCTGTAGTCTTGTTCCTCGGAGCGTGTGGGTTCCTCGAAAGTGTTTGTAGTTGCCATGTAGATAGCCACATGTCTTCATACGATTGGTCCACGTCAGTAGATTAAATTTGGTATCAACAGAAGCCCCCAATGTTTCCTAGTTCAAAATTTGAGGAGTATGGAACATTCTTTCTCGGAATGTGGTAGCTTTAAATAGTCTTCCTGGTTTTTAGGAGAATTTACCTTGTATTTATTTCTCCTTCCCAATTCGTAGAATCATGGTTTTTTGGATTTTTTTGCGTTCTTCGATTCCGGCGTCGCTTTTCGTCTTTTTAGTCACTGTTGTTCGCTTTGATTCCCGCGCCAATATTTAATGCCCTTTTAGCCGCCGGTAACGTAATCATCATTTTTTGTAATCATTACTTCACCATTTCCCAAGGCAAGGTATTTAAACTTCACAGACACTCCCATCGTCTTCTACCTTTTCAAATTTTTATATTCGAGTTTTTCATTGTCTTATACTCTCTTGTGCGTTCATCTCTTCCGTCGTTCGTTGTCAACAGCTTCAGTCTTTTTTCTGTAAGATCTTCTTCCTTCTTCTTCATTTATTTATTCACCATGGTTTACCTTGTTGAGTCTCTTGAGAAACTTTGTTCTGATTTCTCCATCCCCTCTTGGGTTGTCTTGGAAAAACTTTCTGAGCCTTCTGATTATTTCAATTTGGCTGAGGGACATTGGTTCCCCAGTCTCTTTTTAGCTGAATGTGGATTTTCTTTTCCACCCAATTCCTTGTGTCTAGAATTCTGTCAGTATTTTGATGTTGTTCCTTCACGAATAGCCCCCAACACACGCAGAATAGTTAATGGGGTTCATAGATAAAATCAAGTGCATGGAACGCGTATAGGAATCCCAGAAATCATGTTCTTCTCTAGATGGGCAGTCAATGAAAATATTTATTATTTAAAAACTAGATTTTTAAACAGATCCTTAGTAGTCAATCTCCCTGGTGCCAACAGGGATTATTTTGAACATGGGGTTGTCATAAAAAATTGGCAACACCCTCCATTGACTGGAGATGAGGTCTACCAGGGTCCCAGATGCCCTCCTTATGGCAATGAGATAGGTTATTTTTATTTCATTTTATTTATTTTAAATTCATGATTCTTTTATGTTTGATAAAATGTGCCACTGATAACAAGTGTTTATTTATTTGTAGTTGATAACAAGAGAAAGTTCCCAAAAGAAGCAGATGTCAATATAAGGCATTTGAAACTTATCTGGAGTCTGCATCAAAGTGTTGCAGATAAGCACATTAGGTCGGCTTCATATCTGCTACAGTACAAGAGCTACACCACCTCCTTCACTGCTCGTCCTGTGATCAGTGAGGCAGAGCCAGTACCAGCCTCTGTAAGTTCTTCGCCTGAATCTCATATTCCTTTGAGCGAAAGGATGAAGAAGAGAAGAACTCCTGCTCTGTTTGAGAAAACTGCCTCCGGTTCTGGGGAGGTAAATATGATTAGGATTGATGTCCTAAGGGAGGGGACAAAGAAGACCGATGCAGCTCCTCGAGCTGCTCCTGCTAAAGTTGCCGAGAAGCCTGCAGTGGCTTTGAGCAGCTCTACTGCTCCTGGAGAGGTGATTATGATATCACTAACTAAGGATTCATCCCTGGTTGAATCCATAAATGTTCCCCTGAGGAGGCTGAAGAAAAGCTCCTCGGTACATTTGGCTGACACCATTACTCATCCCCCAGCTGCTGGGACTAGAGTTCCCAATTTTGTTCCCCCGAGCTCTGCCATGAGCTCGGTAAAGTCCTTGACCATTACCGAGGTCCAAGGTACTGAAGATAACCTTACTCGGGACATGGTTACTTCTTTAGTTGCTCGTCACCTTGCTTCAGTAAGTCTCTTTACTTTAATCTTTTCATATTTCCTTTGTTCCTTCAATTTCTAACTTGCTTTCTTTTTCTGTTCACAGTTGACGAGCTTCTTCAACATAATCCTGAAGAAGGATGAAGTGATTAAGGCTTATTGCTCCTCGTCCAGTGTGGAGGGAGCTATGGAAGAGGCTATCAAGTCTTTGGAAGACTCTCGCCAACAGTATGCCACTGATAAGGCTATCTGGGAGAAAAAGCTTGCCTCCTCCGAGCAAGAAAAATCTCGAGTTGTTGATGCCTCCAAGGAGTTGGAGAAGAGAATAAATGCCTCGGAGAAGGTAAATAAGGAGCTTGAAGATAAGAACAAAGCCGTTGGAGAGTTGGAAAATAAACTCAAGGTTGCCGAGGAGGATTTGGCCAAGCTTCAGGATGTAGGTCAGCAGAAGGAGGAGGCAGAAAATAAATTGAAGGCTGCTGAGAACCTGCTGTCCGAGAAGCTTGCCTTGGAGAAGACCAAGAGGAAAACTGCTGTGAAGAAGTCCTTCAGCTCTGGCTGGGACAAGGGGTGGAACAAGGGATGTGCTGCCATGGTATCTCAAGTGGACTATGGCAGTCTAAAGTATTTTAGGGATGGATGGGTTGCTGCCCTTCAGGAAATGAAGGTCGATGAGTCATCCGAGCTCTTTTAGAGACATATCCCTGGTCCCCCTCCTACTCCAGAAGAATTAGAAGAGGACGAAGCTACCTCTGAGGAGTATTCAATGGTGATGGGAGATCACCCACCAGCCATCCAGTCTGCTGCCGAGCAAGTCGTTTCTTCTTTCGAGCAACAGCTGGTGCTCTCCGAATAGCCCACAGTTCCCTCCGAGCAACCAGCTTCCTCTTCCCGACCTCCCGAGAAGGTTTTGGGAAATAAGGAAAAGGTGGTGTTATTTGGGTTTATCTTTATGTTTTTCTTTTTTGTCAAATGTAATTCAGAACTTGTAACTCTGAGTTTTATGATCTAATAAAACTTGAATTTTCTTGCATACTGTTGTTCATCTTCTATTCACACTTTGCTTATATTTCTTATTGATGATTTCTCTTTCTTTCTCTGCTAGTTTCTGGCCAGGACGGAACTGCTATCTGCCCATGATACAAAGTTGTTGCAGCAATGTAATGAGTATTTCAAGGCTGGTCACACAAACCTGAGTGCTGCACAAATTGCCGACATCCTCGGCCAGGATTCTTCAGAGAAGGTAGTGGAAGCATATCAATACCTGAAATGTCAGCTTGATCGAGCGGTAGACAATAATGTGGCTTGCTATGAAATGATTGAGGATCTCCAGTGCACCCTCGAAGACCTTCAGAACCAATACAAGGAATCAACTGCCTTGTTGCATGAGAGTTACGAGAAGAAGTATAAGATGATCGTTACTGACAAGGTCTACGAGAAGCTTTTAGCTGGTTATGATGTAAGGGAGAGAACCCTGAGGGCGAGGTCGAGGAATGCAGACAGATTGCCGAGCTAATGGAGAAGGAAAACAACAACTTACAGAAAGAGATATCACAGTTGAAGTCTGCAGCTTCTTCTTCAATAGCCCTAATCCCAGTGACTGACGAGGGATTTTCATTCTTAGAGGTTGAGAATGCCAAGTTGAGGGATGAATTGGAGACTTTGAAGAGTTCTGGCACTTTTACTTCTTCTCGTGGTCGAGCAAGAGCTCCTCGGGGACGAGGAAGAGCAGCTCGGGTGCTTGTCGAGGAGCAGAGAACTCAGTCTGTGTTAGAGAACCAAGCTTTCCAATTAATGACGAAGAATTAGGCTTTGTCTGACATGTCAAAGAAGATTAGGGACTTGGAAAAATATCTCTCTGCGCAGAAGTCCGTCTTGGAGAATAAGGAGATTTTCATCAAGAGTCTCCACGAGTAGCTAGAGAGGCTAACATATCAATTCCACAAACAGCCCAGGGAGTTCTGGATGGCTAGATACAACGAAGCACTATTCCACTTGGATGATCGTACCCAGAATTCCAACAATGAGGGATACAAACAAGGCTGGCTGAATGCCTTAAGTGTGTTGAAGCTCGAATAAGGCCATTATCTGTGGGACTACCATGATCTCGGGTTGCTCGACTTGCCTGTGCCACCGTATAATTTGGACAAGGATTAGATCCCTGCTCGGGCCATTCCTCGGAGCTTAATTTCAAAGTATCTCGGTGACTATAATTTACATTCTCAGATCGAAGTGTCTAGTCCCGAGCATATTTTAGATCAACCTTCTGTGATAAACGTCATGATACTGAAGGATTTGAACTTTATGAATTCTCCTCAGTCTTTAAATGATCCGCTTGCTGGCGAGGAACCTATGTCAAAAGCTGAAGGGAAGAGACCAGTAGAATAGGAATTTTTTATGTAACAGTTAGTATACATGTCAATGTAACTATAATTTCATAATGTAATTTGTTTTGAATTCAATGAAAGACTTTCATTTTTGTTTGCAAATCTTGATTGCTATTGTCTTGTATTTATCAAACACTTTATATTTATGCATATCTGTTAAAAAGACAACAATATTGTGTTGTTTGTCGCCCAACTCAGTAATAATTAAAAAGTTCCAAGTTTCAATAATATTGCTCGATCACTTAATAATAAAGTCACGAGTATCAACCAATCAAGGTTGTTAAATTATGCTTGTCGACTAACTACGGTTAGTGAGAGTTTATCCCCGACTAACCATACTTGGTAAATTTTTGTCTTTTTTATAAAATGTGTCCGACCAACCAAGGTCGGTAAATTCTCCTCGTCGACCAACTACAGTTAGTGGGTTTTTATCCCCGACCAACCATACTTAGTACAGTTTGGAATATTTCGTTTCCTAGCCAAACAGGTTTGCATTTTTAGGAATATTTCTCCTCGTCGACCAACTACAGTTAGTGGGTTTTTATCCCCGACCAACCATACTTGGTACAGTTTGGAATATTTCGTTTCCTAGCTAAACAGGTTGGCATTTTTAGGAATATTTCTCCTCGTCGACCAACTACAGTTAGTGGGTTTTTATCCCCGACCAACCATACTCGGTACAGTTTGGAATATTTCGTTTCCTAGCCAAACAGGTTGGCATTTTTAGGAATATTTCTCCTCGTCGACCAACTACAGTTAGTGGGTTTTTATCCCCGACCAGCCATACTTGGTACATTTTGGAATATTTCGTTTCCTAGCCAAACAGGTTGGCATTTTTAGGAATATTTCTCCTTGTCGACCAACTACAGTTAGTGGATTTTTATCCCCGACCAACCATACTTGGTACAGTTTGGAATATTTCGTTTCCTAGCCAAACAGGTTGGCATTTTTAGGAATATTTCTCCTCGTCGACCAACTACAGTTAGTGGGTTTTTATCCCTGACCAACCATACTTGGTACAGTTTGGAATATATCGTTGAGTAGTCTGCCGAGCTTTGCCAAGTAGTGCGTAGAACTAGTATTCACCAAAAAAAATTCAATAAAAGGAGAGACTTTGGCAGAATATCTTCATTTTATTCATACTGATGGAACTGTGTTACATATACATCACTGATAATACTTGCGCAGATGCTCTGCGTTCCATGCATTCTTAAAATCCTCACCTTCTAAAGTGGCTATTCGATAAGTTCCTGGTCGAACAACTTCTGTAACTCGGTATGGTCCATGCCAGTTTGCCTCCAGTTTGTTATGCTTTTGAATTACTTTCTTCAGCACATAGTCTCCTTCTTTCAGGTCGCACTTCTTCACCCTCTTGTTGTAGAACAAAGTTGTTCGCTTCTAGTAAGCACCATTTCTAATGGCTGCTTCTTCTCTGACCTCCTCGAGCATGTCTAAATCCAGTCTTCTCATTAAGTTACTGACAGGGGAATTGAAATTCAGTACCTTGTGTGTTGGGAGGCCCAACTCGGCAGGTATGACAACTTCACTTCCAAATGCTAGCATGTATGGTGATTCTCCAGTTGCTACTCGGGGAGTAGTTCGGTAAGCCCAGAGTACTGATTGTAACTCGTTGATCCAGTTTTCTTTCGCATCATCCAATCTTTTTTTTCAAATCGTTCAACAGCGTTCTGTTTGTCACTTCAGTTTGTCCATTGATTTGAGGATGGCCTGGTGCTGAGTGGACCTTCAAAATATTTGATTGATGACAATAGGCAGCGAACTCCTCGTTATCAAATTGTGTTCCATGGTCTGTGATGAAAGCATGAGGAAGACCATATCGACAAATGATATTCTTCCAAACAAATTGGTATACCTTCTCGTACGTCATGTCAATGAGTGGCTCAGCTTCTACCCACTTAGTAAAATAATCCACTGCGATGAAAAGATACTTGAACCTTCCTCGGGTCGTTGGCAGTGGTCCAACCAAATCAATTCCCCACATGGAAAATGGCCAAGGGGAAGTTATGGGTGTCAACAATGCTTGTGGAGTTCTTCGGATGGAGGAAAAGCGCTGACACTTGTCACATTTCTTGGCATAGGCTATACAATCAGCCCTCATCGTCGGCCAATAGTATCCCTGCATCATCACCCTTTGCAAAAGCATCCGACCTGCTACATCGTGGATTTCTTCAATTAATTCTTTTACCTCATAGGGATGTACGCATCTCTGCAAAACTTCCATAATTCATTGTCTATATAAAACACCATTAGTTAATACATACCGAGAAACTTTAAACTTCAATTTATTGGCTGCGAGCTTGTCAATTGGCAATTCTCCCTCCTCGATATACGCCCTGATGAGATCCATCCAATATGGACCTAAATCAAGGGTGATAAAGTTCATCATCAAATATTCATCTATACTTCGACCAGCTAACACTTCAATTGGGATTGTTCGTCGTAGCTCGGTGCGAGTTGCTGATGCTAGTCAAGCTAGGGCGTCTGCTCTCGCATTCTCCATTCTTGGTATTCTGACTAGCTGAATAGTGGCAAATTCTGACACCAGCTCCTTTGCCTTTTCATGATATCTGATCATTAATTCTCCTCTAACTGTATATACTCCCATCATTTGGTTTACAATCAGTTGAGAGTCACTGAAGATCATAACTTGATGCGCCTCCGTTTTGCCAAATTAAGCCCTGCAATCATGGCCTCATATTCAGCATCATTGTTGGAAGCTTTGAATTGGAAACGCAAGGCGTATTCCATGTCGACCTCGTCCGCAGTGCTCAAAACTATCCCCGCGCCACATCCTGTATTGCAAGATGAGCCATCTACATATAGCCTCCATATAGGTAACTCGTCTTCAAATTTCTGATCAGTCAGAGTTCCTCGGTGAAATATTTGTTACTTCTTGTAATACCCCGTGATTTTAATGACTTTTAAAATGGGTTATATTTTAAATTAATGAATTAATTGGATTTTATTATTAATTAATTCATTTGGATTTTATCCGAATTGTGGATATTAAAATGGATGATTCTGAATATTACTTAAAGATATTTAGGTAATATATGAATGTGATGTCATTGATATGACAGTATGATATAAATTCGGTAATTTGAATTTTCAGTCAGACGCGGTATGGGACGTGTCGGGACTAATTTATTAAATTAAAAAGGAAATTTATTTTCTATCGACCTTATAGTCATTTCGACTTCGTCGTCGCGTCCGGAAGGTTCAAAATAGTCAGAAAAGTCTATTTGCATGTTAATTTTGAGTCTCGGGTCATTTGGAAATGAAAAGACAACCCAAAAGGGCATTTTGATTATTTTTACAAAGGGGATAAATAGTGATTTTGGATTTTGTCTTATTATAAGTATTTGGAGATTAGTGTGTGTAGGTTCATTTCATCTCTTCTACACAAAATTGAAAAGTCATCTTCTTAGAGAGAGTGGAAGGTTTCTTGGAAAGAGAAAGAAGTTTCCTTGGGAAGGAGGAGAACCAAAGGTCAAAGGTCACCACCACCATCACCACCTGTGTTATTCAACTACAAAGGGTCAGATCTTCATTAGAGGCAAGTGTTTGATATTTGCAACTTAAGTTCGTATATTTTCCATGTTAGAATAATTATGAAAAGAGATGATTTTTCATGTTTGGAAGATAAAAATGGAGTAGTAATGGATTTCGGGAAGTATGAAATATATAGGAATTAAACTCATGTTGTAGGTAGTTAGTAATCCAATAAATATTCATCAATCTGTGGAAGAAATTCTGAAAATAATTTAGTGTTCTTGAAGATAATAAGTTGATAATTTTCTGGAAAAAGAGGCAAAAACGAGTGGAATGAGAAGAGCCAATTTGGAATGTTTAGATCTTCTTTTTGAGTGAATTTAGATGAGATTTAAGAAAAACTCAAAACACATACCTGAATCCATTTTTCGTGTAGAATCCAAATCTGAAGTCGGATTGATGATTTGAATAATTTTTGGATCTGATTTTTCTGAGTATTTAAAATATGAGAATTCATGATGTTGTTTCTTTTTAATGTTGGTTCTTATCCCAAAACTTTTGTAGATCTTCGATGATTATTAATTGGATATTACAGGACTTAGAAAATATCAGTAGACCCTTGATAAGATTTGAATTAATTTGATTGGGATTTAAAGTGATTAGAATGATGATAATTAAATTAAAGAAATTTCGGTTGCTAGATTCATTTGTTGGATTATAATTGGTTTGCTTGAGGATTAAGGATAGGTCCAGTAGTGGTGATTGAATGTAACACCTGGGTAGCCTTAGGATTATAATATGAACATCAAGGACTGAGTTTAAGCTCATTATTGATGGTGCAAGGACTAAGTATAATACGAGCACTTAGCAGTATGACTCCTGGATAAAGATGGGAGTTTAGAACACATTTGGTTGAAGGAGGGGATGAGGTTATTCCGATCGTATATTTGAAGTTGTCGGACCTCCTCGATCGACAAAGTTAAGTAGTAGTGTATTGGAGGGGTTCTTTGTTTGGATTTCTCTTTGCGAGACGCTCCGCGCATGAACCTTAACGACGTCGGGAGTGGAGCGATGTTATAGGATGCGAGGATAATTAAATTATGAAGTAAAGATATGACATTTTAATACGTGGGATTTAAAGAGATATAATGCTACGTAAGGGAATAACCTAAGGTTAATGTGAGTACCTTGTTGTTAGTATACTATAGGTATGATAATACCTATTTGATTGATTGATGATTTATGTGTATGACATACCTAGCTTACTTGCTATCGGTGGGAGGTTTGCGCGTGAGGGCAGTCATATCCTGATGAATCCATGGGATCTTTGATTTGTCGCTCGAGAACATAGGTCTATGAAAGACTTATCGGGGAGTTGATAAGTCCACTGACTGTGTGTACGTAGGTATGTGCGTGACCCATGGGTATGAGAACTATGTTCGCCTCCAATGATTGTGTTGTTATTTGTGGTTTGAGGAATCTTAACGAACCTTTAGTCCCTTATTTGGCGACAAGCGATATTGGGACATGATAGCAGAGTAATGCATTGCACCACAGCTGTGACTCGGGGTGACGTATTATATATGAATATATATATATAACGGATTAAATGAATGATTGGATTTATTGTGGTTAAATCATCTACTGTGTGATAATTGTAGATAACGGTGAATCGATAAAGATAATGGAATTAAGTTAATGAATGTTTATTCTTAAAGAATTGAAAAGCTTAACTCATATTAATGATAAATGATTCATGTTAATGAGAAACAATGAGAAATGTAAATGAATAATAATGTGACGTATGGTATGGGACATACGGGGATTATGATATTGGTATGGAATTATAATATGGAGACTAGAAAAGAGGAACCATTAACTAGGAGGTTAATAGGAAACGTTAAGTGTGCACTCTAGTTGAGAGGTGAGAATGGCAAGTGAGAGTTGGGTCTAACATGTACATAATAAAAGATTTACTGCACTTCTTAAATACTTGATGTTTTAAAAATCATTTTCACAATCGGGCTCTGACCCATTTTCTTGCATATTTTCTTTTCTATTGTATCTTCTATATCAGGTGTCCAGCAACTGGGATGCCAACCTTAGCGGATTATGATAGGCTATGGATTTATGGAGTTTTTCTTAGATGCCTATCATCATTTGATTCACAGTATTCTCTTAGTAGGGCATGTCGCCCAAAGGATTCAGTTATCTTCTTCTATCGGGGTCAAATACTATCGTATTCGTGTCATTTTAATACATTTGATGTTGTTGGGATTAATGTAATGGATTAATATTATTTGGTATGTTTATTCCAATTTCATTCAAATTATTTGGTGTTATCTAATTGGTTATCAGTGTTGTAGAATAAAATGTGTTGTGTTATTCTTAAACTGGAAATGGATTTTGTTAAATTAAAATTTGAAAAGTTTTTAACACCAGCTTAATTGAGTATTGGGTGAGTTGTTTCGACGGTGATGATAAGAATGAGCCAACTATATATTCTATTTTAATTTGGTATGGGGCTGGCCACCCGGTATTTAATTAGGCGGGGTGTTACACTTCTTTTCATCCTCCCCGAATTTTTCTCACTCCTCGTCGATCATTTTTTCTTGCCTTTTTACCAACCGGAGTTGGTCTGAGCTCGAATTTAATGATCCTGTAACATCCACTTTCCCTTTTACCAACCGAAGTTGGTCTGAGCTAGTGTTTGTTGATCCTGTAACATCCACAGGTTGATTAGCGAGAAACTCTTGTTCCTCGTCCAAAGTTCTCACAACTATCTCTGCATCACATCCTGTAACATCCACACGCCCTTTTACCAATTGGAATTGGTCTGAGCTTGTGTTTGTTGATCCTGTAACATCCACAGGTTGATCAGCGAGCAACTTTTGGTCCTCGGGGGTATCAGGATAGGTGAACTCTGCTATGAAATCTGCTACAGCCTGCCCTTTTAGTGATGATCTGGGTTCATAAATTATATCATATTCACCGAGTTCTATTGCCCAGTACATCAATCTTCCTGATTTTTCTGGCTTATGCAGGGCTTGCCTCAGTGGCATATCAGTATATACTACTATGGTATGAGCCTGTAAATATGGCCTCATTCTCCTACTCGCCTCAATCAGCGCCAGTGCCAATTTCCCCAGCCTTGGATATCTGATCTCTGCTCCTCGGAAGGCCTTACTTGTGTAGTAAATTGGCTTTTGTACTCCATTCTCCACTCTGATCAACGCCGAGCTAACTGCATTTTTGGATACTACTAGGTACAGGTACAATTTTTCTCCCATCACCGGCCTAGACAACAGAGGAGGTGCTCCCAAGTATTTCTTTAAGTCTTGAAAAGCCTTCTCACATTCATCATTCCACTCAAAAGTCTTTCTGAGTGTCTTGAAGAATGGGAGACATCTATCAGTTGCTTGCGACACAAATCTGTTGAGTGCCGCTACTCGTCCTGTGAGACTCTGTACTTCCTTCTTCGTCATTAGAGATTGCAGCCCTAATAGAGCTTTGATCTTTTCAGGATTTGCTTTAATGCCTCGTTGATTGACAATGTACCCGAGGAACATGCCTTCTCGTACTCCAAATATGCACTTCGTCGGGTTCAACTTCATTTGATATTTATCTAGTTGATCAAAAGTCTGACTTAAGTCAACTAGATGATCGACAGCTTTCTTGCTTTTTGTCAGCATGTCGTCAACATAGACTGCCATATTGTCACTGATTTGTTCAGCAAAGACCTTGTTCATCAGCCTCTGATATGTCGCACCTGTATTTTTCAAACCAAAAGGCATAACATTATAAAAATAAGTTCCTCTAGGGGTAATGAAATAAGTACTTTCCCTGTCTTTAGGTTTCATTTTAATTTGATTGTAACCAGAGTAAGCATCCATGAAGCTTAGCAACTCGTGTCCCGAGGTAGCATCCACCAGTTAGTCAATTCGGGGCAGTGGAAAGTGATCCTTTGGGCATGCTTTGTTGAGGTCGGTGAAGTCTACACACATCCTCCACTTATTATTCTTCTTCTTTACCATCACCACATTAGCTAACCAATCTGGATATTTAACATCTTCAATGAAACAAGCTTTCTGGAGATTCTTGACTTCCTCCTATATAGCTTGATTCTTCTCGAGACTGAATACTCTTCTTCTCTGCTTCACATGCTTGATTTCCTTATTCACATTGATCTCGTGACATAAGAAGTTTGGGTCTATCATAGGCATATCTTCATGAATCCACGCAAAAGTTTGTCTTCTGCTTCTAAGGAAAGTTATCAATTCTTGTTTTAATGAGGTTTCCAACAATGAACCTATTTTAGTAGTTCGCTCAGGGTGCTCATCGTCCAGAATGATATTTTTAGTAGCTTCCACCACTTGACCCTTCACGAGTCGCGACTCATCTCGAGGATCCAATGTTTCAATTTCTACACCTTCTTCTACTTGATAGGTAGTGGTATTTTTCTTTGATTCTTCCAGTTCTTGTTGCTCGACGGATGAATAATAGCATTCCCGAGCTACTTTCTGATCACCTTTCACAACTCCTACTCCAATGTTTGTTGGAAATTTAAGGCATTGATGCACAGTAGATGGTACAGCCTCGGACTTCTTCAATCCTACTCTTCCCATGATGATATTGTACGATGATTGGACATTCTTATCCATCATGAAGAAACGTATTCTTTCTGTCCGACAAGCAGGACACGTACCAATGAATATATCCAACTTGATCGTCCCAAGTGGAAATACTTTCTCGCCAGCAAAACCGATGAGGGGTCTGTGGTAAGGCTCCAGTTGAGATAGCTTTAGGTTTAAACTATCGAAACACGAGTAGAACATGATGTCTGCTGAGCTACCATTGTCGACCATTACTCTTGAAATCATAACCTCCTTCATCCTCATTTTGATCACCAACGGGTCATCATGAGGATATAGAACACCTGCAAGGTCGTTCTTTGAGAACCCAATGACCAACTTCTCCTTGTTCACCTTTCTCGGGCCATCTTCCTCAGCTAAATTTATTCGCTGAATGTACGAGAAAGCTTGAGCCTCACCGAGGTAAGCTTTTATTTCTGCAGTAAGGTCTCCTCATCCTGCATCTCCCCCTGTAATAACATTACAATCAAAAGACCCAAAGCGTATTGAAAATACCTCTCGTTCTGGCTGCCTTGGTTTCTTGGGAAGATCGAGGTCATCCTCTGGATCAACTTCATGGTTTCTCTTCTTGTTCTCCTCTGCTCGACGAGGAGATCCAGATCTCTCTCTAGTTCGATCGTTGTTTGTTCTTTCGCCTCCCCGATCAACATACTTCGCTAGCTTTCCTCGTGGGATGAGTGTTTCAATCTCATTCTGAAGAGCTATGCAATTTTTAGTCATATGGCCATAATCCTTGTGGAACTCGCAATATTTTTGCCTATTCCTCATGTCAGGGTCTGCCTTCATTTTCTTTGGCCAGTTTAACTCTTCGGTGTTCTTAATTTCTTCCAGGACGTGGTTGATATTTACCTTCAAAGGTGTGTAATTATCAAATTTCCTCAAGACCTCCCATGACGACCTATTTTTGGATTGTTTGTCACCACCATTGTTCTTATGTTCTTTCTTCTTAGCTTTATCACCTTCCACCTTGGTTTCTTTGGCGTCCATATTCTTCTTCCCAGACATAGCCTCCTCGGCATTCATAATCTTGGACGCTTTTTCCATTAGGTCCGACATGGTTTGAGGTGGATCTTTGGCCAAAGTATAGTACAACTTGTTTGGTAGCAGTCCACTCATCAAAGCGGTAATCGATGTCTTCTCCTCATAATCAATGACTTCGAGTTTCTCGTTATTAAAACGAGTTATATAATCTCTGATACTCTCCCCAACTTTTTATCTAACACTTAACAAATGTGTTACTCGCTTAACTGGCTTTGCTCCAAAGCAGAAGTTCCCAATAAATAACTTGACCAGTTGAAGAAAAGTTGAAATCTTACCCCGAGGAAGATTATTATACCATATCTGAGCAGATCCGGTAAGAGTTCTCGAGAATGCCCTGCATCTCATCTCGTCTGGGACAGCATAGATGTCAGCAGCAGCTTGATATTGCTCTATATGAAGGACAGGGTCAGTCTTCCCATAATACTTGGGAGTCACAACAGGTGCTTTGAACTTTGATGGTGTTGGAAAATCAACAATGTCCTGGACAAAAGGTGTTCCTCGAACAGAGGTTCATTGTAGAGGGTTCTTGGCCTTAGCTATTTCCCCTAATCTATCCTCCAGCCTCTGTATAGATCCTTTCCATGCATCATTTCCTTCCTCGGGCCTATTGGTTCGAGCAACTGATCGCGTTGAAGTGGCTTCCTGGGATTTATCTCGACGAGCAGCTGGTCGGTCATAAGATCCATCTTGACGAGCAGCTGGTCGCGACTGGGCAGATCCTTCCCTTAAATCTGATGGTCATCGAAAGCTCCTCAATGCTGCATTAAGAGGACTTTTGTTCCTCCTAGGGCATAGCCGGTCAAAAGGAGAAACCGTACTTAATCTTTCCAATGCGCTGGCCCTTTCTGGGGAGAGGGTGACACATTGTTGAGTATCCATGGCTCGCACAGACGAAGTTCGCCCAGGTTGATAGGAGAAATCATCAGACTCCTCATTGCGATGTGAGTTAGTACTCCTAGTACGCGAAGAAGGCGCACGGGTATTTCTTTGAATGCTTCGTGGTCCGGAATGGCCTGATTCACCGCCATGGAGGGTTTGGATGAGTTGTCGCATTGTTTCTTGCATGACGGTATGGACCTGAGCCAGATTTTCCATTATTCCAGTCAGATCTGGAATAATTTATGGAGCAGATGAATTTGGAGGGGTTCCAGCGTTTCGATTGCTAGATTCAGGAATATCCGCCATTGGTAAGGGATTATTTTTGACGAAAAACGATATTATTAGTCGTTTTCCACAGACGGCGCCAATCTGTTGATGTAAAAAATTAGATTACTCTAATTATTCAATCACAGATAAATAAATGAGACAAAGAATTTTAAAGTGGTTCAGCCTTATAAGAATGGCCTACATCCACTGTTTTGGTATTGTTGTTTGTATGGGAATTCTCGATTACAAGTTATCTCAAGAAATTCTAATCTGGGGGTCTCCTTACAATGAGGATTGTACAATGTATTTATAGCCCTGGGGCTGTAATGTGAAAGGGTAATACATTAAATGATATGCATATGAAAGTGTAATACATTTAATGCCCTCTTTGCGTGCGCGTCCGAATGATAAGTATTTAATGAATCAGTTGAACTGTTGGTTATCCAGCTATTAATGATTTATTCGAGGTGCAGCTCGGACCGCCTGAGTTTCTCGGACCGCCTAAGCTTCTCGGTACTCAATAGTTCCTCGGAGAGGCATTGTTCCTCGGAGCATGTGAGTTTCTCGAGTAAGCAGTTTTCCTCGGGGAACTAGTCTTCCTCGTTGTAGTCTTGTTCCTCGGAGCGTGTGGGTTCCCCGGAAGTGTTTGTAGTTGCCATGTAGATAGCCATGTGTCTTCATATGATTGGTCCACGTCAGCAGATTAAATTTGGTATCAACACCCCGTATCTCTCGTACTAATGGAAATACAAGTTCGGAATCACTCTCGAACTGTATTATCACATACACAAACAATATTGAGGCAAAGCATAGATTCCAAGTCTCTAAGAGGATAGCACATGCCCCCACGTCTCTTAGGACCGTCTGAACTATCGATTCGATAGCCTGTACCAAGAATATTTATCTTCTAGGGTACGAGTCAATATCCCCCATAAAGGTCCCATCGAGATAAGACTGTCCCAGTGCGGTAACCTCAGGGACAACAAGTAGCACGGGAACGATTTTCACACATAGATAGGATATGCATAAACACGGTCATATAACTATACAAATATTACCATATCAATTTAGGTACATCTCAAATCCCATAATTATGACATTTGTCCTCATATCTCATTATTTAGTTCTCACGTATAATCATTCATTTCTTACTTTGATTCTAGAAATGTTTCCAACTTACTACGTAATACTCATGGACTTTATCCTCTCAAGTGAAAAATTCAGTAGGTATTCATTTATGTTCCAACGTAACTATCTTACGCGTCTCTTCCATACATAGTTTCATCGTAATAAAAGTGAATATATTATAAGTTGCTCATATGGTCATTTTAAGTGCACCAAAGTGTCCAAAAGGGTCGAGATAGTCAGAAAATTGTACCCGGGGGTTTAGTTTGGGTCTCGGGGCGTTTTTAGGCTAAATTAGTACCCCGGGAGGGCATTTTGGACATTTCGCATTTTTGGGTAATTAAACCCGCGAAATTTCAAGGGATATATCAGATGTCTAAGGTTTCCCTATAGGGTTAAAACAACTAAAGACAAGTGACGGCCATATGAGAGGGAAGGATAGAGCTTTCAAAGCAATCCAAGGCCCAAAATCCATCCGTTTGCACTGCCACCACCACCAACATGTAGATTGCGCGACGGGGAACGCAACCACACCAAACTCGTCATCAAACCAGAATTCTGAAAATCCCAGGCAAGTGTTTATCTTGCTTATTTTCGTTAATGCATCACTCATGTTAGTCTAGGTATGATTAGGATGAGTTTAAGGAAGAAAACCCAAATTTGAGATAGGAAATCGCATATAGTAATGATTTGAATGTTATTCTGGAAACCCTTTCACATGTAGAGGATTAAACCACAAAATTATGATGTTTTAGAAGAAGAAAATTCTGGAAAGGATTGATTAGAACCATGTTAAAGAAATTCTAGGGTTCTTGAGATTTTTATGAAGTTTTTGCCTATAAATCCATGATTAGTGACGGAAATTTACATGCTTTACGTAGAAGATACATAAAATGAGATTATAATGTTAGTAGTACAAATTTCTGGACGATTGGGAATGAAAAGTTTGGATTTGGAGGAGGTTATGTGATAGAACCTATAACTGATTAACTGCAGAATTCGCCATACATGTTTGATCGATCGATCGAGCCAAGAGCTTCGATCGATCGAAGGTTCGATTGATTGAGCCCCAAACCTCGATCGATCGATCCCTTCTGGCAGACTCATATTTCTTCTTTTTAAATTAGTTGAATTCAATTTAATGAGAAATAATTCTTGGACGCCCTTATTAAAATGTTTTGGGAGATAGAGAAGACCAGTAGGACATATGAATAATTTTGGGACCTTTAATGTAAGACAAGAGTTGTTTTTTTTTGTATACTTACATATAAGGTACAATGAAACTATGTATTAAAGGAAGAGACGCGTAAGATAGTTATGTTGGAACATAAATGAATACCTACTGAATTTTTCACTTGAGAGGATAGAGTCCATGAGTATTACGTAGTAAGTTGAAAACATCCCTAGAATCAAAGTAAGAAATGAACGATTATACGTGAGAACTAAATAATGAGATATGAGGACAAATGTCGTAATTATGGGATTTGAGATGTACCTAAATTGATATGGTAATATTAGTATAGTTATATGACTGTGTTTATGCATATCCTATCTATGTGTGAAAATCGTGCCCGCGCTACTTGCTATCCCTGAGGTTACCGTGCTGGGACAGTCTTATCTCAATGGGACCTTTATGGGGGATATTGACTCGTACCCTAGAAGATAGATATCCTTGGTACAGGCTATCGAATCGATAGTTCAGACGGTCCTAAGAGACGTGGGGTCATGTGCTAACCTCTTGGAGACTTGGAATCTATGCTTTGCCTCAATATTGTTTGTGTATGTGTTAATACAGTTCGAGAGTGATTCCGAACTTGTATTTCCCTTAGTACGAGAGATACGAGGATTGGAGAGCAGAGTATGCATGCACCATAATTTTTATATGGGGTGCTGTTAGAATATACATATTATACGAGTATTTAATATATATATGAAATTCTGAAATTTGGATCTGCCTACTGTGTTATGGTAAGTAAGATATGAATCTTGACTTCAAATTGGAAACACTTGTTTTCAAAAGTATAATATGACACTTGGAAACTTTATTAATAAATAAAGTTAAAATGAGAGCTTTGTCACTAAATGTAATTATCCTCTTAAACAATTATGTTGTTCAGTTTTAAATCTTACGAGTAACCTAAGATAAGTTAAATCATTGGGATTAGTGTGATATATGATAAGATAAACCGTTGGGAAGGTTAGTGCGATAGGTGTGCACATTAGAAGAGATGTGAGAATTTCTCAAGAGAGTGTCTCACTAATATGTTGTTGCATTGGCCTATAAACATTTTAAATACTAGCTAAACGAATTTTAAATCTTTTACACTATCGGGCTTTGACCCGTTTCTATTTCTCTTTCTCTCTTGCATATATATGTATATATTACAGGTACCCAGCCACAGGGGCGTCTTGCATAGGATCCCTTGGAAGGAACGCACTGCAGCTTAGGTGGGAGTTGCAGGCCTCTTGCTTAGACGACTTCATTTATTTGACTCCACTCATAGCATATTCATTTAGTTTGGGATGTGTCTCCCTTTCCATTATTCAGTTGTTTCTTTGGACATTGTGATTCAGTTATTTTTAGTATTGTCATTTTGGGATTTATTTATGTCTGGATGTTTTACTTTAAGTTTTTAATGTTGGGATTTAGCTGTTGAATGTTTAAAGTATTTGGATCATATGTTCCAGGATTATTGTGGTGTGATTCTTTAATGTTGAATTGTTGTAAATAATTAAATCTTTGTTTTTAAAATAAAATTTGGAAAGTAATGTTCAAAAATGGTTTTGACACTTAGCTTAATTAATTAGGGTGTTTAAATTGGAAAAGTTATTCTTACGACAGTGATGCTAAGAATGAACCAACTGTTCACTTTGATTTTAATTTAATAAAGGAGTGATCGCCCGGTATTTAATTAGGCGGGGTGTCACAGTGTACACTTTTTTTACTATCTCGACCATTCCGGACACTTTGGCGCACTTAAAACGACCATATGAGCGACTTATAATATATTCACTTTTATTCATCAATATTTAGTCCCGACGCGACACGGGCGCGTCCCGACTCAAATTTCCAAAATTGCCATTTTATTCACTCGTGGCATTTAATATAACCAATATTATATATTACTTTGCTCATTAGTAATATTCAACAAGTTTCCCATAATTACTAACTTTCATCACATTAATAATTATAATATAATTAATTTCCGAATTTATATTAAATAATTAATTCACATTAAATTTAATAAATCCCCAAATTAATATAGCATAAAAATACGGGGTATTACAATATTCTTGCAGGGGGTGGTTCTTGCTTTGGTTCCATTTTTACCTAAAGGAGAAGATTTTACCAGGTGTTGCTCTAAAATTTCTTAAAAACCTTGAAGAAAAAGTTCATTAAAGTGGCTCACGACTCACCCGTTTTATTTTCTTACCAGACCCCAATCACACTACCCTTTGACATTTGGCAACTCCGCTAGGGAAGTATCCTAACTTTCATGAATAAAGGAAGTTTTAACGTTTCTAAGAATCTAGTTTTTAAAGACATCCCACCTAGGAATGGTACTTAAAGTGACCAGACCACTCAAGATGATGTGGCGGTGATAGGATCTAAGAAACCTTCTCCTTGGGGAATGCATACCAATTCACAGGTACTAGCTTTGACGACAAGTATGAATTTTATGGGCATGTTTTTTGAGTTTTTAAAACAAAATAATATGGATTTGGCAAGTTTGAGCCATGGTTATGTAACACCAATAATTTCCCCTTTAGAGGGGAAGCCACTCTAACAACGATTTCAATGGAAATAGCTCTGCCACGAAACGTGGTACCAGAGAAAGTTGTGGTACCATAAAGTTCACCAACATAAAAGGGCATGAGTTTGGAGGAATTACCCTCCAAATATGATACTATAGAGGATGTGAGGAAGCTTATTTCCTCCTCTCAAAGGGAAGCACCTCATTTATATGAGGAACTACATGACCCTTACCCTCAAGCTGTGAACGAGAAGACATACCCGAAGGGGTACATTCCACAAAAATTTATCAAGTTCAATGGCAAAGGGGAGAATCCAAGAGAGCACATGAAGATATTCATCGAGTACATAAGAGTGCATTGAAGTGACAAATATCTGAGGTAGAGGGAGTTCTCCACTCTTAGAGTGAATGCCTACACGTGGTAATCCCACTTAACACCATACATCATCCCGACATGGGAAGAAATGCATAAAAATTTTGTCCAGAAGTTCTTTGTAACTGAGGATGAGTTCCCTTTGAGACACCTAGCATAGGAGGTGTAAAATCCCAGTGAGGACTTAATGCAATATATCAAGCATTTTGCGAGAGGGAACTGGATGTCAATGAGGAGGTAACAGAGGGAAGGTTTCTCCAAATATGTGTCGAGGGGATCTTGGAGGAATACAAGCTCCATTTGGTAAATGAGACTAGAGATGGAACTTTTATAGAGTTTACTAGGGCTACTACCACTATAGGCATGTTAATCAAGCATAGGTCCTTAAGTTGGAGGACACAAGTGCCAATGACTTCTAGAAGATTCCAGGTCTCGAGAAGGCAAGTAGTTAATTATGTGAATGGGGTTTCCAAAGGCAAAAAGGGAGGCCCCAGATCTAGAAACAAAATCCCAAGTAATAAGAGAAAGTTCAAAGAGGATGCCCCACCACTGTTACCTTCTAGCGTAGCGGAAGCAATGGATTGTTATCATCTATTAGTAAGAGAGAGTGTAGCAGGTTCCTTCATTTGAATGGATAAATCCTAACAGCAAGCAAAAAATCTAATCCTAAGTATTGTGAGTTACATAAGAGGGTACAAGACTCTATTAAGTACTACTACTATCTAAGGAGGATCATTGGAGAGCAGGTTTCCAATGGTACGTCGTAAATACCTCCAGTAGATGTTAATGAGAATCCACTCCCAGCACATCACTTTTGCACTACCAATATAGTAATATCATATGATGAAGAATCAACTCAAGATCTAATGGAGTGGGTAGGTAGAGAGAAAATATGAGAGGAGTTAGAAGGTCTAACACTAAATAATGAATAGAGATATGAGCAGGAGAGGAGGCACAATGAGTAGTTCTTCACTCTTGACCAATAAGAGGATGGAGGTGAAGAAGTCGGTCAAGTGAACCTCCTAGAAGGCAAAATGGATGTCATCCTTGCTCTAGATGAAGGAGGGACATCTGAGGCAGAGTACTTCTCTAATGCCCAAGCACATGAAATGGACTTAGACTCCGAATGTGAAGCTATAGTGAGGAAACCTATGTTAAAGTGGTTCTTTGACCAGATAAGAGTATAGTATGACACCATAGTACTCATAACAATTAAGGTTTTGTAAGTAATGTAGCAATATAGAGACCCCTCACTAAATTGGTAGGGACCAATTGGGATGTTTATCAAAAGATAAACTTCTCAAGTGGTCTTCTCTGAGGTAGATGGGCAAGTGACCTATTTCCATAACCGCCCTTTGTACGTGACAACTATAGTCAATGGAATCTCCTTTCCCAGGGCATTGATGGGAGGAGGGGCATATATTAATATTATGCCAATCAGCACATTGTATGAAATGGGGATTCATCATGGAAAGATAGTACTTATGTCATTGGTGATTTCAGGATTCAATAGCGCCGGTATTCAATCCCTAAGATATGTGAATGTGGGTATCAAGTTAGGAAATTTCACTTCCCAGATCAACTTCCACGTCATTAATAGTAATACCACTTTCTAGTTGCTCATCAAAAGGGTGTGGATGCATACCCATGGCATAATACCTTCCACATACCACTAATGTTCAAAAGACAACATTCGAGGAACAAAGATAATAATGAAATAAACATAGAAGACATTTTCTATTGAGGAGACCCATCCAGTGGATGCGGCTTTTACAAAGAACTGGACTAATAAAAGAATATTTCTATAAAAAAAAGTTATAGGAAAGGAAAGTGGTTGGAGGAGGTGCCCATCCAAAGAAGTCCATCCACAATTATTTAGGGTAGAGGGTGATCCCCGACATAGAAAAAGGAAAAAGAAAGGAAGAGGAGGTAGCCAAACTTCCTTAAACTTGTAAGAAGGTGGTCCTTCAAATGGGAAAGTTATATACAATTTAAAATGATATGCACGGAAAACGTTCTGGGATGAGAGCACTGACATGGTGCCAAAGTGATTTATGGTGGATGAGTCCCACATCATTGAACATATTGAGGAACGAGAGGATGCGGCAGAGTGTATGCAAGGAGGAGTTGCAAGAGATAGAGAAAATCAACCTGGGAGTGGAAGGGGGTGAAATTAAACCCGTTCTAATGTCTAAGAGTCTTAACCCAGAGCATAAGGGAGAGATCGTTAACATGCTCAAAGATTTCACTGACGTATTTGCCTAGAAATACATGGAGATTCTAGGGATAGATAAAGAGGTAAGCTCTTACAACTTTAATTCTCTTACAACTTAAAGGAAAGATAGTACTTATGTCGTTGGTGATTTCAGGATTCAATAGCGCCGGTATTCAATCCCTAAGATATGTGAATGTGGGTATCAAGTTAGAAAATTTCACTTACCACATTAAGTTCCACATCATTAATACTAATACCAGTTTCCAGTTGCTCATCAAAAGGGTGTGGATGCATACCCATGGCATAATACCTTCCACACACCACTAATGTTCAAAAGACAACATTCGAGGAACAAAGATCATAATCAAAGAAACATAGAAGACATTTTCTATTGAGGAGGCCCACCAAGTGGATGCGGAATTTTACACAGAACTAGACTACGAAATGAAGATTTCTATAAGAAAGTTAGAAGAAAGGTAAGTGGTTGGAGGAGGTTCCCATCCAAAGAAGCCCATCCACAATCATTTAGGGTAGAGGGTGATCCCCAATATAAAAAAGGTAAAAGAAAGGAAGAGGAGGTAGGCAAACTTCCTTGAACTTGTAAGAAGGTGGTCCTTCAAATGGGAAAGTTATATATAATTTAAAACGATCTGCACGGACAGCGTTCTGGGATGAGAGCACTAACATGGTGTCAAAGTGATTTGTGGTGGATGAGTCCCACATCATTGAACATACTGAGGAACCATAGGATGCTCCAGAGTGTAAGCAAGGAGGAGTTGCAAGAGATAGAGAAAATCAACCTAGGAGTGGAAGGGGTGAAATTTAACCCATTCTATTTTCTAAGAGTCTTAACCCAGAGCATAAGGGAGAGATCATTAACATCCTCAAAGAGTTCGCTATCGTATTTTTCTAGAAATACATGGAGACTCTAGGGATAGATAAAGAGGTAAGCTCTTACAACTTAAATGCTCTTACAACTTAAAGGAAAGATAGTACCTATGTCATTGGTGATTTCAGGATTCAATAGCACTGGTATTGAATCCCTAGCATATGTGAATGTGGGTATCAATTTAGAAAATTTCACTTGCCACATCAAGTTCCACGTCATTAATACTAATACCAGTTTCCAGTTGCTTATCAAAAGGGTGTGGATGCATACCCATGGCATAATACCTTCCACATACCACTAATGTGAAAACGACAACATTCGAGGAACAAAGATCATAATCAAAGAAACATAGAAGACATTTTCAATTGAGGAGGGACACCCAGTGGATGCGGCGTTTTACACAGAACTGGACTAAGAAAGTCAGATTTCCATAAGAAAGTTAGAAGAAAGGCAAGTGGTTGGAGGAGGTGCCCAGCAAAAATAGTCCATCCACAATCATTTAGGGTAGAGGGTGATCCCCGACATATAAAAAGTTAAAATAAAGGAAGAGGAGGTAACCAAACTTCCTTTAACTTGTAAGAAGTTCGTCCTCTGAATGGGAAAGTTATATACAATTTAAAACGATCTCCACGGACAGCGTTCTGGGATGAGAGCACTGACATGGTGTCAAAGTGATTTGTGGTGGATGATTCCCACATCATTGAACATATTGAGGAACCAGAGGATGATCCAGAGTGTAAGCAAGGAGGAGTTGCAATAGATAGAGAAAATCAACCTGGGAGTGGAAGGGGGTGAAATTAAACCCATTCTAATTTCTAAGAGTCTTAACCCAGAATGTAAGGGAGAGATCGTTAACATGCTCAAAGAGTTCACTGACGTATTTTCCTAGAAATACATGGAGACTCTAGGGATAGATAAAGAGGTAAGATCTTACAACTTAAATTCTCTTACAACTAAAAGAAAACATAGTACCTATGTCATTGGTGATTTCAGGATTCAATAGCGCTGGTATTCAATCCCTAAGATATGTGAATATGGGTATCAAGTTAGGAAATTTCACTTGCCACATCAAGTTCCACGTCATTAATACTAAAACCAGTTTCCAGCTGCTCATCAAAAGGGTGTGGATGCATACCCATGGCATAATACCTTCCACCTACCACTAATGTGAAAAAGACAACATTTGAGGAACAAAGATCATAATCAAAGAAACATAGAAGGCATTTTCTATTGAGGATGCCCACCCAGTGGATGCGGTATTTTACACAGAACTGGACTAAGAAAGGAAGATATCTATAAGAAAGTTGGAAGAAAGGCAAGTGGTTAGAGGAGGTGCCCAGCCAAAGAAGTCCATCCACAATCATTTAGGGTAGAGGGTGATCTCCGACATAGAAAAAGGAAAAAGAAAGGAAGAGGAGGTGGACATACTTCCTTGAACTTTTAATAAGGTTGTCCTTCAAACGGGAAAGTTATATACAATTTCAAAAGATCTGCATGGATAGCGTTCTGGGATGAGAGCACTGACATGGTGCCAATGTGATTTGTGGTGGATGATTCCCATATCATTGAACATATTGAGGAACCAGAGGATGCTCTAGAGTGTAAGCAAGGAGGAGTTGCAAGAGATAGAGAAAATAAACCTGGGAGTGGAAGGGGGTGAAATTAAACCCATTCTAATTTCCAAGAGTCTTAACCCATAGCACAAGGGAGAGATCGTTAACATGCTCAAAGAGTTCACTGACGTATTTTCCTAGAAATACATGGAGATCCTAGGGATAGATAAAGAGGATAGCTCTTACAACTTAAAGGAAAGATAGTACCTATGTCGTTGGTGATTTCAGGATTCAATAGCTTCAGTATTCAATCCCTAAGATATGTGAACGTGGGTATCAAGTTAGCAAATTTCCCTCCCAACATCGAGTTCCATGTCATTAATACTAAAACCAGTTTCCAGTTGCTCATCAAAAGGGTGTGGATGCATACCTATGGCATAATACCTTCCGCACACCACTAATAAGCAAAAGAGAAGATTCGAGGAACAAAGATCACAATCAAAGAAACATAGAAGACATTTTTTATTGTGGAGGCCCACCCAGTGGATGCGGCATTTTACCCAGAACTGGACTAAGAAAGGAAGATTTCTAAAAGAAAGTTAGAGGAAAGACAAGTGGTTGGAGGAGGTGCCCAGCCAAAAAAGTCCATCCATAATTGTTTAGGGTAGAGGGTGATCCCCGACATAGAAAAAGGTAAAAGAAAGTAAGAGGAGGTAGCCAAACCTCCTTGAACTTGTAATAAGGTGGTCCTTCAAATTGGAAAGTTATATACAATTTAAAACTATCTGCACGGACAGCATTATGGGATGAGAACACTAACATGGTGCCAAAGTGATTTGTGGTGGATGAGACATATTGAGATACTAGAGGATGCTCCAGAGTGTAAGCAAGGAGGAGTTGCAAGAGATAGAGAAAATCAACCTAGGAGTGGAAGGGGGTGAAATTAAACCAATTCTAATTTTTAAGAGTCTTAATCCAGAGCATAAGGTAGATATCATTAACATGCTCCAAGAGTTCACTTTCGTATTTGTCTAGAAATACATGGAAACTCTAGGGATAGATAAAGAGGTAAGCTCTTACAACTTAAATGCTCTTACAACTTAAAGGAAATATAGTACCTATGTCATTGGTGATTTCAGGATTCCATACCGCTGGTATTCAATCCCTGAGATATGTGAATGTGGGTATTAAGTTAGGAAATATCACTTGCCTCATCAATTTCCACATCATTAATACTAATACCAGTTTCCAATTCCTCATCAAAAGGGTTTGGATTCATATCCATGGCATAATACCTTCCACCTACCACAAATGTGACAAAATACAATATTTGAGGAACAAAGATCATAATCAAAGAAACATAGAAGACATTTTCTATAAAGGAGGGCCACCTAGTGGATGCGGCATTTTACACAGAACTGGACTAAGAAAAGAAGATTTCTATAAGAAAGTTAGAAGAAAGGCAAGTGGTTAGAGGAGGTGCCCAGCCAAAGAAGTCCATCCACAATCATTTAGGGTAGAGGCTGATCCCCGACATAGAAAAAGGTAAAATAAAGGAAGAGGAGGTAGCCAAACTTCCTTGGACTTGTAATAAGGTGGTCCTTCAAATGGGAAAGTTATATATAATTTAAAACGATCTGCATGGAATGCGTTCTGGGATTAGAGCACTCACATGGTGCCAAAGTGATTTGTGGTGGATGAGTCCCACATCATTGAACATATTGAGTAACCAGAGGATGCTCCTGAGTGTAAGAAAGGAGGAGTTGCAAGATATAGAGAAAATCAACCTGGGAGTGGAAGCGGGTGAAATTAAACCCACTCTAATTTCCAAGAGCCTTAACCGAAAGCATAAGGGAGAGATCGTTAACATGCTCAAAGAGTTCACTGACGTATTTGACTAGAAATACATGGAGATTCTAGGGATAGATAAAGAGGTAAGCTCTTACAACTTAAATTCTCTTACAACTTAAAGGAAATATAGTACCTATGTCATTGGTGATTTCAGGATTCAATAGCGCCGGTATTCAATCCCTAAGATATGTGAATGTGGGTATCAAGTTAGGAAATTTCACTCCCCACATCAAGTTCCATCCCATTAATACTAATACCAGTTTCCAGTTGCTCATCAAAAGGTTGTGGATGTATACCCATGGCATAATACCTTCCGCACGCCCCTAATGTGCAAAAGATAGCATTCCAGGAACAAATATCATAATCAATGAAACATAGAAGACATTTTCTATTGAGGAGGCCCACCCAGTGGATGCGGCATTTTACATAGAACTGGACTAAGAAAGGAAGATATTTATAGGAAAGTTGGAAGAAAGGCAAGTGGTTAGAGGAGGTGCCTAGCCAAAGAAGTCCATCCACAATCATTTAGGGTAGAGGGTGATCTCCGACATAGAAAAAGGAAAAAGAAAGGAAGAGGAGGTGGACATACTTCCTTGAACTTTTAATAAGGTTGTCCTTCAAATGGGAAAGTTATATACAATTTCAAAAGATCTGCATGGACAGCGTTCTGGGATGAGAGCACTGACATGGTGCCAATGTGATTTGTGGTGGATGATTCCCATATCATTGAACATATTGAGGAACCAGAGGATGCTCTAGAGTGTAATCAAGGAGGAGTTGCAAGAGATAGAGAAAATAAACCTGGGAGTGGAAGGGGGTGAAATTAAACCCATTCTAATTTACAAGAGTCTTAACCCATAGCACAAGGGAGAGATCGTTAACATGCTCAAAGAGTTCACTGACGTATTTTCCTAGAAATACATGGAGATCCTAGGGATAGATAAAGAGGATAGCTCTTACAACTTAAATTCTCTTACAACTTAAAGGAAAGATAGTACCTATGTCGTTGGTGATTTCAGGATTCAATAGCTTCAGTATTCAATCCCTAAGATATGTGAACGTGGGTATCAAGTTAGCAAATTTCCCTCCCAACATCGAGTTCCATGTCATTAATACTAAAACCAGTTTCCAGTTGCTCATCAAAAGGGTGTGGATGCATACCTATGGCATATTGCCTTCCGCACACCACTAATGTGCAAAAGAGAAGATTTGAGGAACAAAGATCACAATCAAAGAAACATAGAAGACATTTTTTATTGTGGAGGCCCACCCAGTGGATGCGGCATTTTACCCAGAACTGGACTAAGAAAGGAAGATTTCTAAAAGAAAGTTAGAGGAAAGACAAGTGGTTGGAGGAGGTGCCCAGCCAAAAAAGTCCATCCATAATTGTTTAGGGTAGAGGGTGATCCCCGACATAGAAAAAGGTAAAAGAAAGGAAGAGGAGGTAGCCAAACCTCCTTGAACTTGTAATAAGGTGGTCCTTCAAATTGGAAAGTTATATACAATTTAAAACTATCTGCACGGACAGCATTATGGGATGAGAACACTAACCTGGTGCCAAAGTGATTTGTGGTGGATGAGTCCCACATCATTGAACATATTGAGATACTAGAGGATGCTCCAGAGTGTAAGCAAGGAGGAGTTGCAAGAGATAGAGAAAATCAACCTAGGAGTGGAAGGGGGTGAAATTAAACCAATTCTAATTTTTAAGAGTCTTAATCCAGAGCATAAGGGAGATATCATTAACATGCTCCAAGAGTTCACTTTCGTATTTGTCTAGAAATACGTGGAAACTCTAGGGATAGATAAAGAGGTAAGCTCTTACAACTTAAATGCTCTTTCAACTTAAAGGAAATATAGTACCTATGTCATTGGTGATTTCAGGATTCCATACCGCTGGTATTCAATCCCTGAGATATGTGAATGTGGGTATCAAGTTAGGAAATATCACTTGCCTCATCAATTTCCACATCATTAATACTAATACCAGTTTCCAATTCCTCATCAAAAGGGTTTGGATGCATACCCATGGCATAATACCTTCCACCTACCACTAATGTGAAAAATAAAACATTTGAGGAACAAAGATCATAATCAAAGAAACATAGAAGACATTTTCTATAAAGGAGGGCCACCTAGTGGATGCGGCATTTTACACAGAACTGGACTAAGAAAAGAAGATTTCTATAAGAAAGTTAGAAGAAAGGCAAGTGGTTAGAGGAGGTGCCCAGCCAAAGAAGTCCATCCACAATCATTTAGGATAGACGGCTGATCCCCGACATAGAAAAAGGTAAAATAAAGGAAGAGGAGGTAGCCAAACTTCCTTGGACTTGTAATAAGGTGGTCGTTCAAATGGGAAAGTTATATATAATTTAAAACGATCTGCATGGAATGCGTTCTGGGATTAGAGCACTCACATGGTGCCAAAGTGATTTGTGGTGGATGAGTCCCACATCATTGAACATATTGAGTAACCAGAGGATGCTCCTGAGTGTAAGAAAGGAGGAGTTGCAAGATATAGAGAAAATCAACCTGGGAGTGGAAGCGGGTGAAATTAAACCCACTCTAATTTCCAAGAGCCTTAACCGAAAGCATAAGGGAGAGATCGTTAACATGCTCAAAGAGTTCACTGACGTATTTGCCTAGAAATACATGGAGATTCTAGGGATAGATAAAGAGGTAAGCTCTTACAACCTAAATTCTCTTACAACTTAAAGGAAATATAGTACCTATGTCATTGGTGATTTCAGGATTCAATAGCGCCGGTATTCAATCCCTAAGATATGTGAATGTGGGTATCAAGTTAGGAAATTTCACTCCCCACATCAATTTCCATGCCATTAATACTAATACCAGTTTCCAGTTGCTCATCAAAAGGGTGTGGATGCATACCCATGGCATAATACCTTCCTCACACCCCTAATGTGCAAAAGATAACATTCCAGGAACAAAGATCATAATCAAAGAAACATAGAAGACATTTTCTATTGAGGAGGCCCACCCAGTGGATGCGGCATTTTACATAGAACTGGACTAAGAAAGGAAGATTTATATAAGAAATTTAGAGGAAAGACAAGTGGTTGGAGGAAGTGCTCAGCCAAAAAAGTCCGTCCACAATTATTTAGGGTAGAGGCTGATCCCTGACATAGAAAAAGGTAAAAAAAGGAAGGGGATATAGCCAAACCTCCTTGAACATGTAAGAAGGTGGTCCTTCAAATGGTAAAGTTTTATAAAATTTAAAACGATCTGCACGGACAGCGTTATGGGATGAGAACACTGACATGGTGCCAAAGTGATTTGTGGTGGATGAGTCCCACATCATTGAACATATTGAGGAACTAGAGGATGCTCCAGAGTGTAAAAAGGGAGGAGTTGCAAGCGATAGATAAAGTCAACCTGGGAGTGGAAGGGGGTGAAATTAAACACATTCTAATTTCTAAGAGTCTTAACCCAGAGCATAAGGGAGAGATCGTTAAGATGCTCAAAAAGTTCACTGACGTATTTGTCTAGAAATACATGGAGACTCTAGGGATAGATAAAGAGGATAGCTCTTAAAACTTAAATTCTCTTACAACTTAAAGGAAAGATAGTACCTATGTCGTTGGTGATTTCAGGATTCAATAGCTTCAGTATTCAATCCCTAAGATATGTGAACGTGGGTATCAAGTTAGCAAATTTCCCTCCCAACATCGAGTTCCATGTCATTAATACTAAAACCAGTTTCCAGTTGCTCATCAAAAGGGTGTGGATGCATACCTATGGCATAATACCTTCCGCACACCACTAATGTGCAAAAGAGAAGATTCGAGGACCAAAGATCACAATCAAAGAAATATAGAAGACATTTTTTATTGTGGAGGCCGACCCAGTGGATGCGGCATTTTACCCAGAACTGGACTAAGAAAGGAAGATTTCTAAAAGAAAGTTAGAGGAAAGACAAGTGGTTGGAGGAGGTTCCCAGCCAAAAAAGTCCATCCATAATTGTTTAGGGTAGAGGGTGATCCCCGACATAGAAAAAGGTAAAAGAAAGGAAGAGGAGGTAGCCAAACCTCCTTGAACTTGTAATAAGGTGGTCCTTCAAATTGGAAAGTTATATACAATTTAAGACTATCTGCACGGACAACATTATGGGATGAGAACACTAACATGGTGCCAAAGTGATTTGTGGTAGATGTGTCCCACATCATTGAACATATTGAGATCCTAGAGGATGCTCCAGAGTGTAAGCAAGGAGGAGTTGCAAGAGATAGAGAAAATCAACCTAGGAGTGGAAGGGGGTGAAATTAAACTAATTCTAATTTTTAAGAGTCTCAATCCAGAGCATAAGGGAGATATCATTAACATGCTCCAAGAGTTCACTTTCGTATTTGTCTAGAAATACATGGAAACTCTAGGGATAGATAAAGAGGTAAGCTCTTACAACTTAAATGCTCTTACAACTTAAACGAAATATAGTACCTATGTCATTGGTGATTTTAGGATTCCATACCGCTGGTATTCAATCCCTGAGATATGTGAATGTGGGTATCAAGTTAGGAAATATCACTTGCCTCATCAATTTCCACGTCATTAATACTAATACCAGTTTCCAATTCCTCATCAAAAGGGTTTGGATGCATACCCATGGCATAATACCTTCCACCTACCACTAATGTGAAAAATACAACATTTGAGGAACAAAGATCATAATCAAAGAAACATAGAAGACATTTTCTATAAAGGAGGGCCACCTAGTGGATGCGGCATTTTACACAGAACTGGACTAAGAAAGGAAGATTTCTATAAGAAAGTTAGAAGAAAGGCAAGTGGTTAGAGGAGGTGCCCAGCCAAAGAAGTCCATCCACAATCATTTAGGATAGACGGATGATCCCCGACATAGGAAAAGGTAAAATAAAGGAAGAGGAGGTAGCCAAACTTCCTTGGACTTGTAATAAGGTGGTCCTTCAAATGGGAAAGTTATATATAATTTAAAACGATCTGCATGGAATGTGTTCTGGGATTAGAGCACTCACATGGTGCCAAAGTGATTTGTGGTGGATGAGTCCCACATCATTGAACATATTGAGTAACCAGAGGATGCTCCTGAGTGTAAGAAAGGAGGAGTTGCAAGATATAGAGAAAATCAACCTGGGAGTGGAAGCGGGTGAAATTAAACCCACTCTAATTTCCAAGAGCCTTAACCCAAAGCATAAGGGAGAGATCGTTAACATGCTCAAAGAGTTCACTGACGTATTTGCCTAGAAATACATGGAGATTCTAGGGATAGATAAAGAGGTAAGCTCTTACAACTTAAATTCTCTTACAACTTAAAGGAAATATAGTACCTATATCATTGGTGATTTCAGGATTCAATAGCGCCGGTATTCAATCCCTAAGATATGTGAATGTGGGTATCAAGTTAGGAAATTTCACTCCCCACATCAATTTCCATGCCATTAATACTAATACCAGTTTCCAGTTGCTCATCAAAAGGGTGTGGATGCATACCCATGGCATAATACCTTCCTCACACCCCTAATGTGCAAAAGATAACATTCCAGGAACAAAGATCATAATCAAAGAAACATAGAAGACATTTTCTATTTAGGAGGCCCACCGAGTGGATGCGGCATTTTACATAGAACTGGACTAAGAAAGGAAGATTTATATAAGAAAGTTAGAGGAAAGACAAGTAATTGGAGGAAGTGCTCAGCCAAAAAAGTCCGTCCACAATTATATAGGGTAGAGGCTGATCCCTGACATAGAAAAAGGTAAAAAAAGGAAGGGGAGATAGCCAAACCTCCTTGAACATGTAAGAAGGTGGTCCTTCAAATGGTAAAGTTTTATAAAATTTAAAACGATCTGCACGGACAGCGTTATGGGATGAGAACACTGACATGGTGCCAAAGTGATTTGTGGTGGATGAGTCCCACATCATTGAACATATTGAGGAACTAGAGGATGCTCCAGAGTGTAAAAAGGGAGGAGTTGCAAGCAATAGATAAAGTCAACCTGGGAGTGGAAGGGGGTGAAATTAAACACATTCTAATTTCTAAGAGTCTTAACCCAGAGCATAAGGGAGAGATCGTTAACATGCTCAAAAAGTTCACTGACGTATTTGTCTAGAAATACATGGAGACTCTAGGGATAGATAAAGAGGTAAGATCTTACAACTTAAATGTTCTTCCCAATGCTCTACCGGTAAGACAAGTAACCTGAACATACAAAGCTGAGCTCGATCTAAAGATAAAAGCAGAAATAGGGAAACCGTTGGCGGTGGGGTTCATCAAACCCATCTAGCACCCTGTGTGTCTCTCCAGCATTATACCAATGGATAATAAGGATAAAACTCAAATCAAGATTTGTGTAGACTTTCGTGACTTAAAGTAAGTATTTTCCAATAATGAGTTTTTCCTACCCAATATAGACAACTTAGATGATAGAACCTCATGACTTGAAATGTATATCTTTATGGAAGGGTAAGTTGGTTATAATTCGATTAAAATGGACCCGATTGATGGAGAGAAGACGGCCTTATGCACGCCATTAGGAAACTTTCACTATACAGTCATGCCATTTGGATTGAAGAACACTAGGGCCACCTATCAGCGGACCATGATGGAAATCTTCCATGATTTGTATTATGATATACTGAAATTATATGTGGATGATCTAGTGGTGAAGTCCAAAAGAGAAAGAGAGTATATAAGACCTACGAATAGTGTTTGAGAGATGTCGTAGGCATAAGATGCAGATGAACCCCTCAAAGTGTGCCTTCGGGGTCACCGTGGGGATGTATTTGGGGTTTTTGTGAATAGGCAGGGGGTGCAGGTCAATGCAAAAAAGAATAAGGACATTATAATAATGCCACCTCCCAAGAGTCAAGTTCATCTCAAGAGTTTCTTAGGGAAGGTGTCCTACCTAAGAAGGTTCATACCTGCACTGGCGGAGGTGACCCACCCATTCATACCACTGTTGAAAAATAAATACAAGTGGATCTCAGGAGAGGAACATCAGAAATCCTTTGAGAAGGTCAAATAAATATTAGCCTCTCTATCCACGATGATTCTGTAGAAAGTTGGGGCACCACCGATCCTCTACCTTACTTCAAAAGAAAGGTCTATAAGAGCACTACTGGCTCCAGAGAAGGAAGGAGTAGATAAGTCAGTGTATTACATATCAAGGGTGATCTCGGGTTCAGAATCCAGATACACTAATTTGGAGAGACATTGCCTTGCCCTAGTTTTTATGGCTAAAAAATTGAGACATTACCTACTAGCCTTCACAGTCCATATAGTCACTAAGTGTGACCCTATCAAGTACCTGATGGTGCGAACGGTCCTGGTAGGACGAGCAACAAGATAGTTCTTATTCGTGTCAGAGTATGATCTAAAATGCATAGCTCCCAAAGCCATAAAAAGTCGAGCGATAGTTGATCTATTGGTCCACTTACCAAGTGGAAATTTTGAGCCTCCTAGTGAAGTGCTACTTGGCAAAAATTTCCAAGCATGTGTGGCAGAAGATATGTAAAAGTCGGAGATGGAGTTTGATGTCTCTAGTGCTAAATGAATTGGAGTTACGGGAATTATACTCTTGAGTAATAAGGAGAAGATCACCCTCTCCTTTAAGATACACTTAAAATGCTCAAACAATGAGGTTGAGTACGAGTGTCTCATTTTGGGAATGTAATAATCACTTCAAAGAGGCATCAGAGTTTTGTGCATACGAGTGGACTCTAACCTAGTGGTGAAACAGGTTAATGGGGAGTTCTCCTTCACACATGCTAACTTGGCACACTGCAGATACATCATACAAAATTTGTTGGGGAAGTTTTTAGAAGTAACCATTGAGCCGCGTGCATGAACAATGAATAGGCATCTTAATGCACTAGCTACAATAGCCCAAAACTTAGACATGGATGAGACAAAAGCAACCATCACAGTACAGCAGAGAACAGTGTGTACCACAGTGATGTTTTTATTTCCAATTGATGAGCCAAAAGATTGGAGGTACCTTGTTGTGTAGCAACTAGAAAAAAGAGAAGGAACAAATTTAAATGTTAGAATTGTCTAACTGCCACCTGTTGCAGGGCACATTTTACTTCAAGAGCCCTTGAGGGTTCTTTGCAAGGTGTGTTGGATAAAAGGAGGCTATAAAGTGGTTGTCAGAGATTCATAAAAAGCATTGCGGGGATACCGATATCCCTCTTTACTATCGATTGCAGTGAGGGGTTACTATTATCCCACCATGAGTGCAAAGGCTGCTCCCCAGAAACAAGGCTATTTAAAGTTCCAAGCCCATTTTGAACAGCCAGCAGAATCTAATTTTCTGGAGGCCTTTGAATATTGGAGGAAAGCATACATTTCCTATCTGAAATATGGTGAGTTTCCAATGGAGAGAGAAAATGAAATTTATCTCCAAAATAGAGTATCCTTCTTCTACTTGGCAGAAGGACAGCTCTAAAGGAAATGCTACAATGAGAAAGAGCTTCAATGTATAGCCATGGAGGATAGGGGAGAGTGTTGAAGGAGGATCATGACCCTCTCACATGCGAGGTACCAAGCTGTTGGCCAACCATGGAGGCTGACTCTATTGGTTATGTGAAGTAATGCAGAGCTTGTCAAGTAAAGGGAAACATGGTGAATGACCCTTTAGTTATCTTGTAAACCTTGGAAATTATCCCAACCTCCCATGGCAAAGCTTTTATTATTATGGCTACAAAATTGTACACCAAATGGGTAGAGGCCATTCCTCTAAGTAGGGTGACTGCCCAAGTGGTAACCAAGTTTGTCAGGGAGTCTATCATATGTAGGTTTGGTATACCCAAGGTGATTCTAATAGATAATAGTAAACAGTTTGTATGCGAAGAGATGGCTCTTCTCACGGATAAATGTAAAATTGTGCATAATATCTCTTCCATCTCCTACCCAAAACGAAATAGCCAAGTGGAGGCCACCAATAATACCTTGAATAATATCTTGAAGAAGATGCTAGAGGACATGTCGAGGGCATGGGATGAGAAGTTTCCCATTGTACTATGGGCTTATCACAATTCAAAGAGAAATTAGATCGGGTTCATCCCACTCTTGTTAGTTTATGGGACTGAAGCTGTCCTACTAGTGGAATTGGCAGTACCCTCAGCAAAATTCTCTTTAAGAAATTGACTCATCCCTGATCAACGACATGTGCAGATAGAGGCACTAGACGAGCAAAGAGACAAAGAGAAAGATAACTTTAAAGTCTACCCCCAATAATTATCCCAAGCCTATGAAAACTTTGTCAAGCCTAGAGAGTTACAAGTGGGGGATTTGATCCTCCATTCATCCACTCATCACCTCCACAACATGTCAGCATCAAAGTTCAAACCCAATTGAGAAGCTCCCTTTGTAGTGAGGGGTATAGGAAAGTAAGGGTACTGCCGGATATCGGAGCCGAAGAGTGAGTGTCTCCAATCCATCAATAGAAAATGGCTAAAGAGATACTATGCCTAGTTTTATTAAAGTTCATTTTTGTAAAAGAATTTGAGCGACTGGATCTAATACTAGAAAAGTTCTTCTTTTTATGACACCCCGACAAATTAAATACCGGGTAGCTACTCCTTTATTAAATTAAATCAAAATGCCAAGTTGGCTCAGTTAATAACATCACTGTCGAAAACATTTTATCATTACTAACCACCTAGTATTTAAAAAGTAAGTTGTCAAATTTTAATTAAAGTCTAATTAACATGCAGTAAAAGATTTAAAGCAAGAATAATATCACCTTTCACCATAACGAAATAATAGAATAACCATCACATGATATAAGTAAATCCGGAGGAAAAACTCCTCACAAAAAATCCCACAACTGAAATAAGTAACAAAACACTGAATACTGAATTAATACATGCCAAAGTCTGAAAAACTGAAATGGAAATGTCTCTAATAGAATTTGGGCAACATGCCCTACAACTGAGGAATACTGAACATGGAATCCAAATGATAGAAGCGTCTAAAAGAAAATCCATGTAACTTCCACAAACAGCTACAGCTCGTCATCGGAATGAGAATCCTATGCGTGGTGTCCTTGTGGCTGGGCACCTAAAATTATTTTACAAGAAAATAGATTTGAAAGCAAACGGGTCAGAGCCCGAATGTGGAGATATTTTAAAAACCTGCAAGTGCTTTAAAAACATTTAAAACATTAAATTCAGAGTACATGTTAGGACGTGCACTCACATGAAATTCTCACCTCTCGTCTAACTATGCACTCCTAACGTAAGCACCCATCTAAAATGACACAAACCCCTAGCTAAGTGACATCATATCTAGCTAGACTGCCATAGGTTCTACCCTTATTACTCGATTCCCATTAACATTATAACGATTGCAATTAAATAGGGGGCTTAACGTAAATTCAGGTTCTCATATAAAAGTAATACAACTCATTATAGATTATACATTTTATGTTATTCCACAGTTATACACACGATACCAAATGAAAGTTCCCATTTTATTAAGTGTATATTTTCCACAACATAAATATACAATATAAGCACCCCGAGACTAAGCTGCGGTGCACACATACTCTGCTATCCATCCCGGTACATCATGTACATAAGGAATCACATATTCCGAATCTCTCAGGAATAGTTCAGATAACACAAATCACAAATAGTGGAGGCGAACACAGTCACATCACATGGGTCACGCACATACCTACGCTCCCACGATCAGCAGACTTATTAACATCCCAATAAGTCCTTCTCTGACCTATGTTCTCGAGGTACCAGTCTAAATCCCCCCCGTAGGCACACAAGGATTAGAGGGTCCTAAGCGAACGCAAACCTCCCGTGATAGAGAGTATGGTAGGTATGTCATACACACAAATCATATATCAATACTAAGTAATCACGCATCTTAGTAATCACCGTAGTTTAATTGTAGTACTTATCCCATTCTCGTACCATTTTATAATTTATACAATTTATATACTTCCGGTTCATAATCATACACGCCATAATTTATTCTCACATCGTAGTAGGCACTCACGTCTCGACTCAAGTGTCTATTTGATTCATTCCACAATTATAATTTACTCCTCATTATATCCCAAATGTCCCAAGTATACCAATACATCATCAAAGGAATGTTATCTCTATCCTCGAACAAGTTTACGGGACTCCCAAAATCAAAACAGGCCAAAAAGGCCTAAACTGCCAGCTCGTTAGAAGTCTCGTTCGAACGAGGCTGTTCGAACGAGATTCAGTTCGTTCGAACGAACTGTACCTTCTAACGAAATCTCGTTCGAACGAAGGTATCGAACAAAATTTCCCCTCGTTAGAAGCAACTGGTCAATTCGTTAGAAGCTCGTTCGAACGAGCTCGTTCGAATGACCTAGGAAGGCCTTCTAACGAACGACCAGTTTCGTGCCCAGAATTTCTACTTTCATTTTTCACCAATTTCTACTCCTCAATTCTCCTCTAAAATTCGTTCCAACAATGTTTTAAGGTCTCTAATCAATCCTAAACATATTATAATCACATATTAACGTGTTTTAAAGGATTAATTCGTCCTAATCATCATTAAATCACAAGTCTCTACACTTTTCCCCAATTTATTTTAAGAACATAAACCCTAAAATTTTAAGTCTTTAATTTATCCAATTAAATCCGTTTTTGTTTCTTGCAAGATATATCAACATCAGATTAGTCCTCTAAATACGATTCTACATGCAATCCTTTCCTCAAAATATAGTATTCTAATTCCAAACTCATGGGTTTTTCATTAACTTTCAAGAACAAATGTTAATCTTAGAATTATCTAACATGGAAGAAACATTCTCTGAATTAAACGGAATTAAATCACTTGCCTTGATTTAATCTCTGATCTTGATGACGATTTGATGAGGTTCTCTCTCTCTCTCTCTGCAAAATTCTCCTCTTTCTCTCCCTCTCTAAGCTTTCTTCTCCAATGGCTATGGTGGCTAGGGTTTGTTTTGGGAAAAATTAGAAACCTAATTCTAATAACCTACGTAGCCTATTAGGTTAAAATGATTTGGTTAGTGGTTTAGTGGGTCAAATCCACATCAGATATAATTTTCTAATTTTCGTCACTTTTAATTCTCAAAAATGCAAAATTACCAAAGTACCCCTATATGTTGCCGGTATGGCCTAAAAATACCCCGGGACCCAAACTAAACCCCCGGCTAGTGTTTTCTGACTATCTCGACCCTTCCGGACGCATTGGCGCACTCAAAACGACCATACGGTTAATAGAATTTAATTTCACTTTTATAATTAAAATAATTATATCCTGACGCGACTATCTCATGCGTCCCAATAAAATGTCCGAATTGCCGTATATCAATCTCACGACAAATTTCATAATTTAATATTCACATAACATCATATATACTCAATATAGTCAAATACCAACTCACATCTCGCTAGTATTTTATCCGGATTAATTCCCAATTAATTCTCATTTAATTAATTAATCCCAAAAATAAATATCGCCAAAAATACGGGGTATTACATACTTCCCCCCTAATAACAGAATTTCATCCCGAAATTCGGAACTAGAAAGTACCTGATAAAAACAACTCTGGATAACGTTCGCGCATCTCATCCTCGCGTTCCCATGTGGACTCCTCGACATTGTGATGTCGCCACTGAACACGCACTAACGGAACTATCTTTGACCGCAGCTTCCTCTCACTTCGGTCCAAAATAGCAATCGGCCCCTCCTCGTAGGAGCTATCAGGCTGTAGATCAATCTCCTCCAAAGCGATGTGAGAATAAGCCAAATCGTCCCTGAGATATTTCCTTAGCGAGGAAATATGAAACACATCGTGAATCCGGTGTAAATGTTTTGGTAACCCGAGTCTATACGCAACTGGTCCAATTCGCTCAATAATAGGAAACGGCCCCACATACCTCGGTGCCAACATCCCCTTCTTCCAGAAATGCATAATCCCCTTCATAGGAGATACTCTGAGCAAAACCTGGTCCCCCACTTGGAACTCCCTGAAAGATCTCTTCGCATCAGCATAACTCTTCTGCCGGTCTTGAGCTACCCGAATGCGACTCCGAATCAACTCAATCCTTGCCGAAGTATCCAGAATCACTTCCGACCCAAGTAGTTTGTTGTCCCCCACCTCTAACCAACATGCTGGGGAACGACAAGGCCTACCGTACAACGCCTCAAACGGAGCCATGCCAATAGTGAACTGGTAGGAGTTATTATAAGCAAACTCTACCAGTGGAAGGTATTTCTCACATCCACCTCCAAAGTCAATAATGCACATGCGTAGCATGTCCTCCAACATCTGATTTGTGCGCTCGATTTGCCCATCGGTCTACGGATGATAAGCCGTACTCAACCGCAATTCCGTGCCCACGGCCTCCTGGAAACTCTCCCAAAACCGCGAAACAAATATCTTGTCTCTGTCAGACACGATATTTAGGGGCACACCGTGAAGTCTCACAATCTCTGAAATGAAGAGCTGGGCATACTGTCCCGTAGTGTAGTCAGTCCTTACGGGTAAAAAGTGAGCGACTTTGGACAACCTGTCCACAATTACCCAAACGGAGTCGTGACCCCTCTGCGACGTAGGCAACCCCGTGATAAAGTCCATGGATATGCTCTCCCACATCCACCTCGGAACCTCCAACGGCTGTAGAAGTCCTGTCGGTCTCTGATGATCCACTTTTACTAGCTGACAAGTGGTGCATTTCGAAACAAACACAGCGATATCTATCTTCATACCGCTCCACCAATACTGGCGTCTCATGTCTTGGTACATTTTTTCCCCTCCGGGATGTACCGCGAACCGTGAGCCGTGCGACTCTTCCATCACCTCGTGTCGCAATTCCTCCCCTTTCGGAACCACCAATCTCCCATTGAAGCGTAATCCCCCATCTGAGCTAACGGTATAGGACTCGGCTCCCTCTGCTAGTAATCGAACTATCTGCTCCTGACAGAATGAGTCATTAGCCTGTGCCCGTACTACCTTCATGACAATCTGCGATGTAACGGTCATCACAGACATGAAAGATTGGGCCATTGCATCCTGGTGTCCCAACTCCTTCCACTTTGCCTTCCACACCCCTGCCACCTCATCTGCTGGCCTACGGCTCAACGCGTGTGCTACCAAGTTATCCTTACCCGGGTGATACTGGATATCGAACTGGTAGTCCTTCACAAACTCAAGCCACCTCCTTTGCCGCATGTTCAACTCCTTCTGCGTGAACAGGTACTGTAGGGACTTGTGGTCCGTGAACAATTGGAACTTCTCCCCCAAAAGATAGTGCCTCCAAATTCGTAGGGCAAATACCACTGCCGCCAACTCCAAATCATGTGTGGGTTAATTCTTCTCATGAGGCTTAAGCTTACAGGAATCATAATTTATGGCATATCTCTCCTGCTGCAATACACCTCCAAGTTCTTGCAAAGACACATCAGTGTAAACCAAATACTCAACTCCCGGTCTCGGCAATGCTAACACAGGTGCTGAGGTCAATTTGTCCTTCAATTCATCGAATGCCAACTGACAGGCATCACTCCAGATGAATGGCACACCCTTACGAGTCAGATGTGTCAAAGGACCTGCTATCTTCGAGAAACCCCGAATAAACCTCCTGTAGTATCCTGATAGACCCAAAAAACTACGAATCTCGGTTGGTGTCATGGGCTGTCCCCACTCCCTCACCGTGGATACCTTCCCCGGATCAACAGATATTCCCCGGTCGGAAATAATATGTCCCAAAAACTGGACCTCCTTCAGCCAAAACCCGCATTTCTCATACTTTGCATACAACTCGTTCTGATGTAGTGTCTGCAAAACTTGCCTCAAGTGTTCGGCGTGCTCCTCCTCTGTCTGGGAGTAAACCAGAATATCATCGATGAAGACAATGACAAACTGATCTAGGAAATCCCTGAACACTCTGTTCATCAAGTCCATAAACACTGCTGGAGCGTTGGTCAAACCAAAAGGCATAACCCGAAACTCGTAAGAACCATATCTCGACAAGAACGCAGTCTTCGAGACATCCTCCTCCCTGATATGCAACTGATGGTATCCCGATCTCAAATTAATCTTCGAGAAAAAAGAAGCTCCTCTCAACTGGTCGAATAAGTCATCGATTCGAGGCAACGGATACTTATTCCGTATCGTGACCTTATTCAACTCTCGGTAGTCCACACACAATCTTAGCGAACCATACCTCTTCTTCACAAACAAAACTGGAGTGCCCCAAGGTGAGGTACTCCTGCGAATAAAGCCCTGACCTAACAGCTGCTCTATCTGATCTCGTAGCTCTCGCATCTCTGCCGGAGCCATCTGGTATGGTGCGCGTGCTATAGGTCTCGTATCTGGCAATAGGTCTATAACAAAGTCTATCTATCGACTGGGGGGTAGGCCTGGTATCTCCTGAAACACATCCGAATACTCCCTGACAACTGGGATCGAATATAAAGGAATCACAACCTCCTTAGAGGTATCCTCCTCTAGGTAATACAAATGAGCGGTCGAGCCTCCCTCTGGGTGAGGCATCGCCACTACAAGCATCTCTTGCCCCGGAATGGCAAAAATAATGCTCCCACCGAAGCAGTCAATCATGGCTCTATAATCAGCGAGCCAATCCATACCGATAATCACATCGTGAACATGCATATCTAATAGCAACATATCTGCAGGTAATACCAGACTACCAATCTCTACCCCCACTCCCCGGCATATAAAGAAAATAAGTGACCCATTCCCCAATGGTGAGTCGACACACGTCACTGTGCTCTCCGTTGTGGCTAACAACCCTAAAGCCTTCACAAAATGTGTAGCTATAAAACAATGTGTAGCCCCCGTATCAGACAATACCCGACCCATAGTTCCATGGATAGGAAACGTACCCTCAATCGCGGGCGGTGCCTGTGGAACTGCTGCCTGGTGGACGTTATAGACACGTCCATACTGTAGCTGCCCCTGCTGAGCTGGGACTGCTTGAATGGGTGGCAATGCTGCCATCTATGGCGGTGCGGGGAGAGCGGCGGGAAACATAGGCCTCTGCGGCTCCTGGCGAGCACCCTCCTGCTGCTGCTGTGGGGACCTGCCCCTATCAGGACAATCGTGTCGTTTAAGGACAGTCTGCCCTGCTGTCCCCGGCCCTGGTGGCCGTTACCGTTCCTCCCTTGGCCCTACTGGCCCTGCTGAAACTGCTGCCCATTCTACCCCTGTTGGCCCTGATGGCCGTTTGGACCCTGATGGCCCTGACGAAAACCTCCATGTTCGTGCCTGTAATTCCCAGATCTGAACCTCTTCTGATCCCCCTGCTGGGAACTTTGCTCACCCTGTCTCTGCCCCTGAACAGATTGTGCCCCACCGGCACCATGTCCTCCAGTCCTGCCCTGATGGCTAGACTCTCCTGATCTCTTGCCCTCAGCCATATGAAAGCGGTGATCCTGGCAGTGTAACAAAGCAACATTAACCACATCAGAATAAGTGGCCAACGAAAGGTTCCCTAACAGATGCTGACGGATCCTCCATGTCAACCCGTCGGTGAATTTCTCAATCTTTTTCTTTTCTGTCGGTATCTCATCCGGAACGATATTCAACAGATTCGTGAACTCGGCCTCATACTCGGCCACGGTTTTACCCTCTTGCTTCAGATTCATCAGTTTCCTCCTCATTTCTGTGTGAACAGCTGACGGAAAGTACTTGCGGTCGAACCGCACCCAAAAGTCCTGAATAGTGAGAGTATCCCTCTCCTCCACGGTGGTAATAGACTCCCACCACTGCAGTGCAGATCCAACTAGCTTGAAAGTAGCTAGCACCTGCTTCTGAACGTCCGTGCACTCATACATCCTCAAGTGCCTCTGCATATCCTTCCTCCACTGGCTCGAGACTACCACATCTGAGCTACCTGCAAACTCTGGCGGATGCGCTTTCTGAAAAGCGTCACGTACACGTTCCCAAGCAGACGGGAATGCATTTTCCTGTACTGGCGCGGCAACCGGCGCCTGAGGTGGTGCCTGCTGAACTACGGCAATTGCGGCATTTACAGCTTGGGCTACAATGGCTGCAACCTCAGCGGCGTTCATCATGCCCTGAACTGGAGCGGGCTGGGGTTCTGGCGTTGCATCCCTGGGAACTCGTCGTGCACGTCGTGGAGGCATCTGAAATAAGAATAAAGTTTATAAGTTCACAGTTTATAAACTTAAAATAGCTGAAGAACGAATCATACACAAAAAGAGTACAACAGTCCTAAAATATAGGGCTCTATATCAAAGAAAACTTAGCGGAAACATAATAGCCGTACAGATCCTAAAGGACACTATAACCTGATGCTCTGATACCACCTGTGACACCCCGACAAATTAAATACCGGGTAGCTACTCCTTTATTAAATTAAATCAAAATGCCAAGTTGGCTCAGTTAATAACATCACTGTCGAAAACATTTTATCATTACTAACCACCTAGTATTTAAAAAGTAAGTTATCAAATTTTAATTAAAGTCTGATTAACATGCAGTAAAAGATTTAAAGCAAGAATAATATCACCATTCACCATAACGAAATAATAGAATAACCATCACATGATATAAGTAAATCCGGAGGAAAAACTCCTCACAACAAATCCCACAACTGAAATAAGTAACGAAACACTGAATACTGAATTAATACATGCCAAAGTCTAAAAAACTGAAATGGAAATGTCTCTAATAGAATTTGGGCAACATGCCCTACAACTGAGGAATACTGAACATGGAATCCAAATGATAGAAGCGTCTAAAAGAAAATCCCTGTAACTTCCACAAAAAGCTACAGCTCGTCATCGGAATGAGAATCCTATGCGTGGTGTCCTTGTGGCTGGGCACCTAAAATGGTTTTACAAGAAAATAGATTTGAAAGGAAACGGGTCAGAGCCCGAATGTGGAGATATTTTAAAAACCTGCAAGTTCTTTAAAAACATTTAAAACATTAAATGCAGAGTACATGTTAGGACGTGCACTCACATGAAATGCTCACCTCTCGTCTAACTGTGCACTCCTAACGTAAGCACCCATCTAAAATGACACAAACCCCTAGCTAAGTGACATCATATCTAGCTAGACTGTCATAGGTTCTACCATTATTACTCGATTCCCATTAACATTATAACGATCGCAATTAAATAGGGGGCTTAACGTAAATTCAGGTTCTCATATAAAAGTAATACAACTCATTATAGATTATCCCTTTTATGTTATTCCATAGTTATACACACGATACCATATGAAATTTCCCATTTTATTAAGTGTATATTTTCCACAACATAAATATACAATATAAGCACCCCGAGACTAAGCTGCGGTGCACACATACTCTGCTATACATCCCGGTACATCATGTACATAAGGAATCACGTATTCCGAATCTCTCAGGAATAGTTCAGATAACACGAATCACAAACAGTGGAGGCGAACACAGTCACATCACATGGGTCACGCACATACCTACGCTCCCACGATCAGCAGACTTATTAACATCCCAATAAGTCCTTCTTTGACCTATGTTCTCGAGGTACCAGTCTAAATCCCCCCCGTAGGCACTCAAGGATTAGAGGGTCCTAAGGGAACGCAAACCTACCGTGATAGCAAGTATGGTAGGTATGTCATACACACAAATCATATATCAATACTAAGTAAACACGCATCTTAGTAATCACCGTAGTTTAATTATAGTACTTATCGCATTCTCGTACCATTTTATCATTTATACAATTTATATACTTCCGGTTCATAATCATACACACCATAATTTATTCTCACGTCGTAGTAGGCACTCACGTCTCGACTCAAGTTTCTTTTTGAATCGTTCCATAATTATAATTTACTCCTCATTATATCCCAAATATCCCAACTATACCAATACATCATCAAAGGAATGTTATCTCTATCCTCGAACAAGTTTACGGGACTCCCAAAATCAAAACAGGCCAAAAAGGCCTAAACTGCCAGCTCGTTAGAAGTCTCGTTCGAACGAGGCTGTTCGAACGAGATTCAGTTCGTTCGAACGAACTGTACCTTCTAACGACATCTCGTTCGAACGAAGGTATCGAACGAAATTTCCCCTCGTTAGAAGAAACTGTTCAATTCGTTAGAAGCTCATTCGAACAAGCTCGTTCGAACGACCTGGGAAGGTCTTCTAACGAACGACCAGTTTCGTGCCCAGAATTTCTACTTTCGTTTTCACCAATTTCTACTCCTCAATTCTCCTCTAAAATTCGTCCCAACAATGTTTTAAGGTCTCTAATCAATCCTAAACATATTATAATCACATATTAACGTGTTTTAAAGGATTAATTCGTCCTAATCATCATTAAATCACAAGTCTCTACACTTTTCCCCAATTTATTTCAAGAACATAAACCCTAAAATTTTAAGTCTTTAATTTATCCAATTAAATCCGTTTTTGTTTCTTGCAAGATATATCAACATCAGATTAGTCCTCTAAATACGATTCTACATGCAATCCTTTCCTCAAAAAATAGTATTCTAATTCCAAACTCATGGGTTATTCATTAACTTTCAAGAACAAATGTAAATCTTAGAATTATCTAACATGGAAGAAACATTCTCTGAATTAAACGGAATTAAATCACTTGCCTTGATTTAATCTCTGATCTTGATGACGATTTGATGAGGTTCTCTCTCTCTCTCTCTCTGCAAAATTCTCCTCTTTCTCTCCCTCTCTAAGCTTTCTTCTCCAATGGCTATGGTGGCTAGGGTTTGTTTTGGGAAAAATTAGAAACCTAATTCTAATAACCTACGTAGCCTATTAGGTTAAAATGAGTTGGTTAGTGGTTTAGTGGGTCAAATCCACATCAGATATAATTTTCTAATTTTCGTCACTTTTAATTCTCAAAAATACAAAATTACCAAACTACCCCTATATGTTGCCGGTATGGCCTAAAAATACCCCGGGACCCAAACTAACCCCCCCGCTAGTGTTTTCTGACTATCTCGACCCTTCCGGACGCATTGGTGCACTCAAAACGACCATACGGTTAATAGAATTTAATTTCACTTTTATAATTAAAATAATTATATCCTGACGCGACTATCTCACGCGTCCCAATAAAATGTCCGAATTGCCGTATATCAATCTCACGATAAATTTCATAATTCAATATTCACATATCATCATATATACTCAATATAGTCAAATACCAACTCACATCTCGCTAGTATTTTATCCGGATTAATTCCCAATTAATCTGTGACACCCCGCCTAATTAATCCCGGGTGATCTGTCCTAAATCAAGTTAGAACAGGATTCTCATTTGGTCCATTCTTAGCATCATTGTCGTCATATTAAATTACTAACCACCTAAGTGAGAGAAATAGGCTGGTGCCATTTATATATCTTTCATTATTTAAACAACAAAAACCCATGCGAAAAATAAAACTATATAACAAACACAGATAACTAAATTAATCATTCACAAGTAAAAATATAATTGACCGAATAAACCAACGGTCCAAGTAATAAATCCCATAAAGACAAGAATAAACTCCCAACAAGTCTAATACAAATAAATGGAAAGTGAGCAACATGCTCGAATGCTAATCATGAACTTCTACATTAAGAATGAAGAATGAGGCGTCTATCAAAACCCCGCAACATCCACATATGCTGCAGCAACGGATCCCTGGAATATAGTCAAGGCTGGCGTCCCTGTGGTTGGACAGCTAAAAGGGTTTTTAAAAGTTTTTATAGCAAGGGTTAGTACCCAAAACATTTGAAAAACATTTAACAAATGATTAACTTGCAGTAATAAATAAATATGCATGTTCTTCATATTTTTAGTTAGTATCGCACTCTCTTGAGGACTTCCTTACCCTTCCTCTAATGTTCACTACTAACGCTTTAATTAAATTACCTAGTTATTCATCTCATGACTAGATAATTAACAAAGTTCCTTTATACCCACCCTACTCTAACTGAGTATGTAGTGATTATGATTTTTAAGTTATTAGTAACATCAACTTAACTAAATCATTTCCCTTTTTATATTCATATAACTTCTACACTTGTTATACATGTGAAATAACTCACTTTTCATTTATAACCCGTATATAATTAATTATCTAATTATATACTTATAATCATATTTCAACATTCACAATCATACTGTAATATATATAACAACTTGCATCCTCCCGAGCAAAATACTCCCGGAATGTAAATTCTATAAAGTGCTATCCCACTAGGTACAATCACATAGCCTAGATATCCCAAGTCAGAATTTTCACACCAACTTGATAAAAATAAATAATTGGAGGCGGTCATATTCCTTCCCTGAAAGTGAGATGTCCCTCACCCATATAACGGACGCTATGACCTCGGGAATATACTCACCCTACTCCTCAAGCTAGGGGATTGATCCACGACGCGCAACCTCCCCCTATAGCACTATAGTATAAAATATCTAATCACTGATATTAATTGTGCACACCATATATATATATATACTATCGCCTCCGTATATATAAATATAAAAGTCCCGGCTATACCGTTCGCTAAATCCGTAACATAAGCCTATTAAAATTATTAAGAGTTTATGGTCCAACTCTAAATATTAATTAAATTTCACCTTAATTAATTAAGTTATTTTATGGATGATTTTTACAAGAGCTACCACAGCAACGACCATGGATGATTTTGGCAGCATAGGTTACTGAAATAGTAGCACAGGCAGTTGGAGCAACAATGGTCACAACGACAAGGTACTTTCTACGAAATCAGCCAGAAGTGTTAGTGGCGTCAGATGTTCAGACTCACGCAGGGTCGTCGGGGTGGAAACAATAAAGAGAGGTTATTTTAGCGGGAACCCACCAGAGTTGCGAGGGGGTTCAGGTATAGTACTAGCGTGTCAAGGAAGAGAGGATCCAGCGTCACCTACGCATAGGAGGTTGCGATGGGGTGCGAAAGTAAATGCTAACCACTTGTAGTTAGTGGCAGCGATGCTACAGTGGTGGGAGTCGATCACCACAAGTTGAGGAAAGGAACACACTAGCTACTGCAGAGTTTTGGGTGCAATTCGACCGCAAGTATTTTCCTTCAACGGTCGAGATCGAAATGAGGAGAAAATTTTGTGAGGAGACTCAAAGGGAGACCATTCAGTGGTCGATTACGAGGAAGATTTCACACATTGGCAATTTTTTAACCGGATGAGGTAAGCAAGGAAAAGAAAAAGGAAGCAAAGTTTATGGATGAGTTAATCTGGAGAATCAGACAACGTTTAATTGATAAATTCCACATTAGTAGGTTATACTGATGTCATTAACGCAACACTCTGGCACTTTTGGGAATATCACTTCCACGCGAAAGAAAACGGGAAGGGAGTGGGAATTAGGCAGTCAAATGAGGCATAAGGGAACAATACCAGTGGGGTATCCCAGCAGCAGACTGAGAGAGATCAGGGGCAGGATTTCCAACAGGGAAATCATGCAAAACGATCTAGAACTGGAGGCTATTGGCGGGATGGCCAGGAATTCCAACAAGGTTGGCATGAAAGGGATCAGTGGCAGGGTGAACATGTTAGAAAGTGTTTCGTTTGTGGGAAAAGTGAGACACATGAAGAGATATTGCCTTAAGCGAGGCAGGGGTCAACTACAGGACGAGGTCCTAGATGTACAACCACTAAAGAAAAATCACGGGTGCATTCGGGCAGGGAGAAGCTGCTTCGGAAATCGAGAACCAGCCGTTGCAGTTGGAGTATAAAAGTAATTATTTTACCCTAGGGGAATGGGGTATATTGTTGAGTTACAAAGAGGATGTCATAGTATAAGACTTATTTTTCACTAGAGTTCGCAGGTGAGTCGAACTTAGTGGGTGCATTGGCGGTAGCAGCCATAACATATGGGTAAACTTTCCGTAGGGTAGCGGAGTTCCTTAGTGTTCCTCATGGGAGAGTGGAGGCGTACACTGAGTGATTGGTTGAATTATGCGAGGAATTACTACTTTCGAGAATTATGGGAGTAGGACTGATAATACTTTTTAAACATCGGCTGGATAGCGATGGAACTTAAATATTGTGGATAGTGGAGTTAAATTTTGGTGTCCGCGACACCAGGGTATGGTTGGTACTAGGTATCACCGGAGAGGGCGTATAGCCTATATATAGGTGGGTGTATATATTGTATTACGTGGTGCAATAGCACGTAATGAGGTTTTGTGTTCTCACATTTTATCCCAGTAAGTGGGGATGTTTACTGAAGTGAATCAGGGTGGTTAACTTAATTTTTGAGCGGAGAGAGATAGCTAGGGGTTTATTTTGCGCAAGGACTAGTGATAGTAAGGGCGCGGTATTATGTTGTCTTTGGTAACATAAGGGTAAGGGCGTATATACTTTTGTGTTGAGAGATAAGTATTTATGGGGAGATGTTTGGACGTTGCACATGGGTTGAGTACCCGGGCAGTAAATATATATGTATAAATATATGTAATATGACTATGGGTTCGAAGTTATATTATGGGTTACGACTAGCACAGTCGGGTAACTTTCGTGCGGTAGAGTGCGGGGATAGGGTGTATGGGCACTCGGATTAATTAAGGAAAATTTTGTGCAGTTAAGCACGGGTATAGGGTATATGGGCGCCCTGGTAAAGTTAAATGCATACTTGTGTAACGCATGGTTAGAATCGAATGGGATAGATATAGCGGGCTTGGAGGCATTTGACTAGTGAGTACTATGTGAATACTGGAACACTAGGTTTATCTTAATTTCAAGGACGAAATTCCTTTGTAAGGGGGGAAGTATGTAACACCCCGTATTTTTGTGCATTTAATATTTAATTAATTCAGGATTTTAAATTACTGGTGTGTTGTAATTTTAATTGAATTAATTATGGCAATATATATATATATTTAAATATTAATCGGGGAGTGAATGGTTAATGTTTAGGAAAATTTATTTACTAAGTGAATAATATTAACTTAATTACGTCATTCCGAGTATTAATGACGAGGTTCCAGCCGGGAGTCGGTATAGACTTAATGGGGTGTGAGATAAGGATTTTTATAAATTAATTCGGATGCCAATTCTGAGTGCGCGGTTGAGTCTGGATGGGTCGAGATAGTCAGAAAAGAGTACCCGGGGGTAGTAATTGGGTCTCGGGGTATATTTGGCCATAGCCGGGCCCACACGGAGTGAGTTGGGCCACTTTAATTAAGCCCATTAGGTGAAAAACGGGATTAAGGGTTTTTAACCTAATGGGAGATTAGGAAATCAGCAGCCAACACAACTCCAAACCTAGGGTTTGAGAGGGGATTTGGGGGAAAGCAAATCAAGAACAAATTGGGAGCTTTTGGAGCCAAATTGAGGGACTCCGCCAACGGAATCAGACACTACGAACACTTTCAGGCAAGTGGTTAACTATTTTTGATTCTTAAAGCATGATAATCAATTTATATTATAGTGATGTGGGTATGAAAATCCGTTTTTGGGTGTAAATCCGTTTTTGGGTGTAAATGGGTACAAAATGGGTTTTTGTTTTTGAAATACTTGAATGAGATTCAAAGTAAGATTTAGATGGGTGATTGAAATCTGAATATGTATTTATGATTTGAATGAGAAATTCAGAATATAAAATAGTGGAAATCGAATATGAAAATTGGGATTTAAAAACAGATAATTAAATTTTAGTGAGAAAGACCCATTTCGAAAATTAAGAGATAATTAGAGGGGTTGATTAGCTTAATGATCTCAATGATGAGTAGGATGTAGATTGACCATGTGTAGAGGATGGGATGATGTGATTAGAGGTAAATTATGGTTTAAAAACCTTGAAATTCGTTAATGGTGGAAAACAGGGGGGAAGAAGAGCTGTAACGAAGGGGTCGATCGATCGATCGGGGGCATCGATCGATCGATGATAGGAAATTCTGGGCAGTTCGGCCAGATTATTATATAAGAGGAAAATTATTAAAAGTTAAGTTTCATACATTAATAAGTGATAGATAATTGTGAAACAAATATTCCTAGCAATTATGGGAGAAAGTAATTGGGATTAGGATGAATTTATGTGGGACATTAAATGGATGAAATTTGAGAAATTTTATTCCAAAATAGTGAGGTACGGATCAAGTGAGTGAATCCGGGTATATTGGTCAAGCGACCCTAAGGTAGTGAATTAAGTTTGGAGATAAACTAAATAATTTTGAGTCGGAATATAGACTCGGGTGAATATTGAATTATGGACCAAGTGGGCGAGTCCGGGTATGTTGGTTATGTGACACCAAAGTATTAAATTAATTATTAAGAGAGAGTAATTAATTTGGAGTCGGAACATAGATTCGGGAAAATATTAAAATAATAAGAGTGTATTAATTAATTTGATTAGAGTCGGTTTGTAGACTCGGGTAGGATTAAACTAATGGATGGGATAATTAGTTTTATCAGAATCGGATTGTAGACTAGTGAAGGGGTACTTATTAATTAATGTGATAATTAATTATATTAGAGTCGGACCACATACTCAGAATTTGGGTTAATTAATTTAAGTGTAAATTAATTGTATTAGAGTCGAACCACAGACTCGGATTGGTATTAAATTAATATGAGTGTTAATTAATTTAATTAGAGTCGGGCGATAGACTCGGAGAAAGTATTATATTAATTGAGGTGTGAATTAATTTAATTAGAGTCGGGCGATAGACTCGGGGAAAGTATTATATTAATTGAGGTGTGAATTAATTATAATTAGAGTCGGGCGATAGACTCGGGGAAAGTATTATATTAATTGAGGTGTGAATTAATTATATTAGAGTTGGACCATAGACTCGGGAAGAGGATAAATTATTAAGTGAGAAAATTAATTACATTGACTCGGACCATAGACTCAGGAAATTTCAGGCAGTGTACGGAATTTTGAGTATACGGTAAAGCCGGAGTTTATATTATATATATATACGGTGTCGTGATAGTATATATATACGTGTATTTATTTTGCGTTACTAAATATCAGTGACTAGATATTCATTAAATTTATATACTCTAATGCTATCAAGGGAGGTTGCGCGATGTGGGTGAATCCTCTAGCTTGAGGAGTAGGGCGAGTATATCCCCAGGTCATAGCGTCCGGTATATATGGGTGAGGGATTTATCTCACTTTCAGGGAAGGAATATGATCGTCTCCATTTCGTATATTTTGGTCCAAGTTGGTGAGCGATTCTAACTTGGGGAAAACCATGTTTTGTGAGCACACCTAGTGAGATAGCATTCTAGAGGGAATCATCCGGTGAGGGTATACTCGGAAGGATGGATACGCGTATGATATATGTGTGGATGTTAGTAAAGGTACGTATAATATGGTAGTAAATATTATATGTAGGTGATAATACAGTGCGTGATGTATTTACCTTATATAACTCGGGTTACAGTTATATGTTGTTAATTAATGAGGAATTAATTAAGTTAATCATTTGTGGGAATAATACAGTGTGTGATGTAATTACTTTATATAACTTGTGACACGATTATATGCTGCTATTTAAGAGGAATTAATTAAGTTAATTGTGAAATAACTTATAATTCAATAATCATTATACTCGGGTTAGAGTAGTATGGCAAGGGAAGGTTACCAGGACTAGTTGGACGGGGTAGTACAACTAGGTGGGGTTAAGGTAACCGGTAGGTGTGCACAATAGTGGAGGGGTGAGAATGTCCACAAGGGAGTGCGACACTAACTTAAATATGAAGCGCATTCATGCCTTTTAAATTACTGCAGTTAATTCACTTGCTAAATATTTTCAAAATGTTTTGGGTTCTAACCCTTGCTATAAAACTATTTTCAAAACCTTTTAGGTGTCCAGCCACAGGGACGCCAGTATTGATATTCTATTCTAGGGACACGGAGCTGCGGCATATGTGGATGCTAGCAGAAGTTTGGATTAGACGCATCATTCATTCATTCCTAGAGTAGGAATCTTGTATCAGTTTCAGTTTTATTTAGGGCTTGTCGCCCAGACTTCTCGGTACAGTTTTCAGATGTTGAATATTTGTATTTGGATTATTTCTTGGTGGCCGGTGATTTATTCGGCATGTTGTGTAATTATGATTCAGTTCTTTTTCATTCAGTTGTGTGAATGGTTTATATTTTTCCGCATGTATTGTTTTGTTTAATTAAAAAGTTAAAATTGGCACCAGTTTTTGGAATACTAGGTGGTTAGTAAGTTTTTAAAAAGTTTTCGACAGTGATGCTAAAGATGATCCAACTGGGATTCCTGTTTTAATTTGGTATAGGACTGATCACCCGGTATTTTATTAGGCGGCGTGTCACAGATGCTTAATTAATTAATCCCAAAAATAAATATCGCCAAAAATACGGGGTATTACACTTTTTTTTTTGTAAAAAAATGATAGAGCATCACCATCTTTTATATTGTACACAATACGAACGAAAATGAATAGCAACATTTTTTTGCTCATTGTATGGATGATTTTTTTTCATTTTGTTTACTTACCTTTTGTATGAGGTAGATGCACCAAAATAGTTTAGAATACTCCCTACTAGGCTAGAAAAGGGTCCAAGTGAAAAGATCATTGCTCATTATACTTGGGGTGGGAGGGGGGGTACATCCATCATAAGAGAAAAGTATATCGAGTAAAGTCCTTTCTGAAATAGCAGACAAAGGGTTTCATCCTTGTCATCAGACCAGTAGGAGGACATCCTCCAAGTAATAATTGAAAATTTTATGCATACATACATACATACATACATACATACGTATATATATATATATATAACAAGATTTATAACCTAGAGAGAAAGTTCCAACCTCTGTTCTAAAATAAAAGCTTTACTTAACTAGTTCTTAGAAATTGTGGAGAAACGGGGGCTATAGCCCCTGCTCTAATTTTTATAGGGAAAATGTTTCCTAAGAAAATCTCTGAAATAAGAACCCCGTAGAGGGGCAATGTTTCTATAAAAAAGAAATTATCTTTTTTATTGGTGAATTATATTAAAAATTTGTGGGAAAGAGATAGGCTAACACTTTTCTCCCAGTTATTCCCTAAGATATGAATGTGCATAATAAAATGCCCCTCAGTTAGAGGGGGTATCTCTAAAGTATATAATGTCTTGCTTAGATGCAAGTACCCCTCAGTATGAGGGGGCAGCTCTAGAAACATCATCTTGCACAGATAATCTGTAAGTACCCCACAGTTAAAGGGGGCAGCTCTAAAAAATATATATATTGGCTTGCTCAAATAATATGAAAGTACCCCGCAGTAAGAGGGGGAAGCTCTAGAAACATCAACTTTCTTAGATAACATGCAAGTACCCCACAGTTACAAGAGGCAGTTCTAAGAAAAATATTTCATATTAACTTTCTCATATTTATGCAAGTACCCAGTATACGAGGTGGTTAAAATAGACTAAATACTCATAGAAAATTAGAGCAAGTCATAGTACGCATGTATCAAAGTATAAACATAAGTAGAGAATGAATAGCATATTGGAATCCAACAAAAGTCATTTTTATAAATAACGCTAACAGTTCTTTACATGTGAAAAAGTATACAAAATGGGGTCTAGATAACAAGAGCACCTACCCACTAGATAAAATAAAAAATAAATCTTTCCAGGAGCGCATGTCCATTTAAGAAGAACCGGTATCCTCAACAAGTTTCTCCTCTAAGTTAGCCATCTGGGCATCATACTCCGCATCACCTGCCTCCAGCTTGGCTAGCTTGGCCTGGAGGGTCCGAATCTAAACCCGAATCTGAGTTGACTCAGCCTAATGTTACCTCACCCTGGCCTACTTAGATATATGAAGCTTTATCATCTTCCTAAAAGTGGACCCGATAAAATAACGAATGGAATCATCAATCCAGTCCAGCTGAAAGTGATAGCATCGTTGCAGATCTTGAAGAGCCTAGAGGACAGTGCAGTCATCTTAGTGGTCATATCTATTGGAAAAGTAGATAAAAAATCATGGAGATGGCTGGACAGGGCCTTCAGGTTACAGATCGTGAGACTGTTAATATTCAGGACGCTCTGAGATGTAAAGGTCTCAGGATGGTGCTCGAGAACCATCTCCAACACCTCCCGCTCATATGTACGGAACCTCGAGGGATGCTCTGAGTGCCACAACGCACTCATAAAAGATCATGGAGCCTCCACCTCGATATAATCATAGCTTGTATTCTGAGACTCAAGATGAGAAAGAGGGATAGAGGAATCCTCACCAAAACCAACATCACTTGTAGCCTCAGAACTCTGCTCAACCTCATCAGTTGCCTCAATAGGCTCATCGATAGGGTCCTGCAAATGGATAAACAAAAAATAGATAAAAAGATAATTCCTAAAGAGAGGAAGGATCAAGCAGTAGAATACCCATGCTCAAATTGAAATAAAGATTACGAAAGTCTCACCCCGTAGCCGAGAGGGGTTAGTATGCTGCTACCAAATCGAAGAGGCACTACAAGACCCTGAACACCAGCCAAATAGAAAATAGGCAGGAGTTAGAATTTCTCTTGTTAAGTTAAGAAGATAATAGATGGTAGCTTTAATAGACATAGATTAATTAGGTATGACAGTTTAATCCTCGGGGAGTGCGTAGTACAACACTCTCAGTATGTCCCGCAAAACAGGGGACGACGCCTCGCTAACCTGAAAATAAGGAAACAAGGGAGTGAGGATGAGCCCACCTACATAGTTAAAATCAGAAAGCAAGGGGAAATATAAAAGAGAGTATGGTATGAAAGCATGATACCTCTCTCGTCGCAGTTTCCCTTAGATGTTCCGCATTCATAGGAACAGATGTAGCGTTAACCTAAAAATAAGGAAACATGTTAGTGTCAGCAAAGCACTTGCATTGAAAATGCACGTTTAATAGGTATAAGTAGAACAAGTACCTACTCAGGAACTCTCCTCTGAGACCATGGCAAGAGACCCTGCAACAGCTTGAACAAGAATAATATTGATCTACAAGATAATAAAGTAATAGGGTGTCGATGTGAGTCAATGAAAAGAAAAATTATACATAGTATCACATGTTCTAGGCTAGTCTCCTCTGGGATTCTCACCAAAGCCTCCTCGTATGCAGAAACTGGTGGAGTACAAACCTGAGAGTTCAAATATAGGCCCGGCTAGTAAAGGGACCATAGCTATAGACATGTTAGGAGAAGCTCCAGAATGTTAATATATGTAACTAATCTGCAAGTATAGGTGCAAAGTCTAACGTACAATTGAAGATGCTCGTATGGAACTAGAAACAGGTCCATCAGATAAGTGGACTTCAGCCAAGCCAACTAAGGCAACCTCCCCTACAGAGGTTAAGAGGACACTCACTGGTGGTGACTTAAATGCTATCTCTGTGACCCTCATCACAAGCGCCATGGATGAAGAGGTCTCACTAATACCTCTCTACAAATAGATGACAGATATGAATAACTTCAAGTTTTTTATAGTAATAAAGAAAATATGCAGAAGGAAAGCACCGATAAGTTATAATAACAATCGATAGAGATGCTATAGCAATGCGTCCCACAGAGACAATAGATACGGTATCTTCGCCGATAATAGCAGGGTCTATTGAAGGGGGAACTGAAGAAATAATTGATGAAGTAGTAGCATCGGCCAACTGAAATCTCAACAAATAGAGACAAAGTATTAGGGCAAAGTCCCAATGATAAAGGAAAATGATTCAGGAGGTGAAGGATTCAAAATAGGCATACCTAAATTCCTTCTAAGGAATAAGGATGGAAGAGGGATGGTGTGGTGGTCGCAGCAGAAGTAGAGGCCTAACCATTACAAAGTTGTCAAAAAAACAAATAGGGATAAATAAAGAAACTGAGCCTAAGAGGAATAAGTAATACATGAGTGGTGGATCTAACCCATGTAACAGGATCATTGGAGGCAATAGTGAAAATCAGTTGAGAAGGTTTAGTATGGATGTGAGTCCTATTTCCCATTGGCATGAAGACCTGAGAGATATGAATCCGTACCGAAGGTGACAAACCTGGGGCAGTGCCTCCAATAAGTTGTGCTATTCCCCTAGTAGAGGAAGGGACACTGGAGGATAATCCATGTAATGAAGAAAGATAAAGGAAATAAAATTATATATAGAAAATAGATTTGAATAGAGAAAGATAATAGAGGTGACAAGTTTAAAATACCTCCGACAGTCCAATAGAAGAACCACCCACCGCAGATGAGGTGGGAAGTGAGGAAGTGCCGCTAAGAGAAACAGTCACCTGTGTATACAAAAGAGGAAGACTTTAAAAAGATATTTTTCAAAATGTGACAAGTCATAGAAAATATTCATAAGAGTTTATGATTACCTGTACCGAAGAGGATGACATAGAAGAAGTCCCCGTGATCATCAGGAACACTGAAGACAATTGCAAAAGTTAAATGAAATAACAGACCATATCAATAAAGTCGAAAATAAAAAATAATAATAACTGAGTAGGGAGGGAGTGAAAAACCTCTCTAGATAACCTCAAAGATGATACCAACATGGAGCTCCTCGCTCTAGGAAATAGCCCCTCGGGCAGGAGGCAGAGATGAACGATCAATCACCGAAATGAAAACTCCCTGTAAATGCCACAGAGATATTAAAAACAATTTACATATGAACTACGCAAATGTAAGTATACAATAAGTGGTACAAAAGAAGTTAAGAAAATAGACGTACAGCGGTTCAGTAGACAGTCTACGCATATTATAAATGCCCATTAGTTGGGCTGCTGGTCGATGGAGAATCTATAATGACGCCATCACTGCAAGACTCCCTCGAAACTGGTAACCAAGAAGAAGTATTAGGGTGTTGATTATCATAAGTATCAGTAATAGTCATCTCATTTAAATAAGAACCGCCATCAAAATAAGAGGGAGTGCTTCTATAAGCGACTAGTTCATATTCAATTGATAGAGTAGGGGAACCAATAAGTGAAACCTTGCGACAGTTAGTTTCACTAAGTAAAAAGGAGTAAAGTGTAGTACCTTCACCAATAAGAATATAAGTAACAACATGCGCTTCATTAGATAATCCCAGGGATTCATAGCCTGCTCTTGCACAGTCTAGTATGTCTCCTCCATTCCAAGGTCATCAATGTCAGACTCTTGGTACAGTACAGGAGGGGGAGCAACAACCCCATCACTGGTCTTCATCTTCGTCTTCTTCTTAATTTCCATGGTTCTTACGGGAAAGGTGGGGGTAAGGTCAGCAGAAGTAATGGTAGTAACAGTATCAATAAGGGAAGTAGTTATTGGTTTAAGTTTGGAAACATCCAAAACGAGATGCTTCATCTTTGAAGCAGCAGGGGCTATTTCTTTACCTTTTGACTTAGGCTTAGTAGGTTGAGGCTCAGGTTATTTAGAATAAATAAACTTATCGAGCAGGGGCTTCACCAAGATTGGAGTGACCTACTCAAGAGGAGCCTCATGGATAGTGCTTCGTTGCCACAATAAGTTTTATATCCTTTTACGTACATTCCTGTCACTGTTGGTAATCTTTGGGGAAATAATTGTATGGGGGTCTTCCCTCACACAATTTCAATAAGGAGGCCATGTCTCTGCCAGAAGGTAAACCACGAACGAGTGAAAGAAAGAAAGTAATTTTAAGAAGTCACAAATAAATTTCCCAGATGGCTAACTCTATGAACCACCCCCGCAAATGTAAAATTGGCAAAGGCCTTAAGGTATAGCTCGAAGTGGGAGGTGCTTGAAAGATAAACAATAGAGTGAACCCAATGATCATAGCTAAATTTCTTAATCACTATCTTATAATGGTAAAAGTCCACACCTTGTCCTTGGTCAGTCAAGGAAGGCAAGGTGCATGGTAGAAGCATAATAGTTACAGAGATTTGGGGGAAAGTGAAAAAAGACTCAGCATCAGCAGGGTAATAAAAGGTGCCCCTAGAAGTAGAGAAGGAGTTCCAAGTAAAAAAACCACCAACTGTCTTGCAGTAAGGCCTGAAGGATTCCTCATCAATGTTATCTATTAAAGACCCTAAAGAAGCCTTAGGAGAGTTTTTTGTGCCACCTCTCACAACACGATAAACCCTGCTATGACAAGCCCTGACCTTTAGGGAAAAGTTAGGAAATATCTCTAACAAAAAGGATATGATAATAAAAAACCTGTAAAAATTAATGGCTTTATAATTCCCGCAAGAATGATCAATGTCTACATGAGCTCCCTGTTTAGACAAGTATACAATAATCCTAGTGTCAAAGTAGGCAAGGGGACTGCTCTCCCTCGAGCAAGTATCACAACAACATTCAAGAGAAGTTCACGATGAGAGTCATCTGGCCTCACTGGAAGTAAGAACCTCCTGAGAAAAGCAACAAAGAATGATGTAAAGTGTGAGGGGGAGTTAATTTTTTGGCCTTCTTAGCCCTGCTCGAGCTCTCACCCTTGGGCACCGGCTAGAAATCCTTGAACCAACACCTTTGCCACTTTATGAAGGAATGTTTGGTGGCTCCAGTTTGGCTGATAGCAACATACTTTGAGCACTCACCCGAAGATAAGTGAAGCTCTCTCACCATATTCTTTTCAGTCTCATCCTCGAAGCCATCAGTAAGTATATGGTCTCCCAAGTAAGGAAGGGCGAGCATCTTGCAGATATCTTCCAAAGTAATAGTAAATTCCCCCCATCCAGTAACAAAAGTGTGTGAATCTCTACTCTATGGAGAAGTTAACAAACTAAAAGCAAGGAATATTTTGGGGATAGAGCAGGACTTGAGGCTACTGATGGTGGTCAGAAGACCTAGCCCCTCGATCATAGAATTGTGAAAGGGGGTGGATAAGAAATAATCTACCAAAAGACCCCATTCCTTTATGGCGCCCCCATTGGACTTGACCTCAATGTTATAATGGGGAAAATCACCCATGTCCACTCGCACACTAAGAATCGAATTAGGAAACACAATAGGAAGTTCAAAAGACTAACCTAGAGCCACATGGAGTTGCTCGTTTATTTTCGTAACAGACTCCTGCTTGAAATTTATGAGGGAGGCCATGAAGGTGTCCTCCTTACCAAAGTAAGGAGCTAGAAAATAAAGGCTAAAATATTTTTGTCTGCAAGTGGTTAGATACTCCTTTTGAGATTTCGAGTAAGCAACGGACAAGGATCCCTCCCTAGTGGGCATCCCAACAAACAAACTTCCCAAAGCTACAGAGGAAGAATCCATAACGATGGAAGTGATAATGGTGGCTCCGGTGGACAAAATCATCGAGATGGTAATGAAAATGGGAACCACACCCACTATCACCTCGCTAGTGGTGGTGGAGATAGTGGAAATAAGGTTTTAATAAGATGAAGAAACCATTTGCAGTGGTAAAAGATAGAGGAAATGATGGTGGCTATAGAAGCTCTCTGATTTTCTTTTTTTTCTCTCTCTCTCTCTTTAGAAGAAAACCAAGTATGAAAGTAAAGGACATGGTGAAAAAGAAAGAAGAATTTTAGTAGGGATTTTTATACACTATTGAAGGTTAAAAGGACTTTTTATACCCTATTAAGCCACATGCACCCTGCCAATCAAAAAGGGAGCATATCATTTCCCTAGTCATGATATGTGTGTTCCCCTACATGACACGTGTCACCTAGAGACCCTAAATCTGGGTTGATGTGACAAAGATAATTAATGTGACAATATCATCATGATGTTGGGTTAGATTACTCGTATTCTAAGAAATATCGAATCATTGTGTACAAAAACTGTTGGTATACCAAACACGGGTTTTTTTACGAGGGGACTAGTGTAGAGGTGTGTTCACCCATTTGCCCAACTAAATGAGTGAGAAGGTTCACATGGCGAGGAGGGGCCTCGTCACATGTAGACCCCTCCAAAGAGTATCCTATCCAAGACAAAACAAGACTTAATTAGACGAGGAGGACCACCATAAGGATCTCCTCATCCCTAAAGCTTGAGCAATTACACAAATGAAAATTGGGCGAGGAGGCCCACCAAGAGGAGCTCCTCGTCTCAAAATGCTCAAAACTCACATAAAGGGAATTTGTGCGAGGAGGCCCACCATGAGTAGCTCCTTATCCCAAAATTCTCAAAAATCAAAGAAAGAAAATTTAAACGAGGAAGAGCTCCTCGTCCCAAAATGCTCAAAATCACATAAATGAAATTTGGGCCAGAAGACCCACCACAAGGAGCTCCTCGTCCCCAAATGCTCACAGAAAATGCAAAAATGAAGTTTAGACGAGGAGGGACACCATGAGGAAATCATCCCAAAATGCTTAAAAATCATAGAAAGGAAATTTGGGCGAGGAATCCCACCATAAGGAGGTCATCATCCAAAAATTCTCAAAAATCACAAAAAGGTAATTTGGGCAAAGAGGCCCGTCATGAGGAGATCCTCATACCAAAATGATCAAAAATCACAGAAAGTAAGTTTGGGTAAGGAGGTCCACCATGAGCAGCTCCACGTCCCCAAAAGTAAAAAAACACATAAATGGGGTTTGGGTGAAGAGACCCAGCACAAGGAGCCCCTTATCCTCAAAGCCTAAAACACAAAGGAGATGAATGAAAAATGAGGAGGACCTTGTCAAGAAACTCCTTTTCCTATACTCAAGAAACACGAAATAGGTTAAGGAAAGGGGACTCATTGTGAGCAGCCCCCTCTACCCCAATTGACATGTCATAGAAATGGGAAAAGGGTAAAGAGGCTTATCCACAAGGATCCTTCTACTTCCAAATGGCTTACTTAAAAGAACTAGTGGGCGAGGAGATCTACCTAGAGTGACCTCCTCTCCAAGACTTGTTACTCAAAAATCTATTAAAGTACTGATATTTTACTTTATTGCAAAAGTAGCCTAGTTGAGAAAGTAGGGCTCAAAAAGGCATGTTGGGATCTATTGTAAGTTTTGGCATGGTGGCTGAGGAATAAGGTTTATTGACCAAGCTCAAACACTTGGCACTTTAAGATTGAGAGAATACTAGTAGAAACCAGTTTTTGCACAGTCACACCCACTCATAACTGAAGTAAGCAACCAAGAGGTTGCTTGCAAGAAATGAACAGTTTATAAAATGATTTTAGATAAACGGGGTCCTCAAGGCCCCACTCAAGTTTCAAAAATTTAAGAGGAGGTGGTCCTTGGGACCTCCCCTCAAGTTTATAAAAAAAATTAGAGGAGGTGGTCCTCGAGACCCACATGAATTTTATAAAATATTTTAGAGGAGGTTGTCCTTGATATCCCTCTCAAATTAACAAAGTTTGTACAAAAAGTTATCATTTCAAAAGATATTTACCCAATCATATTTTTTGTCATCCAACATAGACATATTTTCTTTTTGTCTTTGGTTGGCACCAGGTGTCACTTGTCAGAGGGGACAGGCAACCGCATACAGACAGGAACCAATGGTATATTGCAGACCTTGTCCATCACCAACCCCTTCAGTTTTGGCACCCAAAAGTGTCAAATCATCACTAGTGCCCAAGTATAATTAGGACCCCTGGGCAAGGTCATGTCACAATTAGAAACTCAAGTCATACCGTTACTCTATCAAAATCACAGCAAACCACCTAGTATTCTCTCCCTACTCTCTCTCTCTCTCTGAGTGTTGAGTGATTATTTATTCACTCCCACCTTAACAACCATTATTCTCATGATATCCTCTTGAGAAAACATACTATTATTGTCGTGAAGTTCATCTTCTTACAAGGGGTGGTTCTTGCTTTGGTTCCTTTTTTACGAAAAGGAGAAGGTTTTACAAGGCGCTGCTCAAGAAATTCTTAAAAACTTTAAGGCAAGAGTTCATTAAACTCGGTCACGCCTAACCCGTTTCAGTTTCTTACCAGCCCCCAATCACACCACCCTGCAACGTTAGCCTTGGGACACATATGAGCCTCAACCCAAAGATCCCAAATACACCTCCAGATACCCCGAAACACTACCCAATCCATTTAGCAACCTAAATGACTTAAAATGCATTACTTTAAGTCATATATAGATAGTATGTATGTCCCAAAGGTCAACCTAGAGTGTGATACCAAACAACTAACAATTTATTAGGTGCGAGTCCAAAAAAATATACTACTTAATTATTTATTTATTAAGCGGAACACGACATTATAAGAAACTACTTCATGGCCAGTGGGACCTGATACTTAGGAAATAATCCAAATAAGGAAACCCCGAATACCTAGTCCCTGACCATTCCATAATCCCCCAAAATACACTTTCACTTGCAAATATTTAATTAATGAATTGTTAAGTATTAAGTTTGATTTCAATTTTCAATTATATAACACATATAACGCATGTAAAACATAAATAGTGAATCTTATGTCACTGCAGACAAATATAATAATTTTAAACTTTAATTAATGCACAAAAATATGAGGTATTACATTCATCCCCCTTAAATAAGAAACTTTATCCTCAAAATTCAAATTTATACCTAACTCGGAGATCTCTGGCTACCTCACCCACGTAACTTCATCTCTCTCCTAAGTAGACTCATCCTTATTGTGGTGACCCCACTGGAATCTACCTAGCATATGACTTTCGATCGAAGAGTCTTCTCTTTCTGGTTGATAATATGTACCAACCTCTCCTCATAACTCACACCGGGATGTGGCTTAATATCGTGAAGGTCGATATGTTGATAGGATAACTCATCCCTCTAAAACTTCCTCAACATGAATATGTAGAAGACAAAACGTAGTTACTGGAGATGATCAGGTAAGGCTAATCTATATGCAATCGAGGATAACATATCCAGTAATGTAAAAGGACCTCTATATCATGGAGATAACTTTCACTTGAATCAAAATCTAATAACTCACTTCATTGGGGAGACCTCTAAAATCACCTGATCCCCCACCCAAAACTCCAATTCATGTTTCCTCTTGTTATCATAACTCTTCTGCTAGTCTTACATTGTCCTCAGGCATTTTTGGATGAGATTCACCTTCTCTAAGGTGTCCTGAATAATTTCAACACCCCTTATTTCTGAGTATTAAAAATTCAATTAATTTGGTGATTTTTAGAATGTCACGTGTGCCGTAATTTAGTTGAACTAATGATTATGGGAGAACTAACATATTAATAAAAAAAGATGATGATTAATGTTTATGGAATAAATTACTAAGTGAATAATGATTTAGTATTTTACATCATAGCGAGTAATAGTGACATAACAGTCTTACACCTCAACCAGGACTCTAGTGTAGACTTTATGAGGTCGAGATAGAAAAAATTTGTGGAGTGACTCACTCTCGAATAATATTTTGATGTCACGGTTAATTAAAAAAGTGTCTAAATAGTCAAAATTATGTGCCCGGGGGTAGTAATGTTGTTCCGGGACCGTTTTAGTCATAATCGAGCCACACGAGAGTGTACGGGTCACTTGGGCTTGGACTATTAGCCTAATTTTGGGAATTGTGATTTAAAACCAAAGGTTAGTCATTTGGGGTAGTGTCATAAGATATCTCAAACCCTAAGAATCAAAGGATAAGAGAGGAGAGGCCATTAGAGAGGAATAAAAGAGAGTTTGGAGGTGCAATACCATAATTCATCCACATTTGTTATCGAAATCGTGATTGGAAGCAAAGGAGGAACCTTCAGCACATAAAATGAAACGAATTCAGGCATGCTTGATAAGGCAAGTGTTTATCTTGCATGTTTTTGATGGGTTATAATGCCCATGTAGTGTAGGGTTCTTGATTTGATCATAATTGATGATATTCTTGAGATTTAATGAATAAAACTCATGAATTAGGGTAGGATTGCATGTAGAATGAATCCACATATGGATAGGGCACGAAATCAGTTTATATATGACAATATTTATGGGAGAAATTTGGGCAAATGGTTAATTTGGAATGATGAACACGTAAACTATGTTTTGTATATAACTTGCACATAAATCAAAACACTCTTGTATTGGAGTTTGGGTATGTTGCATGAAGACTTATGGTGTAAAAATGGTGCAAAAATGTAACAGTTAAATGAATAAGATGACCTGCGACATTTTGAATTAATTCACTTCAAAGAGAGAATAGATTCGGCAGAAGAATCAATTCGGCCTCTTCAATGAATCAATTCAGTTGCCCATATTTGGATAGTTTCTTTTATTTATGCCCTGATTTCACGAATAATTAACCTAGAAGCTTTTGGTTTATTCTTGAACCTTAGTGATGGACATAATAAATTTCAGTAGGCCTATGAGATAGTTTAGGATTAACCAAAATGGGAGAATTAAGTCTAGAACACATCGGTAATAATATGGAAATTAATCAAATTCGCGAGAATAGAACGAGTCATGGAGAGATAAGTGAACCTATGCTTTCGACCACTAGGGTGTGAATGGGCTAGCTACTGATATTTAATTAAGGGGTAACTACGACCCTTCGTGTAGTGAGCGATACTCGAAAATATAAAATATGAGGTTATAATGGTAAATTGAAAGTACATTAAGTATTCATGAAACATATATTACATACATGATATATTGTAGGTTATGTGTATGCCTATGACAGACATATTTATAGGTTGTGTGTGCAAAAATACTATGAATATATATATATATATATAATAGCTTGGTTTTTGAATTCCCTGCACATTTTAACAGTTTAGATGTGTGCCACCTCCTTACATATTTTTACACATTTTAATGGTTGAGATCATCTCCCTCCATTAATTTAAAATGCAACACTATTCCTATTTCACCACTACCTAATTTATCCCTTTAAATTTAAAATTCCCCGTCCTTTTCTTCTCACTAATTAATTCCTCCACTATCACTTTAATTCAAACACCACCCAATTTTGGTAAAAACACACGAAAAGACAATCACTTTCTCTCTCTCTTCTCAAACAACCCTCCAAATACTCACAACCCCCACCCACACACCACAATATATGTTTTCTCTCTCTTTCTCTCTCTCCTCATACATTATTCTCTCCCCCGAGTTCAAACCAAAACCACCTCACTCCCTCCCACCGGCTTCGGCCTCCAATAAATCCCCCTCCATCATTAGTAAAACATTGTTGTTCATAAATATTCGTACCAAAAATCTTTAAATAGGGAAAAAATATTGAAACAAGGTGGGCGTGGGACTGTTGTGACATACCCACGTTTTGCTTTTTTGATTTATGTGTAAGTATCTTAAAAAAATTATTTTTATTGATACCCTTTCTCTTAATCTTAAGGGATTGGAAACTGATTCATTTTGATTTACATTCTCATTCAGTTTTTGACAGGTTGGGTTTCGTTTCGTCGATTTTGGGTAGCAGAAACTCATGTATTTACGTTCTTAGGTTTTTTATTTGGTTTGGGTTTGTATATTTAAAAGGATTTATTTGGGCATCTAAGGATGTCTTCTTCAACCTGCAGCTAAGGTCCAAAGAAAGATCTATAGTCAACAAGATCGAGTGGACGACAACTAGAAAAATGCTACACAAAGAATATGGTACACATAACACAAAAATGGTACACAAGATCTGAGCAGGTATTTGGTTTTGGTTTTAGTTTAAAAGTGTTTCATCCATTTTTGTTATTCAGCTCTCACCCAGGACGACGGAACACATAAAGAAAAAATTACTTTTTTTGTTATGTTTTTTTAATGCATATGTATGATTGTTATGTTTTTTGTTAAAATGAAATAATGCTTCAAAACGATAATATTCAGTTTGTGCTTATATTTTATTATTTTATAGATCGTACTCTTGGATTCACAGCACCGGGTCGAAATTAGGTATATTATGTTTTGATTTAGTTTTGCGCAATATTATTTCAGTTTGTGTAAATAAAATGCATTAGTACTATACCCATAGATGTCATACAATAGTAAATATCCTTTGTATATTCTGTTTGTGTCAAACATAGGCACTAATGCAGTACTACTTCCTTTGCATATTCAGTTGTTCTAAACAATAACAATATTATTTCAGTTTAAAATATCAATGAAGTTTTGAATAGTGAGATATTCCCCAAATGTTGGCTCGGAAAAAGAATTCAAACAAATGACGAGTTTGATTTGCATGACTTGGGAAAATATGCGAGTTGGAGTCGTGATGTGCACGTCTTTGGAAATTATGCAGATTGAGTTCATTTTTGTTTATGAAGATTTAGTCACTAAATATTGAATTGCAGTAGTTTGTATTTCAGGTGTTTTATGTAGATTTAGTTTAGTTTAATTCCATGATTTAGTTCAGTTTATTTTAATTCCATGATTTAGTTCAATTTATGCAGATTCTGAATAGTGACATATTTTCGAAATGCTGGTTCAAAAAAAGTATTCGAACAAAGCATGACTTTGGTTGGCACAACTTTGGAATATATGCGAGTTGGAGTGACGCACACGACTTTAGAAATTATGCAAATTTAGTTCATTTCAGTTTATGCAGATTTAATCACTAAATATTGAATTGCAGTTGTTTTGTTGGACTAGATGCACTGTACAACAGAATATTGGACGTGTTTAACCCCAACTCACAACAATTGGTAAGCCATTTTCATAGAAAATGCTTTACAACGTGCGAGACATTGGAGACGTAATATTTCATATGCTTTAAATACATAATGAGCCCATGAGAAAAGGTTAAACCATATGGTAATTAATTAAGTTTGGGCCAACGACATATGCTTAGATTTGATTATTTTAAAATTTTAAAAAATTGTTAAAGATGAGTTTTTGGGTTTAGTGCTCAGTTTGGTAAAAGAAAGATGAATATGATTTCATTTTTTTGTTCTTATATGCAATTCACTGCTTTGTTTAATTTTTTAGTTCTAATATATGATTTGATTTTCTTCACATATAATTTTATTGGTCTTATATGATTTGATTGGCCTTATATTCAATTCACTACTCTATCTATTGTTCTTATAATCGTTGTTGATAATAAATAGTTGTTGTTATAAACTACTTTGTCTATAAACTGTTGTTTATTGAGTAGTTGATAATAAAGTCCTCTATCTACTGTTCTTATAACATATGTTGATTTATGATTCATGTATTGTTCTTATATGAAATTCACTTCTATTTATATAACAATATAACACATGTTGATAATAAAGATCAATAGAAATGTGAGCTAAAGATGATTGATAAGGCATTTCAATTTTACTAGAATTCAATCATACATGAATCTATTATTGTGCAGGAATTTCCTTTCTCGGATGTATACGATTCAGAATCATACATGAATCTACTATTGAGCTAAATAATTAGGATTCAGGATTTGCCACTTACTGAGAAAGAAATATCTTTCTCGGATGTATACCAAGAGTATTCTCTGCTTTCAAGGCTTTCAAAACCAGAGCAGGTATTGGCTTGCAATATGAGAAGCAGATGCCCCACTAAAAAAAAGTAGGTCTTAGATATGTACAAGCAGGTCTTTGCTTATTTGAAGAAGGGGAAGCAGGTCTACAAGAGAAGGAAAGTCTTTTTACTCTTAACTTTCTTAAACAGCGAATGATTATTCCAGCACGAAATGACCACTGTTAGGAGAAATGCCATAACTTTTTAACTGTAAATCGGAATGACGCGATTCTGGCGCCATTGGATTCGTATCGTCCGTGCCTAACTAACTTTTGTTTGGAATATTTTTGGCACTGCTAGAGGGGTCGAAATCGCCTTTTAAGTCAATAGTTCCCTTTTTCATTACATATTTGGCTCATGTAAGGTTTTTTCTTTAGTTTTTTTTACCTATTTTGATTGCCTTCTTAGGCTTTTCTGGATAATATCATTTTTCTAGGCACATGATATCTAAAGTATTCTATTTGATGTCTAAAGAACTCTATTTTTTTCACATTTATGGGCACGAGTGATACTTTGAAATTTTTTTGTTATGCACTTCGCGATTACGTTCGTTCGAATGTTTTTTCCATTTCGCAATTACGTACACACACAAAACTCTCGCTCATCTTCTCCCCCTCCACCGTCCCTTGCCCTTTATCCTCCCTCCTTCCCCACTCACACATGCACACACGCACACACAAACATACACACACACACACACAGAGCTCTCCTTCATCTTCTCCCCCTCCCCCTCCGCCGCCCGCTCCCCCCTCCCCCTTTCCCCACTCACACACGCACAACATATATGAAGCCCCCTCCCACGCCCCCTTTGCAACCCCCTCCCGCCCCTTGTAAAATCCCTCGCCCCTTCCCCACACACACACGCACACACAACTCTCCCTCATCTTCTCCCCTCCACCGCCCCCTGTCCCGTCCCCTACCCCCTTCCCCACTCAAACACACACACAAACACATATAAACACCTCCCCTCCTCTTCTCCCCCTCTGTCGCCCCCTGCCCTGCCCCCTCCCCCCTTACCCACTCATACACACAGCATATATGCGATGCATATATGCAGCCTCCTCCCCTACCCCCTCCACAATCGCCTCCTGCCCCTGGTAAAATCCATCCCCCCTTTCCCCACATGCACACATAACTTTCCCTCATCTTCTCCACTGCCCCCTGCCTCGTCCCTCCACCCTTCCCCACTCATGCACACACGCGCACACAAACACACACACACACAGCTCTCCCTCATCTTCTCCCTCTCCGTCACCCGCTGCCCCGCCCCCTCCCCCCTTCCCCACTCACAAACGCACAGCATATATGCAATCTGCATATATGCATATTGCATATATACAGCCCCCTCCCCCACCCCCTCTGCAGCCCCCTCCTGGCCTTGTAAAATCCCTCCCCCCTTCCCCACTCACACACACGCACACATGTACACACACACACACACACACAGATCTCCCTTATCTTCTCCCCCTCTGCCGCCCCCTACCCCTCCCCCCCCCCCCCTTCCCCACTCACACACGCAGAGCATATATGTGATGCATATATGCAATCTACATATATGAAATTTTCATGTATCCATCTTCATATATACAATATGTATATATGCAGCCCCCTCCCCCTCCGCAACCCCCTCCCGCCCATGTTAAAATCCCTCCCCCCGCCCCCCTTCCCCACATGCACACACAAACATACACACACACACACACACAACTCTCCCTTATCTTATCCCCCTCCACTGCCCCCTGCCCCGTCCCCTCCCCCCTTCCCCACTCACACATGCACACACACGCATAGAAACACACACACACACACACAACTCTCCCTCGTGTTCTCCCCCTGCCCCGCGCCCTCCCCCCTTCCCCACTCACACATGCACAGCATAAATGCGATGCATATATGCATCCCCCTCCCGCCCCTAGTAAAATCCCTTCCCCACACGCGCGCGCACACACACACAACTCTCCCACATCTTCTCCCCCTCCACCTCCCCCTACCCCGTCCCCTCCCCCCTTCCCCACTCACATGTGCACACATACACACACACACAACTCTCCCTCATCTTCTCCCCCTCCTCTTCCCCCTACCCCCCCCCCCCCCCCCTTCCCCAAATGGATATTCATATTCACCTCCTCTATCACTTCTAATAACCTTTATCGTTTTGCTTAATTGATTCTCAACTTCATTCTTATATTGTTTAAATGCATTAATAGCCTCATCTTTACTATGTAACAAATATACATAGCAATATTTTGTGCAATCGTCAATAAAAGTAATAAAATACTTTTTTCCACCTCTAGTTTGAACAAATTTTAAATCACAAATATCAGTGTGAATTAAACTAAAGGTTCGGTTATCCTTTCAATATAATGGAAAGGTAATCTAGCTAATTTAGATTCCACACAAATTTCACATTTATGATTTTTATCAATATTAAATTTTGGCAAAAATTCCAAGTTAATTAATCTACAGAACATCATATATGCAACCCCCTCCCCCACCCCCTCCGTAGCCCCCTCCCGCCCCTGGAAAAATCCTTCCCCCTTCCCCACGCACACATGCGCGCACACACACACACACACACACACACACATATCTCCTTCATCTTCTCCCCCTCCGCTGCCCCCTGCCCCGCCTCCTCCCCCTTCCCCCACGCACATGCACACACACACAAATCTCACACCCACACATTGTTACCTTCACCTGAAAAAAAGGTACTACTCCCCCTACCCGGCCCCCTCCACCATCCCCACTCACACACATTCACACACACATACTCACACACATACACACACACACACACACACACACAAATCTCACACCCAACCTATTTCCTCTTCCCAATAGTTTCGATGACAGTTGCCGACGAAAGTGACCATGAACTCATTATGTTGTCATACCTGCTCAACTATTATACCTGCTTAGATATGGAGTTATCTGTTATACCTGCTTAGTGTATATAGTGTTATTTTTTCTTTAGTATATAATCATGCTATCTACTTGAGAGCTTTGGACATTATTAGGATGTTATTTGTAATTTTTATCGAAGCTGATACAATAGTTTTCTCTCCATTTCTGTTCGATATTACCTTAGTTTGGACTTTTTATTGAATAACATGGCTAGGAAATTACTACGAATTTTTATTGTTACCCATTTTTCAGCTTCACTACAATAATTGAATAACATGGCTATGAAATTACTATTAATCTTCTTTTTCTTGGATGCAAATAAGATTAGGATGAAAAAAAGGTCATGTATGTTATTGATTGTATATTTACTTATGTGATTTTATATTTGTTCGAGAAACTAATTAATTATGTTTATTGTTTGTCAAATAGTACAGAAAATCGAGAGGGAGAGAGTGATAATGGCAAGAGGTGGGAAGAAGGATGGGAAGGCAATAGCAGTAGCACCTAATCCAGAAGAAGATGAGTGCAAAAGACTTAAAAAGAATTGCAATTCCCAAAAACATTCTCTTCGATGCTCTTGCAAAGGCTTGCTCAGTTTCTCTCACCCCATCTAAGATGGTGGTTAAACACCACGGTACAGACATTTTGAGGAAGTTACACAGAAAGAATAAATTCATATTCTCCTTTCCCGGCCTTCTAGCTCCCATCTACGAATTTGGGATTTTTTTTTATTGTTGGATTTGTTGTTAACCCTTAAATACGGTGGATAGTCCAATAAACAAAGGAGACTGCCCAATTTTTTTTTTAAATTGACACTTTGTTTTTTTGAGACACAGTGAATTTGATTGATGAATATTGTATATTTCATTTTATATGTGAATTTTTTTGATGAATTTAGACAATTTTGATGTTAGATTATTTTTTATTCGTTAAGCAGGGTAAATAGTTCCATAAACAAAGGAGACTATGCCCAATTTTTTTTAAAATTTGACACTATGTTTTTTTTTAAACACAATGTGAATTCGATGGATGAATATTGTATATTTCGTATTATATGTGGATTTATTTCATGAATTTAGATTATTTGAATGTTATTGGACTATTTTTTGTTTGTTAAGCATGGTGAATAATCCTATAAATAAAGGATATTATGGTCAATTGTTTTACAATTAGACTTCAAAATTTTTGTGTTTCGTTATTACGTACTTTGAAAAATTATCACTGTTTCGTGATTAAGTACTTTGGAAAATTTCGTCGTGCCTTTAGGCACGGGCATACGCTAGTGTATATATATGTTGTGTGAATATTTATCATGTGATTTGCTATGTGTGTGAACATACCTAGGTTGCCTGCTATTCAGAGGTTTTCGCACAGAGGGCGACCCCACCTTAACGATTCTAGTGAGATCTGGATGTGTTCCCCATAACATGAAAGTTAGGGAGGCTCACTATGTGTTGTGTATTAGTGGGACCGGTGTGTCGTTTGGCTATGTTAGGTATGTGCGTATCCCAAAAGCATAGTACCATGTTCTCCTCTAATGTCTGTTGATTGATTTGTAGTTTGAAGAGACATCTCGAACCCAGTAGTGATTGATTTCGTATAAGAGGTACATGAACTTGATCACAGAGTATGCCATCATCACGAGAGGCCAGTCCATAGATGCTATAGTTGTATATATTATATGAGTGTTAAATATATATAAGTACGATATATATACTTATGTGTGATAGTAGAACTGATAAATTGTGTATATCTAAAAGTAAAATAACTGCAGAAACTTAAATAAATGACTCAATAATAATATGTGGGTAATATATTATTAATAATGTGGTATCATGTCATATGAGTAATACAAGAGAGCTATACCTATTGAGGTTATTTAGATATATTATCTAGTTAGAATGGGTAGTATAGCTTGATGGAGTACGTTACTTGTGCACATTAGCTGAGAGGTGAGGATCTCAAGGAGTGTACGTGGAAATAACATGTATATCTAATAACTTATTCAAACTATGATTTAAACACTTTCAAAATATTCTCAAACTGCTTTCTTGGCTCTGACCCTTGTCAAAATATTTTCAAAACCATTTATATTTCTAACTATATGGACACGAAGCATGAGGACTCATTCCAGGGATGCGTGGCTGCAGCACTTGTGGAGGCTTGCAAGATTTGATATAGATGTTTCACTTATTCATTCTCATATAAGATTTCATTCTAATATTTCATTTGGGCATGTTCCCCCTCAGACTATTCTGTATTTTAGTTATTTAGTATTTATCACGCTTAGTTTTATTTAATTTAGACTTGTAGATGGATTTGTTTTGGGAACCGATGGTTTATTCGATATTGTTTCATTCAGTTATTTATCATGTGATATTTTAGACTCTATTTTTTTTGGATGGTTTAGATTATTTTATTTCACTGCTTGTTGTGAGATTAATGAAAGATAAAATTTTGACATAGGCTTAATTTAACTTAGGTGGATTGTAATTTAAAGTTTTCGACAGTGATGCTAACAATGAACCAAATAAAATTCCTAGTTATTTTGATAAAGGACTGATCAAACGTGATTAAAATAGGCGGGGTGTCATAGATGGTATCAGAGCATCAGGTTCTAGTATCCATAAGATCTGTATGGCTTTCTACAATTTCAGCGTAGCGTTCTTTGGCATAGAGCCCTATGTTTAGGATTATTGCGTTCATGATTGAGTATTTGAGATTATGTTCTTCTTCTATTGTATTTTTTTATTGTTAACTCATATAAATCAACATGGTTTCACATGCCACCTAAGAGGGAACGACGGGATAGGATCGTCGGAAGAGGTAATACTGGATAGGATCAATAGGTACCTTAAGTACAAAAGGGTATGGTCATAGCCACAGAAGTGGATGGTATTGTAGCACAAGCAGTTACTCCCACATTATTACACTACTGAAGTCATCATTTTCAACTCTTAGGTAGCAAAAGAATAAGGTAATCCAACCAGTGAGGCAGTTCAGGAAGCAACAATAGTAGTGTAATGCCGAAGCAATAATGACAGGGTACTCGGGGTCGTTAGGTCCAAGAGAAAAATGGAAATGGTCAGTATAATCAAGGACATTAGGGCCAACAATGCCAGAATTAATGATACTTCAAAAGGATATGTTTTAAATGTGGAGAGCATGGCCACAAGCGTCAATTTTGTTCGCAGCGAGTCGAGGATAAGCCTCGATCGGACAACAAGGTAAAAAGAAGAAAAACTTCAATGGTCATTGTTTTATTTATGGGGAGGAGAGTCATCGAAAGAAGGATTTCTCATAATAGAGTAGAGTACCACAGCTGGGAGTCCAACAGGGGCAGTAGGTGCACTTAGCCTTGCAACGTCAACTCCACCAGCCCCACAACAATAGGGACAACTGTTGTATGGATGTGCCGATAATGTTCGATATCCAGTCATGCCATCGAAGGTATGTTTCCTATTTATGGGTGTAAGGGAAGGATTTTATTTTATATGTGGGTATTACACTCTTTCATAGGAACTAGATTTTCACGATTTGTTGATCTACTAGAGATAGTCGGTAGTCTCCTCATGTGTGTAATGTCACTGTTGGGTAGTGGGTCGTTTATACACTCTATCATTAGATGTGTGGACATCAATATGGGTAGATTACGTTTAATCGTTAACCTTCTCGTGTTAGATATGGATGGGTATTATGTCATTTGGGTATGGATTGGTTAGCTGGATATTGGGCGATGGTGGATTGCTTCAGGAGGACAATTGTGTTCTTAATTCAACAACGGGATATGTTCTTAGTGGTGTTGCCTCTTCTTGAAGGAGGGTCGATAACACATCTATATTAGATTGATGAGGATACCTCACAGGAGTTGGTTGTTTCATTAGAATCAATTCTTGTAATGAGTGAGTTTGGGACTTGTTCCAGGAGATACTCGGGTTATCGCTTAGCAGGGAAATTGAGTTCATTATTGACTTAATATTGGCTATGAGGCCTATCGCTCGAGTGCCTTTTCGCATGGACCCATCTGAGATGAGGGAGTTGAGGGAGAAAATGCATCAGCTCCTAGGGCAGGTATTCATCATACGGAGTACTTTACCATGAGGTGCACTAGTGTTGTTCGTCAAGCAACAAATCTTGGGTTAGTTTTGATGCGAGAATTACGTTCAAGAACCTATCGACCAGGCAAGATAAATAGTAAATGAAGGTAAAATTTTGTTTTATCCTCACGAGTGTGAGGAAGTTTTTAGGTTACATGGGTGCATTGGAAATATCATCCTTATATTCACGAATGTATTTACCGTTAGGTAGCAAGACTCTTTCATGTTTATATTGTATGGTAGTTTTTACTCCTTTTGAGAGTCATGATAGTAGAGAATATTATTATCTTGTGTAGTGATTGGATATCGAGGGTTTGAGCGGTAGTAGGTTGTATGCTAAAACTATTGTGCTCGCTATTCGGCGGTGGGTTATATTGTGTTGCAAGGTATAACCTGAAAGAGAGTAAAACCTACACATATGTTGTATGGTATCATAGACTTCGGGGAGTGTAGTTGTCTCATTACATTTGATCCTAGTGTGTAGGGACATTTCTTGATGTGATTCAAGATATGTCGAATTTAATGTTAAGCGGATAGATTTAGCTTGATTATTAATTTAGTGCTAAGAACTTATTGATACTGATAGCATAGTGTTATATTACTCCTTTAGTGACGGGGAGTGAACGATTTGACCTATGTGTCGGGGGACAGGATTTGAAGTTTCATAGTTATGTGCTTTGGACCCACGAATCTCAATGATCGGCAATGCTAGGAAGCAGTGTATCGGAGGGGTTCCTTATTTGGATTTCGCTTGCAAGACATCCCACGAATAAACCTTAGAGAGCGTCGAAAGTTAGGAGATGTGTGGTCTTTAGGATATGGATTTAGTACACTAGTTATTGCACAAATATGTGGTTAAAACCGTGAGTGAAGAGTTATTTTATGATTTAAGGTTAGTAGGAGCCGAGTAGTATTTGTACAGTTAGGCACGGTATATAGGGTGTATGGGCGACCTAATTGGTTGGATTTCTAGTATCATCCGCAGTCAAAAGATATGGAGAGGTATGTGTTGAACATAAGCGTGTGATAATAAGGGGGTTAGCACATGGGGATGTTGGAACTTTCTCCAGTAGAGGAAATAATTTATCCGTTAGTAGATAGGCTTATCATAGGGGTAAATGTTGGATGAAATTATAGTGTGTTGGGTAGTCATCGAGGGTATGTGGTAAATAATGATGAAAATTTTTTATGTAATGTGACTAGAATGGGTTGGTCACTAGTATTTAATGGTAAGATTTAGACCGTCGAACTGAGGATCCAAATCCATTAGTACAAGACTTTTCCTAATTTCGAGGACAAAACCCCGCATTTCTGAGTATTTAAAATATGATTAATTTGGTAATTTTTAGAATGTCACGTGTGTCGTAATTTACTTGAATTAATGATTATGGAGGGCATTAAAATATTAATAAAAAAAGATGATGATTAATGTTTATGGAATAAATTACTAAGTGATTAATGATTTAGTATTTTACGTCATAGCGAGTAATGGTGACGTGATAGTCTTATACCTCAACAAAGAGTCAAGTGTAGACTATATGAGGCCGAGATAGATTTTTTTTGTAAAGTGACTTGGATAATGATTTTGAGGTCAATATTAATTCCAAAAGGGTAGAAAGAGTCGGAATAGTATACCCGGGGTAGTAATTGGGTTCTGGGCCTTTTTAGTCATAATTCAGCCACACGAGAGTGTTCGAGTCATTTGGGCTTGGCTCGTTAGCCTAATTTCGATAATTGGGATTTAAAACTTAAGGTTGGTCATTTGGGTCAGTAGGATAACATATCTCAAACCCTAAGAAGCAAAGAAGAAGAGAGGAGAGACCATTAAAGAGGAATAAAAGAGAGTTTGGAGGTGCACCACCTCAATTCATCCACATTTATTACCGAAATTATGATCGGAAGCAAAGGAGGAACGTTCATCACACAAAACAAAATGAATTCAACCCAACTTGATAAGGTAAGTAGTTATCTTGCATGTTTTTGATGAGTTATAATTCCCATGTAGTGTATGGTTCTTGATTTGATGATAATTGATGACATTCTTGAGATTTGATGGATAAAACTCATGAATTGGGGTAAGATTGCATGTAGAATGAATCCACAAATGTAGAGGACACGAAATCTATTTATATATGACAATAATTATGGGGAAAATCTGGGTAAATGGTTGATTTGTAATGAAGAACACATAAGCTAGGGTTTTGATAGAAATTTGGGATTTAATCAGTTCTTATGTTGGATCGTATGGATTTAATGTGTTAATTACGTTAGAAAGTGCCGACATACTCTTATTTGATGTTGGTGTAAATCGTTTTGGAGTTTGAGTATGGTGCATGAAGCGTTGTGGTGTAAAAATGGTGGAAAAATGTAATAGTTACATGAAGAAGATGACCTGTGACATTTCGAATCGATTCTACTCATAGATCAAATTTATTAGGTAGGCGAATCAATTCGGCCTCTCCACGGAATCGATTCGGTTACCCAAATTTTCCTAGTTTCTTTAATTTATGCCTCTAATTTGTGAATAATTAACCTAGAGGCTTTTAGGTTATTCTTGAATCATGGTGATGGACATAATAAATTTCAGTATGTCTATGAGATAGTTTAGGATTATCCAAAATGGGAGAATTAAGGCTAAAAACCATCGGGTTTAATATGGAAACTAATGAAATTCGCGAGAATAGAATGGACACGGAGAGATAATTGAACATATGCTTTTTACTAGTAGGGTGTGAATGGACTAGCTACTGATATTTAATGTTGTGAGCAATACTCGAACATATACAATAATATGTCATAAGGGTAAGTTGATAGAAGTATTCGAGAGATATATATTACATATGGCATATATGATAGGTTGTGTGTGTACCTATACAGTGAATATATATATATATATATATATATATAAATATATATATTGTGTGAATACTTATGATGTGATTTTCTATGTGTGTGAACATACCTACGCTGCCTGCTATCTGGGAGGTTTTCGTGTAGAGGGCAACCCCACCTTGATGATTACAGTGAAGTCTAGATGTTTGCCCTAGAATATGGAACTTAGGGCAGCTCACTATGTGTTGTGTATTGGTGGTACCGGAATGTCGTTTGGGTACGTTAGGTATGTGCGTATCGCAAAGGCTTAGAGCCATGTTCGCCTCTAGTGTGTGTTGATTGATTTTTGGTTCAAGGAGACATAATGGACCATTAGTACTTGATTTGATACGAGAGGTACATGGACTTCATAGTAAAGTATGCTAGCATCACGAGAGGCTATTCAAGGGATGATATAGTTGAATATATTATATGAGTGTTAAACATATGCAAGTACGATATATCTGCTTATGTGTGATAGTAGAACTTATAGATTGTGTATATCTAAAAGTAAAATAAGTGGAGAAAATTAAATAAATTACTCAATAATATTATGCGGGTAATATATTATTGATATTGTGGTCTGATGTCGTATGAGTAATGGGAGAGAGCTAGACCTATTGACACTATTTAGATATGTTGTTTAGTTGGAATTGGTAGCATAGCTAGATAGAGTATGTTAGGTGTTCACATTAGTTGAGAGGTGAGGATCTCAAGGGAGTATACGTGGAAATATCATGTGTGTCACAAATAATTGATTTAAACTATGATTTAAACACTTGAAAAAATATTTTCAAACTATTTTCTTGGGCTCTGACCCGTGTCAAAATATTTTCAAAACCTTTTAGGTGTCCAGCCACAGGGACGCCAAGCATGATGACTCATTCTAGGGATGCGTAGTTGCAGCACTTGTGGAGTCTTGCAGGATGTGATATAGACACTTCAGTTAATCTTTCTTAGATAGGATTTCATTTTAGTATTTCATTTGGGCATGTTTCCCCTTCACACTATTTAGAATTTCAGTTATTTAGTATTTATCAGGCTTGGTTTTATTTACCTTAAACTTGTAGATGGATTTTGTTTTGGGAACCGATGGTTTATTCAGTATTGTTTCATTCAATTACTTATCATGTGATTTTTTATACTCTATTTTTGTATGGTTGGTTTAGATTATTTTATTTCGCTGCTTGTCGTTTGATTAAAGAAAGATAAAATTTTGACACCGGTTTAATTTAACATAGGTGGTTAGTAATTTAAAGTTTTCAATAATAATTCTAAGAATGAACCAAATGAGATTCCTGGTTATTTTGATAAAGGACTGATCACCAGTGATTAAAATAGGCGAGGTGTCACAATAATGTCTGAACCCACCATCCTGTGATCCCATGATAACTATTTTTGTAGCCAATGAATCAATGAACGAAGTTTTCACACATAAAATGACTAATGAGGTGTCAAACCAATAGAAAGTTGATAACTACTTTTGTAGGAAAACTCCACAAATTGTAAATTCTGATCCCAGCTCCACTTGAGATCCAACACGCACACTCAAAGCATGTCCTTCAATATTTTCTTCACTCGCTCAATCTGACCATGTGACTGAGAGTTAAAGGTCGTGCACATATTCATTTAAACCCCCATCGCCTCCTAAAAACCCATATAGAATCGGGAGATGAATGTTTAGTCCCTGTCAAGCAAATATCCAACGATACCCCATGAATTCGTCCAATCTCAACTAGAAATAATTTGGTGTACTTCTATGCGGTGTAATTTTTCTATAGTGGATGGAAATGATAACATTCATCAATCTATCTACGATGAACCAAATGGAATCATATCCCCTTTATTACCTCGATAACCCCACAATAATGTCCATAGAGATTCTCTCCCACTTCCATTCAAGAATCTTTAACGAATGTAACTTCCCTGTTAGTCTCTAGTGCTCCGCCTTTACAAGCTGACTTATAGTACACCTAGACAAAAACTCTGCCACATATATCTTCATCCTGGTCCACTAGTACCATCTCCTCATATCTTGATACATCATGTCCCCTCCAGGATGCATTGTGTACCATGAACCGTGTGCCTTGGCCAAAATTACCCTTCGCAACTTCGGATACTCTATAAATACCAAATGTTTATGTAATCTAAATCCTCCATCTGAGCTAATCGAGAAAAAAAGGAACTCCTCCATCAATAAGTTCTCTCACCCTCTCTAGATAGAAGGATTTTAAACCATGTTCCTGAGTCACCCTTGACATAATAAATGGTGTAAGAGTCACAACGTCTGAGAAGGCATCCATTAAATTAATATCTCGTAAGTTATACAACCTCTTTGTGGGAATCGTGGGCTATCCTTGATCCATAATTGCATATACTTTTCTAGGATCCACCGATATCCCAATTATAAAAAAATAGGGATTAAGAACTACACCTCTTGAAGACAAAATCCACACTTAGAGAACTTTGTGTATAACGTGTGTTCCCATGGTGTTTTTAAAACAAACCACAAATGCTTCCCATTATCTTCCTTCGAACGATAATACACAAATATGTCATCAATGAACACTATAATGAATTTGTCTAAGAATAGGCAGAACACTCGATTAATCAAATCTATGAAACCTGTTGGCGCGTTGGTCAGCCTAAATAGCATACTCTCGATTACGTAACTTGTGATACCTTGAGCATAAATAAATCTTGGAAAATAAATATATGGATCTAAACTGATCAAACAGGTCATTGATAGTTGATAATAAATACTTATTATGTATCGTGACCCTATCCTTTCTCCGAATAATCAATAAATAATTGGAGTGACCCATCCTTCTTCTTTATAAAAATAATAGAAACTCCCCATAGAGATGTGCTCCTCTGTATGAACCCCGAACTCAATAACTACTGAATCTTCTCACGAAGCTCTCGTATCTCTAACAAATCCATCCAGTATAGATCCCTTGTAATAGACTTAGTGTCGTATGGAAAATGAATAAAAAAGTTTATCTCCATAAGGGTGGTAACCTTGGTACCTCATCAAACACATCTGTAAACTCCTAGACAATTGTTATCGAGTCTAAAGACATAGTGACCTCCTAAAATGTACTATAATCCATATAATACTAATATGTGGTAGAATATCCATCTATCTTAGGCATAATAATAAGGAACATCTCCTGCTCAAGAATGGAAGATGTTATTACCTTCCCGTTGTAGTCGATATATGCATGATACGTCATTAACCAATCCATCACAAATATGTCATCATATGTAGACATATCCAAAAGTAACAAGTGGAAGGAAAAATACAATCAGCTAACCTCGAATGCCAAACTCTACCAAATGGGGTATCCACATTCATAGACACGTCAGTAACAATTACTAACACCTAACGTCGAACCAAAGGTATAACTAGGAAAATAATTCGATGCTCCCATATCAAAAAGGACTCGTGCATAAATATTGTATACATAAAACATACCCTTGATAGCCTGAGGCTGTGTCGGTTGGTCTACCTAATAAGTGTTAAACACATGCCCATAGTGTATCTACAGATGTCCCTGCACCTGATCTTTAGGTGTAGGAAATGTCGGGTACTATGGCACTGGTGGTAATCCCTGGTACTATTATGGGGATGGAAGAGCCTGTTGATTCCCTTAAGGCTGTCCATGATGAAAATGGCCCTGCCCCAACCTGAAAGACCTTAAGGGAGCCTACTAAAGAAGTGGACCTTATCCCCATATGTAAAAAAAACTCCTCTAAATAGATGGACCTATTAGTGGGCTTACTACCCCTACTATTGTGATCTATCCTACTCTTGTTGTCTCTGTCTATGTCCTCTATGGCCCTGCTACCCTAGCCAGGGTGGACCTATCCTTTGACACCTTATCGTCACTAATTTTATCTTTTAAACCGCTTAGGGTGTTTCTCCCCTAGAGTCGAACCCCTATGGTGTTACAGTAGTCTTCCCTACCCGGGGATAACCCACCAGTATCTACAGTCTTTGACCACTGCTTGGCTCCCACCTTCTCATTCTTCAAATCTTTCTATCTCTAGAAATCTTTATGATCCTGACAATGCAGGATTAAAGCGTACACTAATTATGTATATGTAATGAAGGATGAATTACCCATCAACAGCTATTGGATGCTCCATATCAGGCTGGGAATGAACCTATCCATCTTCCTGACCTCCGATTTATCATATCTGGGGCAAAGTGTTCAAGGTGGGTAAACTCTCACTCATAATCAACTATGGTATGATCCTCTTGATTGAGACCATCAAACCCAGCTCTCAAATATATATGATATAAGTTAAGTAAATACTTCCCCTTGAACTTTACTTTAAAGTCAACAATGGTCATCAATGGCTAAACCACGTCAGTGGTAATAGACTCCCACCAATACAATGCGTCTCCCATAATTCTAAAGCCTGAAAGCATTTGCCTATGAATGTTTCTGAACTCTAATATATGTATGTGCCACTCTATGTCACGCCTCTATTGTAATGTGATAATCGAATCGATAGACCCCATAAACTCTGGTCGATTACCGTTCACGAAGGCATTCCCGGCGTGATCTTAGGAAGAAATAGTTTGAGGGGAAGCTATAGGTTTGGACATAGGTGGTGGATGATCTTGAAATAATATTTCCATCATCGTTGCTAAATTATGTACAATAATGGTGGCTATGCCTATCGACGCTATAGTAAGAAATTGTCCCTGTCAAGGCTCCTGCAGTGCAGCTACCTCTGACTCGTAGCTAGTGACCGATCTTTATCATGTTTTCTATGTCTAAAAGATAGTAAAAGATATATCAGTGAATGTAAAATGTAAAGTATATAACAACCTAGAATATAAATCTCTAACGAATCAAAGGACACTATGCAGAATGAAGATTCCTAAGACACTAGAACATACCTTTGATACCAAATGTGATGCCCTATAAAATCTAAGTTAGACTGATCATGTCTAAAGTAAATAAGACACGAGTTTGAAAAAAATTAATATCATACCAAGCTTAACCTAAAAAAAACTAACGTGTGTAAACTAAATAACTAATTACATAATAACAATAAACCAATATAAAGCTAATATAAACTTATGATACCACAATCACTAATAATAATGAAATCCAACACCAGAAGTACAACTATCTCAAACATAAATCTTACTCCCCAAATAAAATAGCAACTTTTATAATATTTGACATAAATAAAACGTAAATAGGAATAAAAGAGGGAGCACGTAGTCTCAACAACTGCATGCTATATGAGCACCAACTGAAGAGGGATCAAAATAGAATCAGGCATGAAGCTGCACTAGTGACCTAGGACCTAAAAATATATTTCAACAACAACGTTAATATCAAATCTATGAAGGATAAATATTTAACTGAATTTGGTTTACAATAAATAACTATGCATTTTCCTCCCACATTTTATTAATTTTTAAGTTCCCAAACCCAAACAACCCTAAATATCACATGCTTCTAATCCCAATCTTAAGTGAACCATATCTTTAATTATCATTCTTCTCATTTGAATTTAATTAAAAGTTTCACATCCCATCATGTGTGTCACTGTACACATCGTAAGCTCAGTACTAAAAAAGAATAAGACAATTTCAAGTCTAACACCCACATAAGTATGGTCCCCAACACATACAAGTAAATGCGCTACTCTCAAGTCCCCACATAAAATATACAAAGGCCTATCCCTATCGCCTTTTGGGATTACTCGTGCATACTAGGTATAGTTATAGGTCATCCCGAACCTATAAAATCAAAGCCATCGGCAAGGGACAATCACTACGCATTCCAATCACAACACACAACCTCCATACGTAAAGTTATATGCTAAAGATCACCCATTTATTCCCTCTCAGGATACGGGTTTGTCAATCATAAGATCAGGGTATAAGGACCAGGGTAAAGCCCGTCTCTATCACTGGGATTCCCACAGGGTCAATGTCATACGCTCCCATCAAAATCTCTCCTAGCATGTCACCTAAGAGCACTCACATATGGTATGCTTACTCATAAAAACACATAATAACAATACACATTCCCAGATTACTAAGCCATAAATTAGAATTCTTAAGTTAATTATTACATTGTAATTTAGAATATTAAAACTGAATAGCTCAAAATTTTTTCTAACGAGATTCCCAACTCATTCTAACGAGTTTCCCATCTCATTTGAATGGCAACCCAATTCATTCAAATGAAATTCCCCAAGTCATTCTAACGACTTCTTTTCTTAGTTGAATGAGAATGTTGGTCCAAATATCATTCGAATGAGATGATCACAGATCCTCTTCCGCAAAAAGCCAAATCCGCCATTAAGATTAAAAAAAATCTAAATCCCAGCCTCTAACAGTATTATTAACCTATATCTACGAGTTTTATACCATTATAACATGAAATTGAGGATTAAATTCAGATTATATGTTATGGATTCTAATTTCATAATTTCTAGCAATTAGTGTCAAATTGATTTCCACTATCAAATTAACAAGGAGCTTTTTATTGATTTGTGAATATGATTCAATATATAATGAAATTCGTTCATAATATACTTCATTTCAAGAGCTTCAACACTAATATTTTATACAACACTAACAATGGATTATGGGTTAAATTTCCAGGTTCGATTAATTTCGAAAATAATATTTTATTATCAAAAAACAGATTCTTAAACATTAAATTAACAAATTCCAATGAGCAATTATCCGTACAACAAAAACCCTAAATTTAATTTTCGTACTAAACTTGCCTTGATAAAAAGGGGTTGAATCCAAGTCAATAAGTCTTCAAGGCTCCTTATGTCCTGAGTGCCTCTCATATCTAGACTCTTAGGGTTTACTCAATTATTTAGGTTGACTTTAGGTTAAGCCTAATCATATCTTACTACCATTCCCCGTGAAATTATCCTTGGGCCCTATACGGGCCTCAACCCAATGACCCTAAATACATCTCCAAATGGCCTAAAACACTACCCAAGACATGTACCAAATCAAATGACTTAAAACCCATTATTTTAAGACGTAAACATACATTATACATGTCCTAAAAGCAAACCCAAAGGGTGATACCAGACAACTAGCATTTTATTTGGCACGAATCCAAAAAATCTATTATTTAATTATTAATTAGTTAAGCATGACACGACATTATAATAAACTACTTCACGATTGGTGGGACCAGATACCAAGGGAATAATCCAAACGAGGAAGCATCCAATTCCCAGTCTTTGGGCATTCCATAGTCACCCATGATACACAGTCACTTTCAAACATTTAGTTAATGAATTACCGTGTATTAAATTCGATTTCAATTTTGAATTATATAACGTATATAACACATGTAAAATATAAATATTGACATCCCATGTCACTCCATACAAATATAATAATTTCAAACATTAGTTAATGACCAAAATATGGCGTAGTACCACAACTGTATGACACATTAAATTTTATACTTTCTTTCATTGTCACCTCTTTGGTATGTAATCGTTTGATAAAAACTTTTGGATGATTTATTTTCTTCATTTGATAAATATTTCCAAATATGAGAGGGTTATCCTTGGGATTGAAAATGGAGAGAGAAGATAAATGAGAGAAAAAAAAAATAGAGGAAATTTATACTAATTTATTGAGATCTTTAAAACATGCTGAGTATTTACAAATCTTCAGAGGAAGACAAAATGTTTTCCTTCTAATAATATGATTAAAAATGATCAAAACCCCATTTCGATTATGGTAATATTATATAAGGATAGTATTCTAACAAAATGATCATGGTGATTCAAATATAATTATTTGTACCCTTGATAAACATAGTGGGTGGTTTAATTGGAAAGGTCATGTGATAAGAGGTTCATATGATTTTTCTTTCTAAGGATTAAGGATGATTATAATTTAATGAGAGTAAAACATGTTATATTAGAGATGAAATTAATTCTAGGAAGAAAATAAATCAAGAGAACCTATTGGTCAAGTTTTGTCTAAATAATAAGAGGTGTGGAGACACAATTCAAGATTCAAAGATTTTATCACACCACAATCAACAACAGTGGAGGATCTCAGAACCCTCGAGGTACTCTTATTAAATCTCAAATATAAGATTATTAATAAAATATAATATATAAGATATATAGAAGAATTTCCAGTATTTTTATGAAACAGTAGAATATAATTTATACATGTGTAAAATTTTAACGTTGATAAATGTGTATACTTATAATTTCAGTTTTCTCTCCACTAATGAAAATGAAAATGAAAATAAAACTCGAAGTCTTGGCCAAAACTACATAAAAAAATATTTGTTCAAATAAAGAATTTAGAATATATAAAAAAATCCCATAAGAGCCCAAGTCCCTATCAAAGATCGTTAATGTATAGTAAGCTCAATATGGTTTAAATCTTTGGTCTTAAAACCAAACTCCCATAAAGGCACCACTAGTGCGTGCGTCTCTCTCTCTCTCTCTCTCTCTCTCTCTCTCTCCATATATATATATATATATATATATATATATATATATATATATATATATATATATATATATTGTGTGTGTGTACACACAATGATCTCTAACATAAATGAAATAAACCAAAATAAACATAACAAACACTTTAGAGTATTATAAGAACTCATATAAAATTTACTAGTAGATTTACATTCACTATTAAATTTACCTTCGTTATTATTTAAAATATGCTTAGATTCTCACAATTGCTTATTTAATATAATGAATACTATAATGTAGGGTCTATTTCAAACATCTAAAAAATATAATAATTACATAATAATGCTCAATAAGTTTAGATGTATACCTCTTGAGTTCACAAACATCATAAGTAATATAAGGTCTAGTAAAGTTCATAACACACATTACACTACTAGTAACTTATGAAACCTCGTAAAACCAATAATTTGATCCTGTAATCCTAAATATAAAATTTCTATAAAGAAACACTTAATAACATTTATCAATATATTAAAAAGTAATATAAATATTTACAATGATAAATAGAAAAGTGAGAAATATATAATATAACCCTGATACCATTCAATCACAATAATATAGGAATGATATAATACACCCACATAAATATTATAAACTGAGTAAACAATAATATCCAACTCTAAATAAAATACAGTTGAAATAAATAAATTCAATACAACTCTCTTACTTGGGGAAGAAGACTGAATAAGTAAATAGAATATTTGAATATCTAAAAATAAATGAGTACATAAAGATAAAAGGGTTACATACTCGACACCTACATATTAAGACTGATGAAATTGTGATGAAGATGGAGAAACTCCTCCAAGGAAAGTAGCTCAAGTCTGTTGCGGCTACAACCTAGGACTTGAAAAATAGTTCCTCTAAGAGGACTAAAACTAGCAAGTCTATAGTGTGTAAAAATACCATTACCTATGAGCCATAATAATAAAGTCATATCCTTCTCCGATAATAAGTTGAATAAAAATATCCCAACCAAAATAACCTATATACATTCTATGATAATCCCTAATCCAAAAAGGTAATTTATGTTCTCTAATTCCATTTTTTAATTCTATATTCCTCAGTCAAACATTCACGAATTATTTTTCTATTGATACGTCTTTGATATGCATATCCGGTAGATAAACAGAATGTGTAATCTCATACAAAGCTACATAATCCAAAATTCATGTGAGTATATCCAACCCACAGCTAATTATACAGGGCTATACACAACCTACAACCAAAGTACAAAGTCCTACACCTACACCTACGGGGATCACTCGTGAGACTACTAGTAATAGTTATAGGATGTCCTAACTTAAGCACCTTAAAGGTAAATCACTACACCATCACACCTAACCTATAACCCCATACCATTAACTATATGATAGGATCAAGCCCCATTATCCCAACTCAGGGTATGAGTACCTTTATACGTAGGATTAGGGTAATAAGACCTTGGTAAAACTCTTATCAGTCACAAGATACCTTAAGCGATTACGTGATATGTGCCCCATCACCCACGAGACACACAACCTAAGTGTGTTCACATAATCCACATAGTTCAGGAATAAACCATAATCTATGGGTTATAAAATGTAAGACCAATTATTTCATGTTTTACTGAACATTTAATATTAAACGAAAATATATGACTTAACTTAAACCCTAAGGCTCCTAAAACAGGCTATGTCCCCAACCAACTATTTTATATGTTTATATTGTGAAACGAATTATATTTCAAAGGATTGTGTATTATGACAAAACAGTTAGTATATGATCAAACTTAATTATCATCTCTCTAATGTAATTGCAATAAAGACAAACACTAAATACATTATGAGATATGTTACCAAGAACACACAAATCAATGCAACCATACGAAGGCCCAAGAAACTCAAGGAAGATTCCAATTAATGCAAGACGAATCTCAACTTATCTCAAGAATACACACAAACAAGATTATATCACAAGCATCAGATAGAATTTGAACATCCAAATAGCGAAGTTCAAAGCTCAACCACACAAACAACATCATACAAGAAAGTTTAGAACCACATATCATAACCTATGGTGATAAAGATCAAATAAAGAAACAAATCACAAGTCCTCGTTAGTTGATATAAACTAGTCGAGAATGCTCAAATACCATGATGTTTGTTAGTATATTGTTGTTGTACTTTAGGAACCATTGTTCAGAACTAAAGTGACATGACTCTTAAAATGTATATGCGCGATACCACTAGCCTAATGATTAGGCACATATTCTTCATATTTATCCCCTTAATTTCGGTATTTTTATGATCCCGTGTTGTGTAAATAGCTTGGATTTGTCTCATATTTATGCTACTAACCTCTTTTGGCAAGTATTTCGTGTTTTGTGTATTTCTCATGTGCTTTATAGGTATTTTATGCAAGTTAGTGCGAAGGAGAACTAAAAATAGTGAAAGAAAGCAGGAAATGTGAAGTTCGAGGGCATTTTAGTAATTTTCAGCCTTAGACATGAGGTGGGTCCAATTGGAAAGTTGAATATATTCCAATTACAAGAACACTGGAAAAAACGGCACCTTAATCCGAGCTACGATGAAGAAGTTACGAGGTTTTGAAGTTGCGAGATAATGAAAAGTCATTTTCAGAAATGAAGAGTCATTTTCAGAAATGAAGAGTCATTTTCAGAACTGAAGAGTCAAAACTCTTGAAATTTCTTGTTTAATTCATTTTTATTAGTTGTAAAACGTGGGGAGGCAAGGGAAGAGTCAAATTTAGGTATTATAAAAGGGCAAACCTTATTAGGAAGTGGGAGGATTTGTTTTTATCAAGTTGTAGGAGGCTAGTAGTTAGTTTTTAGAGGATTCTTGTATCCAAGAACCCTAGTTTTGAAGTTTGGTTACTATTCAAGATTCAAAGATCTATTCAAGATTCATCATTCATCCATTGAAAGTAATTTTAGTTTATTGTCTTTACTGCTTTCATAGTTAGTTTAATTAATTGTTGCTTTATAGTTTTCCAATCCCAATTCAAGTCATGTTCTCAATTTTTTAGATTTAGTTATGAATTCTTACACTTTCACTTTTAAGTTTTCTTTTATTTTAATCATGTTAAGCTATGTTTTTAAGGGCGAGGATGCATGAACCCAACCCGATGTGGTATGCATAGATATAAAATTTGTCCTCTAAATTAAATAAGTGATTAGATCGTGTTGTATTGTTTCACAACCATTGTAGAACTTTTGACCTCATTTTCCTTAGGTAACCGGGGTGCTTAAGGATGCAAAGTGCTTGAATTATTGCAACACTGCTTTACTCATTCTTTGATTATGTATGATGCGGGATTGAACCTCATATATGTAATGCTTTGGAGTACTAAAGACTGAGTCTGATCAATTATCTAATATATGACTAATTTTGTACTGGCATACACACTAGGGTTTAGGGGAGTGTATTCTTAACCCATTTCTTTATTCATATTAATTCCCTCTTAGTTAGATAATTTTGCATGCATAGGTTAATTTAATTTAATCTAGTTAATTCATAGATAAAATACATAAAAATCAATCATCTTTTTCTTTTATTTTATTTTAACATCAACTTTAGGATTAAACTACCTTACCTTTGTCGTCACGTTCACACGTCCTAATTCCCCGTGGATTCGATACCCAGACTCACCATTATACTCCTTAAGAAGTGTAGTTAAAAGTTTAGGTTTTTTTATTGAGGTTAAAAGCCGATAACAACGACTCGCGTATTACCCGGACGCTCGGTTTACACCTCGATCAAAATGGCATTGTTAAATCCATCACAAGAACTGGATGAATGTCTTGAGGATGTTGATCTGATTCTTGAATGGGAATGTTATTTTGAGATGCTTCATCTTACGGGCCATAAACTTAGACGTGTCACTCCACCAGATCTAGTTCAACATTTTGAGGAGAAGATTTTGAGGACAAGGACTCTATGCTTAAATTATTTTCCAAGATGGACTCTTTCTGTTTGTTTGATCCGCTTCCCATACTACTTGAAAAATCTTTGGAACTTGATTCTATTTTTCTTGGATCCCAATGGTACTTGTCCCCCTATGCACCCAAATCCTTCATTATCCCCCTAAAATTTTTAATTGGTGATGGTTCTTTTCTTCCGCTTTGCACATGCCTTTCATTTTTCCAACCAAATTCTTATTTTTTGGGAGGCATGCATCCTAATGAGGGTACACCATTTACCCCTCAAAGTCAAATTGTATTTTGGGTGGACCCTCAAATTTTTCGACTTCTAGTGTATAACTTGTTAGAAGTTCAAATCGTAGGTTGTCCATAATTAGCTTTTTATTTTTCCTTTTCTTTTTTTTATAGTTTAGAGTAATTAGTTAAAGTTTTTGTTATTCTTTTTTGTTATGCTTGGTTCTAACATGTTTTGTAGATTCAATGGACTCGCACTCATCAGGGATCGCTCCATTTGGGTAATATCTTTCTTTTCCTCTCTTTATGTTGTGTTCTTGATTCGCATTGAGGACAATGCAACATTTAAGTTAGGGGGTGTGGGATATTCTTCCCGTTTATTGTTTAGATTCAATGATTCGATCACATGTTCTTTCCAAGTGTGTTTCTTTTAGAAAATTTTGAAAAAAAATGAAAAAATTTGAAAAAAGCCAAAAATATTTTTCTTCAAAATAAATAAAAATTGGAACTTAAAATTTTCAAAAATATCACCTTTATTCTATTTAAAGTCTCAAATTGTTAACAATCAAGTGCACTAAGCCGAAAATTGACCGAAGATGGAAATTGAAAGAAAATTGACGACTTAACGAATAAGTGTGGAGATTAATAAAACCCGGTGAGATTTCGAGCCTTTCAATTTTTTATGAGTTTTTAAATCAATCCGAGTTTATGATTAAATCAAAGTTCTTTTCAGCGTTTTAATAAGTCATTGATGATCTCAATCATTTGTTTTGATCGGTTATGGGAAATGTGTGAAATGTTGTCTCGAAATTCGTGCTAAATATATCTCTAAACTTAATTAATCTCGAGATGCATATGGTAATGTGATTAGCAATTTGGACAATGAAGTCGGCCCTCTTTTGTTTAACCAAAAAATATTAGCCATAATAAAGTTGTGAAAAATTATCCCTTTGCAACCCACTTTGAGCCTAATATAATATTTCTCTTTCGTTTGATAACCCAAAAAAACTCAGTTGGCTCGAAATTGTGAAAAATTAGAAATTCAACAAGTAAGTCCAAAGTGTGTAATAAATAAGGGGCAATAAAAGAAAAATAGCAAGAAAAAAAATGAAAAGAGAAAAAAATGAGCAAATGCCCGAAAAGGAACAAATGGACGTCACCATTTTCCAATTCCGAATAATCCGTATATTCTCAATTTTACCCTTTACACTTTTTAACCTGAAAAGTCCTAACCGAGTCCGAATGGCGAAATTAATTACTGCATGGAGAGATAAGATATGAAAAGATAGTAAAACAGATTAAAATGGTGTGACTAAGAGATGATGTTTCCCGTTTCCTAATAACTGTATTCTGACGATGAGATCTTTTCACCATATATTTCCTGCTTTTCAATTTTGTATGCGTGAATTTGTGTCCAATATATTTACTCTTTATATCATGCATACCGAGAGAAAATAGCCACAATCCGAGTGATTCATTTGTGAGTGCATCCGTAAGAATTTGAATCAAAACGAATTTTCGGAAAGTAACGTAATGCTCAATCGGTGGAAATTTGAGGTTTAATTTCGGGCTTTGCACGCACACACTATGGTTTGAGACATTTGAATATGAATTTATGGTGATTATTTTTTGAAAAGTTTAAATTGTAAAATTTATAAGTATTTTGATATTTATTTGAGTCAATAAAGAATTTTTGGGTGTATTCACCGCAAACCCTCATGAAACGAAACTGTCCTACTAGGGTAACCTAGGGGTTTAAAGGCTTGTTGCATATGCTCAATGCAATCGCTTGCATGAGAAAGTAGAATTTTATCTTAATAAAGGAATTTTCAAGAGTGGAATTTTGGTTAGATTCACTTACATTGCTCGGGATGCACAAAGTTCTAAGTTAGGGGGAGTGATTAGGCACATATTCTTTATATTTATCCCCTTCATTTTGGTATTTTTATGATCCCGTGCAATGTAAATAGCTTGAATTTGTCTCTTATTTATGCTACTAACCTCTTTTGGCAATTATTCCGTGTTTTGTGTATTTCTTATGTGCTTTATAGGTATTTCATGCAAGTTAGTGCGAAGGAAAACTCAAAACAGTGAAAGAAAACAAGAAATGTGAAGTTCAAGGGTATTTTGTAATTTTTTAACCTTAGTACGGAGGTGGGTCCAATTGGAAAGTTGAAAATATTCCAATTACAAGAACACTGAAAAAAACGGCACCTCAATCCGAGATACGGTGAAGAAGTTACGAGGTTTTGAAGTTGCGAGATAATGAAGAGTCATTTTCAGAAATGAAGAATCATTTTCAGAAATGAAGAGTCATTTTCAGAACTGAAGAGTCAAAACTCTTGAAATTTCTTGTTTAATTCATTTTTATTAGTTGTAAAACGTGGGGAGGCAAGGGAAGAGTCAAATTTAGGTATTATAAAAGGGCAAACCTTATTAGGAACTGGGAGGATTTGTTTTTATCAAGTTGTAGGAGGCTAGTAGTTAGTTTTTAGAGGATTCTTGTATCCAAGAACCCTAGTTTTGAAGTTTTGTTACTATTCAAGATTCAAAGATCTATTCAAGATTCATCATTCATCCATTGAAAGTAATTTTAGTTTATTGTCTTTACTGCTTTCATAGTTAGTTTAATTAATTGTTGCTTTATAGTTTTCCAATCCCAATTCAAGTCATGTTCTCAACTTTTTAGATTTAGTTATGAATTCTTACACTTTCACTTTTAAGTTTTCTTTTATTTTAATCATGTTAAGCTATGTTTTTAAGGGCGAGGATGCATGAACCCAACCCGATGTGGTATGCATAGATATAAAATTTGTCCTCTAAATTAAATAAGTGATTAGATCGTGTTGTATTGTTTCACAACCATTGTAGAACTTTTGACCTCATTTTCCTTAGGTAACCGGGGTGCTTAAGGATGCAACGTGCTTGAATTATTGCAACACTGCTTTACTCATTCTTTGATTATGTATGATGCGGGATTGAACCTCATATATGTAATGCTTTGGAGTACTAAAGACTGAGTCTGATCAATTATCTAATATATGACTAATTTTGTACTGGCATACACACTAGGGTTTGGGGGAGTGTATTCTAAACCCTTTTCTTCATTCAAATTAATTCCTTCTTAGTTAGTTAATTTTTCATGCATAGGTTAATTTAATTTAATCTAGTTAATTCATAGATAAAATCCATAAAAATCAATCATCTTTTTCTTTTATTTTATTCTAACATCAACTTTAGGATTAAACTACCTTACCTTTGTCGTCACGTTCACACGTCCTAATTCCCTGTGGATTCGATACCCACACTCGCCACTATACTCCTTAAGAAGTGTAGTTACAAGTTTAGGTTTTTTTTGTATTGAGGTTAGAAGTCGATAACAACGACTAGGGTATTATACGGACACTCGGTTTACACCTCGATCACCTAACCCCACTTTAAACCTTTCCTAAACCTTCCTTAAGTCTTGGACATTAAATAAACATCATTTTGACAAAAAAAAAGGATTTCATTTGACTCAAAGTGAGTTCTAGTCAATTGAAACTCCCCTAAGTCACTTTGGGCCATCCCATATTCACTTTCAGAACTGTCATCTTTCTAAAGTCATTCTCGAGGAATTTTAGTGGCCTAAAACCCACTTTCAGTCGACTGAAAATGCTAGAAATATATCTTTTGACCTTGGTAACTCCCTCTAACTTTCCATCCTATATTCCCATGAAATTTTTTAAGCACCCTATATCTTTGACTTACTTAAGTCTACACTATATAGGTGCTCATCGAGTTTGGAAATTGTAACAAAATTTGAGTCCCATCCTTAGTTACCAAAGATACCTTGGACTTAACATGATGCCTCTATAAGTTCTTAAAGGTTGCTCACCAACACCACACACTAGGACTGCATACATACATTATATCCTGATATAATTGATTGTGTGTGAGTTAATTCCCTTGAAATTTATTTTCTACTCTTTTGGGGAATTTTTAAATAATTTTTAAGAATTTAAAATGATTTTTTGGAATTAAAATCAATGGTTGTAAAACCTTTGGTGCTATATTGTAATTTGTGTTTATATCATAAAATATGGTTGGGTAGAAGCCGAAAGCGCTTGAGAATAGTGTCGGTGCAATTTTTATTTTTGACTCGTCAAAAACACGTGTTTTACACTCTATCTCAGCCTTACACGTGTTGCCTATATAACGGTTAGATGTGTATTTTTCCCTCTCACATTCTTTAGACTCACTATGCACCATTGGATCATTCTAATTAATGATCTGCAGTGTTTATTTTTAGCCAATCAAATATGCTTTGAATACGGTGGCTTGGTAGCCCTTAGATTGACTTAGAATCAATCCTGATTGTTTATTTCCCCTTGATTTCTAGATCCTTCTTCTCTCAGTATATAAGGAGACTTAGTCTTCAATTTTGTAACTTTTGGTCATTTTAACCTCTGAGAGAAAAGAGAGAGAAGAGAGAGAAAGAGTTAGAGAGAGAGAGAGGGTTCGAAATTTTTTTTACAAACTGTTGATACCAAAATTAATATGCTGATGTGGACGAATCATACGAAGACACTTGTCAATCTACGTGGCACAATAACAACGAGCAAGTTCATTTCCTCGACCAACTCATGTTTTCCCCGAGCAACGATGATATACCGAGGAACTGCAACACTCCGAGATACTCTAGCACTCCGAGGAACTCCTGAGCAACGAGCAACTAAGGCAGTCTGAGCTGCATCTCGACCGTAGTATTAATTGCCAGAATGTCAACAGTTCAATCATTCATTGAATGTTTATCATCTTGACGCACACGCTGCATTAAATGTATTACCCTTTCATATGTATATCATTTAATGTATCAACCCATTCATGTACAGCCTAAGGGCTATAAATACCTTGTATCACCCTCATTCAAAGGGACGGGAATTTCTTGACAAAACTTGTAATCGAGAATTCCCAAACAATCAGCAATAACATAACAGTGGACGTAGGCCATTCTTATAAGGCTGAACCACTTTAAAAATCTTTGTTTCATTTTATTTATCTGTGATTGAATAATTAGAGCGATCTAATTTTTTACATCAACAGATTGGCGCCGTCTGTGGGAAACGACTGTTGCTATCGTTTTTCACCAAAAATCATTTATCATCAATGGCAAATAATCCAGAATCCAGTAATCGAAATGCTGGAAATACTGGAAATCCTCCAAATCCATCTGCACCTCCAGATCTGGCTGGAATTATGACGAATCTGGCTGAAGGACAAACCGCCATGCAAGAAATAATGAGGCAACTCATTCAAACTCTTCACGGCGGTGCACCTACCCATTCAAGGAAAAGGAGTGATCGTGGTCAATCGCGATCCAGGCGTACTGGGTCATATCGTAATGAAGAATCTAATGATTTCTCTTATCAACCTGGCCGAACTTCATCGATACGGGCTACGGATACAGATCAACATATCACCCTCTCTACGGAGAGAACTAGCCCCCTAGAAAGATTAAGCAGGGCATCTCCTTTCAGTCGGTTAGGACCAAGGATAAATATGAGTCCACCTAGAGCCCCATCGAGAAGCTTTCGACCACCATCAGGTTTGAGAGAAGGATCAGCACAATCAAGACCAGTTACTCGTCGAGATAGATCTCAGGAAGCTACGTTAGAACAATCAATTGCTCGGACTAAGCAGCCCGAGGAAGGAAATGAAGCGTGGAAGGGTTCCATTCAGAGATTGGAGGATAGACTTGGAGAAATGGCTAAAGAAAGGAATCCCTTATAGAGAACTTTTGTTCAAGGGACACCTTTTGTGCAAGCCATTGTGAATTTTCCTACACCATCAAAATTTAAAGCACCTGTAGTGACCCCTAAATATGATGGAAAGACAGATCATGTTCTTCATATAGAACAATACCAGGCTGCTGCCGACATATATGTTGTCCCCGACGAGATGAGATGTAGAGCATTTTCGGGAACTCTTACCGGATCTGCACAGATATGGTACAACAATCTTCCTCGGGGTAAGATTTTGACTTATATCCAGTTAGCCGAGTTGTTCATTGGTAATTTATGTTTTGGAGCAAAGCCGATAAAGCGAGTAGCGCACTTGTTAAGTGTTAGACAAAAATCAGGTGAGAGTACTAGAGATTACATAACTCGTTTCAATAACGAGAAGTTGGAAGTCATAGATTACGAAGAAAAGACAACGATCACTGCTTTGATGAGTGGACTGCTGCCTAACAAGTTATATTATACTTTGGCCAAAGATCCACCTAAAACTATGTCGGAGTTGATGACAAAAGCGGCCAAAATCATGAATGCCGAGGAGGCTATGGCTGCGAAGAAGAATATGGATAAAGAAACCAAGGTGGAAGTTGACAAATCTAAGAAGAAAGAGCAAAAAGGTAATGGTGGTGACAAGTACTCCAAGAATAATAAGACGTCATGGGAAGTCCTGAAGAAATATGATAATTATACTCCATTGAAGATGGGTATTAATCATGTTTTAGAAGAAATCAAGAATAACGAAGAAATCAAGTGGCCAGATAAACTGAGGACCAATCCTGACCTGAGGAATAGGGACAAATATTGCGAGTTCCATAAAGATCATGGCCATACGACCAAAAATTGCATAGCCCTCTAGAACGAGATTGAAACGCTCATCCGAAGAGGAAATTTGTCAAAGTATGTGGATCGCAGAGGTGAAAGGAAGAATGATGATAGAACCAGAGATCGTTCCAGATCTCCTCGTCGGACAGAGGAGAAAAAGAAAAGAGATCATGAAGATGATCCAGATGAAGACCCCGATCTTCCAAAGAAGCCAAGACAGCCGGAACGAGAGGTATTTTCCATACGTTTTGGGTCATTTGATTGTAATGTTATTACAGGAGGAGATGCTGGAGGGGGAGACCTTACTGCAGAAAGAAAGGCCTATCTCGGAGAGGCTCAAGCCTGCTCATATATTCAATGAATAAATCTTGCTGAGGATGATCGTCTGAGGAAGGTAAATAAAGAGAAGCTAGTTATTGGTATTTCAAAAAATGATTTGTCTGGTGTTCTTTATTCTCACGACGATCCCTTGGTGATCAAAATGAGGATGAAAGATGTGGTGATTTCAAGGGTGTTGGTGGACAATGGTAGTTCGTCGGACATCATGTACTATTCGTGTTTTGATAGTTTGAATTTGAAATTATCTCAATTGGAACCTTATCACAGACCCCTTCTGGGTTTTGCTGGCGAGAAAGTTTTTCCACTTGGGACGATCAAGTTGGACATATTCATTGGAACTTGGCCTGCTTGTCGAACAGAAAGAATACGCTTCTTTGTGATGGATAAGAATGTGCAGTCAGCCTACAACATCATCATGGGAAGAGTTGGTTTGAAGAAGTTCGAAGCAGTTCCACCTACAGTGCATCAATGCTTAAAATTCCCAACAAACTTCGGAGTAGGAGTTGTGAAAGGTGATCAAAAAATAGCTCGGGAATGCTATTATTCATCTGCCGAGCAAGAGGAGCCTGAAGAATTAAGGAAAAAGACTATTCCTACTAGGTAGAGGAAGGTACAGAAATTGAAACTCTTGATCCCAGGGATGAATCACAACTTGTAAAAGGACAGGTAGTAGAATCTACAGAAAATGTTATTCTGGACGAGGAGCACCCTGAACGAATAACTCAGATAGGTTCGTCGTTGGATGCTTCAATAAAACAAGAGTTGATAATGTTCTTGAGAAACAGGAAGAAAACTTTCGCATGGAGTCATGAGGACATGCCAGGAATAGATCCAAACTTCTTATGTCATGAACTCAATGTGAATAAGGAGATCAAGCCTGTGAAGCAGAGAAGAAGGGTATTTAGCCCCGAGAAGAATCAAGCCATACAAGAGGAGGTCGAGAAGCTCCAGAAAGCCCAATTCATTAAAGATGTGAAATATCCAGACTGGCTGGCAAATGTGGTGATGGTAAAGAAGAAGAACAATAAATGGAGAATGTGTGTTGATTTCACTGATCTCAACAAAGCATGCCCAAAAGATCATTTTCCATTGCCCATAATTGACCAACTAGTGGATGCTACCTTGGGACATGAGCTACTCAGCTTCATGGATGCTTACTCTGGCTACAACCAGATCAAAATGAAACCTGAAGACAGGGAAAATACTTCTTTTATTACCCCTAGGGGAACTTATTGCTATAATGTTATGCCTTTTGGTTTGAAAAATGCAGGAGCGACATACCAGCGGCTGATGAACAAGGTTTTCACCGAACAAATCAGTTGCAACATGGAAGTCTATGTCGATGATATGCTAACAAAAAGCAAGAAAGCTACAGATCATCTATTTGACTTAGCTCAGACATTTGATCAATTGGATAAATACCAGATGAAGCTCAATCCGACGAAGTGCACATTTGGAGTACGAGAAGGAATGTTTCTCGGATACATTGTCAATCAGCGAGGCATTGAAGCAAATCCAGATAAGATCAAAGCTCTTTTAGGGTTGCGATCTCCAACAACAAAGAAAGAAGTGCAGAGTCTTACAGGACGAGTTGCAGCGCTCAACAGATTTGTATCTCGAGCAACGGACAAATGCCTCTCATTCTTCAAAACACTTCGAAAAACTTTTGAGTGGACTGATGAATGTGAGAAGGCCTTTCAAGACTTGAAAAAGTATTTGGGAGCACCTCCATTATTGTCTAGGCCAATAACAGGAGCGAAGTTGTACTTGTATCTAGCAGTATCAGATAATGCAGTCAGCTCGGCATTGATCAGATTGGAGAATGGAGTCCAGAAACCAATTTATTACACAAGTAAGGCTTTCCGAGGTGCAGAGATCAGGTATCCAAAGTTAGAAAAATTGGCATTGGCATTAATTGAAGCAAGTAGAAGAATGAGGCCATATTTCCAGGCCCATACCATCGTCGTTTATACCGACATGCCACTGAGGCAAGCCCTTCATAAGCCAGAAAAGTCAGGGAGATTGATGTACTAGGCAATAGAGCTCGGTGAATATGATATTGTGTATAAGCCCAGAGCATCATTGAAAGGGCAAGCTGTAGCAGATTTTATAGCAGAATTTACATATCCTGATACCCCCGAGGAACAAAAACTGCTCGCTGATCAACCTGTGGATGTTACAGGATCAACAGACATAAGTCCAGACCAACTCCGGTTGGTAAAAGGACCTATGGATGTAGAAGGATCATCAACTTCAAATTCAAACCAACCCCGGATGGTTGAAGAACGAGAAGAGATGGTCAACAAGGAACGAAAAGTGCCAGGGGAGGATGAAAAGAAGCAACAAATATTTCACCGAGGAACCCTGTCAGATAAGAAATTTGAAGACGGGTTTCCCATATGGAGATTATATGTAGCTGGCTCATCTTGTGCAGCAGGTTGTGGGGCAGGAATTGTTTTAAGCACCCCAGACGAGATTGACATGGAATATGCTTTGCGATTTCAATTCAAAGCTTCTAATAATGAAGCTAAGCATGAGGCCATGATAGCAGGTTTAAACTTAGCAAAAGTTATGGAAGCACAGCAAGTAATTGTATTCAGTGACTCTCAATTAATTGTAAATCAGATGACAGGAACATATGCAGTTAAAGGAGATTTAATGGCAAAGTATCATGCAAAGGTGATGGAGTTACTGATAGAATTTGATTCTATTCAATTGGTGAGAATACCGAGGATGGAGAATGTACAAGCAGACGCACTGGCCCGACTAGCATCAGCTACTCGTACCGAGCTGCGAAGAACGATTCCAATTGAAGTATTGGAAAGTCGGAGCATAGATGAAAACTTGACGATGAATGTTATTAACTTTGATTTAGGACCATCTTAGATGGATCCCATTAGGATATATATTAAAGAGGGAGGATTGCCAGAGGATAAGCTCGCTGCTAAAAAATTGAAGTATAAAGCTGCTCGGTATGTATTAACTAATGGTATTTTATATAGACGAGGAATTATGGCAGGTTTGCAGAGATGTGTACATCCCTCCGAAGTGAAAGAATTGATTAAAGAGATCCATGAAGGGTCTTGTGGAGCTCATGTAGCAGGTCGAACACTTTTACAAAGGGTAATGACTCAAGGATACTATTGGCCAACGATGAGGGCTGATTGTATAGCCTATGCTAAGAAATGTGACAAGTGCCAACGTTTTTCCTCTATCCGACAAACTCCGCAAGCATTGTTGACACCCATAACTTCCCCTTGGCCATTCGCCATGTGGGGAATTGATTTGGTGGGACCATTACCAACCACCCGAGGAAGATTTAAGTACCTTGTCGTTGCAGTAGACTATTTTACTAAGTGGGTAGAAGCTGAACCCCTCATCGACATGACGTACGAGAAGGTATACCAGTTCGTTTGGAAGAATATCATTTGTCGATATGGTCTCCCTCATGCCTTCATCACAGACCATGGAACCCAATTTGATAACGAAGAATTTGCTGCTTATTGTCATCAGTCGAACATTTTGAAGGTCCATTCAGCACCAGGCCATCCTCAAAGCAATGGACAGACTGAAGTGACGAATAGAACACTGCTGAATGGTTTGAAGAAAAGGCTAAGTGAAGCTAAAGAAAACTGGATTAACGAGCTACAATCAGTATTGTGGGCTTACCGAACAACGCCCCGAGCAGCAACTGGAGAATCACCATATATGCTGGCATTTGGAAGTGAGGCTGTAATACCTGCCGAGTTAGGTCTCCCAACACACAGAGTGCTGAATTTCAATTCCCCAGTCAGCGACTTGATGAGAAGACTGGATTTGGATATGCTCGAGGAAGTAAGAGAAGAGGCATCCATTAGGAATGCTGCTTACCAACAACGCACAGCTCTGTTCTACAATAAAAGGGTGAAGAAATGTGATTTAAAAGAAGGAGATTATGTGCTAAAGAAGGTCATTCAGAAGCACAATAAATTGGAAGCAAATTGGCATAGACCTTACCGAGTTACAGAAGTCGTTCGACCAGGAACTTACCGAATAGCAACTCTAGAAGGAGAAGAATTCAAGAATGCTTGGAATGCTGAACACCTTCGCAAGTATTATCAATGATGCAAAATGTACAACAGTTCCATCAATATGAATAAAACGATGATGTTTTCACCATTTTCTTCTCCTTTGTTTGAAAGTTTTTCGGGGAATACTAGTGTTGTACACTACGCTGCTCGACAACAAAAAGAAGACGAAAGTTCGAAAGAACCAAAAAATATACTCCTTTGGTTAGGAGGCGTACACTAGCATGACCAACTAAGGTTGGTAAGATAACTAGTGGACAAAAAGTTCGAAATAACCAAAAAATATACTCCTTTGGTTAGGAGGCGTACACTAGCGTGACCAACTAAGGTTTGTAAGATAACTAGTGGACAAAAAGTTCGAAAGAACCAAAAAATATACTCCTTTGGTTAGGAGGCATACACTAGCGTGACCAACCAAGGTTGGTAAGATAACTAGTGGACAAAAAGTTCGAAAGAACCAAAAAATATACTCCTTTGGTTAGGAAGTGTACACTAGCGTGACCAACCAAGGTTGGTAAGATAACTAGTGGACAAGATAGTTCGAAGGAACCTGATAGTTCAATAATCAACTACGATTGAGGGAAGAACGATATCATTTTGAAAATAGGCCAACAAGTTGGTCGGAAGGTAAAATCACTCCAGAAAATACAAAGAATTCCAAACTGAACCAGGTATAGTTGGTCGGTGATCAACTATACTTAGTCGACGAGGATAAATTATCGACCATCGTTGGACGGGCACATTTTATGAAAAAAATTTACCAAGTATGGTTGGTCGGGGATAAAAACCCATAAACTGTAGTTGGTCGACAAACACAATTTAACAACCTTGGCTGGTTGGAAACATTTTAAACATTTTATACTCATTACTTTATTATTAAGTGATTGAGCAACATTGATATTTGTAATTTTGATTACTAAGTTGGTTGATGAGCAACGTCATATTGTTATCTTTTTAACAGATACATATACACAAATGTAAAAATGTAAAAATAAACACAAGATAATCGCAATACAAATTTGCAAACAGAAAAGGAAATTCTTTCATTAAGATAAAAATGTATTACAAGCTATACATATGTGCTAATTATTACATTGAAAAACCTATTCTATTGGTTTCTTTCCTTTAGCTTTTGAAACAGGTTCCTCGCCGGCAAGAGGATCTTCTAAGCAAAGAGGAGAATTGATGAAATTAATATCTCTGAGCATTCTGAAGTTCATCACAGAAGGTGTATCCAAGAGATGCTCTGGACGAGATAATTTAGTCTGAGAATGAAGACTATAGTCACCGAGATATTTTGAAATTAAACTCCGAGGAATGGAATGAGCTGGGATCCATTCCATGTCCAATTTAAAAGGTGGCACAGGCAAATCTAGTAACCTTGGAGCATGGTAATCCCATAAAAAATGCCCTTGCTCCAATTTCAGTACACCCAAGGCGTTCAACCACCCCTGCTTATAACCTTTATTATTGGCATGTTCAATCCGAGCATCTAAATGAACAAGGGCTTCATTGTATCCTGCCATCCAAAATTCCCTGGGTTGTTTATGGAATTGTAAGGTTAATCTATCCAATTGTTCGTGAAGGCTCCTGGCAAAAACATCTTTATTACTCAAAGCAGACTTTGTTGCAGTAAGTTGATCTTCCAAAGATAGATTTTTTTTGGACATTTCAGATAAAGCCCGATCTTTGGCGTTTAATTGGTATGCTTGAGTTTCCAAAGTAGATTGAGTGCGAGCCTCTTCAACATTGCGGCTAAGAACTCTTGATCGACTCCGAGGAGCGACTGGAGAACTTTGCTCCTCGGTAACATTTTTAACAGCTCTTCCTCGCCCACGAGAACTTCTTCCTCGTCCCCGAGCAGTCACAGGAATAACAGATTTTCTTAAATTGTCCAGTTCTTGCCTTAATTTAGCATTCTCAACTTCTAAGAACGAGAAACCTTCGTCGGTAACTTGCACTAAAGCAGTGGAAGATGACGCTGCAGATTCATACCGTGCCAGTTTTTTCTGCAAATTATTGTTCTCTTATTCCAGCAACTCAGCAATCTGCCTGCAAGCCTCGACTTCACCCTTTAAAGTTCTTTCCCTAACATCGTATCCAGCAAGGATCTTTTTATGGCCTGTTTGAGAAGAAAGTTGTTGATATCTATTTTCATATTCCTTGTGCAACAAAGCCATTGATTCATTGTGCTGACCTTGGAGATCTTCTAGGGAATAATGAAGTTCCTCAATCAAGTTATAGTAGGCCACGTTGTTGGCCACAGCTCGGTCGAGTAAATCCTTCAAGTACCGATAAGCCTCAATTGCTTGTTCTGAGGCATCATGGCCAAGGATGTCAGCAATTTCAGATGTACTAAGGTCTGTATGACCAGCCTTATAATATTCGTGACATTGCTGCATCAGCTTTGTATCATGTGCAGATATCAGTTCCATTCTAGCAACAAACTAAGGATGAGAAAAAGACAACAATCAATAAAAAACAAATCATCAACAATAGAGATGAACAAGGATGTATTTAATTAGATCACAAAAGGATTACATTGTTTGATTACAAATAATGAAATATAGAAATGATACCGAACAACTTCACACCTTTTCCTTGTTTCCCAAAACTTTCTCGGGAGGCTGGGACGAGGAGCTTGGTTGCTCGGTGATAATAGCAACTTGATCTGCAGGAGTTGAAATTTTTTCAGGAGGAGGAGGCATGGAAGAAATGTCCTCGTTGGCAGATGATAGAGATGCAGGGACTTGATCACCTATGGCCATAGAAGATTCATCAGAGGCAGGCTCATCTTCTTCTTCCACAATTGGTGGAGGAGGACCAGGGAGGTGCAACTGGAATAGGTCGGAATCATCCTTGATCTTCAATTCCTGTAGGGCAGCTACCCAGCCATCTTGGAAGTATTTCAACTTCCCGTATTGAACTTGGGATGTCATCGCAGCAATCCCCTTGTCCCATCCTTTATCCCAGCCTGCGCTAAAGGATTTTTTAACTGCGAGCTTTCTTCTCAATTTCTCTGAGGAAAGCTTCGCATCCAATTCTTCTTTTTTGCCCTTGATATCTCGCAGGGCGGACAATTCTTCCTCTGCCTTCCTCAGTTTATCCTCAAGTTCTCCAAAATTCTTGAGCTTGTCGTCATATTTCTTATGCTCGACCTCTAAACTTTTCATTTTATTCTCCAAATTCTTGGAGATCTCAGCCATCTTCACCTTCTCAGCCTCAACTGTAGACAACTTTTTCTTCCAAACAGCCTTATCCTCACTATACTATTGGCGAGATTCCTTCAAGGATTGGGTCAAACCCAGCAGAGCATCCTCTACACCTGACGAGGAGCTTGAAGCTTTAATAGCTTCATCCTTCTTCACGATATTATTGAAACAGTTCACCAGCTGAAAGATGAGAAAAACAGTAAAGTCAGTGCAAAAATACAAGTATTCAGAGAAAGAAAGAAATTCAGAATGTGAGAAATTACTGAAGCAAGGTGACGAGTAGCTAAGGATGTCAACATATCCCTACAAATATTTTCATCAATTCCTTGGACCTCGGGGATGATCCAAGTTTTTACCGAGCTCATTGCAGAGCTCGGAGGAATGATGGTTGGAACACCAACAACACCAGATGGTGGAGAAGAGACAGTTTCAGCCAAATTGACTGAGGATGATTTCCTCAATCTCCTCAAAGGAACTTCAGCAGTTTCAACCAAGGAAGAAATCTTGGTCGGAGAAACAGTAATCACTTCTACTGAAGCAACTTTCTTGCTCGGAGCCACTGGGGGCTTCTCGGCAGCTTTGGAAGGTGCAACATCCACCTTCTTAGTCCCTTCTGGGACATCAACTTTTCTTTTCTTGGCCCCAGCAGCCGAAGTAACGTCATCAAATAGAGCAGGAGGAGCTCTTTTCTTTCCCATTCTCTGACTTAAAGGAAGATGAGAATCTGAAGAAGAATCTTCTGGAGATGAAGCTGGCTCAACAGGGCGAGCAGTATAAGAGGTTGTATAACTCTTATACTGTAGCAAATATGATGCAGACCTGATGTGCTCGTCTGCAACATTCTTATGCAAACCCTAGATAAGTTTCAGATGCTTAATATTAACCTCTGATTCTTTTGGAGTTTTTCTTTTGCTATCAACTGCAAATAAATACATAATGAGATATCAGTTATACATTTTATCAAACATGATAAAAGCATAATTTCATAAGTAAAATGAAAAATAAACCTATCCCATTGCCATATGGGGGGCATCTGGGACCGTTGTATACTCCATCTCCAACTAAAGGGGCATATTGCCAATTTTTAATAACCAACCCATGTTCAAAATAATCTCTATTTGAGTCAGGGAGGTTAACTACAAGATCCCTATTCATAAACCTAGTTTTTAAATAATAGATATTATCTAGAGTGTCCCATTTATAGCAATACATAATTTCAGGGATCCCTATACAAGTCCCATGAGTTAGATTTAATTTGTACACCCCATTAATTATTCTCCATGAATTGGGGGCTATTTTTGCAGGGACAAGATCAAAATACTGACAAAACTCAAGACACAATGGGTTTGGTGGAAAAGAAAATCCACATTCAGCAATGAATAGACTGGGGAACCAATGTCCCTCAGCCAGTCGAAAATAATCTAAAGGCTCAGAAAGAACCTCCAGAGTTACCCAGGAAGGAATGGAAAAATCGGAACGAAATTTCTCAACAGACTCCACAATATAAACCATACTGAATAAAAGAGATACAGAAGAAAGGAAGAAGATCTTACAGGAAGAAAAGGAGGTATGTTGACAACGAACGAAAACTAGGATGAAATGCACAAGAGAGAAGGAGAAAATAGAAAGCTTGAATGCAGGAAATTAGAAAAAGAAGAAGACGGTATGGTTACCTAAGAAGTTTAAATACTTTGCCTTGGGAAGCGGCGAATGAAATGATTACAAAAAAGAAACTATTGAACTTCTGGCGGCTAAAAGGATAAAAAGGGCACTAAGATCGAAGCGCTCTTAAAAGTTCGAAAAAAGGCGGATTCGTTGAATTTGGAAATAAATTAAAATACGATGCTCCTAAAACCCAGGAAGATCATTCAATATTGCCATAAACCGAGAAAGAATGTTCCATACTCCTCAAAGTTCGAAATATGAAACATTGGGGGATTCTGTTGATACCAAAATTAATATGCTGATGTGGACGAATCATACGAAGACACTTGTCAATCTACGTGGCACAATAACAACGAGGAAGTTCATTTCCTCGACCAACTCATGTTTTCCTCGAGCAACGATGATATACCGAGGAACTGCAACACTCCGAGATACTCTAGCGCTCCGAGGAACTCCTGAGCAACGAGTAACTAAGGCGGTCCGAGCTGCATCTCGACCGTAGTATTAATTGCCAGAATGTCAACAGTTCAATCATTCATTGAATGTTTATCATCTTGACGCACACGCTGCATTAAATGTATTACCCTTTCATATGTATATCATTTAATGTATCAACCCATTCATGTACAGCCTAAGGGCTATAAATACCTTGTATCACCCTCATTCAAAGGGACGGGAATTTCTTGACAAAACTTGTAATCGAGAATTCCCAAACAATCAGCAATAACATAACAGTGGACGTAGGCCATTCTTATAAGGCTGAACCACTTTAAAAATCTTTGTTTCATTTTATTTATCTGTGATTGAATAATTAGAGCGATCTAATTTTTTACATCAACACAAACCTTACTCAAACTTCAACCAAATCCAAACCAATTTTTTTTATGAGTGTTTATAGTTCGAGATTTGTGAATTTTTTCCTCTTCTGCCCTATAGCTCTTCACCAACTTAATCACGTTGATTAAGTCTCCATTTCTTTGTATAGAAATCTGATATTTGATTTTTGTGATACAGATCACCTAGTTGATTGCTAGAGAAATCTAATTTTTTGTTGGTTGTTTTCAAAATAAAGGTTGTTTTCAAACCCTAAACCAATAAAACCCTTTCTGATTTCAACTTACTCAAACTGACAGACTTAGATCTAGTTTTGAGATCTTGATTGGGGATTTCACTTTCAATAGTAAATATTTTCAAATAAAGAAAGTGTACAGGATCTTAGCTAGTTTGTATAGCAAGATTCCTTCTTGATCTGCAGTTAATTGAAAGATCCAAAGTCTGACTTATTTAACTAGGTTGATTGTAGAAACCCTTGCATCATTAGAAATCTGTTTGTAATTTGATGACTTATTTTGTACGTAATTAAGTGTGTGTGAGTTGTATGCATGACTTTAGAGAACTACACCGCATACACCTTCACACTACTACACTGAATAGTGTTATAGTTGAGATAATGGACTTTTAGAGTCGACATAAAGCTAAAAGGGGTAAAGTTACGAAGCTGGGAGAACATCAGCAACATCAGAACCTTTGGAGAAGTCAGAATACGCCATAGAGTTGTTACATTTATGAACATAGATTAGGTTTGATTGTGTATCTTGATTGTTATATATCTTGTAATATGTTACTCATTTTTAGTGGACTTTTTACTTTATGGCGTAGAGGTCACCATGGATGTTTCCCAAATTGAGTGGGGTTTTACCACGTTAAAATTGCTTGTGTACACTTCCTTTTCTTCCCATATGTTTCTTAAAGTTGTGTTGGTTTAATTTGTTTAAAATTTTGTTTTTCAAATCCGGTAAACCTATAACTGAAATTATGTGTTCATAACTGTTTTACACATATTGTGTTTAACAATTGTTTTAAGAAAATAGTTTCTTCCACAAACTGTTCGGAGCCATTTAGATAGTTTAGCTTGTATTTAATTACTTAATTAGTGGTATTTTTCAATTGGTATCAGAGCTTTGGTTTTTCAAAAAATTCTTTAGATCTTGAGTTTCTGAAATTGTTTTCTCAAAACAAATTATGGACGAGAAATTTGAGAGACTAGGTAACCTATCCAGACCCCCTCTCTTTAATGAAACCAACTTCCCTTACTGGAAGGTAAAGATGGTGGCATTCATTCAAGGGACTTTGGGAGATGATATCTGGGAAGTTATTGAAAATGGTTACACATTTCCTACTAAACCAGTCGCTAAAGGAAGCACTGTGAGGATTAGAAAGTTACAAAGTCAATTCACTAAAGAAGAGAAACAAGTTTCACTTATTAACAATAAAGGCAAAAATGTCATATTCATGTTTATAAATTAACACGAATTTAAGAGGATACCTTTATTCTCTACCTCTAAATTAGCATGGGAGTGGTTGTAAGTGACACTAATGTATAAAGTAATACCAAAGAAGAAATTATTGTGGAAGAGTTCGAAAACATTTTAAACTATGACTCTCCAGAAATAGTTGAATCTTTACCAACTAAGACCCCTGATGTACCTAACTGGGTTTCCAAAGATCATCCTTTAGATAGTGTAGCTGGTAATCTTACTCAGCTTGTTCGTAAAAAGATATCAACTTCGTAACATTACTCATTTTGCATGTTTTGTGTCTCTTATTGAGCCCAAAAATGCAAATGAAGTTTTGAATAACACCTTGTGGATAAGTGCTATGCAGGACGAACTTGTTCAATTTTTCATTCATGATGTTTGGTATCTTATACCCAGGCTTGAAAATAAAAGGGTCATTGGCACATGTTGGATTTTGAAAAATAAGACTGATGACTCTGGGATGATTATTAGGAATAAAGCTAGATTAGTTGCCCAATGCTACTCTAAGATTTAAAGAATAGAGTTTGAGGAAACCTTTGCTCCTGTTACTCGCCTCGGATGTGTTCGTTTACTTTTTGCTATAGCTTGTCATTTACATTTCACTTTATATCAAATGGATGTTAAGTCAGCCTTCCTTAACGGAATCTTAATTGAGGGGACCTATGTAGAACAACCCAAAGGGTTTATTGTCCATAATCACCCAAACTATGTTTATCGTCTTAAAAAAACTCTTTGTGGGTTAGAATAAGATCCTAGATCTTGGTATGAGTGTCTATCCACCTTTCTTTTATATAATGGATTTAGGAGACGAGGAAATGACCAAGCCTTGTGTGTCAAACATTTTTACCACAACATTACTATTGCTCAAGTGTATGTTGACGATATTACTTTTGGTTCCACTTCCCCATTAGAATTTAAGACCTTCTCTGACATTATGCACAAAGAATTCCAAATGTCACTTATGGGGAGTTACAATTCTTCTTAGGACTCCAAGTTAAACACAATTTAGAAGGATTATTTCTATCACAATCTAAATATGCTTCAGAGATTGTTAAGAAGTTTAGCCTGGAAATAGCTAAAGACGCTAGGAACTGTCAGACTTTCCAAAGATGAGAATGGAAATTCTATTGATACCACCTTGTATTGTAGTATGATAGGAAGCTTACTTTATTTTACTGCCTCTCGTCCTGATATCATGTACTTTGTCTGCGTGTGTACCCGATATCAAAATAATCCTAAAGAGAGTCACCTTTTGTGCGTTAAAAGAATTATAAAATACATCAAATGCACTCTAAACTTAGGACTTTAATACACTAAAAACACCTCTAGTACTATAGTAGGCTACATCGATGCTAATTGGGCCAGGTGTATCGATGATAGTGAAAGTAGTTCAGGAGCATGTTACTACATCGGTAACAACTTAGTAGGATGGAGAGTAAGAAAAAAAACTGCACTTCCTTGTCTACTGTCGAATTCGAATATATTGCAGCAGGAAGATGTTGCTCTCAATTACTTTGGCTGAAACAAATGCTAAAAGATTATGCTATCACTGAAGATAAGTTACATCTATATTGTAACAATCAAAATGCGATTAATATTTCTAAAAATCTTGCTCAACACTCTCGTACTAAACATATTAAAATCAGATATCACTTTATACGCAAGTTAGTTGAATCAATGGAGATGGAAATTAATTATCTGCCTTTTGAATTTCAATTAGCCGATTTATTCACTAAACCCTTGGATAATGCACGTTTTGAATGTTTACGAAAGTCGATTGGCATGATTGTTATAGAATAATGTTATAAGATTTATGACTATTTTGCTTTGCCCTTTGTCCATTTGAGACAAAATGGCGGAGAAATTTGAGTCCTCTTGGACATTGTTGTATATTCTCAATTAAAAAGCTTGATCTTAGTTATCTTATTTTCAGGAATCAGTACCGTCAGTTGCAACAAAATTTTGTTAGGGTATTGATTTGTATTTAGTTGAGTTGTGTAATTTTATCTTTCTAGGATATTGAGTGTATCGAATTCTTTGTATAGGAATGGGATTTTCTTATTTCTATTGTATCCCTATGAGTCCTCGTTGACTCAAAGGAAATCTTGTCTAGCACCCTATATCTTTGACTTACTTAAGTCTACACTATATAGGTGCTCATCTAGTTTCGAAATTGTGACAAAATTTTAGTCCCATCCCTAGTTACCAAAGAAAATTCAGACTCAAGTTGATGTCTCTATAAGTTCTTAAAGGTTTCTCACTAACACCACACACTAGGACTGAATACATACATCGCATCTTGCTATAATTGGTTGTGTGTGAGTTAATTCCATTGAAATTGATTTTCTACTATTTTGGGGAATTTTTAAATAATTTCTAAGAATTTAAAATGATTTTTTGGAATTGAATTTAATGGTTTTTAAACCTTTGGGGCTAGATTGCAATTTGTGTGTATATCATAAAATCTAGTTGGGTAGAAACCGAAAGCGCTTGAGAATATTGTGGGTGCAATTTGTATTTTTAACTCTAAAAAAACATGTATTTTGCACTGCATCTCAGCCTTACACGTGTTGCCTATATAACAGTTAGATGTGTATTTTTTTTCCCTCTCACATTCTTCAGACTCAATGTGCACAATCTAATCAACGATCTGCATGTGTTTTCTTATAATTCCCGTGTTTGATTTCGAGCCAAACAAATATGTTTTAAATGCGGTGGCTTGGTAGCCCTTTGATTGACATCGAATTAATCTTGATCGTTTATTTCCTCTCGATCTTCCAGATCCTTCTTCTCTCAGTATATAAGCAAACTTCATCTTCAATTTTGTAACTTTTGGTCATTTTAACCTCTAAGAGAAAAGAAGGAGAAGAGAGAAGAGAGAGAGATAGAGAGAGAGAGAGAGAGAGAGAGAGAGAGAGAGAGAGAGAGAGAGAGAGTTTGAAAAGTTTTTTACAAACCCTAACTCAAACTTCAACCAAATACAAACCAGAAAATATTTTTCTGAGTGTTTATACTTCGAGATTTGTGAAGTTTTTCCTCTTCTGTCCTATATCTCTTCACTAACTGAATCACGTTGATTAAGTCTCTATTTCTTTGTATAGAAATCTGAGATTTGATTTATGTGATACATAACAAGTAGTTGCTTGCTAGATCTGATTCCTTATTTCGAGAGATCTAATTTTTTTGTTGGTTGTTTTCAAAATAAATTGTTGTTTTCAAACCCTAAACCAACAAAACCATTTATGATTTCAACTTACTCAAACTGTCAGACTTAGGTCTAGTTTTGAGATGTTGGTTGGGGATTTCACTTTTAATAGTAAATATTTTCAAATAAAGAAAGTGAATAGGATCTTGGCTAGTTTGTATGGCAAGATTCCTTCTTGATCTGCGATTAACTGAAAGATCCAAAGTCTGAGTTATTTTACTAGGTTGATTTTAGAAACCCTTACATCTTAAGAGATCTATTTGTAATTTGATGACTCATATTGTCCGTAATTAAGTGTGTGTGAGTTGAATGCATGATTTTAGAGCACTACACCACATACACCTTCACACTACTACACTAAAAAGTGTTGGAGTTGAGATACTGGACTTTTAGAGTCAACATAAAGGTAAAAGGGGTAAAGTTACGAAGCTAAGATAACATCAACAACTTTAGAACCTTAGGAGAAGTCAGAACACGCCAGAGGAGTTGGTATATTTATCAACTTAGATTATGTTTGACTATGTGTCTTGATTGTTATATAGCTTGTAATCTGTTACTCGTTTTTAGTGTACTTTTTACTTTGTGGCATAGAGGTCACCGTGGATGTCTTCCCAATTGGGTGGGGTTTTACCATGTTAAAATTGCTTGTGTACACTTCCTTTTCTTATCATCCCTTTCTTAAAGCTGTGTTGGTTTAATTTATTTAAAAGTTTCGTTTTTCAAAACTTGTAAATATATAATTGAAATTACTCGTTCATAAATGTTTTACACATCTTGTGTCTAAAATTTGTTTTAAGAAAACAGTTCTTCAGCAAACTATTCGGAGCCAGTTAGATAGTTTAATCTTGTATTAAACGAATTAAGTGGTAATTTTTCACTTTTAACTTTCTACCAACATTTTTACTAACATTTGATTGCCCACACCCTCATCCTAACACTTTAAATAAATCCCTCCCATTACCATTTCAAATAAAAAAATCTCCACCCTAAAACTTGAGTCATTATACCATCACAAACTGCCCTCTATAATGTGAGATTCAAACACAAATCTCCATTTTTCCAAAGCTCCATTGATGTAATCTTAAAACCCTAAACCTATTATATCCAACATTCTAAGAAACAAACCTATTATATCCAAAGTTCCAAACCCAACGAGTTCCAAGAATAAAAACCCATTACATCCAAGTTCCTCACCCCAAACCAATTTAAACCATGTTCTTGATTATCCTAGAAATAATAAATTTTCGGTGAAACAAATTTACACCCATCTTACAAAATTTATTTTAAGCAACAAACCCATGTGAACCAAATTCCTAAAGATCCAAACTCTACCCAGCTAAAATCCATATCCAAACCCACTTGCATTTTAATATAATTTAAAAAAAATGATTCTTTAACCATGATACCCATTTGTGCTTAGATATTAAAAAACAAATCTCCTAAGACAAGTATCCATAAACAAAAACGCACTTTTATTTCAAAATGATTTAAACAAAAAATCATTCTTGAACCACGTACCCAAACCCATATCTTTGCTTAGAGATTAGAACCTAAATCTCCTAAGAAATTGATTCTAACCCAAATACCCCTTTGGAAAAATAGATGGGAACACGTGTTTATTTACTTTTCTAGAAAAAGAAAGTAAACCCATTTCATCATTTAGTAAAGAACTTGCCTTACTCTTTCTTTACCAAACATGTATAATGAAGAAAATTTTATTGTATCTTCACGATCGGTAGTGTGTTTGTTGCAGATAGTCGAGTCATTTAAAGTCCTTATGCTATTGAATGGGTACCTATTTGGAAAGGATGAGGATATCTTCTTATTTAATGAGGTGTTACAAGGTGGACTTCCTTGTGAGGTTTTAGTTCCACCATAACAGAATTGGAGATAGTGAAGTTCTCGAGTAGTGCCTCGAACGTGGACGTAAGTAGGGATAAACCATGTTAAAATAAAGTTTGCATAGTCTCTTAAACCCTCTTCCCTCCCTTACTATATTTAGATTCATGCTTTACTTTAATATACTTAATACTTATATTCCATGAATCTGAATATGAATTATGTGTGGATGTTAGAAAAAAATAAAGAATTCATTTATCAACAAACTAAGAAATGGTTTTTACTATATTACAGTTTTTATAAAATTTCAGTGAAAGGAAAGAAAGAAATGTTAAACAAAATGTCAATGAAAGGAAGAAAGAAACGTTAATTTGCAAAAATTCGACAAAATGTCACTATTCCAATTCATCCCCTCCCCACCTCCCTGTCATGGGTTAATTTCAGGGCAGCAATTAGTATGAGAGCCTAGCTCATAGATTCTTATATTGAAAAAGTATATTTTATGTTTAAACATCACATCTAAAAGAGAGAATTTTTTTTAAGTGGTACTTTCTAATTTTTTAAAAAGATGGATCTTGCTTGAAGATAGACTAGTTTTGAAATATTAATATAAACAACAAAAATGAGATAGTTTTTATCTTTGAAAAAATATTTTGTGAAAAGTTTGTATGTGAGAAAAAAATTACCCTTAATACAAAGCAAAGGTTTTTAGAAATGAAATGGGTCTTGGAAAATTATTTGGGTAAAAATGAATTTATAAATTGTTTTTAAAAAAGGTCCATAAACATTCAAATTCATAGTGAAATTTGCCTCCCTTGTATTAGCATGATATTTTTTAACCTTGCTTGTGTCTCACACGTGCTATTTACACATTTGAAAACATTTGTAATTACAATATAACTCCTACAGCGTCAAACATCTTCTGAGCACACATTACCCTAATCATAACCCCTACTTAGTTGATGAAATTGATTGTTGAAAATTCACAATAATACATTTACACATAGTGAAAGACTGTATTAGGACACATCACAATCAATGATGTATTTTAATGTCTTATCACATTGTCACCACATGCATAGAAGTCATAGTAACTTGCACATACAAACCCACGTATCTCCCACAAGTTAAATTCCTAATTTATGAGTAAATCAAACATGGTTTTCTTGAATTCTTATTCTAGAAGTCTACTTCATAAGAGATATTTTAGCTAAAAAACCAAAAGAATGCTTTGAAAATAAACTTGTTAAAGAGATTGTTAGTTGTAAAACCCTATTGCAAAAATTATGAGAGATTAAGAGAGAAACATTTTTTAAAAAGGAAAAAACATTAGAATTTCATGTGAATCTTAAGTACCCATTTAACGTTATATACATTGAAAAAGGGCTTCAAAAATTAAAAGGATAATATTTTGGAAGAAAGCCCTTAGTAATTTTATAAACAATGTTTTTGGAAAAGAAACATTTAAATGTTTGAGAAATATTTTTACACAGCAGACCCTACATGCTCCCTTAATTTTTCCTAGGCATTATCACACGTGCCTATGATGTCTATACCATGTTAATGTGACACATGTCATTACTAAGTGGTTCCATATATACTTAACAAATGACTTCCCATTTTCTTGCACTCACCATTTAAATATCCTTAACAAATGCTACACGAGTGTTTATGTTTCTTACTTGTAAATTTGAATAAATACTTTCATTATTACTATATAACTCATGAATTAATATGATTACACGCTACAGTATGAGTGCAAAGAAATTATTGCAAGTCATTACTAGTAGAAACTTATGAAGTTATAATTTACCCCCAAACATCTAAATTCTACATAATTATATTATCATACTCACACCTATTTTCTCACATAGGTGTGAGCTATTCTTGAAGGGTTAAAATTCTATTATTTGCATCATATCCTTGACATGGATCTTAAATTTAACTCTAAGGTTATGATTGATCTTACTGCCTATAATCGAGTCAAAATTCCATGGAACATCAAGAACTTGTTGAAAGATATATTCATATACAAAGGCTTAATGTCCATTAATTCATCCATTACTATAGAGAAGCCAATAAAGTTGTTGATTCTTTGGCCAACTATGGAGTTCAAAGTAAAAGAGATTCTTTTTTCAACAAGTTTGAAGAGTTTCCCTATTCTTCTAAGGTCTTTTAAACATAGACAAATGGAATCTTCCATCTCTAAGGATTTCTTGATGTATTGTTTATTTTTTAAACTTTCTTGTATTGTTTGATAATTTATAAATCCAACTTTCTCACTGCTTGTATGCCTCTTGGAAGGGATTTTCTTCCTTTTAATCTAATAATATATGGGTTTATCCTATTTCCAAAATATATATATATATATATTTTCTCACATGTTCATGCTCCATGACATTCACTTTATCATCTTGCTAAAATAGACCATGTTTGAGAAAATCTCATCGGAGACTAAAAATCACATGCTAGAAAAAAAACATAATTAAATATCCTCTCATGAAAAGTCATAAGTTGTTAGACACCGATTTTACAATCAATTAATACTTCAAACTTTATCACATCACCTGAAAATTCACGGCATTCCTGTCATTGTGAAATTTGGCTAGCAATCCCACTTATGAGATAAAGGTGGCAATCCTGCCTGAGGGAATATCGGATGTCATTCCCATCCATATGATATTTTGGTATCAATCCTACCTATTAGACGAAAATCCTTTCTCTTATAGAAACATTCTTCAAATAAACATACATTCTTACTTAATATATGATGGCAATCTCATCACTGTTGCACAATACTGAGCCTAAAATATATACATGCTTGTTGAATTTTAATGGCAATCCCATCACCGTAAGTCATTGCTTATGAACATCATCAATAAATATGTCATTCCCATATATACAATATATTATTTTCAATTCTTGCGAGTAAGTGCTTGTGATGGCTATCCCATTACATTTTGAGAATACATTTATGCATAATCAGCTATGTGTGAGAATCTTATTACTTAATATCTAAATTATAACTAGCATTATGAAACTAAAAGAAAGTGCATAATATTATTGATATTACATAAATTGATGATACTAATGAAAATCCTTCAAGTGTATATGTGAAAATGGGGATATTAAGAGTCAATGAGAAGAGAAAAATGGATCACATGTAAAAGTGAGGAAACTACAAGGCCGATTGAAAGCATCGTCAGATTGGGCAAATCTTATACAAGAGGAGGATGAAATAGGAAAGAATATTAAGGTTGGGTACCAAATATGAATTATTTTGCGCACACATATCTTAACTGAAAAATGCATATTTTGATGAAATATTTTCAAGAGGAAATAAGACCACATTTCAAAGAACTATTTTTTCAAAGGACTCTCATGAAAACCTTCATACACAACAAGTAGTAAATGACACCCACTTGATATCATCACGGTAAATGACACCCACACTTCCCCCACATTTTACGTACATAAAAACATACATCATTTAAGAAAACTTACAACCAAATAAGATAAACAAATAGAAAAATGCTTTTTAAAACAAGCCAAAAAACCAACACGAGAAAGAAACTCTAGTTGAAAAGTATGAATCGAACAAATGAATTTTCAAGTATTCCCTTACCAAAATTTCAATTTTATGAGATAATGCAACTAAGATTTGTCTTAAAAGAAATAAAGCACTTATTAAAGGTAAAAAATATCCGATCACTCACACCCACTTAGTTGAAATTAATACTCTCACACCTTGGAACATGAATATAAATCCTACACTTAGTGAAAATAAGACTCATATTTTGAATATCAATAATTTAAAACATTATCCATATATTATGTCTCGTGCATTAGTCACCACTACATAAGAAAAAGGGAGAAAATATTTTTTTTAAAAGAAACCATTGCTAATAAAACCTTTATAAACTTTGCACCATCCCACATAATCTAGGCATGAAAGCAACATGACATGTGAATCGCTACTTTTCATTCATATTAGTTATCTACTTTCGTATATGGTATACTAACCATCATTGCAGGTAGTAAACTTTTGCACCCTAAGGTTACCTATTTCTTACATCATAAGAAAATATACTTTTCAGCCCCACCATTTTCAATAATGATTAAAGATAAGAAATAAGATATGATAATAAAAAATGATTCAACAAACAGGGAGAAAAAAAAAAGAAAATGCTTCAACGAAGAGGAAGAAATAAAAAAAATCTAAAACCAAGTCTCAAAGCGAGGGGGAGACTTAAACCATTTTTCTCAAACTATATCAATTGTATTATCATCATTAAAAAGGGGAGGTTGTGTAACCAAATGTATTTCAAAGGATTTTGTACGATTACAATACAATTAACATATAAGAAAACTTCACTATGTTTTCTCTAATGATTTGAAATAAAAACAAAAGCACTCAATACATTTTGATATATGTTAATAGGAACACACAAATCCATGTAACCATACCAATGCCTAAGCAACTAAATGAAAATTCGAATCAATATAAGATCAACATGAACCTAGATCAAACATAAACACAAAAAGATCATATCATAAGCATTAGAGAGAAGTTCAACATCCCACTAGATAGGTTCAAATCTCAACGACGCAAACAACATCACGTAAGTAAGTTTAGAACCACGACACATAACCTATGGTGATAAACATCGAAGAAAGAAACATATCAACATCCCTCATTTGATGATTCTAGAAAGTCAAGAATGCGCAAATACCATTGTTGATGTAAAAAATTAGATAACTCTAATTATTCAATCACATATAAATAAAATGAGACAAAGATTTTAAAGTGGTTCAGCCTTATAAGAATGGCCTACGTCCACTGTTATGTTATTGCTGAGTGTTTTGAGAATTCTCGATTACAAGCTCTATCAAGAAATTCCGGTCCCTTTGAATGAGGGTGATACAAGGTATTTATATCCCTTAGGCTGTACATGAAAGGGTGTTACATTAAATGATACACATATGAAAGGGTAATTCATTTAATGTTCTTCAAACGTGTGCGTCAAGATGATAAGCATTCAATGAATAGTTGAACTGTTGATTATCTGGAAATTAATGCTGTGGTCGAGGTGCAGCTCGAACCGCCTTAGTTGCTTGACCAAGCATAAATTCTTCAGAATTTAGCTCCTTAATTTAGTGATTTTAATATCTCGAACAATGTAATTGAGCCATTTTTATGCCATATCACTCCATTGTTTATTCCTAACAACTTTCCCTAGTTTTTGTATAAGTTGGATGAAGTTTTCAGGAATGGAATGCAAGAAAGAATCCAAAAGAAAAGAAAAGATGCAAGCAAGAAATTTCTAAGGGCAAAAGTGTAATTCCATTCAGAATTCGAAAGTGACACCAAAAGGGAAGTTGAAGAGAATGAGTTCACAAGAGCATAGGAAGAAACGGCATCTAAATCGGAGGTCTAGATAAGAAGATATGGCCAGTCAAAGCTGTAAGAAAAAGTCAAAGAAGAAGAAATTCGGATCGATCCGGGTAGGAGTCAGACCGATCCGATCTGTCCAAGTCCAGTGCACCCCGGATGGATGGCAAACCAATGGAAGCAATAATCGAACCGATCCGGACACTATCGGACCGATCCGGAAGAAAATAAAAGAATCGATTCGATGGATATCGGACCGATCCGATTAAGACCCGGACCGATCCGGGTATGCGAAAGTCTGGCATTAATTTGCCATTTATTGTGCAGATTTGATGAGTGCGTAGCTGTGAATCTTGTTCCACAAGCACAATTGGAGACCGACTTTGAATGATTTGTGCTATAAAAATCCAAACTCTACATCATTTGAGCAGCTAGGGTTAAGAGGCTAGGGTTAGGAATTTTAGAGAGAGTTTTCAGATCAGATTTTTAGGTTAAATTTCCATTTCCTTCAAGATTTGCTGGAACCCTAGTTTGTATTCTGAATCTCAATTCCGTTTTTGTGATGAATTCAAGTAATATCATTCTATTCTCTTTTGCTTTAATTTTTGTAAATTTCTTACAATGTTCTGCAGTTTCATAATTTCATATGTGAATTTGTTTTTCAACCAAATCATGAGTAGCTAATTTCTCAAGGGTTGGGGTACATGAACTCCATCCTAATACAAATTATTCGTATGGAAAATTAGAAAATAAATGAAAATGTTGATTGAATCGTGAATGAAAATCATATATGCATTGTCATATCTTTTAATCTCTCTTGCCCTAGGTACTTGGGATGTTTAAGAATGCTTTGTATGTATAATTTGTCGTTCACCGCCTTATATTGATCTTTGATTTCATATGATGCGGTCTTGAACCTCATATATGTAATGCTTAGTGATGATAAGGACTGGATTTAATCAAGAATTTTGATTTATAATTTTAGTATTCTAAAGGATAATTTGTTAAGGTTTGAGGGATTGTACCCTACCCTAATTTTCTCTAATTGTTAAACCCAAATTTTGTTGTTAATTTCCATTTGATTTTCATAAGTAAAGTTTTAGAAATTTTCTCAAAAATCAATCATCTTTTTATTTCTTTCAAGAAATCATTTCACGGTTTGGTAATTTTCCTTGTTATTGTTTGGCAATTTTGATCCCTGTGGAGACGATCCCGACTTACCGGGTTATTACTTGAGCGACAAGGCTTGCACTTGAGCCTAGATAAATACGCACTTTTGAGACAAATATTAAGTCGCGTCAAGTTTTTGGCGCCGTTGTCGGGGATCTAAAATTGTTAAATTTTCAAGAAAGTTATTGTTATCTACAAGTGATTTCATAAAAAAAAAAAAAAAATCATCCTTTCTCTTGTGTGTTTATATGCAGAATTCATCTCCCACCCAATTTCACGAAATCATATTGCCGAAGCCGGATCTGAAAATTCTGAGTCTTTGCCGTTTTGGGTTCCACCTCCTTCACCTAATAATTCCATCACAAGTCGTTCGTTGAGTCAAACCTTGAGTGAGAATTCGGAACCTTTCGGTAGCGATATGTAGGATCATGGTAGTGTCGGTGTTGGTGCTGGAGAGGATGATGTACCATATCAACCCATGAAAGATCTTTTATTTCCGGAGAAAACTCCTACCCCTGGTTGCATTTTATTCCCGTATAATGCCGGTCAGTTCCACTTTCGGAATGGAATGATCCAAATTCTTCCTACATTTCATGGGATGGATTCGGAAAAACCATATCTCCATATTCGAGAATTCGAAGATATGTGTGAGACATTTGGAGACCATACTTGTTCACAAGAAGTAATCCGGTTAAAGCTCTTTCCTTTTTCCTTAAAGGATAAAGCGAAAACTTGGTTATGGACCCTGCCCCCAAATTCTGTTTTATCATGGAGAGATATGCAAAACAAGTTTATCTCTAAATTTTTTCCACAACACAAAACCAATTCTGTTAAAGCCCAAATTCAAGCTTTTCGTCAAAATGAGAATGAGGCTTTTGATAAGTGTTGGGAGAGATATCAGGAGTTAGTTAATGTGTGACCCCATCATGGTTTTGAACCTCATCATCTGATTTCATTTTTCCATCAAGGCCTTACTGTAGCGTCTAAACAACTTGTTCAAACCATGTGTGAGAGACCTTTTTGGGAGTTAAGTACGAGCGATGATGAGGCTCATTTGAAATATGTGGCGGAAACTACCCAAGCATGGGATACTTCTGATCCAAATAGTCAAAATAGAAATCGACAAGTGTCCAACTTGCCTGCTGCGTCCGGTATTTATCACTTGGACAAGGACACTTTGTTGGATCGAAAATTAGACCAAATGGAGAAGAACTTTAGAGATATGATCGATATGCGATTGAGAGATGTGTCGGGACCCGTAAAAGCCAGGATGGAGAAGGTATGTGCCATTTGTAATGCAGGCCATTCTACCGAAGGATGTCCTACTATTCCTGCATACAAGGCCATGTACACTGAACAGGTTGATGCAATAGGAGGCTATCGAGGTAATTATAATGCTCAGCAAGGGAATGCATATAATCAATCGTGGAGGAATCTCGGGTTCAATTATGGACAACCCGAAGGAGGGATGGTTCCTAACCCACAGATGACTCTACCACAATCCCCTCAATTTCAACAGGTGGCAAATCCTGGGCCTTATGTACCTCCACCTAGGAGATCTCTTGAGGATAATTTCAATCAATTCATCCAATCCCAAAAAGAGAGAGATGCCAAATTTGAACGAATGTTCGCTGAAATGCATACTAACATCTCTAGGTTGCAGTCTGCGGTGAATACTCAAGAGAAGGGTAAACTTCCAGCCCAAGGCCAAAGACCACCTATTCAAGGTCAAACCACGGTTTGCTCCACATCATCAGATTTGCAAGAACAATGTCAAGCTGTTACTACTGTTCGTAGTGGCTGCGAAATTTGGTCTAGCACCTAAATTGCCAAAGGTGAATGATGATGGAGTCGAACCCGAGATTGTGAAGGAATCTGAAATTTCCGAGTCTGAAGAACCTTCCTTAGAAAAGGAATTGAAAGATGCGGAAGTTGAGCCTGATATTGAAGCCAAGTCGTCTACTGCTGTTCCATTTCCTCAACGCTTAGAGTCACCCCAGAAAGGTCCTTCGCGTATCGAGGTGATGGATGTGTTGAAGCAAGTAAAATTGAATTTGTCGTTCCTTGATGCTATTCAACAAATTCCAGCATATGCGAAGGTTATTAAAGATCTTTTGACTGTCAAGAGACGTCTTAAGGTGAAGAAAAATGTTTTCTTGGCACAAAATGTGAGCTCAGTTCTTCTCAATGATCTTCCACCAAAATTCAAAGATCCAGGTTCACCTACCATTTCGTGTATCATTGGAGAAATGAGAGTGGAAAGAGCATTGCTTGATTTAGGTGCGAGTGTAAACATCCTCCCATACTCCATCTATAAGAAGCTTGATTTAGGTGATTTAAAACCTACCCGAATCACCCTACAGTTAGCGGATAGAACAGTCAAAGTGCCTCGCGGGATTGTAGAAGACGTAATTGTTCAAGTGGATACGTTCTACTTCCCCGTTGATTTTGTTATTTGGGACACCGAGCCTGTTCCCCATACGAGAAATCATGTTCCAATTATATTGGGCCGACCGTTCTTAGCTACCGCTAATGCTTTGATCAATACACGGAATGGCCAAATGCAACTCACTTTTGGAAACATGACTCTCGAGAAAAATATTTTCAATGTCGCTAACCAAATGGGTGATGAGGATGAGATTCTTGAAGTGGATCTTATTGAAGAAGTGGTGGATGAAAATATTGAAAAAATCATAGGAGGAGATGCTCTGAAAGTGTGCTTAGGGCAAAGTGATTCTCAAATGTGTGATTATACTGAGTTTGAGAGAGAGGTGGAAGAGTTAAAAATGTGGTTACAAGAGGAAGAGAGTTTTGAGAGCTTGAGAGCGGTTGACTGGATTTCTAGGTATGAAGAATTGCCTCTGAGGGAGACACCCATGGTCCCCTCTGAACACAGATTTCCTAGTCTTGAGTTGAAGAAACTACCTTCCCATGTCAAATATGCCTTTTTAGGTGAGAATGATACATTTCCTGTTGTTGTGTCTTCCCATCTAGAAAAAGGGCAAGAAGGTATGTTGTTAGATGTGTTGAGAAAGCATAGAAGTGCTTTTGGATGGACCATAGCAGATTTGAAGGGTATAAGTCCTTTGATTTGTACCCATAAAATCCATCTCGAGGAAGAAGTGAAGCCATCTCGTGAGATGCAAAGGCGGTTAAATCTAACCATGAAAGATGTTGTAAGAGCAGAAATAATAAAATTGCTAAATGCTGGAATTATATATCCCATTTCGGATAGTAAATGGGTGAGCCCAATTCAGGTTGTTCCAAAAAAATCGGGGATGACCGTGGTTGAAAATGCTAAGGGAGAATTAATACCTCAACGTACCACCACCGGGTGGCGTGTTTGCATTGACTACCGAAAGCTCAATGCCGGAACTCGAAAGGATCATTTTCCCTTACCATTTATCGATCAAGTTATTGAACGAGTAGCGGGCCATCCTTATTATTGTTTCCTAGATGGGTATTTCGTTTATAATCAGATTGAAGTGGATGTTCTTGATCAAGAGAAGACGACTTTTACATGTCCATTTGGTATGTTTGCCTATAAACGTATGCCATTTGGGTTATGTAATGCGCCGGCTACTTTTCAGAGGTTCATGTTAAGTCTCTTTAGCGACATGATTGAAAAAGGTCTTGAGGTGTTCAGGGACGATTTCAGCGTTTTTGGTTCATCTTTTGACCATTGTTTAGCTAATCTTGAGAGAGTTCTATTCCGATGTGTGGAAAAAGACTTAGTCCTCAATTGGGAAAAATCCCATTTCATGGTTACCGAGGGTGTAGTCTTGGGCCACATAGTCTCATCTAGGGGAATTGAAGTTGATCGAGCAAAAATTGAAGTAATATCTGAGTTACCCCCGCCAAAATCACTTAAAGATATGAGGTCCTTTCTAGGCCATGCTGGATTTTATAGGAGGTTTATCAAAGACTTTAGCGCCATCGCTAGACCTTTGAGTAATCTTCTCATGAAGGACACTCCATTTGAGTGGAGTAAAGCATGTCAAGAAGCATTTGATAAACTCAAAAGCATGCTTATTTCTGCACCTATCATGCAAGCTCCGGATTGGTCGCTTCCCTTTGAGCTTATGTGTGATGCAAGTGATTACGCGATTGGGGTTGTTCTTGGACAGAGAAGAGACAAGAAAGCTCATGTTATTTACTATGCTAGCCGTACATTATCTGGCCCTCAGCTGAATTACTCTACTACAGAGAAAGAGTTGCTAGCTGTCGTTTTTGCTCTCGATAAATTTCGCTCTTACGTTGTTGGGTCGCCTATCCTTTGTTTCACTGATCATTCGGAATTGAAGTATATCTTGAGCAAGAAAGATGACAAACCTCGTTTAATCAGGTGGATCCTACTCCTACAAGAGTTTAATCTCTCGATTCAAGATAAGAAAGGAGTAGAAAACGTCGTTGCTGACCATTTGTCACGACTCTCGTCCGACGTACCTATTGATCCCATTCCCATAGACGAGTATTTTCTGGATGAGAATCTATTTGCTACCTCTTATCTCCCTTGGTTTGCGGATATTGTCAATTACCTTGTCATCGGAGTTGTTCCCTCTAGTTGGAATCCGCAAGAGAGAAGGAGGTTCATTACTTGGTCACGCATGTTCTTTTATGATGATCCATACTTGTTTAAGTATTGTGCTGACCAAATTATCCAGAGATGTGTACCCGATGAGGAAATCCAAGGGGTGATTCGATTCTGTCATTCGGAAGCATGTGGCGGTCATTTTTCTAAAAATAAAACTGCTGCAAAAATCCTTCAAAGTGGTCTTTATTGGCCCACAATCTTCCGGGATGTGAATGCTTTTTGTAAGACTTGCGATAGATGCCAAAGAATGGGAGCTATTACTCGCCGTGATATGATGCCATTGTCCCCTATTTTAGTCTTGGAGTTGTTTGATTGTTGGGGAATTGACTTCATGGGGCCCTTTCCCCCTTTTTTTGGTTTTCTATACATTCTCGTCGCTGTAGATTATGTCTCAAAATGGGTAGAGGCTATAGCTACACGGACGAATGACAGCAAGGTGGTGATCAAATTTATTCAAGAAAATATACTTTCTCGCTTTGGTATGCCTAAGGCTATAATTAGTGATAATGAAACTCATTTTTGCAATAGGCCGATGGATAAACTAATGCGAAAGTATGGAATTGTCCACAAGGTTAGCACCCCCTATCACCCCCAATCGAATGGCTAAGCCGAGCTTGCTAATAGGGAGATCAAGAATATCTTGGAGAAGACAGTTGATCCTAATAGGAAAGACTGGTCTCTTAGGTTGACTGATGCTCTTTGGGCTTATAGAACCGCATACAAGAATCCCCTTGGGATGTCCCCATTTCGTTTTGTGCATGGCAAACCTTGTCATCTTCCGGTTGAAATCGAACACAAAGCGTATTGGGATATCAAAAGGGTGAACTTCAAAATGGATCAAGCCGGTGAAACACGTAAACTTCAGTTGAATGAGTTGGAAGAAATGCGCAATGACGCGTATGAAAGTGCCAAAATTTCCAAGGACCGAATGAAACGAGCTCATGACGGAATCATTCGTAAGAAAGAGTTTCATTTGGGACAGAAAGTACTTCTCTACAACTCGAGGTTGCACTTGTTTCCCGGTAAATTGCGGTCTCGATGGTCTGGTCCTTACATTGTGAAAGAGGTATTTCCCCATGGAGCCGTTGAGCTAATGGATGAGAAAGGGGGAACCACTTTTAAAGTCAATGGGCATCGTCTCAAGCCTTATTTGGAAGCTATGGTTAAAGAAGCCGACACAATCTGGCTGTCGGACCCCATTTATGGGGATTGATTGAAAGAAGAGAGTGAGGTCGTCGGACCCCCGACATGTATGGGGTGATTGTTGTACATTTGAGTCGTAGGATGTAGAAGTTATAGGTTAGAGTCCGTTCTGAGGGTTGAGAATCCGAAGGGTGCGGGTTGTTCGTTATCAATGAGTTGCGAGGTTAGTTGGAAGTTTGCGAGGATGAAAAATCATCATTGGAGTGGAGTATGAGCATTTTTAGGAAGAGAGAAGAAGAATTCTGGAATCCTGAAATCGGATCGGTCCGGTGGAAAAAAAAAAGAACCGATCCGGTCATCCGGATCGGTCTGGGGTAAAAAAAAGAACCGATCCGGTGAGGCGGATCGGTCCGGCCCAAAATCGGATCGGTCCGATTTTCTGCAGGTTTATATTCCCAAGAGACACACCTCTTCATTTCCACCTCCTCAATCCCCACCCATTCACTTCACCCAATCCAACCCTTCCTTCAAAATTTCGTCCCCCCATTTCCCACCCATTCATTCCATCCATTTCACCCATTCATTCCTATAAATACATACCTCCACTACCCATTTTCTTCACACCTCCACCTATCTTCTCTCTTATATCTCCATAGCTATCTCCTTCCTCCATACCTCATGGCTGCTCCCCAGAAGTACACTTCCATTGAAGTTCTCCCCAACGGCAATGGGGAGTATCGTTCCCGCCAAGAGGCAAATTGGTGCCGAAAGTTTTTCAGCCCTACCCGCAAAATCCATATCGAGCGCCAAGTGTTATGGGATCAAATGCCCAATTCGGTCACCGTCCTTTTTCAGTCACGGGGCTGGTGCCGTTTCTTTAATGCACCATATGAGGCTGTGTGGGAAAATGAAGTTCGTCAGTTTTACGGATCTCTCGTCGGTACGACTGAATTTGAATCCCAAGCCTTTGTGGATTCCATACCTATCCCGTTCTCACTTGACCTCGTGGTGCGCAAACTCGAATCATATGGTGTGCTCACTCCCGATCAGTTTGACTATCCGAATCTCGATCCCGTCCTCACAAAAGAAGTTTGTATCTCGCGAATCCAACCGGGTGAGATTTGGACCACCGAGACATTTCCCGTCGGCCGCTTGTCCGACAAGGCACGATTCACTTTCCATATCGTTTGTGCCAACATTTTGCAAACTTCTAATGATTCGGCGATGAGGCCTCGCCAAGCAACCATGGTCTATCATCTATTCGACCCGGCGACCGTGATCAATTTGGCCCGAACATTTTACACCGATATCCTTTTTGTGGCCTATGAAAAAAAGGGCCGCATTCCTCTTCCGTATGGTCGACTCATCGCCTCAATGCTTCGAGATGCCGGTATCGCACCACCTCAGGATCTTGTCAAACTTCCTAAACCTTTAGGACAAGAGTCCCGCACTCGAAGTGAGCGGCAAATTCAGCTCGTGCGTGCTCGGCACGGCGACGATTCTAGTGAGGAAGACGACGATGAAGAGGAGAACATCACCGAGGAGGACGTGGAAATGGCGGAGGGTGAAGAGGCAGAATATGATGAGACGGCGGATCCGGATTACATTCCGGAGGATCCGGTCTTGCATGAGCGCGTTTTCTCTCTTGAGACGCAATTTGACGCACATGTGTCCTCCTACGAGAGGGATATGAGTTTGGTCCTGCGTATGCAGGCCAACTTGTACCGTCTCCAAGCGGGACCCGAGGCCCCTCTTCCTCCCTACTATTATAATCCATATGATCCGTCTGCTCCGAGTACTTCCCATCCCCCACCCGCCCCTTAAACTTCGCTTATATTCATATATATGTATTAAAAAAAATTGAAAAATGTTGAAAAAAATCCAAAAATATTTTTCTTCAAAATAAATAAAAATTGGAATTTAAATTTTTCAAAAATGTCACCTTTATTCTATTTATAGTCTCAAATTGTAAAATTCATAATGCACTAAGCCAAAATTGACCGAAGATGGAAATTGAAAGAAAATTGACGACTTAACGAATAAGTGTGGAGATTAGTTCAACCCGGTGAGATTTCGAGCCTTTCAGTTTTTTATGAGTTTTTAAATCAATCCGAGTTTATGATTAACTCAAAGTTCTTTTCAGCATTTTAATAAGTCGTTAATGATCTCAATCCTTTGTTTTGATCGGTTATGGGAAATGTGTGAAGTGTTGTCTCGAAATTCGTGCTAATATATCTCTAAACTTAATTAATCTCGAGATGCATATGGTAATGTGATTAGCAATTCGAACAATGAAGTAGCCCTCGTTTGTTACCCAAAAATATTAGCCAGAAAAAGTTGTGAAAAATAAAATTACCCCTTTGCAACCAATTTTGAGCCAAATAAAATTTATCCTTTCGTTTGATAACCCGAAAAAAACCAAATAGCCCGGAATTGTGAAAATTGAGAAAGTTCATCAAATAAAGTCCAAAGTGTGCAACAAAAAGGGGCAAGAAAAAAATAGATATACTCAAAAAAAAAAAAAGAGAAAATGAGTAAATGCCCGAAAAAAAAAGCACAAATGGACGTCATAAAGATATTTTCCAATTCCAACATTCTCGTCCATTCCCAATTATACCATTTACACCTTTTAACCCAAAAAGTCCTAACCGAGTCCAAATTGAGAAATTGATTACTGCGTGGAGAGCTAAGACATGAAAAGATAATATGAGAGATTAAATGGTGTGAATTAGAGGTGATGTTCCCATTTCCTAATAACCGTACTCTGATGATGAGATCTTTTCACCATATATTTCTTTCTTTTCAATTTTGTATGCATGAATTTGTGTCCATTATATTTAATCTTTATATCATGCATACGGAGAGAAAATAGCCACATTCCGAGTGATTCGTTTGTGAGTGCATCCGTAAAAATTTGAATCAAAACGAATTTTCGGAAAGTAACGTAATGCTCAATCGGTGGAAATTGGAGGTTTAATTTTTGGCTTTGCACACACACACTATGGTTTGAGACAGTTGAATATGAATTTATGGTGATTATTTTTAGAAAAGTTTAAATTGTACAATTTTTAAGTATTTTGATATTTATTTGAGTCAATAAAGAATTTTGTGGGTGTATTCACTGCAAACCCTCACGAGACAAAACTCGTCCTACTAGGGTAACCTAGAGGTTTAAAGGCTTGTTGCATACGCTAAATGCAATCGCGTGCCTGTGAAAGTGGAATACTATTTCAATAAAGAAGTTTTCAAGAAATGAATGTTGGTTAGATTCAAATACATTTCCCGGGACGTGCAAAGTCCTAAGCTAGGGGGATTTGACCAAGCATAAATTCTTCAGAATTTAGCTCCTTAATTTAGTGATTTTAATATCTCGAACAATGTAATTGAGCCATTTTTATGCCATATCACTCCATTGTTTATTCCTAACAACTTTCCCTAGTTTTTGTATAAGTTGAATGAAGTTTTCAGGAATGGAATGCAAGAAAGAATCCAAAAGAAAAGAAAAGATGCAAGCAAGAAATGTCTAAGGGAAAAAGTGTAATTCCATTCAGAATTAGAAAGTGACACCAAAAGGGAAGTTGAAGAGAATGAGTTCACATGAGCATAGGAAGAAACGGCATCTAAATCGGAGGTCTAGATAAGAAGATATGGCCAGTCAAAGCTGCAAGAAAAAGTCAAAGAAGAAGAAATTCGGATCGATCCGGGTAGGAGTCGGACTGATCCGATCTGCCCAAGTCCAGTGCACCCCGGATGGATGGCAAACCGATGGAAGCAATAATCGAACCGATCCGGACACTATCGGACCGATCCGGAAGAAAATAAAAGAACCGATCCGATGGATATCGGACCGATCCGATTAAGACCCGGACCGATCCGGGTATGCGAAAGTCTGGCATTAATTTGCCATTTATTGTGCAGATTTGATGAGTGCGTAGCTGTGAATCTTGTTCCACAAGCACAATTGGAGACCGACTTTGAATGATTTGTGCTATAAAAAGCCAAACTCTACATCATTTGAGCAGCTAGGGTTAAGAGGCTAGGGTTAGGAATTTTAGAGAGAGTTTTCAGATCAGATTTTTAGGTTAAATTTCCATTTCCTTCAAGATTTGCTGGAACCCTAGTTTGTATTCTGAATCTCAATTCCGTTTTTGTGCTGAATTCAAGTAATATCATTCTATTCTCTTTTGCTTTAATTTTTGTAAATTTCTTACAATGTTCTGCAGTTTCATAATTTCATATGTGAATTTGTTTTTCAACCAAATCATGAGTAGATAATTTCTCAAGGGTTGGGGTACATGAACTCAATCCTAATACAAATTATTCGTATGGAAAATTAGAAAATAAATGAAAATGTTGATTGAATCGTGAATGAAAATCATATATGCATTGTCATATCTTTTAATCTCTCTTGCCCTAGGTACTTGGTATGTTTAAGAATGCTTTTTTATGTATAATTTGTCGTTCACTGCCGTATATTGATCTTTGATTTCATATGATGCGGTCTTGAACCTCATATATGTAATGCTTAGTGATGATAAGGACTGGATTTAATCAAGAATTTTGATTTATAATTTTAGTATTCTAAAGGATAATTTGTTAAGGTTTGAGGGATTGTACCCTACCCTAATTTTCTCTAAATTGTTAAACCCAAATTTTGCTGTTAATTTCCATTTGTTTTTCATAAGTAAAGTTTTAGAAATTTTCTCAAAAATCAATCATCTTTCTATTTCTTTCAAGAAATCATTTCACGGTTTGGTAATTTTCCTTGTTATTGTTTGGCAATTTTGATCCCTGTGGAGACGATCCCGACTTACCGGGTTATTACTTGAGCGACAAGGCTTGCTCTTGAGCCTAGATAAATACGCACTTTTGAGACAAATATTAAGTCGCGTCATTGCTCGTTGTCCAAAAGTTCCTCGGAGCATTGGAGTTCCTCGGAGGATAAGAGTTCCTCGGAGGGTTGGTGTTCCTCAGAGTGAGTATGTTGGTCGGGGAAACAATCTTCCTCGTTACTATTGTGCCATGTAGATTGACACGTGTCTTCTTATTATTCGTCCACATCAGCATACTAATTTTGGTGTCAACAAAAGCCCCCAATGTTTCATATTTCAAACTTTGAGGAGTATGAAACATTCTTTCTCGGTATATGGCGATATTAAATGACCTTCCTGGGTTTTAGGAGCCTTTTCTTCGTATTTAAATTTCCTTCCAAATTCGCAGAATTCGTCTTTTTGCATTTTTATAGGCGCTTCGATCTTCGTGCCCTTTTTGTCCTTTTAGCCGCCGGTAGCGTAATATTTCCTTTTTGTAATCATTTCTTTCGCCGTTTCTCAAGGCAAGGTATTTAAACTTCAGAGGCAATCCCATCGTCTTCAACCTTTTCAATTTCTGCTTTCGAGTTTTTTAAAGCTTTTCTCTCTCTTGTGCGTTCATTTCCTCCTTCGTTTGTCAACAGATCTCCTTTTTCCCTGTAAGCTCTTCTTCCTTCTTCTTTTATTCATCATGGTTTACATTATCGAATCTCTTGAGAAGTTCCGCTCTGACTTCTCTATTCCTTCTTGGGTAACTTTGGAGGTTCTTTCTGAGCTTTCAAGTTATTTTGATTTGGCTGAGAGACACTGGTTCCCTAGCCTATTTATTGCTGAATGTGGATTTTCTTTTCCACCAAATCCGTTGTGTTTAGAGTTCTGTCAATACTTCAACGTTGTCCCTGCAAAAATAGCCCCCAACACATGGAGAATAGTTAATGGGGTATATAGGTTAAATCAAATTCATGGAACTCGTATAGGAATTCCTGAGATTATGTACTGTTACAGATAGGCTGTCTTAGACAACGTTTTTTATTTAAAAACTAGGTTTTTGAATAGAGCCATAGTAGTCAACCTCCCTGATGCCAACAGGGATTATTTTGAACACAGGGTAGTTATAAAAAATTGGCAACATGCCCCTTTGGCTGGAGATGCAGTATATGAGGGTCCCAGATGCCCCCCATATGGCAATGGGATAGGTCGTTTTCATCTTATTTTGTTTTTGAAATTATGATTTCATGGTATTTGATAAAATGTATGACTGATATTTCAATATGTTCTTGTTTACAGTTGACAGCAAGAGAAAAACTCCAAAAGAGTAAGAAGTCAATATAAAGCAGTTGAAACATATCTGGAGTTTGCATCAGAGATTTGCAGACGAGCACATCAGGTCTGCTTCATATTTGTTACAGTACAGGAGCTACACATCATCCTTTACTGCTCGTCCCGTGGTCAGCATTAGTGACCCATTGCCAGCTTCCGAGGAATCTTCACCAGAATCGCATATTCCTCTAAGTCAGAAGATGGGCAAGAGAAGAGTTCCTGCTATCTTCGAGGAGACTTCCTCTACCGGGGATGGAAAGAGGAACAAGGCTGAAGTCCCAAAGGGGACCAAGAAAATTGATGTTGTTCCTTCTGCTGATGTTCAGAAGGCTGCCGAGAAGCCTCCAATGGCTCCGAGCAAGAAAAGTACTTATGTGGAAGTGATCATTATTTCCCCCACCAAGGGTTCTTTGGCTGAAACTGCTGAAGTTCCACTGAGGAGATTGAAGAAATCCTCCTCGGTTAGTTTTTCTGAAGCCATTCCCCAGCTCCAAACTAGTGGAGCTGGTGTTCCAACCATTATTCCCCCGAGATCTGCAATGAGCTCGGTAAAAACTTGGATTATTCCTGAAATTCAAGGCATCGAGGAAAACATGCCTAGGGATATGCTGACATCCCTTGCTACTCGTCACATTGCTTCAGTAAGTTTCTTTTTATCTTGAATTTTTCCTTCTATCAATATATGTATCTCGGCACTAACTCATCACTACATTCTTTTTTCAGCTGGTGAATTGTTTTAACACCATTGTGAAGAAAGATGAACCACTCAAGGCTTCAAGCTCCTCGTCTGGAGTAGAGGATGCATTCCAGGGTTTGGCCCAATCTCTGAAGGAATCCCGTCAGAAGTATGACGAGGATAAAGGTGTACAGGAGAAGAAATTGGCTGCATCTGAAGCAGAAAAGGTGCAGTTGGGAAACAAAGTGAAGGATTTGGATAAGGAGAACAAGAAATACTCCAAGAAGCTCACTACTTTTGGGGAGCTTGAAAATAAGCTGAAATCAGCTGAGGAAGAGCTGACACTTCTGCGCGAAGCAAAATCTCCAGAAGGAGGAGTTGGAGGCTAAGCTGAAAGCCTCTGAGGACCTTCTATCCGAGAAGCTCTCCTCAGAGAAGATGAAGAGAAAAATAGCTGTGAAGAATCCTTTCGAACTGGTTGGGATAAAGGATGGGATAGGGGGTAGCAGCAATGATGACCCAGGTGAATTTGAAATTCTTCCATGATGGTTGGGTTGCTGCCTTGCAGGAATTGAAGGTGAGCGAGGACTCCGAGCTATTTCAACAACATCTCCCTAGTCCTCCTCCAGTTATTGAAGACGAAGATGAAGACGAAACTGCATCTGAAGAATCTTCAATGATTGTGGGTGATCAAATCCTTGCTCCTCAACCCAACCAGACATCTGCTGAGGAGATTTCTTCTTTACCTGCTCCTCTTGAACAAATTCCAACTCCAACCGATCAAATCAGTGTTCCCACCGAGCAACCAAGCTCCTCGTCCCAGCCTCCTGAGAAAGTCTTGGGAGACAAGGAAAAGGTGTGAAGTTGTTCGGTACTATCTTTCTGTTTTTCTCTTTACTTGTACTTTATATCTCAGATCTTTGTAACTTTTGCCTTATGATCTAATAAAATTTGAGTTCTTTCTTTCCATATGATTGTCTCTTCTTTATCTGCACTCTGTCTTGATTTTCTTTTTCTATTAGTTTCTGGCCAGGATGGATCTTTTATCTGCTAACGACACAAAGTTAATGCAGCAATGCCATGAGTATTATAAAGATGGTCACACAGACCTCAGTACATCCGAAATTGCTGATATCCTTGGTCATGGTGCTTCAGAGCAAGCAATCGAAGCTTATCGCTACTTGAAGGACTTAATTGATAGAGCAGTGGCCAATAACGTGGCCTACTATGATATGATCGAGGAGCTTCAATATACTCTAGAAGATCTCAAGGATCAGTATAGGGAGTAAAATGCCTTGTTACATGAGGGGTATGAAAAGAAATATCAACAGCTTTCTGCCGAGAAAGGCTACGACAAACTCATTGCTGGGTATGATGTCAGGGAGAGGACCCTAAAAGGTGAAGTTGAGGCCTGCAGACAGATCGCCGAGCTGCTGGAACAAGAGAACAACAATTTGCAGACAGAGTTGGCACAGTATAAGTCTGCAGCTTCATCTTCCACTGCCTTGGTACCAGTCTCCGACGAAGGGTTCTCATTCTTAGAGGTTGAGAATGCCAAATTAAGGCAAGAATTGGATACTTTAAGAAGGTCTGGTATTTCTGATACTGCTCGGGGACGAGGAAGAGGTTCTCGTGGGCGAGGAAGAGCTGCCTAGGATGTTAACGAGGAACGAAGCACTCCAGCTGCTCGGGGTCGATCAAGAACTCCTCGCAGTATTGAAGAAGCTCGTACTCTGTCAACATTGGAAACTCAAGCGTACCAGTTGAACGCAAAAGATCGGGCTTTGTCTGAAATGTCCAAGAAAATCCTGACTTTGGAAGATCAACTTACTGCGATAAAGTCTGGTTTGAATAATAAGGATGTTTTTGCCAGGAACCTTCATGAGCAATTAGAAAGATTAACTTTCCAATTCCATAAACAACCTCACGAATTCTGGAATGCAGGCTATAATGAGGCCCTTTATCACTTGGATGCTCGCATTGAAAATGCCAATAATGAAGGTTATAAACAGGGATGGTTGAACGCCCTGGGTGTGCTGAAGCTCGAACAGGGGCACTACCTATGGTATTATCATACTCCGAGGCTACTAGACTTGCCTGTACCACCCTATAAATTGGACATGGAATGGATCCCAGCTTGTGCCATTCCTCGGAGCTTAATTTCAAAATATCTTGGTGACTATAATCTTCATTCTCAAATTGAAGTATCTCGTCCCGAGCATCTCTTGGATACTCCTTCAGTAATGAATGTCAGAATGTTGAAGGACTTGAATTTTATCAATTCTCCTCAGACATTAAATGATCCTTCTGCTGGCGAGGAACCTGTATCGAAGGATGAGGGGAAAAAACCAATAGAATAGGATTTCAATGTAATAGTTAGCACACATATATAACTTGTAATTTATTTTGAATTTTAATGAAAGACTTTCATTTTTTGTTTGCAAATCTGTATTGCTATTGTTTTGTACTTGTCTACCACTTTTATATTTGTGATTGCATAACAATTCTTTGTGGTTCATCGACCAATCTAGTAATAAAAAATTACAAGTATAAAAAATGTTGCTCGATCACTTAATAACAAAGTAATGAGTATACAAAATGTTAAAATTTCTTACAACCAACCAAGGTTGTTTAAATTGAGCTCGTCGACCAATTAAAGTTAATGGGTTTTTATCCCCGACCAGCTATACTTGGTAAATTTTGTCTTTTTCAATAAATGTGCCCGACTAACCAAGGTCAAAGATTTTTCCTCGTCGACCAACTACAGTTAGTGGGTTTTTATCCTAGACCAACTATACTTGGTTCAGTTTGGAATATTTGTTCTTCGATGAACTTTTATGTAATAACTTACTTCCCGACCAACATAAGTTGGCATTTGAGAGCATATTTTTTTTTCAAACCAACCAAGATTGGCATTTTTAAGAATGTTGTTCTTGCCCTTTTACCAACCGGGGTTGGTCATGGGTTTGAACTATCATGCCCACTAACTCTTTTACCAACCGAAGTTGATCACATTAGTGTTCGCCTCCTAACCAAAGGAGTATAGTTTGTTCTCGCTATTTTACCAACCAAAGTTGATCACTCTCGAACTATTAGTGTCCACTAGTTATTTTACCAACCGGATTTGGTCACGCTAGTGTATGCCTCCTAGCCAAAGGAGTATAGTTTGTTCTCTCCCTTTTACCAACCGGAGTTGGTCGTGGGTCTGAACTATCGTGTTCTCGCTATTTTACCAACCGAAGTTGATCATGCTCGAACTATCTACTAGTTATTTTACCAACCGGAGTTGGTCACGCTAGTGTATGCCTCCTAACCAAAGGAGTATAGTTTGTTCTCGCCCTTTTACCAACCGAAGTTGGTCGTGGGTTTGAACTATCGTCTCTTTTTGCTGTCGAGCAGCGTAGTGTACAACACTAATATTCCCCAAAAAACTTTCAAACAAAGGAGAGAAAAATAGTGAAACATCATCGTTTTATTCATATTGATGGACCTGCTGTACATTTTACATCACTGATAATACTTGCGAAGGTGTTCAGCATTCCAAGCATTCTTGAATTCCTCTCCTTTTAGAGTTGCTATTCGATAAGTTCCTGGTCGAACAACTTCTGTAACTCGGTAAGGTCCATGCCAATTTGCTTCCAATTTATTATTCTTCTGAATGACCTTCTTTAGCACGTAATCTCCTTCCTTTAAATCGCATTTCTTCACCCTCTTGTTGTAGAACAAAGCTGTTCGTTGTTGATATGCATCATTCCTAATGGCTGCTTCTTCTCTAACCTCCTCGAGCATATCCAAATCCAGTATTCTCATCAAGTCACTGACTGGTGAATTGAAATTCAGTACTCTATGTGTCGGAAGACCCAACTCGGCAGGTATTACAGCCTCACTTCCAAACGCCAGTATATATGGTGATTCTCCAGGAACTGCTCGAGGATTTGTTCGGTAAGCCCACAATACTGATTGTAGCTCATTAATCCAGTTAGATTTAGCCTCATTTAACCTCTTCTTCAAACCATTTAATAATGTTCTGTTCATCACTTCAGTCTGTCCATTGCTTTGAGGATGTCCTGGTACTGAATGAACCTTCAAAATGTTTGACTGATGACAATAGGCGGCAAACTCCTCGTTATCGAATTGTGTTTCATGGTTTGTAATGAAGGCATGAGGGAGACCATATCGGCAGATGATGTTCTTCCAAACGAATTGGTACACCTTCTCGTACGTCATATCAATCAGAGGCTCAGCTTCTACCCATTTAGTAAAATAATCCACTGCGACAACGAGGTACTTGAATCGTCCTCGGGTCATTGGCAGTGGTCCAACCAGATCAATTCCCCACATGGCAAATGGCCAAGGGGAAGTTATGGGTGTCAATAATGCTTGTGGAGTTCGTCGGATGGAGGAAAAACGTTAGCACTTGTCACACTTCTTGGCATAGGCTATACAATCAGCTCTCATCGTTGGCCAGTAGTATCCTTGCGTCATCACCCTTTGCAAAAGTGTTCGACCTGCTACATGGGCTCCACAAGACCCTTCATGGATCTCTTTAATCAATTATTTCACCTCGGAGGGATGTACAAATCTTTGCAAACCTGCCATAATTCCTCGTCTATACAAAACACCATTAGTTAGTGCATACCGAGCAGCTTTAAACTTCAATTTCTTGGCAGTGATCTTGTCCTCCGGTAATTCTCCTTCCTCGACATATGCCCTGATGGGATCCATCCAAGATGGTCCTAAATCAAAGGAAATAACATTAATCGTCAAGCTTTCATCTATGCTTCGACTTTCTAACACCTCAATTGGTATCGTTCTTCATAACTCGGTACGAGTAACTAATGCTAGTCGGGCCAGTGCATCTGCTTGTGCATTCTCCATTCTTGGCATTCTGATTAACTGAATGGCATCAAATTCTGCCAACAACTCCATCGCCTTTGCATGATATTTGACCATTAGTTCTCCTTTAACTGCATACGTTCTCATTATCTGATTCACAATTAATTGAGAATCACTGAATACCATCACTTGTTGTGCTTCCATAATCTTTACTATATTAAGACTTGCTATTAAGGCTTCATACTCAGCCTCATTATTGGAAGCTTTGAATTGGAATCGTAAGGCATATTCCACATCAATCTCGTCTGGGGTGTTCAAAACAATCCCGGCTCCACAACCTGTTGTGCAAGATGACCCATCTACATACAATCTCCACGTAGGTAACTCGTCTTCAAAATTCTTATCTGACAGCGTTCCTCGGTGAAATATTTACTATTTTGTTTCATCCTCCCCTGGTATTTTTCGCTCCTCGTCGACCATCTCTTCTCGCCCTTTTACCAACCGTAGTTGGTCTGGGCTTGAATTTGATGATCTTTATATATCCACAAGCCCTTTTACCAACCGGAGTTGGTCTGGACTTATGTCTGTTGATCCTGTAACATCCACAGGTTGGTTAGCGAGCAACTTTTGTTCCTCGGGGGTATCAGGATATGTAAACTCTGCTATAAAGTCTGCTACAACTTGCCCTTTTAAGGATGATATGGGTTCATACACAATATAATATTCACCGAGCTCTATTGCCCAGTACATCAATCTTCCTGATTTTTCTGGCTTATGAAGACCTTGTCTTAATGGTATATCGGTATACACGATGATGGTATGGGCCTGGAAATATGGCCTCATTCTTCTACTAGCTTCAATTAATGCCAATGCCAATTTTTTTAACTTTGGGTACCTTATCTCTGCACCTCGGAAAGCCTTACTTGTGTAATAAATTGGCTTTTGGACTCCATTCTCCAATCTGATCAATGCCGAGCTGACCGTGTTTTCTGATACTGCCAGGTATAAGTACAACTTTTCTCCCATCACTGGTCTGGAAAGCAATGGAGGTGTTCCCAGATATTTCTTTAAGTCTTGAAAGGCTTTTTCACATTCGTCATTCCACTCGAAAGTTTTTCGGAGTGTTTTGAAGAATGGAAGGCACCTATCAGTTGCTCGAGATACAAATCTATTGAGCGCTGCAACTCGTCTTGTAAGACTCTGCACTTCTTTCTTCGTCGTTGGAGATCGCAACCCTAAAAGAGCTTTGATCTTTGCTGGATTTGCCTCAATGCCTCGCTGGTTGACGATGTACCCGAGGAACATTCCTTCTCGTACTCCAAAGGTGCACTTCATCGGGTTGAGCTTCATTTGGTATTTATCCAGTTGATCAAAGGTCTGACCTAGGTCAATTAGATGATCAGCATCTTTTTTGCTCTTTGTCAGCATATCGTCGACGTAAACCTCCATATTGCAACTGATTTGTTCGGCAAAAACCTTGTTCATCAGCCGCTGGTATGTCACTCCTGCATTTTTTAAACCAAAAGGCATAACATTATAATAATAAGTTCCCCTAGGGGTAATAAAAGAAGTGATTTCCCTGTCTTCAGGTTTCATTTTGATCTGGTTATAACCAGAGTAAGCATCCATGAAGCTAAGCAGCTCGTGCCCCGAGGTAGCATCCACTAGTTGGTCAATTCTGGGCAATGGGAAGTGATCCTTTGGGCAAGCCTTGTTGAGATCAGTGAAATCAACACACATTCTCCATTTATTGTTTTTCTTCTTTACCATCACCACATTTGCCAACCAATCCGGATACTTCACATCTTCAATGAATTGGGCTTTCTAGAGCTTGTCGACCTCCTCTTCAATAGCTTGATTCTTCTCGGGGCTAAATACCCTTCTTCTCTACTTTACAGGCTTGATCTCCTTATTCACATTGAGCTCATGACATAAGAAGTTTGAATCTATTCCTAGCATGTCTTCATGACTCCACGCAAAAGTTTTCTTTCTGTTTCCCAAGAAAGTTATCAATTCCTGTTTTACTGAAGCATCCAACGACGAACCTATCTGGGTTACTCGTTCAGGGTGTTCGTCGTCCAGAATAACATTTTCTGTAGATTCTACCACCTGTCCTTTTACAAGTTGGGATTCATCTATGGGATCGAGAGTTTCAATCTCTGTATCTTCTTCCACCTGGTAGGTAGTAGTCTTTTTCCTTGATTCTTCAAGTTCCTCTTGCTCGGCAGATGAATAATAGCATTCTCGAGCTACTTTTTGATCACCTTTCACCACTCCCACTCCGAAATTTGTTGGGAATTTTAAACATTGATGTACTATAGATGGGACTGCTTCGAACTTCTTCAAACCAACTCTTCCCATGATGATGTTGTAGGCTGACTGCACATTCTTATCCATCACAAAGAAGCGTATTCTTTCTGTTCGACAAGCAGACCAAGTTCCAATGAATATATCCAACTTGATCGTCTCAAGTGGAAAAACTTTCTCGCCAGCAAAACCCAGAAGGGGTCTGTGATAAGGCTCCAATTGAGATAACTTCAAATTTAAACTGTCAAAGCATGAATAGTACATGATGTCTGCCGAACTGCCATTGTCTACCAGCACCCTTGAAATCACTACTTCTTGCATCCTCATTTTGATCACCAAAGGGTCGTCGTGAGGGTAAAGAACACCTGCCAGGTCATTTTTTGAAAAGCCGATAACCATCTTCTCTTTGTTTACCTTCCTCGGACGATCCTCCTCGGCCAAATTTATTCGCTGAATATACGAGCAAGCTTGTGCCTCTCCGAGGTAAGCTTTTCTTTCTGCAGTAAGATCTCCTCCTCCTGCATCTCCTCCTGTAATAACATTACAATCAAATGACCCAAAACGTATGGAAAATACCTCTCGTTCTGGCTGCCTTGGTTTCTTGGGAAGATCGGGGTCATCCTCGGCAGCATCTTCGTGGTCTCTCTTCTTTTTATCCTCAGATCGACGAGGAGATCTAGACCTCTCTCTAGTTCGATCATTATTTCTTCTTTCACCTCTCCGATCAACATATTTTGCTAGCTTTCCTCTTCGGATGAGTGTTTCAATCTCGTTCTGAAGAGCTATGCAATTTTTAGTCATATGGCCATGATCTTTGTGGAACTCGCAATATTTGTCCCTGTTCCTCGCATCAGGATCTGACCTCAGTTTCTTCGGCCACTTTACTTCCTCACTATTCTTGATTTCTTCCAAGACATAATTAATACCCATTTTCAAGGGAGTGTAATTATCGAATTTCTTCAGGACTTCCCATCATGACTTATTATTTCTGGAACGCTTGTCGCCACCATTGCCCTTATGCTCTTTATTTTTAGACTTGTCGACGTCCACCTTGGTGTCTTTATCTGTATTCTTCTTTGCAGCCATAGCTTCCTCGGCATTCATGATTTTGGCCGCTTTTGCCATCAACTCTGACATAGTTTTAGGTGGATCCTTCGCCAAGGTGTAATACAACTTATTAGGCAACAACCCACTCATCAAGGCGGTGATTGTTGTCTTCTCCTCGTAATCTATAACTTCCAGCTTCTCGTTATTGAAACGAGTTATGTAATCTCTAGTACTCTCACCAGATTTTTGTCTAACACTTAGCAAGTGTGCTACTCGTTTTACTGGCTTTGCTCCAAAACAGAAATTGCCGATGAACAACTCGGCCAACTGAAAGAAAGTTAAAATCTTACCCCGAGGAAGATTGTTGTACCATATCTGGGCAGCTCCAGTAAGAGTTCCTGCAAACGCTCTGCATCTCATCTCGTCGGGGACAGTATATTTATCGGCGGTAGCTTGATATTGCTCTATATGAAGGACAGCATCTGTCTTTCCATCATATTTAAGGGTCACTACTGGTGCTTTAAACTTTGACGGTGTAGGAAAATTCACAATGGCCTGGACAAAAGGTGTCCCTTGAACAAAAGTTCGCTATAGGGGATTCTTTGCCCTAGCCATTTCTCCCAATCTATCCTCCAATCGTTGAAGGGACCCTTTCCACGCTTCATTTCCTTCCCCGGGCCTATTGGTTCGAGCAATAGATCGTTCTGAAGTAGCCTCTTGAGATTTATCTTGACGAGCAACTAGTCGTGATTGTGCTGATCCTTCTCTGAGATCAGATGGTTGTCGAAAACTCCTCGACATGGTCTTAGGTGGACTCCTATTCCTCCTAGGGACTAATCGACTAAAAAGAGACACCCTACTCAGTCTTTCTAAGGCACTGGGTCTTTCTGGAGAGAGAGTGATACGTTGATCAGTATATGTGGCCCTTATTGACGAAGTTCGCCCAGGTTGATAAGAGAAATCATCAGACTCCTCATTACGATATGACTCAGTACGTCTGGATCGTGAAGAAAGTAAATAAGTTTGCCTCTGACCACTTCGTTGTCCTGAACGTGCAGGTGCTCCGCCATGAAGGGTTTGTATGAGTTGTCTCATTGTGTCTTGCATGGCGGTTTGTCCTTGAGCCAGATTCGTCATAATTCCAGCCAGATCTGGAGGTGTAGAGGGATTTGGAGGATTTCCAGCATTTCCAGCATTTCGATTGCTAGATTCTGGATTATCCGCCATTGATGATGAATGATTTTTGGTGAAAAACGATAATAACAATCGATTCCCACAGACGGCGCCAATCTGTTGATGTGAAAAATTAGATAACTTTAATTATTCAATCACAGATAAATAAAATGAGACAAAGATTTTAAAGTGGTTCAGCCTTATAAGAATGACCTACATCCACTGTTATGTTATTGCTGAGTGTTTTGGGAATTCTCGATTACAAGCTCTATCAAGAAATTTCGGTCCCTTTGAATGAGGGTGATACAAGGTATTTATAGCCCTTAGGCTGTACATGAAAGGGTGTTACATTAAATGATACACATATGAAAGGGTAATTCATTTAATGTTCTTCAAACGTGCGCGTCAAGATGATAAGCATTCAATGAATAGTTGAACTGTTGATTATCTAGAAATTAATGTTGTGGTCGAGGTGCAGCTCGCACCGCCTTAGTTGCTCGTCGTCCAAAAGTTCCTCCGAGCATTGGAGTTCCTCAGAGGATAAGAGTTCCTCGGAGGGTTGGTGTTCCTTAGAGTGAGTATGTTGGTCGGGGAAACAATCTTCCTCGTTGCTATTGTTCCATGTAGATTGACACGTGTCTTCTTATTATTCGTCCACATCAGCATACTAATTTTGGTGTCAATAACCATGATGTTTATTACTTTATTCTTTTTGTACTTTAGGAGTTATTGTACAAAAGTAAAGTAACATGATTTTAACATGTATATGCTCAATACCCTCACCTAAATGTACCCCAAATATTTCATAAACCTTAGGTAAGGCTTGGACCCTAAATAAACATCAGTTTGACCAAAACACAGAGTTTCAGTTGACTCGAAGTGATTTTCTATCGAATAAAAGTCCCATAAATCACTTTGAGCCCTCACATCTTCACTTTGAGCCATCTCGTCTTTTTAAAGGCATTCTCGAGGAGTTTTAGTGGACTGAACGTTCCTAAAATATATCTTATCACCTTGGTAACTTCCTTCGACCTTTCGTCCTATTATCCTATGGTTTTCTAAAATTATACCAACCATTTCACTAACATTTTGTTGCCTTATCCCTCATCGTAACACTAGAAATAAATTCCTCCCATTACGATTTTGAATCACCCAAGCTTCAACCCAAAGCTTAAGTCATTCTACATACCTAAAAGCCCATCCCTATATAATGTGAGATTCAAAACCAAATCACCATTATTCCAATGCTCCATTTAAGTAGAGCTTCAAACCCAAGCCCCACTATATCTAAATTTCCTATAATGATATCCCATTATATACAAAGTTCCAACCAAATGAGTTCCAAAAATCAAAACATATTACCTCCAAGTTTCTCTCCCCAGACCCATTTGAACCATGTTCTTGATAATCCTAGAAATAATGCATTTCTATACTTCAACCTTACAAGATTACTTTTAAGAAACAAACCCATATGAACTAAATTTCAAAGATCCAAACTCTACCTAGGCAAGTTCCACATCCAAACCCACTTGTTTTTCTTAGTGATTTAAACACAAAATCACTCTTAAACAAAGATACCCATTTGTGATTAAAGATTAAAACACAAATCTCCTAGGACAAATATCCATAACCAAAAATCCACTTCTGTTTAAAAATAATTGGACACAAAATTATTCTTGAACCAAGATACCCTAACCCACATGTGTGCTTAGAGATTAGAATACAAATATCATAAGACATCAATCCTAACCCAAATATCCCTTGAGGAAAATACATGGGAACACATGTTTGTTTACTTTTTAAGAAAAATAAAGTAAACCCCTTTCACCTTTTAGTAAACCACTTTCTTTACACTTTGGTTACTAAACTTGTATTTTGGGGACAATTTCATTATATCTTCATGTTCGGTAGTGTCGTTGTTGCAGGTAGTCAAGACGTTTAAAATCCTTGGGATATTGCATAAGTACCTCTTGGGAAAGGATGAGGGTATCCTATTTTTGGTTGTGGTGTTACAAGATGGAGTTCCTTGTGAGGTTTTGGATCCACCATAAGTGAACCAGAGATAGAGAAGTTCTCGAGTATTGTCCTGAGCATGGATGTAGGCAAGGTCGAACCACGTTAATATATCAATTTGTAAAGTTTATTAAACTGGATCCCCTCCCTTAATATATTTACTTTCATGATTTACTTTAATATGCTTAATACTTATATTGCTTGAATGTGAATATGAATGTGTGTGGATGTTAGAAAACAATCGAGAAGACATTTTATCAATAAGCTAAGAAATTGTTTTTACAAAGTTCCAATATTTATAAAATGACAATGAAAAGAAGAAAGAAATGTTAATTTGCCAAAAGTCGAAAAAATGTCATTATCCCAATTCCCCCCCCCCCCACCCGGGAGATAATTTCGGAGGCAAAAACTATTAATCTAGCCCCAAAGTACCGGAGTTAACATTCTACTAACAATGTTAAAAAGTCCTAAATTAACCCAAATCGCCAAGCTATAGGACCCCCGAGTCGATCTGCCACAAACCGGAGCGTTCTTCCCATTTTGGATTAATCCGATTTTCTTCGAATCTATCTATCGGGTATTGGTTTCCAAGCTCACCTTAAGTTCATCAATGGTTATTTAAAACACTACAAGTCCATCATAAAACTTCTAAACAGCAACCAAATCCCATCCACCATACATGTAAGCTTTAGACTAATGATCCTAACATGGTTCTATAAGAATTAAATTGATTCTAACATGATTAAGGGTTTTTTTGTTAGGGAAGAGGGACAGAACCCCAAACATTTTATTAGACTAAAATAGGAGAAAATGCCTCTCCTAAGTGCCAATAAGAGGCTCTTAAGTCATGTTTAAAAATAAAAAATAAGAAAAACAATCGATCATTGAGCCCAATAAATTGATTGTGAGAAAAGCAAAAAATGTGCATTTTATAAACAACCCCATTACAATTAAAAGAAAAACGTCTAAAAGATCATAATATTAGGAATGTCTTCTCTATCAGTGTTCAAGAAACCTTTAACCAACTGAGGTAGAGGATTAATATCTATACAAGTATTCAAACTTTGGGAAGAAATTACAAAATGTTCCAGACTATCTGCCACCGACTTTGTCTCACTCCAAATGTGATTGTTGTGGAAGCCTTTAGATAAAATCTGAGTTTTCTCCTTTAAAATCTTTACTTTCAAAGTCCATGGGGGTTTCCATGTGCCATCTACCATTTGAACCACAGTTTTGGAGTCAGCTTCGATCAACAGATTAACAACACCCATGTCAAAATAAAGTTGAGTATCAATTAACAAAGCTTCCTCTTTTGTTTGGAGGCTTGATCTATTGCCAAGATACTTATGAAATGCTTCTTTGAACATGCCTTTGCAGTAGCTTATGATCCCACCAACACCACTCAAAATCCAAATTTCCCTTTGAAACACCATCCACATTAAGCTTTAAATAAGACTAAGGTCCGAGCCACCTGGTAATTATTAACTTGGGTCTGGTTATCTTCAAGTGGAACTTGAATTTATGAATAAGATATTCATCATCTTTAGACATATGGTCAGTGAATGTAATCATGTGTGCTAGATATTGAATGAAAAAGGAAACTTGGTTAATGATCTTCTCTTCACTCATTAAAGTTCCTTTAAAAATGCACTCATTTCTAGCTTTCCAAATCTCCCAGAAAATCAGAAGAGGAATCATGTTAAGAAGAAATCTAAAGTGCTCCTTTCTTTCCTTCTTTAACCAAAAAGATAAAATCATAGAATTACAAACTGAAATTGATTTGAATATCCATAAGGTAGCCAAATATCGTCCACACATTATGGCTAGGGCACTATGTGTGATCTATAGATTCTTCTTTATTGAAGCAACATCTACACCTTGAGGCAATTCTAATGCCTATTCTCTGAATCTCCGTATAAAGTGGGATGTCTCTATGAAGTCTTTTCAATACAAGAATGGATATCTTTAAGGGGTAATGCTCATACCACAGAAAATTAAAAGAGTGGGAAATGGTTTTCGATTTCTACTTAGTTTTATAGCAGACTTGAAATCAAAATTTCCTTTCACTGATGGTTTCCATACAAAAGAACCGTTGACTTCCTCTATATTACCGTCTGCAATAACATGCACATCTCTATTTCCATTTTTTTTAGTGAGACCCATACTTTCCCTTAAATATTTTGCATTTGTACTTCCATGCACGAAAGTGGGCAGAAGACAATTAATGGTTTTAAGCTTCCAGTAGAGTTTTAGACTCTTTAGTTGTAATGACATTGGTTAAACCCCAAAAATTAAACCCAGACTATTCTTTAGGGTAACACACAACTTCCTAATTCAACCAATTATATTTCATTCCCTCTATATTAAGACTACCCAAAAAAAAAAAGTAAAAACGTTTTGAATTCTTTTAATAATAATTTTTGGAGGGTTTAAGGTTGTTTAAGTGTAAAGAGGAATAATAAAAAGCACATGTTTTATAAAAGTGAGTTTACCACCCCGAGTAAGAAACTTTGAGTGCCATCCATGAACCTTGTTTCTAATTTTCCCAACTAGATCAGTGACGTAAGACACTTTTATCTTCCCCTTAAAATGGGACAACCGAAATAATTTATAGTCATCTTTGAATATTTAAGATCAATTAAAGACCCTATTGCAACTTTCTTATGGAAAGAAATGTTCTCAGTGAAAAAAATTAACTTTTCCTTTTATTATTCAACTGACGTGATAAATTCTCATTAGAGGCAAGAAAAAATCAACTATTTTAAGCTCCTCTTGTTACCATTGGTGAAGATGATCACATCAACTACAAAACTTAGACGGGAAATTGAAGAGCAATGTGAAGGACGAGAGAATGGTTTTATGGTGTTAGAAGCCATAATTTTGTCAAGACCTCTTCTGAGAACTTTTGCAGCTATAATTAATAAACTTCGGCAGATAGGAACACCTTGTTTGAGACCCCTGCCAGACATAAATAATCCAGCCATGTTACCTTTCACTAGAATAGAGTACTAGTTTTTTAAGATCAATCTCCATATAATATCAATAATGAAATCACGAAATCTAAATTTCCTTACTATTGATATGAGGAAGTGTAGGGAAAATCTATCATAAGCTTTCTCCATGTCGGAAAATTATACTCGTGATTTTTCTTTTCCAAGTCATGAGTATGTTCATGAGCAAGAAAAATGTTATCAATGGCTCTCCTTCCCTTAGTAAAACTACTTTTCTTTGCGGAAATAATAAGAGGGAGCGTAAAGGATAATCTAGAGTTAATTGTTTTAGAAATTATTTTGAAGTTGAAGTTGCACAAATTTATTGGTCCAAAATATGCACAAGTGGATGGGTGTTAAATTTTAATAATAACCATGATGGAAGAACATGACCATGTAACTGGTACTTGGGCACTAAAATAGAAAGAGTGTATAGTTGTGACTAAATCCTGTGTGATAATGTTTCAATACCTCCAATAAAAATAGCCCCCGAAACCATTAGGACCAGCAACGATGTCCTCATTTAAATCTTTAATGACATTCCTTATTTCGATCTCAGAATGGTATTACCCTAAAGAAGAGTTTTGATTTGCACTAACTACTGAAGGAATATCATTAAGCATATAAACATTGGGGATAATGTCTTCAGTAGGTAAATAATTTTGGAAGTGAAATACAAATGTTTTTTAAATTTTTTATTGAGACTCCACCCATTTATTATCTCCTATTATGATCTTAAAAACAATCAGGGGTCTTCTTTTAATTTTCACATAAGAGTGACATAATTTTGTATTAGGATCCCCCTCTTTCAACCACTTGATATTAGACTTCTGCTTCCAAAAAATTTCTTCAGTTTTAAAGCAAAGCATAAGTTTAGCTTTAGTATCATTCATCAAGTCTCTACTAGACTTGTTTCTATTGGGTTGAGGGGTTATGGCGGTGCCTCTTTCCCCTGGAAGGCCATTTGGAAGAGTCATGCGCCTTCGAAGGTTTGTTTCTTTGTAAGGACCACTGCCAGACAGGCTACTATTGAGGGGCTTCAGAAGAGATGGAGGAGGTTAGATAGCAGGTGTTGGTTGTGTAGGAAGGAGGAGCCCTAGAGGTTGTTCTTCACGCTTCCAATCACCTCCTTTTCCACTCTCAGGTAACTAGGGGCCTGTGAGACTTGTTCTTCACGCTTTGTCAGATTCATTGGGTTATGCCTCATTCAGTTTGTGAGGTGATGGCGGCTTGGAGGAGCCCTAGAGGTTGGACTAGCCCGCGGGTGATGTGGATGATGGTTCCTCATTGTATGTTTTGGACTGTTTGGCAGGAGAGGAATAGGAGATGCTTCGAGGGGGGTGAAATTGATCCCTCTCGAGTTCGATAAAACTTTCCGAGCCTTCTTCTTACATGGTTTAGGAAAAGGTATGAATCGTTGCTAGCTCATTTTCTTGACTTTTTGGAGGAATTTTAGGTGGTAGGCGTGTTTGTTCTGGGCTCCGGCCCTTTATTTTTTTGCTTGGTATACTACCTGTATACGGGATTCCGCCCCCTTAGGCGGGTTGTTTTATGGTATCACTTGCCTATCAAACAAAAAACTTTCAGATTTTGAAAATTATTCTTTGTAAGTTCTTATATTCCACTCTTTCAACACCTTCTTCAGTCTCTTGAGTTTAGAGGATAATTTTCTCATTGGAGAATCTTGTAAAGGTTCCTCCTATAATTTTTTTCTAATTTTCAAAAGGTCGGGAAGGCTACATCACATTTTTGGAACTTGAAAGGCCTAGGGCATTTATCTAGAAGGGTTTTAATAGTGATAACAAGAGGATTCTGATCTGAGAAAATTCTGTTTAAAAGAGAATTGGATGAGTTAGGAAATATGTTAGTACAAATGAAAATGTACTGAAAAATTCTGCATTTGATCAAAGAGTATTACAACCTTTTTATACAAACAGAAATAGCAACCCACTAACTGCACTAGCCCACTAACTTATCCTGCACTAACTGCACTAACTCACTAACCCACTAACTTATCCAGCACTAACTGCACTAACCCACTAATTTAAACAAATATAAGCAACTACTTTAATTTCTAACATTCCCTCCCTTAAACTGATTTCTGCTGAACTAGTTTAAGTAGATTACACAGACTTGAATCCATCTTCTTTGAACACTTTAGCTGAACACATTCCCAGCATAGCTCTCAGCTTCTCAAATAAAGGCTGTTTCAATGGTTTTGTGAAGATGTCAGCAATCTGCTCACCAGTCTTGCAATATTCCAACTCTATAACTCCATCTTGGCACAGGTCTCTTAGAAAATGGAATCTAACATCGATGTGTTTGCTTCTGCCATGCATAACTGGATTTCTAGACAACTTAATGGCTGAAATATTGTCACAATAAATAACTGAAGTACCTTGCTGTTCTTCTCCCAAGAAATCCAGCATTTTCTTCATCCAGACTGCTTGACAAGCACTTGCAGTGGCTGCTACAAACTCAGCTTCTGTAGTGGACAATGTAACAATTTGTTGCTTCTTTGACTGCCAAGAAATAGCTCCTCCACTCAGTAAGAACACATAACCAGACGTGCTCTTTCTATCATCAATATCTCCAGCATAATCACTGTCTGTGTAGCCTTTCAGTCCAACTTCTCCTTTCTTGTAAAATACTCCATAATCTAAGGTCCCTTTCACATACCTCAGAATCCTTCTAGCTGCATTGAGATGCATCTCAGTTGGTTTCTCCATGTATCTGCTTATTAAGCTCACAGCGTGCATCAAATCAGGTCTAGTAGAGGTTAGATACATTAAGCTTCCTACTAACTGCTTGAAATAGGTGTTGTCCACAGCTTTGCCATTCGGATCCTTTGCTAACTTCACTCCAATCTCTGTTGGTGTAGCAAAAGGCTTGCTGTCCTCCATCTTGAACCTTTCTAGAACCTCCTGAGCATATTTCTTCTGGCAGATGAATTTGCCATGAGTCATTTGCTTGACTTCTATTCCAAGAAAATATTTCATCATCCCTAAGTCACTCATCTCAAACTCTTTCATCATTGACAACTTAAATTCATTCAACAAGTCAGCATTATTTCCAGTATAAATGAGATCATCAACATATAAACATACTATAATCAGTTTACCTCCATCTCCAACCTTGGCATAAAGTGTATGTTCATGTGGGCACTTTTGAAATCCCATTTTTGCAAAATGAGAATCGATTCTGCTGTACCAGGCTCTTGGGGCCTGTTTCAGGCCATAAAGTGCTTTCTTCAACTTGTAAACCTTCTTTTCTTTTCCTTTCTTCATATAGCCTGGTGGTTGCTCCACAAAAACTTGTTCCTCTAAGTCTCCATGCAAGAAAGCAGACTTCACATCTAGTTGAAAGATAGGCCAAGAATTCTGCGCAGCTAGGGAGACCACCATTCTGATTGTGTCATGCCTTGCTACTGGTGCAAACACCTCTTTGAAATCAATTCCTTCCTTTTGTTTATATCCCTTCACCACCAATCTTGCTTTGTACTTGTCAACTTCACCTTTTTCATTTAGCTTGGTTTTATAAACCCATTTGACACCAATGGATTTCTGTCCCTCAGACAAATCGGTGAGCTCCCATGTCTTGTTCTTCTCAATGGACTTAATTTCATTGTCCATAGCTATCCTCCACTTGCTATTTTTCACAGCTTCCTCAAATGTAATCGGATCTGTGTCCACAAACAATGCATAATTGGCATTATCAACACCACATTCACCATAATTTGCCTCATAATCTATCATCCACGCTGGCCTTTTTCTTGTGTTGTGATCTCGAAGATTGTATCTTGAGTCTTGACCTGCTGCTTCATCACCTTGTACTTCATTATGAACATCTTCCTCAATTTGTTCTCCCCGTGCATCCTCATCTACATTCATTTCATCATCCATAGGAATCTGCTTCTGCAGAGAGCTGCTGCCTTCATTATGTGCATCCCAACTCCATGTGCTATCTTCTTTGAAAATAACATCTCTACTCACCACAATCTTCTTTGTCACGGGATTGTACAGTTTGTAGGCCTTTGAGGATTCACTTACTCCAAGAAACACACACATCTCACTTTTGTCATCAAGCTTCTTTCTCTTTTGGTCTGGGATATGTGCATATGCTATGCACCCAAAAACTTTGAAGTGATTGACCGATGGCTTCCTTCCACTCCAAGCTTCTTGAGGAGTCATATTCTTAACAGAAAAAGTAGGACTTCTGTTGAGAATATGAACTGACCATAAGACAGCTTCAGGCCAAAATGACTTCGGTACTTTTCCAGTTGCAAGCAGGCTTCTCACCATATCTAAAATGGTTCTGTTCTTCCTTTCAGACACGCCATTTTGCTGAGGAGTGTAAGCTGTTGTTAGTTGCCTTCTGATTCCCTTCTCATCACAAAATTCGTTGAACTCATTGGAGCAAAACTCTCCTCCTCTATCAGTTCTCAAAGCTTTAATTTTCTTCCCAGTTTCAGTCTCAACAAGAGCTACAAAATTCTTGAATGTACTAAAAGCTTCTGATTTTTCTTGCAAGAAATAAATCCAAGTCTTTCTGCTAAAGTCATCAATAAAAGAAATGAAGTACCTCTTGTTGCCATTTGACTTTGGTGAAATTGGTCCACATAAGTCTGAGTGCACCAACTCCAAGACTTCTCGAGCCCTTACTGATTTTCCAGAGGGAAATGTTTCTCTCTTGTGCTTGCCAATCGTACATTCATCACATACTTGTGAAATATGGGCTAACTCAGGTAGTCCATTCACCATATTCTTCTTGTATAGAGTTCTTAAACCACTGAAGTTCAAATGTCCGTACCTTTTATGCCATCTCCATGAATCATCATCATCTTTCTTGGCCATCAAGCAACTCTGTACAGTTTTGATCTTCATGGGAAAGAGTCTATTCTGTGTCATCTTCACTACTGCAATTGACACCCTTTTTGGATCATATATTTCACATTCTCCATTCTTCATTGTGATGGTGTAGCCCTTTTCTTGCAGCTGTCCAGTACTCAGCAAGTTTGCCTTCAAATCAGGTATGTAGAAAACATTTGCAATGGTTTCTACAAAATCATTCCTTGTTCTGATCTTCACATCTCCTATTCCCATCACTTCTACACTTGACTCATTTCCAAACTTCACTACTGATTTGAAGCTCTCATTCAAATTCACAAAAGATGACTTGCGGCCACTCATGTGATTGCTACATCCAGAATCAACATACCAAATTTCTGAATCCATGTCCTCCATAGCATGAAATGCCATCAACAGTGTTTCTTCTTCTTTCTTCTCAGCAAAGTTGGACTTCTCTCCCTTCTCTTTGTCCAATTTGGTGTAACATTCATTCTTGAAGTGCCCAAAATTTCCACACCTGTAGCACTCCACCTTAGACTTGTCAAATTTCCCTTTTCCTTTGCCATGATGGTCCTCATCTTTCTTAGATGATCTGCTACTATCTCTGCTGCCACCTCCATGATGATTGCCTCTTCCACCTCTTCCACGGCCTCTACCACCTCTTCCTCTACCTCTTCCTCTAGAGCTAGAGCCTTCATCATGTGTAGACACCTTTAAAGCCTGCATTTCATCCACTGCAAGTCTCCGATTAAGTCTTTGCTCATGCACAAGCAGAGAACTTTGCAATTCATCAATGGTCATCTCTTCCGTATCATTTGATTCTTCCACTGAACAAACCACATAGTCGAATTTTGGTGTTAAAGATCGTAAGATCTTCTCCACCACAGCTCCATCTTCTAGTTGATCACCATGAATCCTCATCTTGTTGACAATTCCCATAACTCTGCCAAAATAGTCATTGATAGTGTCTCCATTTTGCATTTGGAGAACTTCAAAATCCCTCTTCAAAGCTTGAAGCTGTGCACGCTTCACCTTTGAACTTCCTTGGTATTTCTTTTTCATCGAATCCCAAATCTGTTTGGCTGTATCCTTCTTGAGAATTGTCTCCAAAATTGCCCTATCTATTGATTGAAATAGATAGTTCTTGACCTTCAGGTCCTTCAGCTTCAACGCAGCTAGCCTTGCTATCTGAGAAACCGTCATTTCCTCTTCTGGTTCTGGTTCTGCATACCCGGTTTCCACAAGATCAAAATATTCCTTCGATCTCAAGAAATTTTCCATCAAAAGACTCCAATGATCATAGTGACCATCAAACTTTGGAATCGCAGGTTGAACAAAGTTATCTGTACTCTTCTCAGTTGCCATTTTTGCTGCTGAAAGATGATCTCTCTCTCTTTTCAATCAGGCCCTGTGGTGGCTCTGACACCAGATGTTAGTACAAATGAAAATGTACTGAAAAATTCTGCATTTGATCAAAGAGTATTACAACCTTTTTATACAAACAGAAATAGCAACCCACTAACTGCACTAACCCACTAACTTATCCTGCACTAACTGCACTAACTCACTAACCCACTAACTTATCCAGCACTAACTGCACTAACCCACTAATTTAAACAAATATAAGCAACTACTTTAATTTCTAACAAAATATAGACAACCAGTTTACATTGACAAGACACCTATTAATTCTGGAAAAGATTAAATCATTCACATCTCTGTTGTTGCATCAACTGAATTTACACCTTGAATAAACTATATCCATTATACCATAATTGGAATAACTTCATTAAAATCTTGAACAATATTAAATTTTACTTCATTTCCTCCATTTTTTTCATTTTGACAACATGCCACATTAAAGTCTCTAATAACCAAGTGAGGGAATTCAACAAATTCGTAGCAGTGCCTCTCTAATAAAATATATAATTGATATATTTCTACTCTACTGCATTTAGCAAATACCAGACTTATAACAGCCTCCTCCTATAACACTTGGCATTGAAACTTGACACAAAGGCATTGTTCTTCATCATCTAGCAAGGAAACCTTGATATGAAACTTCCAAAATAACCAAATCTTATTTGTATTATTGAAAACACAATTCTTAAATCCCCATTTACAAAGGATTTTTGTAATTTTCTCTTTACTGACCTTGGGATCTACAATTACAATAGCTGGGATTTTGTGGATTTTGATAAAAAAAAAAATTATTCTCCTAATCGTGGGCTTATTGCCAACACCCATGTCATTCAAAGAAGAAGCATATCTAAATGGGAGAACTACTTTCAAGGAGATCTAAAGTTCATTGAAATCAATTTCAACATCATTCAAAGAAGGAAAAAAGTTCCATCATTAAGCAAACCAAGAAGCAGCAGGAAAATAAAAGGCTCATTCATTTATAGAATTTAGTCTAAAGAAAAGAACAAAAATCATGGAAGAAAACTCATCATTTAAAGTTTAATGAAATGCGATATCCCATCAACATACAAGTGATCAATCTAGATAAAATTAAGAGAGACCTGAATGTGTTACATTTTATTTGAGTAGCTATCATTGAGGCTTTGAAATCTCAAATATCACCCTCTCATATAAGGTTATCCTCTCGTCACACATTCTTTTTTCAATGAATATGATAAAAAAAAAAAAAGTTGGCACACTCCACGACAAATTCAACTCCTTAGTAAGGAAGAAGGGATCAAGAACATGATTGCGCAAATATATGAGGAGAGTAATATGATAAACCCATAATAACTGAAAAAAGATGAATTATGTATCCCTCCAACACCTTTATTAATATTTTATCTCACTATATTCATTTATTCTTACTAAAATCTCAAGAACTAAAGCCCACTCAGAAATCATCCTTAGTGTATTTTAATACCTCCGAAACCATCTATAAATTCAGAGTACTCAACAACACTCCTCATACAATAAGCCCATACAACATGATCTTCTTATATGTCTCAGCAATCCTTTGTTCAACGTAATTAGTTTGACCCACTTTCTCATTTTAATGGACTTTTTGAAATGGTAATGGAAGACCTAAGCTAAGGCTAAACTATGACGAAGAAAATTACCAGAGTCCTATATAAGATGCTTCATCTCACTCTCTTATTTTGATAACTTTCCTTAAGTTTAATCCTTATTTTTTGTGTAATCTTATTGTACCCTTTAATCAGTGGGTGTTAATGAGGATTTATCTCTTTTATGACTCATATTTACAATATTTGTTTCTAGCTTCTTTTTTATATCTTTCTACATTGCTTATTGATAATGTGAAATGGCAAGAAAATTTGTCCTCGAAATTCATGTCTCTGTGTAACCAGGAGATTTTGAAAATATTTTTCAAAACACATCAATTGAATTGTCATCTTAAAAAAGGGGGAGATAGTGAAACCAAAAATATCTTCAAAGAATAAAAAGTTGTTTTTTAAAATAAACGAAATTCTTTTTCCCAACGACTATATTTTGTCTCAGTGTTATACAATTCATTTAACAATATTTTTACATACACATGATCTCACAAACAATACAAAAGATCAAGGCATACTTATAAATTTGTGGGAACAAATTCATTAGAATTTTAAAATAAAAAGAAAGGGAAAATCTCACAACATCTTTTGCACTCTTTAAGAAATAATATTTTATTTGTTATTGAGTAAGAAAAAATCAGTTTTGCTTAGTTCTTTCGGTGTAAACTTTATTGTATTTTAACGGTCAATAATGACATAATTATGAGGAATTAAGAAGGGGGGAATGCCCATGATCTTGCTCGTGTATGCCCTGGCAAGGAAGGAGTTAATTCCTTTGTTAGTCACTATCGCAAGGTGTGATAAATCCTTGTAAGGTTTTGCTATGCCTATTTTAACCGAATATAGTGAAATTCCCTATTTTTGTCTCGAGCATGGATATGTGCAAGGCTAAACTACGTAAATCTAGAATTTTATTATTTCTCAAACTCTCTCATTGTTATTGTTTTTGTTTTACATTTCATTTCTCATATATATATATATATATATATATATATATATATATATATATATATATATATATATATATATATATATATAAACTCTCCATATTCCAAGAAAGTTAAATAAAAATTTATTTTTCCACTATTTTTTGGGCCAACAGTAATCATCAGTAAATATAATAAAATATTTCCTTCCATCACGTGCAATATCACCTTTTAAATCGCAAAGATCAAAATGCATTAAACTCAAAATTGAATAAGTTCTTTCTATGATAGCATAAGATTTTTAAGCATGAGTGAATTCAACATTATTTCACATTTCATATTTGAAGAAATATTATAATCTTGTATGTTTCCCCAAACATTAATTTTTAATATACACCCTATTTACATGACCAAGTGTGACATGCCAAATGTCATATGAGTCAATGAAGTAAGAAAAATAAGTATATGCTTTATTATTATCCCCCCTTTCGACACCATAACAGTATCACACTAAAAAAACCAATAAAAACATTCTCAACTAAAACAAAACCTCACATCATATTCTTCATAACATTAGGGACATATAAGAAATATAAGTAAAATATTCGCCAAAGTAGACCTCGAGATTATAGCACCCTTCTAGTCCACCTTATACAATAAGAAGTTCCCCATATATAAGCATCATCAACACCAATAGCAGTGAAGGCAGTGAAGGCACCTTTAGTATCGTGATTAGGCATAAACTTTTCATATTTATTCCCCGTAATTTAGAGGCTTTTATCAGCCCGTGAGGTGAAATTTAAGTGAATTTATCTCATATCTTTTCTATTGACATCTTCTAATAAGTACACCAAGTTTCATGAATTTCACTTATTCATGCACATAAAGAGAAGAGAGAAACTGGAATAAAGATCGGGAAAAAAAGTCAAAGGTAGTAAAATAATTGTGCAACTGAAATTTGAATATGAAACCTTAAGAGAAGTTGAAGGTCTCGATCCCACGAGCACATAGAAAGAAACGGCACCCCAATCTGAGCCTCGATTGAGAAGATATGAAAATAAGAAGAAATCAAGGAAGAAAAGATAGATTTTTTAAGGTCCGAACCGGTTTGGGTTTGAGCGAACCGGTTTGCTCCTGATTGCAAATTTTACCTTTCTACTGGAATTACGAACCGGTTCACCCTTATCCTGAGGGCCAAACCGAACCGGTTCAACGACATCTAATCAAATTAATCTTTTACACTTAAAAAATAAGAGTTGTACAAGGTTGAAACACATGTAAAAACTCGATGCTATTATTCTTTTAGTATTATATGTATCTTTAAGCTAATTTTTACCTTAGAATTAAAGAGGGAAGAAGTCAAAAACCATAGTTTTAATTCATGCACTAAAATTTCTCCATTGATGATTAAATTCTCAAGATTTTTAATAATAAGTTTGTCTTCTCTTTCTTCTTCTTGCATGATCTTCATTTGCAAAAAATAATGCATCAAGAAATTTTTAAGGATATCATAGATTTAATATCTCGAAGTGTTAATTTGAGAAAGATAAATATGGTTGCCTCAAACCTTGAAAATGAGTATATTCCCATCGAGTATTGGTTACAAATTTTGCAAACTTTCCTATGAAGGTTGAAGAACAAAGCCATATTAACAAAGTTATAATGTTTATCAAGACAAAAATTGGTGTAACAAGAGAGGACATAAAATAAGTTAAAGACGGAACGACGAAAGAAAAAATAAAGGATGAGAACTTTGAAAAAGGTAATGATCAGGGACGAAGCCAGGATTTAATTTTTGGGGGGGCCGGGACTTAATTTTTTGGGGGGCTAAATAAAGGTCTAAATAATATATATATATATCAACAAAAGGTACACATTTTGTGAAAAATAAATCAAATCTTTATTAAAAGAATATCAAAACTACATCAAAATTTCATTCGACGTGTTTTCAAATCACGAAATCCATCTATAATTTCATCCGTACTAAAATTTCTTGAGATTTCCCTCTCAATGTAGACCAAAAGAGAATTTGAAAGATATTCATTCTCCATTTTGTTCCGAAGTTCAGATTTGATGTGATTCATAGCCGAAAATGCACGTTCTGTAGTTGCAGTAGAAACTGGAAGAGTTATAACAAGTCTGATCAACCTATCGATTAATGGATATATTTTCGACTTTCTTGTTTTCACCAACCACTTACATAAATCTGAAATAGTGGATAATTCTTGAAATTCGGGATGTTGGATGACATCAGACTCGTAATGTTGCAATTGTACCTTCAAATCGTCTCTCTCATGTTCCGTGAAGTCTGTTGGGTAAAATACATCAGCAAGCTTGCATATATCATCAACACTAAAAGATGTATTCCTATTTTGAGGATCCAATACAGAACTAAGAACCAAGAGCTCCACCGCATTGTCACTAAATCTGATATTTAACTCCTGCAACTGAGAGTCTATAGTAGCAATAAAAATATTGATACGATAGTGGTCAATAATTGTAAACTGATCTTGTTGCTATCGTGCTTGGCCTCGTTTTTCCACATACAAAACATTCATATCTGGGACATCAACTGTATGCCTTTCACAAAAATATTTCACCTTCATAATAAAAGTGTCAAATCCATCACCCCTTAATTTCTGGACAAGTTTTTTTGTGGTCTTCACCAAATGCATAGCGTTCAAAATGTCTTGAGACTTCCGTTGCAAAGCTTGAGAAAGCATATCAGTGATTTCCAAAATTTCTTTCATAAGATGCAAGATAAACACAAACTCAAAAGAAATCATATAATTATAAGTTGTATCCGCATCTCCACGTTGCTCCCAATTACCATCCTCGATGAGATTTAATAAAACTTGACAAGTTGCACTAAACATCTTTACCAAGCTAGATATAGATCTTAGGTGAGAACTCCATCGTGTATCTCCCGCTTTTTGTAAAGTACCAATTTGATTCCTTCCTGTACCAGTCTCAAGTTCTTCAATAGAAACCAAATAAGCAATATCAGAGGCATGAGCACTTTTCAGTTCATCATTACGTTTTCAAGAAGAGCTCGCAATATTTATGATAAAACTCAATTTAGAAAAAAACTGATGAACGGGGATAACTCTTCTAGATGTTGTAACTAGGGCTAACTGCAAGCGATGAGCAAAACAATGAATATAATAAGCATACGGACATTCATTAGAAATTAAGTCTTGTAACCCATTCCATTCGCCCCGCATATTACTTGCTCCATCATATCCTTGACCTCGAATATTCTGAATGTCAAGATCGTAACGAGAAAGGGTGGAAAAAATATCATTCTTTAAAGTTAATGCCCTCGTGTCTGGAACATGTGCAATACTGAAAAAACGCTCTCGAATGAAACCATCTTTATCAACAAATCTTAAAACCATAGCCATTTGCTCCTTTTTTGACTGATCTCGAGCTTCATCAACAAGGATACAAAATTTGGCATCACCAATTTCCTCTCGAATCAGCTTTCTAATTTTCATTCCGTAAACAAGTAAAATCTCTTTTTGGACTTGGGATGATATATATTGGGCATTCTGAGGAGCCTTACCCAACACAACATTTGCAACATCTTTATTATAATCTCCTAAAACGTTTAGCATTTCAAGAAAATTACCACGATTACTAGATTCTTTTCTTTCATCACGACCTCGTAAAGCCACACCCTGCAGTGTGAGATACCGAACTGAATCAATTGAGGCTTTGAGACATAACCGATTGCTTGCAATTTGTTCAGAAGTTTGTCTTTCAAAAACATTCCCAATATGTTGTGATTGATTCATTAGATCCTCACATGATTTTTCGGCAATCCTATGTGATGAATTCGGATCTTTTCCCACATGATTTAAAAATGCACAGTTCTTACCATCCCTTACTTTCTTCCACGTTGTAAATCCATCCTTGGAAAAAGCACTTTGTGAATGTTGCCCACCTTCATTATTGAAAAGATAACAAGGTAGACAGAATGCAGCATCTTTTGAAGGAGAATACTCTAACCAAGATGGAAATATAGTAAACCAGGAAGCTTGAAATCGACGAGGATGTTTTTGAGGTCCAGACAAAGGATACTCTGGAAGAATGCATTGATAAGGACCGTAATTAATGTAAGCTAGTCGTACCTCATTTTGTACATTAGGATGATATCTCCATATTTCAGGACGTTTTCCAGGATCACGTTCCAAATTATTAATGTCAAACTCCATAGCTTCAATTCTTTGTGATTTTGTTGTACGTTGTTCAACAACTTCGGGTACCGAAGTTTGAACATTAGGCTCGGAAGGAAGTGACGTATTGGCCTCCTCACTTTCGACATGCTTCCTCTTAAAAAATGAGTCGATCGTACATGACTTTCCCATATGGTTCTATAACACAAAATTAGAAATAAATTAAATAATAATTTAAAAAAATTCAAATAAAAATTATTATATTTTTTGAATTAATTTATTTTGACAATATAATTAAACATGTTACTATAAATAGTTAAACAACAATCAATCATTATAATTGAACAATTAAGTAAATTATAAATAAAATCAACAGTTACAATTAATTAGCAATCAATATTTGTATTAAATTAAAAATTAATTAGCAATTGAGTAAATTATACAAGTAGGTATGAAATTAAACAATTAAATTTATAGTTCATATCATAATGGGCTGGCAATTTTTGACACGAAAACTCGTTTATGGTAATAACCCGAACATGACCCGAACATGACACGATTAGCTTGTATAGATTTAAGAGTAACCAAAACATATAATAAAATCAAAATCATTGCGACTCGAAAATAACACGACTAACCCGAATTGCCACCCTCATTCAATTCAATTAATAGATTAATTCAAGGGATACCATTATTAATTTTTTTAATTTTACATATAACTATTAAAAAAATAGAAAACATTAATTATTTAAAGTAACCTATGTGAAAAAAGGGGGAAAAACTTACAGATTGCTGGTTTTTGAGGTGATGCTGGCCGGAGGAGGCAAGGCTAAGGCTTTTTTTTTTTATGGGTCGTCTCTTCTATGTGGGTAAAGAAGAATGAAAAGAAAAAATTATAATAGATAAAAAAATATGGAAACCGTTAGAGAAAAAGTTATACACATCCACGTTTCTTATAATTTTAGAATGATAAGGTTTGTTCCTTATTTTTAGGCTTGATCCACTTGTGTTGTGTAACTAACAATTATAAGAAACGTGAATGTGTGCTGGCAATTTCGATATTTTGAAAAGTGACAATCTCGGTATTTTGACAACTGAATGTGTGCTGGCAATCTGCTATACACCTCACTACAAAAAAATTCTAAAGCTGGGGGGGGGGGGGGGGGGGGGGCCATGGCCCCTGTTGGCCCCTGTTTAGCTTCGTCACTGGTAATGATGAAGTGAATAAAATTTCAGAAGTCAGGGATTATGACCAACAAAATAAAGAGGTAAAACATCCATGTATGAAAGAAAAATATTCCACTCACTTACTTTCATTATGTGAAGTTGAGAAGATGTCTACACACTTAAAAAAACTGATTGAAGAAATTATTGACAATATTTTGGTTGATCTAATGGATGAAGATTTCGATAAATTATATTAAATAATATTTTTGTGAAGTATGGTTGTCAAAATTTTCATAAGCAATTTTTTGCCACGCATATTCAAAATGTGAATTTGAAAAAAATTATTATTATGTACAACTTGATTTGGAGAATGTTTTAAATGACACGAGTTTGGTTAATATGGAGACGTTTTTTGATTCAAAAGAGGAAGAAACCCATAATATTCAAGACGAAAGAATGTCGATGGTACAAAAAAGTGAACAAGAAAATTTATCTTATTAACTTGAAGATTTACATCCAAAAGAGAAGACTGCGGAGAAACTCGCATTGGAAAATGATGAAATTCTTGATCAAATGTCAATTTTTAACAAGTCGCCTAGGGTAGAGGAGTTTTATTAGTTTAGAATTTTTTTACAAATTACAAATTAAGAGTGTGCATTAAAAATAAAATTTAAATTGCAACTTGAATGATTGAGAAGTTGAAAAATCAAAGATTCATGTATGTGGCTTTAGTTATGATCGATGGAGATAAAAGGTTCGAAGTTCAAGGTTGTCTTACGTTACTTACTATATATATATATATATATATATATATATATATATATATATATATATATATATATATATATATATATATATATATATATGTATGTATGTATGTATATGTATTATATCTCTAATATAATAATATTAAAAGTTTTAATACCATTCAATGCACTTTAGAAAACCAAATGTCTACTAACTTATAAAAAAAAGGTCTAAGAAAACCAAACCATACCCTCTTTTTATCTTCCTCGGTGTATTGAATTTATAAAAGAGAGAGAAATAAAAAGGGGCATTTACGTTTAGATCCTATTAGACGTTCTTATATACATTCTAGTTTCATCATGTTTTTCTCTTACATATAAGTCATATTCCTAATTTTTTGAAACTTTTTTTCCAATTTTACCCTTTTAAAACCAACAATCTGTAACTTCCTTGAGGAAGTTACATAAGTGGTTGAACTTTTTTTTTAATCTTCAAATGATCATAAATTTTTATTCACAAATCCGTTTTTCACAAAATTACTATTTTTGAAATCTGCTCGACGAGATCTATCAAACAAGATCCATGAAGGCTATAAAATTCCAAAGAAAAAAATTTACACAAACAATAAACTTTACTGTATGCACTAGAATATGAAATAGTTTTATATATTTGACATTTTCACAAACAGACAGTAACATTTACTGTGCTAATACTACACAGTATATATATATATATATATATATATATATATATATATATACGGTAGATCCAAACCCTTTTTTTTCAAAATTATCTTATATTTGAAGGTTCGCGCTACCGGTATCCAATCCTTACCACCATTATTGGAGCTTCAACGACCTTCGTCAGAGCTCCGATTTGGGGTGGGTAAGGGTGGCATGTGGTGCCGCTGGCGCGGACCTTTGAAAATAAGATTGGATAAATGGGATCGGGATCATCTGGAGCGCCAATTTGGGGTGAATAGGGATGACACAAAACTTTAAAAATAGGAGCATATTGGATATATATATATATATATATATATATAGTTTGTAAAAATGTCATAGATATTAAACTTTATTGTATACACCATAAAATGAAATAGTTTTATATTTCTGACATTTTCACAAACAATAACATTTACTATGATAATATATTTATGAAATAGTTTTATATATATATTTTCACAAACAGTAACATTTACTGAGTTAATATTACACAATATATATAACATTTTCACAAACAGTAACATTTGCTGAGTTAATATATATATATATATACACGGTAGATCCAAACCTCTTTTTTTTTTAAATTACCATATTTTTAAAGGTTTACGCTAGCGACATTCAATCCCCACTACTACCCACCCCAATTGTCGAATCTTCAACGACTGTCATCAGAGCTATGATTTAGGTGGGTAGTAGTGGCATAGGGTGCCGCTGGCGCGGACCTCTGAAATTAAAAGAATATTAGATAAATGGAGTTTGGATCCACTAACGCTCCGATTTGGGATGATTAGGGGTGACAGCGGGTTAGGTTTATATCTATAACATTTTTACAAACGTTAACATGTACTGTGTTATAACACAGTATATATATATATATATATATATATATATATATATATATATATATATATATATATATATATAGAGAGAGAGAGAGAGAGAGAGGGGCAGGTTCCTGTGCACACTAAGTTTGCACATTAACTTTGCACATTACCTTTTAAAAGTGTGCAAACTTAGTGCTGGCGCACACCAATTTTTTTATGTGATATTTAAACATTTCAACGGACTCACATAAAAAAAATTAGCTCAAAAAAACTTTTTTTGCTATTTTTAAAAAATCGGTCAAACTTTCGCAATTTTTAAAGGGCTTAAAAACTGCGAAAGTTTGACCGATTTTTTAAAAATAGCAAACAAAGTTTTTTTGAGCTGATTTTTTTTATATGGGTTCCTTGAAATGTTTAAATATCACACAAAAAAAATCAACTCAAAAATATTTTTTTTAGCACTTTTAAAAGGTAATGTGCAAAGTTAGTGTGCAAACTTAGTGTGCACAGGAGCCTCCCTCATATATATATATATATACGGTGGATCCAAACCTATATTTTCTGATATTGTCTTATTTTTAACGGCCCGCGCTAGTCGTATCTAATCCTGACCACCACCAACCCCAATTGTCGGAGCTCCAAAAACCTTCATCAGAGTTCTGATTTGGGTTGACATGGAGTGCCGCTGGCGCGGACCTTAGGAAATAAGGGAATATTGGATAAATGGGGTTTGGATACACCGGCGCTCCAGTTTGAGGTGGGTAGGGTAGCATTGGATTAGGTTTATATCTGTAATATTTTCACAAATAATAAATGTTACTGTTTGTGAAAATGTTACATCGGCATCCCATGCCACCTCAAATCAGAGCTCTGATGAAGGTTGTCGTAGCGCCGATAAAGGGGGTGGGGATTGGATACCGCTGGCGCGGACCGTTAAAAATAAGATAATATCAGAAAAAAGAGGTTTGAATATATATATATATATATATATACTGTGTTATATGAACACTAGTAAATGTTAATGCTTGTGAAAATGTTATAGATATAAACCTAACTCAATGTCACCCCTACTCACCCCAAATCGGAGCTTCGGTGGATCCAGACCCCATTTATCTAATATTCCCTTAATTTCAGAGGTCCGCACCAGCGGCACCCTATGCCACTACTACCAACCCAAATCATAGCTCTGATGAAAGTCGTTGAAGCTCTGACAATGGGGGTGGGTAGTAGTGAGGATTGAATGTTGCTAGCGTAAACATTTAAAAATATGGTAATTTTCAAGAAAAAAAATAGTGGTTTGGATCTACCGTGTGTGTGTGTGTGTGTGTGTCTCTCTCTCTCTCTCTCTCTCTCTCTCTCTCTCTATATATATATATATATATATATATATATATATACTGTGTTATATAAACACAGTAAATGTTAATGCTTGTGAAAATGTTATAGATATAAACCTAACTCAATGCCACCCCTACTCACCCCAAATCGGAGCTTCGGTGGATCCAAACCCCATTTATCTAATATTCTCTTAATTTCAGAGGTCTGCACCAGCGGCACCTTATGCCACTACTACCAACCCAAATCATAGCTCTGATGAAAGTCGTTGAAGCTCCGACAATGGGGGTGGGTAGTAGTGGGGATTGAATGTCGCTAGCGTAAACATTTAAAAATATGGTAATTTTGAAAAAAAAATAGTGGTTTGGATCTACCGTGTGTGTGTGTGTGTGTGTGTCTCTCTCTCTCTCTCTCTCTCTCTCTATATATATATATATATATATATATATATATATATATATATATATATATATATATATATATATATATATATATATATATATATATATATATATTATGTAATATTAACTCTGTAAATGTTACTGTTTGTGAAAATGTTATATATAAACTATTTCATAAAATATTATCACAGTAAATGTTATTGTTGGTGAAAATGTCACAGATATAAAACTATTTCATTTTCTGGTGTATACAATAAAGTTTAATATCTATGACATTTTTACAAATTATATATATATATATATATATATATATATATATATATATATATATATATATATATATATATATATATATATATCCAATATGCTCCTATTTTTAAAGTTTTGTTCCACCCCTATTCACCCCAAATTGGCGCTCCAAATGATCCCGATCTCATTTATCCAATCTTATTTTCAAAGGTCCGCGTCAGCGGCACCCCATGATACTCCGGTGGGTCCAAAGCCCATTTATTCAAAAGTCTCTTATTTTCAAAGATCCGCGCGAGCGGCACCACATGCCACCCTTACCCACCCCAAATCGGAGCTCTGACGAAGGTCGTTGAAGCTCCAACAATGGTGGAAATGATTGGATGCCGTTAGCGCAAACCTTTAAATATAAGGTATTTTTGAAAAAAGAGGGTTTGGATCCACCGGATGTGTGTGTGTGTGTGTGTATATATATATATATATATACTGTGTAGTATTACCACAGTAAATGTTACTGTTTGTTTGTGAAATGTCACATACATAAAACTATTTCATATTCTAGTGCATACAGTAAAGTTTACTGTTTGTGTAAAAAAAATTCTTTGGAATTTTATAGTCTTCATGGATCTTGTTTGATAGATCTCGTCGAGCAGATTTCAAAAATAGTAATTTTGCGAAAAACGAATTTGTGAATCAAAAGTTATGATCATTTAAAGATTAAAAAAAAAGTCCAACCACTTATGTAACTTCCTCAAGGAGTTACGGATGGCTGGTTTTAAAAGGGTAAAATTGTGAAAAAATTTCCTAAAAAATTGGAATAGGACCTATGGGATTATTAAAAAGTCAATAGGACTTATAAGATTGTTGACCCGATAAATGGGACCTAGATATAATTACCCCAAATAAAAACCCATTTCCATTTACAAGGAAATCAACAACTAATGGGGAAACAAATGTCCCCGCCGACAACATGGCACTGAAGTCAGTCTTCCCCGCTTCGGCTTATCCGCCTCTGGTGATTTTATATGTTTAGCAATTGTTCAGAGACTCACATATTAATGCCTGCTTTAGTTAGAAATTGATTCAAGACACGACTATCGAAGATCAAATCAATAGCTCGATCGAAGACTCTAGGAAATTCACATATTGTTTGGTTCACTAGAAACAAGGTTAGTTTAAAATGAAACGCAAGGATCCATCTTAAATTTTAGATCAAGAATTTTGTACCGCGTTGTCTTAAAGATCTTAGTTCGATGGTTAATTTGCATCAGAATTTAGATGACAGATATTAAGCTTGTAATTAGTTATGTTTGGTTAGTTTGTTGTTTAGCTTGTTGAGCTGTCAAAATTAACTTAATTAGTTTCTTTAATATAAATAGTAGAAAGTCAGTTTGTTGTAAAGACAGAACATAGTTTTCATTGAATGATATAGAAGCTTTCTTCATACTTTTCTCTCTCTCTAGTTCTTGGTTTTGATCTCAATATGGTATCAGAGCAATTTGTTTCAAATTGCTGCAAATTTTTCAATTGATTTGCCATTTCTTTCAATCGTCGAGTGTTTTTCATCTTCCTCTTCGATTTCGATGGCTACATCTATTGAAACCAATCAATTTGGCAACAGTGGAAGATCTAGGTCTGCAACTAGTAAGTCAGCCATGGATGAACCTTCAAGCCCTTTCTTCCTTCATTATTCTGACAGTCCAGGTCTGATTTTGGTTTCGCAACCTCTTACTGGAGAGAACTACACTTCCTAGAGTCGAGCGATGCTGATGGCCTTATCAGTGAAGAACAAAATCTCATTTGTTGATGGATCCTTATCTAAAACTAATGGTACTGATTCTGATCTTTTTAATTCATGGACTAGAAATAATAATATAATGATTTCTTGGATCTTGAATTCTGTTTCCAAAGAAATTTCGTCTAGTATCATCTATGCTACCACTGCTCGTGAGATTTGGCTTGATCTTAAGGATCGTTTTCAACAGAAAAATGGACCTAGAATTTTTCAATTGCGTAAAGAATTGATGAATCTTAATCAAGATTAGAATTCAGTTAGTGTTTATTTTACTAAACTGAAAACTATATGGGAGGAGTTAAGCAATTATAGGCCAGTTTGTTCTTGTGCTAAGTGTTCTTGTGGTGGTGTTCAAGAGCTATCTTCTCACTATCAAATGGAATATATCATGTCTTTTCTTGTGGGACTCAATGATTCATATACTCAAGTGAGAGGACAGTTACTTCTTATGGATCCTCTCCCACCTATCAACAAGGTTTTTGCTTTGATTTGTCAAGAAGAACGTCAGAGGAAAATTGGTGCTCCTTCCAATTCTGATGCTGTTAATACTATGGCTTTTACTGCTCGACATGATTCTTCTAAAAAGTTATCAGATTCTTCCACTTCAGTTGGTTCAAATAAATCTAGCTCTTCCAATAATGGTGGTTATAAGGGACAAAAGAAAGAAAGGCCTTACTGCACGCACTGCAAACTTCTTGGGCATACCATTGAAAAATGTTATAAAATTCATGGATATCCCCCTGGTTACAAGTTCAGATCTCAAAAGAATTTTTCAAATCTTTCATATTCTGTCAATCAAGTTTCTAATCAAGATGGCAAAGATGATAATCAGAATGCTATTGGAGGTTTTATTCAGAACCTCTTCTACTCAATACCAACAACTGATGTCCATGTTGTCTAGTCATCTCTTTGCTGTGAAGACTACTGCATTTCCTGAATCTTCTAGCAACTCTTATGCCATAGGTATATGTTTTTCTGTGTCACTGAATCCTTTATTTTCTTCACCACAGTACAGGGTTGTTGATTCAGGGGCTACAAGACATATATGTTCTTCAGGAAATATTTTTTTGTCCATGAAACCTCTTCAAAATTTTAATATCACCTTGCCTGATCATACTCAAATCCCTGTAAATTTTTGTGGAGATGTTAAACTCAGTTCAAAATTGATCCTCAAAGATGTTCTTTATGTGCCTCAATTCAAATTTAACTTTCTCTCAGTCAGTGCTCTCACATCTAGCTCGTCTCTCACGGTGATTTTTTTGTCTGATTACTTCCTTATCCAGGAAATCAGATTCAAGAGGATGATTGGCAAGGGTAACAAGTGTGAAGATCTCTACCTCCTGCATACTGCTACATTAGATTCATTTTCTAATACTTTTGTTAATAATGTTTCTACCCACATTTGGCACAATAGACTTGGTCATTTGTCTTTCAAGTGTTTCGATTCATTAAAACCTCAACTACATTGTGATATATCAAGACTAAATAAAGCTGCTCCTTGTTATATTTGTCCTCTTGCAAAGCAAAGACGACTTTCATTTCAATCGCACAATCATATGGCTAAGTCACCATTTGATCTTATTCACTGTGACCTATGGGGGCCCTATCACACAACATCTTATTCGGGTCATAGATTTTTTCTCACAGTTGTTGATGATTGCACTAGGTTTACTTGGATTTTTCTTCTCAAGCACAAGTCTGATGTGGCTACTGTTATACCCAAGTTTTTTAACATGGTTCTTACTCAATTTGGGGCCAAAATCAAAGTGTTTAGATCTGATAATGCACCTGAGTTAGCATTTACAGATTTCTTCAATGAGAAAGGGGTTCTTCATCAATTCTCTTGTATAGAGCGACCTCAACAGAACTCTATGGTGGAACGCAAGCATCAACATTTGCTTAATGTTGCTAGAGCTCTTTTCTTTCAGTCTAGAGTTCCTCTTCATTTCTGGTCTGATTGCATTTTAACTGTCACATTTCTCACTAACAGGACTCCTTCTCCTGTTTTGAAACATCAAACACCTCATGATCTTCTTTTTAACTCTTCTGCGGATTACTCCAGGTTTAGAGTGTTTGGTTGTCTTGCCTTTGCTTCAACCTTGTCTGCTCATCGAACCAAATTTCAACCTCTCTCTAGACCTTGTGTGTTTCTTGGCTATCCTCCTGGTTTTAAGGGATACAAACTCTATGATATCACTTCTAAACAGGTTTTCGTGTCTCGGGATATTCTTTTTCATGAAGAAGTTTTTCCTTTTCATGCTGTTACTGCTTCTACTTCTTTGACAGATCCTTTTCCTGATCTGGTTTTGCCTTTTTCCATGCCTAATTTAGATTCTACTATCCACACTACTTCTTCTCTTCATGGTGATCTTTCTCCTGATGGTCATCCTACATCTTCTAGTCAACACCATAGTCTTCCATCTTCATCTCCTGACTCTCCACAATCTGTTATACAACCCGTTCTCAGAAAATCCAGTCGTATTACTAAACCTCCGTCATATCTTCAAAATTTTCACTACAATCTTCTCACTAACACTCCACTTCCAGCCTCTTCTTCTACTTATCCTCTCACTCAATATCTCTCTTATGATTCCCTCTCTTCTTCTCACATAAACTTTGTTCTTTATGTTTCCTCTCAGATTGAACCACAATTTTATCATCAAGCAATTCATCATGATCATTGGAGAGACGCTATGAAAGTCGAATTAGATGTTATGGAACAAAACAATACCTGGTATGTGGTCACATTGCCTCAAGGGAAACACGCCATTGGTTGTAAATGGATCTATAAAATCAAATACAAATCAGATGGTTCTATAGAGAGATATAAGGCTCGATTGGTTGCTAAAGGGTACACTCAACAAGAAGGGCTTGATTTTCTGGAGACTTTTTCACCAGTTGCTAAACTGGTTACTGTCAAAGTGTTGCTTGCTCTTGCTGCTAGTCAGAAGTGGCATCTTGTCCAATTAGATGTTAATAATGCATTTCTCAATGGTGATTTATTTGAGGAAGTCTATATGGATTTACCTATAGGTTACAAGAATCAGATTGTTCCTAGACGGGGGGGGGGGGGAGAAATTGGTCTGTAAGCTTCATAAGTCCATTTACGAACTAAAACAAGCCTCAAGACAATGGAATGCAAAATTCTCGCAAGCTCTCATCACTTTTGGCTTCATCCAATCCAAGGCAGATTACTCTTTATTTACTAAAGGATCTGATTCAGAATTTATTGCTCTCTTGGTATATGTTGATGATATTATCATCACTTCTCCTAATCCTCATGTGATTTGCTCATTGAAGTCATTTCTTCATACTCAGTTCAAGTTAAAGGATCTAGGCAATCTAAAATATTTCTTGGGGCTCGAAATTGATCATTCTAGCAAGGGTATTGTGCTTTCTCAAAGGCACTACACATTGCAACTTCTTGAGGAGTCTGGCTATCTTGGTTGCAAGCCTACCTCTGTGCCTATGGATCCAAAACTTCAATTAAATTCTTCTGAGGGTGATATTCTTCCTGATCCCTCTCAGTATCGAAGACTGATTGGTCATCTCATTTACCTCACATTATCTCGCCCTGACATCACATTTGATGTTCACAAACTGAGTCAGTTCCTTTCTCAGCCCAGACTTCCCCATTTGAAAGTTGTTCATCATCTTTTGTGTTATCTTAAGGGTCATCCTGGACAAGGTCTATTTTTTTCCTCTTCTTCACCCATTCAGCTTCGTGCTTTTTCTGATGCTTCTGCTCCTCTCAAGTTAAAAGCCTTCTCTAATGCTGATTGGGGCTCTTGTCCAGATACAAGGAAGTCTGTCACAGGCTTTTGTATATTCCTTGGTGATTCCCTCGTCTCTTGGAAGGCCAAGAAACAAACCACTGTCTCTCGAAGCTCAGCTGAAGCAGAATATCGTGCACTAGCTGCTACAACAAGTGAATTGGTTTGGATTCGACAACTTCTTCTAGACTTTCAAATTCCTAGTTCTTCTCCGACATTACTTTTTTTGTGACAATCAAGCAGCCATTCATATTGCCTCAAATCCTACTTTCCATGAACGTACAAAACATATAGAGATCGATTGCCATTTTGTTCGTGATAAAATTGTTGAGGGTTCCTTAAAGCTCCTTCCCATTCGCTCTCAACACCAACTTGTCGATATTTTCACTAAAGCTCTTCCTTCTACTGTGTTATTTCCTTGGCTATTCGAGACATTCATAGTCCATCTTGAGGGGGAGTATTAAGCTTGTAATTAGTTAAGTTTGGTTAGTTTGTTGTTTAGCTTGCTGAGCTGTCAAAATTAACTTAATTAGTTTCTTTAATATAAATAGCAGAAAGTCGGTTTGTTGTAAAGACAGAACATAGTTTTCATTGAATGATATAGACGCTTTCTTCATACTTTTCTTTCTCTCTCTAGTTCTTGGTTTTTATCTCAATATGTTCTACGGTTGATTTCAATAGAGACTATTGTTGGTGGGTGGGTTTGGTAGTTGCGTAGGCTTCCGACTTTGCCTCATAATTTCATCAATAGTTATCCAAGATTTTGTTTATCATTTTTTAAACGATGACACTGATTATTCGGCCTTCAAATATTATATACAAATGATGTTTGGTCGTTTGTTAAGAGTTGATGTTTGTTCCGAGGATGTTAATCCTCAAAATTTTGTGATCTGATGTTTGTTACGAAGATGGACAAAAACGTTGCTCCAGGGTTTGTTTGATGGGGTTTGAGAGTGATAAACGAAGGTTTTATTTCTTTGGGTTTCAATTACTAATTTTATTTTAAGTGGCGACAAAAGCATCCAACCTCAGTAGAGTTCCTAAAAGATCAATAGCGATCGGAGATAGAAATTCTGAAATCCTGAGTTTGTTTTATGGTTTCTTTTTATTTTACTTCCGATGTTGTTAGAAATTCTGGAATTAATCAAAACTTTTGAAAGAAAAGGTGGTGAGTATCCATTCGATTCAGGAAGTTATAGTGATGTTTGCCCAGAATGTTTGTTGGTTGTGGTTTTTTTAGGGATTTCAAATGTCGAGACAAAGTGGGTACAATCAATATTAGATTATTGTTAGGAAAGTGATTCGTACATCTACCGTTTAAACGAATATGGAAAGTTTGGGTTACAAAAATGTCTATTTTAGTGCTCTAAGCTACGTTTCTTAGATAACTACTTTAATTTCTTTTTAGTTCAATGAAGCCACATGTTGTTCTACTACATATAATCACTTTTTTTTATTTGTAACAATTTTAGTTTCTCTTGGTTTTTCAAGCATGCATTTGAGGACTGATATACGCGTTACCTTAAGTAAGTCTGGGTTTTAATGTAATCCAATTATATTGAAGCACATAATTCGTTGGATTTTTTGCTCATGAGTTTATTATGTTTACTTTTATTTACTATCTATATGTAATTATGAGGGTTATAATGTAATCTATTCACTCCAAAGAAAATTATGAAACAAGTGTTCCAGATCCCTAATTTTAACAATTTAAAACTAAAAATATGTCAATTTCAACACATGAAATTGGGGTTTCAAGCATATATGAAATTGTCATCATGCTCGGAAAGGTCTTAGTGAATAGTGTTTATTATATATTGTTCTTTACATGTTGTGTTGTGTTATTTTGTAATTAATTATAATACGCCCGCACATCTCGCTATATATATATATATATATATATATATATATATATATACAGCTAGGCTCTCCGACAGGCTAATTTAACGGGCTTAAATGACAGACTTAATATCGTCCACACGATTTTGGGACCGCTTTTATCTTTTAGACCACCTTTTGGGAACCGCTTTGTCTTTTTATGTCTTTTTCTTTGTCTTTTTCTTAATGTTATAGAAATATAAATTTCTACCCCAATGATTTCTATGATCTTTTAAGCTTGTTTTAAAGCCTAATTAATTAATCTAGAAGTCTAAGTGTAGAAGTTTCAGGGCTATTGCTACTCCTCAAGCGTCTTCCGTCACTATCGTACTGGAATTCTGAATATAGAGGATTGTCTATATAAATATTTTTTTCAGGGAGTCTAAAAATTGCGAGCGATTTTGATGGAAAATATTCTAGTCTTAAATACCTTATAAGGTATTGCAGTTTTATCACTCTAGTTTCTTTATATATGTGATTAACAATATCAATAATATCATCTTCTATAAATTTGTTTAAATCATTATCTCCGTAAGATGACAAAAATCTTCGATATATTCTAGGGGCAGCTATTTCTACATTTTTAAGGAGAGGACGGATTCCTCCGACTCTAATTAAAATAGCCTCTGTTTCAGCTAACCTTTTTCGTCTAATAAATTTTAATACATCTATACGGTCTTCAAGTATTCTAGTGTATTCTTGATATTTTTCCAGTCTTGAAAGTTCTTCTGCGAATTCTACCGTTCTTATCTTTTGTTTAAAGAGATCTCGGATCCCTATTCTAATTATTTCTATTCTAGGTACTTCACGTACTAACCACTCAATAACCTGGTCTATATATTTGAAAGTACCACCTGCGTATGTTAAAGCAGTTTCTATAAGTTCTTTATCTTTAGGGTCTGTAAGAGTCCAATTTTGGATTTCTCTAGTTAAGTCTAAATTTATTTGATTAACAAATGTTAGAAAGTCTGTAGTGATTTGTAGGCTCATGCAAGATTCTTTTAAAACAATAATATGTAAAATAGTTAAGGGTTTGGTTCGAGTTATACCTTCCTTTTGGTCTGTAATATCCTTATCTTCCTTCCTTCTTCTCCTCAGCTTTCTTACTATTCTTCTCCGATCTAGACCTCCTGTAACTCTCTCTTTATGTGTTGCACCTCAATCCACTATTTTGACATTGTACCCATTTCCTGCCTTTACGTCTTCACGCCTAACGCCCACCTGGCTAATGGCTCACGGAAAATCGGCACCTGACGGCGGTTCAATAGTATAACACCTTGTGTGCAACACCAGAGGTTCCACACAATAGTCCTCTATGAACAGAAAGTTGGAGATAATTTGAAAAATAATAACAACTCAACATAAGAGATTTCTGGAAAAGAAAATACTTTTATTGCATTGCATTAGTAATTACAACTCTCACCATTCCCCTAAGTATATGGGAATTACTCACTCATATACATATTACTCTCTATAAGCTTACAAACTCTTTCTAACTTCTAAACTTCGATGTCTTACACACAACCATGACTGTCCCTTTTATAGATCAACGGAGCTTACATGATGACCGAAAATCGGAGGCTAAAAGCTAACCGGTTGAAAGAATACAATTATTAAACCACAATAATTAAAGATCTACAACTTGGGCCTCTTTTGGTCTTCACGTTTTTCCTTTTCCAAAAGCAGTCCTGGCGTCATGTGATAATTAAGAACCTAACTTCTTTGTGGCTGTCTCTTTTTTCTTTATGGAAAGAAGTTGTCTGAGGCCCATATGGGGCAGGTATGATCTTTTCTTCATCTTCACACTTCAAGGGAATCGTGAGTCTACATAATGGACTCTTTAGTCTTTAATAATTCGTTAAGTAAGGAGGGGCCCTTTTTTGTTCTATCTTCGTCTTCTTTTGCCTTATCTTTGTCTTCATTTGGTAGAGCATTATTGTTGAAAAATTCAACAATGAGGCCTACCACTCTAAGGATGGCTACCACTCTTTAGCCTTTAATAATTCCACCATTTATTTAGATTATTTATTAAGTCTTCCATTAAATGGCTCATCAGCCTGGATAATAAGGTCTTCTTAATGGTATGCAGTATACCATCGGTCTTCACCTGTTAACAGTTCCATGATTTCTATTGTCCCCATAGCTTGGACAATCTGGAGTTTGGAATTATTAACAATTAAGTCTTTAGTTTCATCTTCGGATAGAATCTCCACGTCTTCAAAAGAATAATTGGAAAATCTAACAAATCTAAAAACCTCAACTCTCATTCCTCTGCAAGGACTTGGAGTAATCTGATAGATTCTGGAAAACCAGGGGAAGGAAGTCTTCTACTTTTTTAACATACTCATGGACTATTTTTCCAAGAGCAATAGCGTCTTATACCATCTTTATCTGGATGATTCCAATGAACCCATAGTCTTCTAAGGTGCTCTGGGATATGTCTGCTTTTCCAAAAAGATAAATTTTTGGAACATCTTTGAAGAAACCTCTAAACATTAAGGCATCTCCATTAATTTTGGATAATAACATTTTAAATTTTTCAATAATGTTACTAACGTCCTTCTGATAGTCTTCTGATATGGGAAGATTATTATGACCAAAAGGTATAAAAATCTTAGTCTTAAAAGTCTTTTTCTTATAACAAAAATCAGCAGGTCTAGTTTTAGAGGATTCTCCAGGAGTCTGAGCATAAGTCTGAGTCAGTGGTCTAGGAATAACAGTACCACTGAGTTGGGTGATTGTAAGTCTTTGAGTCCTCATGAATATGGCAATGGCTACCAAATTTTGTCTGAACTATATCCATAGTTTATTCTTCACGTTCCACCATATAGCCTCTATAAGAGTATTTTCATGATCTGAAAATTCTCGTCTAAATTTTATCAAGTCTGGATATATTTTATCAAGTCTATATTGGGGTAAATACATCTTCCTAATGAGTCTATTTTGAGAAACAATCTCATGTCTAGATCTTCCCGGAGGAACTAAGATATCATCGAAGTTCTCTTGGATTGGTCTTTCTTGAGAGTCTTGAATATGAGTTTGTCTTTGCGTTAGACCAGCATTTGGTCTTACGCATCTAAGATAGTCTGCAACGTCTTATTTTTTTTGTCTATTCGTTCTAGAGGAACTCGTGTTGTCTAAGTCTTATGTTTGCAACATAAAACATGAAATCATATTAGTGTTAGCAAACATTGGCTCTTTTGATATAATGTCTGGAATTCTATTTTTACTTCCCTTAATATGTATAACAGAGAAGTCATAACTATTAAGCAATTGTTTGTATCTAATAAGTATATTTGTCCTTGATTTGGACAAGTCTAAATCTCTAAATTTTACTGCATAAGAAGAGTGAGTATACACAGTAAAATGTTTAGGTCTAAGAAAAAGTATATATTTTTCTATTGTCCTTACTATAGCTAAAACTTCTTTTTCATGGATAGTGTATCTTGTTTCTGGATCAGTAAAGGTTCCAGAACTATATTTACAAAGCTTCTTCTTTTTAGTTTGATGATCAATGGCAAAGTATACTGCTCCCTATTGTTTATCAGATGCATCTGTTTTTACTATAAATTAGTCTTCAGCGTTGGGCAGTTCAAGTAAAGGAATATTTTTACTGCATCTTTAATTTGTCTTATAACTTCAAAATTATCTTTAATCCAATAAAAAAGATGAGTCTTGTCTGTTCCTTTTAATTTGGCAGTTAAGCTTTATCTTTTTGAAGCCAAGTCTTTAATAAAGTCTGCAGCACAATTAAGCAATCCTAAAAATGATTGTAATTATTTTCTATCTTTGAGTTGGTCTGAAAACTCAAGGATCTGTTTGGTTATGTGTTCAGCTGAGGATATTTTTTCTTTATTAATATGCATTCCCACAAAATATATTTCAGTCTGAAGCAATTGCATTTTCCTTTCGGAAATAACAATACCATGTTTATCTAATTCTAAAATAATCTTTTTAAGATGGTCTACATGCTTTATCTTAGTCTTACTGGCTACAAAAATGGCATCTATGTAAACAAGACAAAATTCTGAATAAAGTCTAAATATATTATCCATTATTCTTTGGAATACTTGAGGAGCATTCAAGTATCCAAGTGGCATTACTAACTATTCGTATTTTCCTTGGGGCACACTAAAGGCTGTCCAAGTAATACTGTCTGGATGCATCTTAATTTTCCAGAAGCTTGATTTGAAATCAAACTTACTGAATATAATTTTGTCTTCCATCAAATTGATTAAATCATTCTTGTCTGGATTCTTATAAGAATCAAATTCACAATTCTTATTTAGTTGTTTATAATCTATAGCCATACGTCTTTTTCCTCTTTTACGTTCAGATTCGTTTTGAACATAGAAGCCAAGGCTATTATGTCTACTTTTACTTTCTCTAATAATGCCTAGCTTAAGCATTTCATCTATGTCTTTTTTAAATTCTTCTTGTGAATACCCTTTCTTATAGGTTCCACCATTAATAGTGGCGTATGGGTTTATAGGGATAATTTCACAATAAATTTAATCTTTATCCCACTTAGCAATGGGATTTTCTCCCAAAGTAGGCTCTTCTAATTGCCTAATATTTTCCTTTTCTACTTCTATATCCATTTTCTTTTGTTTGGATATATCTTCAACATGTAATAAGGTGTGATGGGCTTGATCTAGATGTCTTATTATATAAGCGCTATTTGCTTATAACACCTTTGGTCTAGACACTTGCATTCTTTTTGTAAGGGTTTGGTTATTTCTAAGGCTTTTTGTTGGTTTATAGGTCTAGATCCACCATGCTCAGCTGAAGAACTCTAATGTTTTATGAGTCTATAATTTGGTTTGACCTGCATAAGGCCAAAGGTAGTCTTGTGATCTATTAGAGGGGCTTTAATATTAAATTCCTCTTTATCACTAATTAATATCTTATCGTTATACTGAGTATAAGGATGATATTTACTAATAAAGTCGTGTCCTAAAATAATGTTTCCTGTGAAACTAGTACGGGGATCCATTATCCAAAACCTATGATTAATGATTTTATTGGTCTGATTTCCTAATTTAAAATAAATAGGAATAGTCTGTAAATATAAGGTAAACGGATCTCCATTAGCTACCTTACCATAGATCTCTTGCTTACTGTCTAGAAAATAATCTTCAAAAAAGGCATTAGTCTTACAAATACTCTGAGAGCATCCTGTATCTATAAAAGCGAAAGTCTTTTACGATAATCTTTATATCATATAAACATTTCTACAAAACAAGCATGTGGTTTAGTATAAATTCCTAAATTATTCTTTTCTAAAATAGATATTCCTTTTTGGGGTTTATCTATAAAATCTAGGGATGTTAGGTCTTCTGAAATAGACATACGTTCTATCAAGACATAGATGAAATAAACATTGATAGCTAAAGGTCTAGACATTGATAGAATTATGAAATAGACATTATCTAGACATTGATAGCTAAAGGTCTAGTCTTAAATTTCCTATGTTTCCATTCTAATTTATTTTTGAATTTCTTAGATTCATTTCCACATTCCCAATGGATTGGAGTGATGTCTCTTTTGTCTTTGATTGGAGAGATCTGTTTGAAAGTCTCTTTTATCAACTCTTCTTGAGTTATATCACGTCTCTTAGATATGATATAGTCTTTGGCAAAATTGATTATTTCACCAAGAGAGAGTTATTCTGAACTCCAGCTACTCATGGCCAATTCCTATATTCATTAATTAGGATTTGTCCTATGGCAGGTATCTTTCTATAGTATTCATCTTTTAAGGTCTCTCCAAATTCTTTAATTTGGTAATATAGTTGTTCATAATTATGGTTATATTCATTGATCTTATCTAGTTTGGTAATGCGAAGGAGGGCTAACTTAGTTTTTGCTAGGTCTTGTTCATTGATTTGAGCTAAATGTCCAGCTCCAATGAATTATGATGTGAACAATTAAATATATTCTTCAATTGATCTTTCTTATAGGTTCTCTTTCATTTTCACAATCTTAGCTAAGGAGTCTTCATATGTGGCAATTCTTAAACTATCTAAATAATCTTTTGCAATACCTCTAATGGATTGCTCAATGTATTCTTCACATGAACTTGTATCCCATTGTTCATTAGATGAAAAATACATGTTCATTTGATTACACCATTCTTCTAAAGCTTTCTTCATATCTTTGACATTGTCTAAGTTAAGGTATATCCCAACTGGATTTATGGCTTGACTAGCCATGGTCTTAATAAGAGTAAAACTCCTGTCACTAGTTGGAAAGTCTTTTATATAATCAAGTTTAGTTTTAACCAAAGTATTTGAATAAATGGGAATGTTTATTCCTATTGGTTTACTAAAAATTCTAGGAGCATCTTCTAGCCTACTACTACTTCCTATCTCTTACTTATTAGGTTCTACTTGCGTAGCTGGCATTTGTATTTCTTCTCCTTCTTCTATTAGTCTTAAGTTTCTAAGAAGTTCTTTAGTGTTCTTAGATTCTTTTAATTTTAATAGACGCTCTTGAGCTATCATATTAAATCTTTCTCTTTCTTGAAATCTAACAGAATTACTCTTCTTAAGGTGATCTTTAAATGTCTTTATGTCCAATTCTGAGGGTTCATGTCTAAAGTTTTGGATCCTAGCTTTTTCTCTAACTAAGTCTTTATTTTCAAATGATCTTCTGGGTCGAATTACCGGGGCTTTTCTTTGTAAACTAGAACTAGTCTTACTACTAAATTCTCCTTCTGAATGATCATTGATTATGGCTTCTCCCATATTCCTAAATCTAACTTCTTCAGCCTAGATATTCTTATTGATAATCTTAGGAGGGCTAAACTGGATAGTAACATTTCCAGTGACATCGTCTTGATTAATAAACAAAGGTTTATTTTCTATAGTCTTAGTTGATTAAAATTCTGATAATTGCCAAAGGGACTTAGCATTTTCTTTCATAGGTCCAGTATTCCTAATATTTTAAGTATGATTGTATTCTGAAACATTGGTTCTAACTAATATTTCTTCATTATGTCTACCGCTAGGAATTCCTGATTGCATTCCTTCATAAGGAAATTTAGAGAACTTCACTTAGATTTGGAATTCTATACTTATATTAGCATCTGGGATAATATAGTCTTCATAGCCACTATCATATAAGATTAACTTAAAATGTTTGGATGTGTCTACAGTTACAGTTTTTGCCGAAATGACCTTAAAGTGTCCTATGTTGTCTGACATTTCTAATTGGGCTATCCCAATAAGGCTTTTCTCAAAATCCTTCCATCTTTTATATACTAAACAACATAATATGTTGATATTATTCTGAGGTCTATTTAATCCTTGGATTCTTGCTTGAAAGAGTCCAAAGGTTAGGAATTTGAACTTCCTATCAGTTCCTCTAGATCTAAGCCATTCTGAGTCAAACACTTGGATCTCAGTATAAGATTTGTCTAACACATGATTCCTACAATGGTAAGTCATGTTATAATTAGGAGTCTTAGGAGTGGCACCTTCTTTAAACAAGTCTATGTATCTAACGGCTGAAAGTTATCCATTATGAATGGAATCTCCAACAATTTTCCAGTCAACTTCACCCCATTCTTTCCATTGGAGATGATTGGTGAAATCTCTCTTTCCACCATGTTCTAACATTGGAGGATGAATCCTTAAGTCTTTGGGCCATACAATTACTCTGTCCAATATTTGGGATAGAGCTAACTATCTTTCTAGTCTTATCTAATCCATCATTTATGATTCTTCTAGTTATGGTATTTCCTTACTTAGTTTCTACATAAGGATATTATCTAAATTTACAAATGGTTACCTGCTTTTGTTCAAGTCTTTTTTCAATCCTTTTTAAAGAGTCTGAATAATCTTTTTTTTTCTGCCTAAGGATTTCTTTATTAAATGTCTTATTCACTTTTCTTGCATTATTGTTAATATCTTCATTGTTTTTAACAAGAGTATTAATAAGAGAATTAGCGATTTTATTAATATAGTCTTTTAACTCGTCTTCTTTTTCTTATTTATGCACAGATTCGTGTGCCATCCTAGCTTCTATGCTTTCTACAGTTTTTTCTATTTTATCTAAATTAATTAAAATAAATGGCGAGTCTAATTCGGCTTGGGAATGTTTATTATATATAAACTTAATTTCCTTCAAAATTTCTTCGTATTTTTTCTACTTGGGCCATGTCTAGTCTAAGTTCATTAATAATACTATCCATTTTGGATAGGTTATGTCTTACCATATTATTAAGATAATTTTCTAAATTTTGTTGGAATTTAAAAAAGTCTGTGTAGAAGGTTGTTGATTCTTATGTCTTAGATTTTAAATCTAAATGTAAGTCTTTAATAAAGCTACTATTATAGTCTTGGGTAGCTGGTATAGATGTAGAAATTAAGTTTAATCTTTCTAATATGAGTCTAGTTGCTTTAGTAATGTTGGCAATCTCATTTTCATTTATCTGATAATAAAATCTTTCATCATTTATCTTTTCTAAAATTCTTTGATAAAAGTCTGCTAGGGTCTGAATGGTGAGGTTTCCAGTAACCTCATTCCAGTTTGATCTAATTATTTCCATTGCGTAAATAATTGTCTAACTTAAAAATAAGTTTAGCTTGTTCTTTGGTGAGTTTAATTAACTCACTATCTTGATTCTTTGTCAAAGTTTTAATTTCTAAATTGTCTTTGTTAAGGGCTTCTATATAATTAGTCTTAATATTTATTTCTTGTAGTATTTGTACAAGGTCTATTGGGATTTGGCTTTCTATTTCTAGTAGTCTATTAGAGATATTTTTTATCTCTGTTTCTAGGGTTTTGGTGTATTTTATTAATTGTCTTAAAATAAGGAGTATACACTTATTTTGATTTATTATCTTATTAATATCACTGGCAGTAACTTGTTTACTATGTACGTGTTTGGCTGGGATGTGTTCAATGTGTGAACAACCATCTATGTGAGAGGTTAAGCAACCTTCTGGGTCTAAATCAGTTATGGGCATAGGCTGGTAGTCTGGGTTGGTTCCGAAAATATCTTTGTAAATGCGAGGGATAAATCACAAGGAAATTAAAGTCTTTTTACTATAAGTCTAAAAGGAGCGTCTTATGGCTCTGATACCATAATTAGGGTTTTGGTCAGAATTTGGTGAGTTTCTTCGGAATTTAGTGAGTTTCCAAAGCTCTTAAGGTCTTGATACCAATTTGGGTCTAAACTATAAATATTTTAAATATATAGTCTTAAATTAAGGTTTTAATATAAGACAAGAGGGGGACCATCTAAAGAAAATAACAAAATGTCTTAGGGACCACGAGGGGACCACAGCCGGATAAGGACAAAAGTCTGTTAATCCGTTATTTAAGAAAGTCCGTTTAAGAGTATATATATATATATATATATATATATATATATATATACAGAGAGAGAGAGAGAGAGAGAGAGAGAGAGAGAGAGAGAGATGTGTATGTGCGTGTATTGTTTGGCGATTCATTCTAATAAAACTGAAAAAAGATATATATTAAATGAAAAGCCTCTTTTCTCTCTTAGAGTGATATTTATCGTAGGAAAGTAAGGGTGAGAAAAAGTCCTCTTCAATTCATTTCAAATATATTCTAATAATTTCATACCCATTAAAAATAGTTTTTTAGGCTTAACTATGGTTGCTAATTTTCTTTTCGAATCTAGTCTACTAACATATTTATTTTTTTAAGAAGTTTGTAATTTTCTACGTGAGAATATTATAATTTATAAAAACTTTTTGTAATATACACATTAAATTTGTATATACCCTAACTTATAAAGTATATATTAAGGAGAAAGAAACTTTAGTATTAAAAAAATATGCAAATGGATTAAAGTCAACAAATAATATTCTCGTTTAATTAATCGTATTTTGAATCACGGCACCCAAGTACCTATTATCTATTATCTCACACATCAATGAGAAAAATTCAAGAGAAGAAACTTTATGAAGGAAACAACTTAGATTAGTGACTACATCAGTACCACATGACTTTGACCCACTCTTAACACTTCTGGTAGGACTACCCAAGATTAGTCTTGGATCATTATTACATGCTTCCAAGATCATTATTAATGTTCCAAATCGATTTTTTCCAACATATTCGCATCACCGCGAATCGTGACATCGCCTACCTTGCACGTCTTTATCACTTGGAGGGAAATTATGGAGAATTAAGCTCAAGGGGAAATTATATTTGTTACCATTCAAAAAGACATGTAGTGAGTGTCTCTTAATAGTCAGTAACATATTGTCACTCTAGGTTATAAGGATCATTAAGGGAAGTCATTTGCATAGCGTAAATGCGGAAAAGCCAGGAGTTAAGCAAAGGTAGGATTTGTCTTGTGCTTCACGGTATATAAGACCTCATGAAAGTGATTGTTAGATGCTAGTTTTGTTATAGTTTTTGCAATCTTGATTTTGCTTTGGACTTATTTGGCTGATTTACAATCTTGGAGTCCATACTTTGTTTTTTTAATAGAATTTTATATTGTCTTAGTTTTAATGTCATTCAGGTAAGGTCAAGGTGATAAAAAATGCACTCCATTAGACATCACAACCTTTTTTCACGACAATGAAATGACGATAGTGACAGGGGTGAGATCACAGCACAATTAAGAGCAACATGTCATAAAGAGTGAAACAAAACACACGTGTATTCTTGCATAGTTGAAAGATTCCAAATGCATGGCTATTTAATGTTAACACAGTCTAGTGGTTTTACTGTTGATCATCTTGTAGTTTTTTACACTTCCTACCAATTCAAACAACCTAGACTAGGCTCGTGGGAGCTCATGTGTGAAGAATCATTCGTGCACTTTGAGCAATAGTATCATGTATCAATCAGACAGTTAGTGGATAGATACAACTCAAATTATTTAGGCCACTATATGAGCTTAGGGTTAGAATGTAGGATAATCAGACATTGAATTATCACATTGGTTTAGGAAAATCTTCAAAATTGAACGTGCTACGTAGAAATATGATTTAGAGATGCAAAAGAGCCGTTATTATTCAGCATCTACTAACATGATCGTGCTTAGATTTGTTTCATATTTTGGATTTAAATTCCTTGAGGAGGGGGAATATACGGATACGAATTTTTAAATTGGTAAATATAGTTTGATTTGATTGTTATTATAGTTTAATGAAATTTTAATTATGTTGATGTGTTCAAATTAACTCAAAGGCTTATCGTAAATTTATGGTTCTTTGTAGTGAATTCAGAATTATTAAATTAAGCCTCGTAATACTAAGAGATTTTAAATTTTTCATGAGCCATTTTAAGGGTATAGACTTTTACCGAGTATTTTTTATCGAAATTTACTTTTGATACTCCATATTCGGGGAAAATCAAGTTGTTTCATCCATTGAACTTGAGGTCTTGGTCCATCTAACTGTTCTTGTGACTAGATGATGCAATAACATTTCATATATGTGCACATGTGGAAGATATGCAAATATTACACCTATGTGCCTGCAACTAACTCAAGACTATTCTCTCGCCATGTATGTAAATCATGTATTCACATAAATTATAAAGGTGAGTCATGTGACATCTCTTTTCTCTCTCCTTCAATAGCCTATAAATAATACACTCCACCCACATTTAGGGGATCCAAGATTTTACTTACTGTTATAATGCCAAATTCTAGAGAGAAATTAAGATTTTCACGATTGTGCTCAAACATGACGTTTCCCAGTAATTCAATACAGGCACCATTTTTGGTCGAACCACCTAAATCTAGTTCCATTTCTCTTTCTCTCATCTCCCTACTATTTTCTCTAGTTTATATTTCAGTAATTATATCTCTTATCTGTTATTTATAGTTAGAACATTTAAGTTAAGATAATCAAGGTACAAATTTTAGGCGATAACAAATTGGCGATGTCTATGGAGAATTGCACAACCATTGTCGCTTTCCACCATTTTCATTTGCTAGGGCTCAAGGATACCCAGAATGAGAAAGAAATTAAGAAATGCTTTGACACCATGTCATGATGTTGGTTTGCACGCAAAGAGAGGCTCGAAATATCTATAGCCTTTTCACTATCTGATTATATATATATTAGGGGGAATATCTCATAGCGGGAAGACCCAGTGATAAAAAATAACTGCATGGGAATGGAGGCATTCTAACCCAACATACTTCGTTATTTAGTCAATGAATTGCAATCCAATTCAATTGGGTTTCACGGGGTTAGAGATCTCTTAAAAGTAATTGTCTTTTGATTCATAATGATTCCTCGAATCGTTCAACTATATCTATATATTTCTGCTTTAGATTCATATTTCCTATATTTGAACTTGCTTGTTGTTTCAATACTTTGTTTTGTTATTGCGATACTCATTTCCTTTCAATGATATCAGAAAACCCAGAAAGGATCAAGGGAAGAGAAGGGGTTTTGCCCTCTATGTCGGCTAGTTTGGGAGATTTTCAGGGTGTCCTGTAGAGCTTGGCTAAAAGTCATTAGGCTCAATAAGAGAACCTGAATTAGTTAACCCATAGCATCTTGGCCAAATAAAAGAGGATAGAAATGAACCCAATCCCCCCCGCAGTTGGGGAAAACATAGACAAAAGGCGTGAAATGCCACCTCCGGACCCATACAAGGACAGAAGGAAGGTGCACCATGATCGAGTAGGGGATAGTCCCAGGAGGTTGTATTTGGGTTCACGAGGAAAATGAAGTAGGTATAAAAGGACATAATTCGATCGTAGTGATCAATCCTACAGGTTAAGAGAAACATCCACCATTCGATTAACTGACTATAGTGATGATCAAACTTATTTCGTGGAGCATCCAAATGTGTTGGAAAGACTAAGTAGAGTCTATGACTTTGATCGATTAGGCTCAACAGCAGCACAAGCACATGCATATAGAGAGCACATTAGGTTATTTTATTTTGCCTTTGCAGCTATCTTCTGTGTTTTCCACAACCACGAGGACCTCTTTTGTGTTTTTTATTATGTCCATGTAAGAATTATCTCCTCTAGTTTTTCTTCGATGTCGTCTTTTTAGGCATATCTTGATGTATTTATCTTTATGTGTTTGTAAAGAATCGTTCCTCCTCGTCATAATTCCCCACCTTCTGCCTCTTTTGCGGTGAATATTTCTTCAACTGGGCTTTCAGAGGTACTTGAATTTGTTTTTACTTCAAGTATCTTTTTCTATCTATGCATTTTTTTCTATGTGTGGCTAAAATTTATGTTATCTGTGTTTCTTTTGTCTTTCTTTCTTGCGGGGCTTGTCTCTATGTAGCCCTTCCACCACTGGGGGAACGGTGTTGCTCACTAGAGTCACTTTCCCAAGCTTGTCACATTTTGAGAAGATACTTATCCCCTAAGTTTATGTGCCTATGGATAATAGGCCCCATATCCATCCTCTTCCATTTCAGTTAATATTCACTATTTCTTCTAATGATCCTGTTTCACAGGCCATCACCTATTCTCAAGTACTACCCATTATTATTAGGATCAACTATTACCTTAATTTGTATTTGCTTCTAACAATCTTATGAACAATAGGCCAAACTACTGCACGAACTACTCCAGTAGTCATCTTTTGTCCTTTTCCCCTGAAATGGGTTCAGGTTTTTTTTTAAATCTTCTATTCTTCGCTCTTTTTTATTTATCACTAGAATTTTGTTCTCGTGTCTTATTGCTATGTGTTCATATTTCAGCTGGCCAATGTTACCATATTTTTGGTTGCTTCTCTAGCTACCTCTCCAATAGCCTCTATAGATGTTGAGGCATCTTCTTCCACGAGTGGGTGGAAGCATCATTATAATACCTCTCCCGGTATCTATTTAAACTCAACTTTGCAACACTTCCATATATTTTCATCACTATATAAGAGATTCGGCAACACTTATATTCTTTCTCTATTCATAAGTTGGTGCTAGTGAAGCTTCTTCATCTACGACGCCTGCAGTGAGTGTTGTAGAGGTAGCCCTCCAGACATCACCTATAGGTCCCACATTGATTCCTGTGAAGAGGAACACACGGATACCATGTATTTCTTGTAAAAGAGTAGCTATTTTTATACCACCCTTTTGTTTATACTTCTTATAATCTTACTTGTTATTAGGCCATCATAGTTCAAGTCCTATTACCTGCGGGTCCTGTTGTGAGTTCTGTAGGCTTGACTTCCCAAGTGATTCTTTTTTCACACCTATTTGTTATACTTGTACCTTTTTTCCTATTTTATATCCACGAGAATCTTAGAGTCTCTCTAATATAATTGTGGTTGTGGTTCGTCTATCTGCGGGACCTATATCATGGTTCTCAGGTTAGCACTGTGCCAATTCTTGTACCTGTGGAACCTTTAGCTATCATCTCAGAGGAGACTAACCCGGTACGTGTGGCATAGTATTTTTATTGACTTGCATTTTTTTTGCAAGGGTTTACTAATGCTTCCTTGTCTTATTATTTTCAGGTCAGCGGTGCACTTGCTCTCTCTACTGCGGGACCTTTGGTTGTTGTCTCAGATGAGACTTCCCAGGTAAACACTTGGTATACTATACCTTTAACACTTTCTTTTATTGTGTAAGCTCTTGCTAACACTTAGTTGTTTCCCTATTACTAGGTTAGTGTTGCAGCTATTCCGATAGCTGTGGAACATTTTGGAGAATTCGCTTTGAGAGAGGTATTATATTGGCATACCCTCCTCCCCTTTCTATTTCCCCTTTTCTTATTGCTTTTACCATGAAAGTATGCTTGCCCTCATGCCTCTATTTCCTTATTTTTAGGTTAGTGAGGTGAACATGCTGTGAATGTTGTACTACGCACTCCCCAGGTATTAAACTGTCATACCTGATTTACTTTTAGTTATTTTCTTAGAAATGTTCATTTCTAACTTAATAAAAATACAAAAAAATTATTGATGTCAACTCTGCCCATTCTCTGTTAGGTTGGTATTTAGGGTCACGCGTTATCTTCTCGATTTGGCTACATCATACTTACTCCTCTAAGATTTTAGATAAAATTTGTATTCTTTGCTTTAATTTGAGCAAATACACTAAGCAGTCTATTCTTTTATCTTCGTAACTTATCATTTTTACATTTCTCACTTTCAGGATCCTGTTAGTGAACCTGATGAGACAGCTGATGAGGCAGAGCAGAGTTTCAAAGTCGCTCGCTCAAATGGTGATGCTCGCTCCGATGAGGATTCCTCTCTTCCTCTTTCAGATCTCGAGTCCCAAAATATAGATTATAATGACATTAAGGTAGAGGCTCCTAAGGCCTTTAGGAGTGATTTATGGAGCGCAAAGTTTCCTTCGAGGTTACAAACACATAAGCGGGAGTGTTAGAGATGATCTTAGAGCACCATCCTGAGACTTTTATGTCTTAGAGTGTGCTCAACATCAACAGTCTCATGTCCTTCAATCTGAGGGCTCTCTTTAGTCATCTTCATGATTTCTTGTGCACTCCACCTGTCGACCTGACCAGCACCAAGACTATATTATTTCTTCAGTCCCTTCATGATCTCTAGAGGTTCTATCATTTTCAACTGGACTGTCTTAATGATGTGGTTCGTCATTTTTTGAGTGTCTCATTAGGAAGATGATGAGATTTCACATGTCTAGGCGGTCTAGGGTTCAGCAGCATTAGAGGTTAGATTAAGTCGCTCCAGGCCAAATTGCTCAAGCTTGAGGCTAGTGATACTAAGTATGAGGCCAAAATGGCCTGGTTAGAGGAGCAGTTTATTGAGGAAGCAGGTCCCTCTTATGCATTCGTGAGGTCGAGCCAGGATTTGTTTTTATTTTATCTAGCGACTAGCTTATTTTGATGTGTAGACTTTCTCTTTGCACTTTTCTTTACTTCCATATGTGTAAACATCCACTTGACATTAATGAAAACTATTAGTTTATTTCCATTCTGTCTTTTCATTCCTTGCATTTGTTATACTTCTGGCATCTATTTTCTATGATCTTCTCTATTTACTATGAGCATTTTGTCAATTAGAGATGCCCCGTGGTCTATGGGGTACTTTCTTATGATCTGGAAAAGCTATCATGTTAAATCTTCTCCTCTAACTGTGGAATACTTGCGTGTGAGCTGAGTAAGTTATCTTTTTAAATTTTCCCCTCTAAATGTGGGGTACATGGTGTACATACATTTTTAGGGAATAACTTGGAGGACGGTGACTCTTTTCTCCTTCTCGGATACATAAAGAACAATCACAAAACTGGCACTAAGTAAAAAAAAGAATAATTATTTCTTTATTTTTTTAGTAAATTTCCCCTAGTCTACGGGATCCTTATTCCAAATTTTGACTTGAGAACTTTTAGTCTATGAATTTTTGTTTAAAGTCTCCACCGTAGAGAGTGGATAGAACCCCTTCTTCACATTTTCATATAAGCTGGAAAGAAAATTTTACTTTCTTGAGAATAGAGGTCATAACTTGTTCTCCAAGTTATAAGTCTGTAAGAAATACTTGCCATAAAAAAATATTATTGCTTAAAGAACTATCTCCTGTTAGTCTATAGGAATGTTCAAACTGGTGTGTCTGTAGGGACTTCGCTCACTTATACTTTGTGTATGGGATGGATGTACCCCTAAGTATAATGAGGAAAGTCCATTTTTTCATGGAACCTTTTTTAATATAATAGAGAGTGTTACCACTATTTCTTGTTGAGAAAGAGAAAACATTAATCTGGTGTACCTATCTCATAAAGTAGGTAAATAAATAATGCACGAGTTATCAAGTAATGATCAAAATAGTTGTTATTCATTGTTTTGCATTGTATGTTGTTTACAACACTTTTCTCTACTTTCTTTACAAAAAACACTTTTTTTTGTATTAGAGCGAGATATTCAAACTTTCAGAAGAAATGAATCTTAACAAAAACTAAGCATAATATTTTTTTCATCCACTTACAGTTAATAGATTAAAGGCAATCACTCTCAGGTTCCGATATTTGGCAGTAACTTGACTTTACCACCCCTCTCACTATGAAGGGGACTTACCAATTAGTCTTGAACTTTAATGATGACATGTTGAGAAGATGGTGAGTGGATGAACATAAGACCAAGTCCCCTTACGTGAAATTCCCTAAGAATGACCAAGTTCTCGTAAGTCCTGGATAGTTGTTGGATGTAGACCTTGAAATTTTTCTTGGTCTTTTCTTCGTACTCGCGCAATGCCAATGACTGCACGTGTCGGTGTCTGGTATAAGGCCATTGCTTAGACAAATCCTAGCTAAGGGTATTTCCAACTCTTCTAGTAGGATAGCTTCGATCCCATAGACTAGTGAGAATGGAGTAAACCATGTCGGCTTCCTCGTTGAAGTTTTGTAGGCCAAAATCACCATCGGTAGCTTTTGATCCTAGGCCCCTGGCATGTCCCCAAGCATATTCTTCAAGATATTAATGAGTGTCTTATTCGTAGCTTCCATTTCCCTTCGGGTATGAGATGATGGAACTGTTGTGTACAATATTTTACTTATCCATCAGCAGCCCCGTCTCTTTACACATAAATTATTTCCCATTATCCATAAAAATCACTTTGGAATACTAAACCTTCATATGATATATTCCCTTAGAAATTGGGCCACCACTTGGGAAGTCACTCTTCTTAGAGAGATTCCCTATGCCTATTTGGTGTACAGTTCTATAGCAATAATGATGAAGGCCTTGACATGAGAGGTTGGGATGATCTTTCCTACCAGATGGAATGCCCAAGTATGGAAGGGGTAAGGGGATGCTAGATTTTGTAGACTCACTTAGGGGGCATGCACCATGTTTTCGTTCACTTGGCATGCCCTGTACTTCTTGGCATAGCTGATAGAGTCAGCGTCCATTATGGGCTAGTAGTACCCAAGTGTCATCAGTTGATGATATAACTTGGCGCCTCCCATGTGAGAGGGCACATGTGCCTCCTTCAACATGATTTATATGTCTCCCTTCGCTACACACTTTAGCACCTTCTCATTATATCCTTTCTTGTAGAGTTCCCCTTTTACCAGATATAAGTGAGCCACTCTCTTCTTGAGGTAGATCACATCTTCTCTTTTCGTTGGCAACTCTCCATCCCTCAAATATGATATGTAGGGTGTCGTCCAATCTTTAAACACCTCTATACAATTAGCCTAAGCTGGTTGATCAAATTGGATCTATCACTTCAAACACCCTTATTGAAGATGAGTATCCTCCGTGCTCATGGTGGGTCAATAGTAGTGTAATGACCCCACTTTTATATGCTCATATATATATATATATATAGTTCATTTTTAGACTCATGTGTTACTTACTATCTTATAAATGTTGTATTATCAAATATGTGGTATTATTGGCTATCAATATAACAAACCCCATCTTTAAATACGAAGAATCAACTGTAAATTGGATCAAATCGAAGTCTTATGACATATCTTAAGGTAAATAATAAGTTTTGGGGTAGAAAATATAATTTTATGAAACTTTAGGGACTGAAATAAAAATATAAAAAGGGCAATTTTGTAAATAAAATATCCTCAAGGACCTCTAAAAATATTGAAAATATATAGTGTGAAATTACCAAAATACCCGTCATGTTAAAAATGACTCTTATACCCCTTATCACCTTTCCACCACATGCTGGTCACCTCCACCTTACATGTGTCGTCTCCAGAGAGAAATTCAAAACACTTGTCATCATTTGGTGATATTAACACTGCAAGACCACTCCGAAATGTGACACCTCGGTGTTGAATCACCATTGCAAAAAGGCTAGTCATTAGACACGTGTCAACACCTTAATACTTTTGGAAACCTATAAATAAAGCCTTAGGGTTCATTTGAAACTCACACCAATTCCTTGAGAATTATTGTAAGAAAGAGTGATAGAGAGATTGGGAAATATCTTAAGAAGGAGCTCTATAATTTCAAAGAAAGAATTCATTTTGTAGGTATGATTTTATTTAAATGCTATAATGCATTTTTGTAGTTTTAATTTCGTATTTTATAGCTTTACTTAGTAGTTATGCTGGTAAAATACACTAAAGACTTCACCAATTAAAACTTAAAATTTGGAAACAATCTAAATTGATTTTATTTTCAAAATATGTCAACTTGATTAAAAAATATATATACGCTTTTTAAAATGATTTTTGTAAGCAATTGCTCGTTATTATGGAATCTCATTTAAGTAATTCCAAAGTCAGTCCCGGTAAAATTCTGTCTAGTTGAGATGGTATTTAAGTGGTGCCCCTGTGACCCTCCATCTCTACTAGGAATAAATCCGAAAATGCTCTGTCTAGATGAGATGGTATTTAAGTGGTGCCCCTGTAACCCTCCATCTCTACTGGGAACTGACTGATTAGGAAGAACAATGAATTGAATTCTTTAAATACGATGAATGAATATTAAAATTTGAGAAAATAGTTTTAGTAACCTTTTTCAGCAAGTTATTTTAGGATTAAAACACAATATTTAGAATTGGGCTTTATTTAGAGTACGTAATTAAACCTTTATTGTATTTATTATATTAACGTGTGATCCAAGACTCAATATTTGTATTTTTGAGACTCTATTTTAGATGAGTATTCTATGTCATTTCTTTCACAATTCAAATATATGATATTATGCAAAACTATGTATTTTGTGGACTGCTTTTATTCTCAAAATGCATCTGATACCGATGATTGATTGATTTGTGATATGTTTATATCTCTCCATATAGACATACTAATTGAAATGAGTATTGAAAACGAGATTGAATATTGGAAATAAGATTTGGCATAATAGACCTCTCTTACTGACTGACCTTCCCAGCTGGGATATCGCTGGTGCACCCTAAATAAGGCGTTGTGACGAACTAGTTCAATTGACCCCCAACTATCGGGGTATAATACGGTATAAGAACACGGTATTAGAGTGTACTTTTCCATTAAAATGATATGATTGAAAGGCAAAGACATCACATTTGATTTGTTGCATTCTTCTTATTTTTAGTTATCCAATTGTTATATATATACTATCATTTCAAAATATATATCTATTTATTGCAAGTTCCCATCCATATATGTATATGCCTTCTCTTTTGACTCGAATAGGTATCTATTTTCTGAAAACCTTGTAATGTTGGGAGATTAAATCTTATTCATCTTTTAGCTGACGTTGTATAAATAACGATTTTTCAGGAAGTAATTACACTGGATGATAGAGCATAGAAGGACTATGTTAAAGATTTTGCTTAAGGAGATCTTTTGTTATACTTTTAAATATGACGTTTGTTTTTATGAGATAGAGCATGTTTGGGTCTTTAGGAATAGGCTTTTAATTTTGGCATAAGTTGTAATTCATTCATACTTTTAATATATATGAAGTTTTCTTTTAGAAAGCTTTGATCACGTAATTCCATTTTTTCAATAGTTTACGATTTATGACCATGTGAATGTATTTCCGTTGCATTTATTTTAAGAAATTTTTTAAGGATAGAACATTGAATGCCTTGGTGGCATGTCAAGACACTCATTCCCTACTACTATTAGGTTGGGGTCGTGACAAGTATCCCCCCTTGCACTATAAACGATGCTAAATGGGGGTGTTTGTATCCCCACAATACGTTTCACGCATTGCGAACTCTATATTTTGTGTGACCCTATGACCTCTAGTAGCCTCCGGACTCTATATTTTTCCAGTCTGCCTTTGCCCTCTTCTTCTCCCACACATATGGAGAAAAATCCCTTGGGGCTCTTGAACTATCGAGTCCCCTGAAGTAGATGGTAGTTCGCCAATTCTGACATTTTCATCGTTCCTTCTCTGGTTTCCAATTGCTTCACTACTGGGCACCTCCAATCATTCGGCTCTTCATTTTGAAATAAAAACTTTAACGTAATAGGCTTTGTTCTTCGTTGTACCGTTATGGTCACTTCTAACTCATCCATCTCCAATTTATGGGCTATGGTGGCTAGGGCATATGGAAGCTTGTTTATCATGTGAGCATGCCTCTCAATGGTGATCTTCAAAAACTAACTCAGCAATCACTAGATGATGGAATTATATGGTGCTAAGTTGACATTCTTGACGGCAAAATCCCCATTAAATTGTTTCAGTACCGGGTTAGAGTCCCCTCGTATGCACAACACTTTAATGACTATACTCAGTGCTTCTAGAAATCCCATAATAAGAGCTTCATACTCAGCCTCATTGTTTGAACATTTGAATTCAAGTTTGAAGGAGAGGGTGATATTTATATTCCCATTAGAGAAAAAAATACCTAATCCACACGTCCTCTGGGCGCAAGAGCCATCAAATTTCATATACCACTCTTTGATTTCTTTCACGGGGTAGGCTTGGAAGTTTTCCCCTGGTATCTCCTCATTAGGAGGCTTAAAATTCTGGCTTGGGAAGTGGGCAAGTAAATCTTCTAATGACAGGATCTTAACCGCCTTCTAGACTATGCACTTCAAATCTTACTTTGACAAGATCAAGAACTACCTTACTACTCTTCCTAACAAAACCGTTCATTCCAAAGGGTACTTGATAGGATTTCACTTGGTGAAAATATGGACTATAAATGCTAGCAAGTAATGCCTCAGCGTCTGAGCAATAAACACCAAGGCTAGATAGTGTCTCTCTACATTGGTGTATCTAGAGTCAGTACTTAAGATCACTTAAGAAAAGTAATAAATGGATCTCTCTAGGTCAAGAGAGGCCCCTACAGACCTCTTCATCAAATTTAGGTAGATCATCAGCAGTGCACCCACTTCTGGAAGTACCATAGTTGATGGTGATGCTATTATCTATTTAATCTTCTTAAAGGCCTTATTTTGTGCATATCCCCAAACCCATTTAGCCTTTTCCTTCATCAAAGGAGTGAATGGGTTGGTCACCTCTTCTAGAGTTAGTATAAACCTTCTTAGGTAAGAAACCTTCCCTATGAAGCTTTTAATATGCCTCTAGATCTTTGGTGGTGGCATCAGTAGGATAGCCTTCTTCTTCTCCTCATCTACTCGTACCCCCTGCTAGTATGCTACAAAGCCCAAGAACTTTCCAGTCATTACTCCAAAAGCACATTTTGAAGGATTCATTCTCATCTTATACCCGCGGTACCTCTCAAGCACTCACCTCATGTCTTGGATATGATTTCTTTCTTTCTTTGACTTCACCACTAGGTCATCCACGTAGAATTCTAATAAGTCATGAAATAAATCATGAAAAATTTCCATCATAGTGTGATGGTATGTGGCACTCGTATTCTTCAGCCCAAATGGCATGATCGTGTAGTGAAAATTTCCTAATGATGTGATGAAGGTAGTCTTTTCTACATTGACTGGATCCATTCTGATCCGATTGTAGCGAGCATACCTGTCGAAGAAACTATTCATTTCATAACCCGCAATAACATCTGCTAAGCTATCAATATTAGGCAATGGGAATCAATCTTTTGGGAAAAACCCTGTTCAAATCACGAAAGTCCATGAAAATTTGTATTTGACTATACTCTTTCTTTGCCATCGGTATAATGTTGGAAATTTAGATAGGATACTGGATGGGTTTGATGAACCCTGCTGCATGTAGCTTTTCTACCTCTTCCTTTTATCTTAAGGTCTATCTCTCCTTTATATATGCGGGTAGCTTGCCTCACTGGTAGAGCATTAGAAAGGACATTTAGTTTGTGGGAGCTCATCTTCGGATCTATCCCTAGCATTTTTGTGTACTTCCAAGCTAACACATCAGTGAATTCTTTAAGTAGAGCGATGATCTCATCCCTTTTCTTTGGGTTCGACCCTTTGGAAATTAGAATGGGTCTACGTTCTTCCCGTTCTAAGCCCAGGTTTATCTCTTCCATCTCTTGCAGCTACTCTCTTGGACCCTTTTGCATGTACTCAGGTGCCTCCTCAAGTTCCTCTACATGATTTATAATACGTGACTCACCTACCACAAAACACTCTGTTACCGGGTCGACGCTCTCATACCACAACGCTACCCGCACATTCCGTTATTAATGGTATATAAATTTTTTATCTAGAAGGATGACCTTCTTACATGTTCAATGGGGCTTGGATACCTCCTCTGACTTCCTCTTTTCGGTCGTCATCTGGGGGATCACTCTTTGTCCCAAGTAATTATGAACAGACATCCTTAGTTGGCCACCTTCTCCAACCACTAGCATCCCCTCTAATTTTCTCACTAATCTCTCTGTCTCTCTCTCTCTCTTCTTTAAACTCAATATAGAATGTCGCATTTACCAGATGGGCTTCCTCAACAAAAAATGGCTTTTGAGTTGCTTTGATTCTCGATTCCTAGAATATTGGCTTTGGCACATTGATGATTTGTGGAGAGCACTATGACATGAGTGTGCATCCACACTCGCCCTATGAGCAGCTGGTAGCTTTTGCTGGCATTAATGACATGAAGTTTAATGTGGGAAGTGAAGTTCCTCATCTTGATACCCACATTCACATACCTAAGTGACTGGATGCATGCACTGTCAGTTTTTAAAATCACGAGTGGTATGGGCACTATCTTGTCTTGAAAGATCCCCTTGTCAAATAGCATATTGATTGGCATGATATTAATGGATGCCCATCCATCCATTAAGGCCCTGGGGAAATAAATCCCATTAATTATGATTATCACATAGAGTCGACAGTTATGAAAATATGTTACTTATCTGTTTGCCACAGAAAAGACCACATAAAAGTGTATATTTTAATTAGTCGCTCAATGGGTCTCTGCCACTTTAGAGAGGTCCCCTCATTGTTGCACCGATTCTAGAATCTTTCTTGTAATGACCACCCAGGTGTCACACTTCATCTATATTTGGTCAAAAAACCATTTGAACTTTGGGACTCTTTGTTATGGCTTCGCACTCAGAGTCTAAGTCTACCTCATAAGTTTGAGCATTGTAGACATATTATGCCTCAGATGTTCTTCCTTTATCTAGAGCAAGGATTATATCTACTTTGCCTTTTGTAGAGTTCACTTTCTCAAGCCGTTTGCATTCAACTTCTTCTTTATCAGGATTGAAAAACCAATTCTTCATGCATCCTCTCATTTTCAGCTTTATGTTCTCTAGAAATTGTCAACCCTTCTATCTCTTCGCATATCTTCTCGCCATTTCACCGCTCCTTTAGGCCTCAATCCACTTCTTCATCATATGATACAACCATATTAGCATAGGTATATTGATGTGATAAAAGTGGATTATCATTTACATTTATAGGGGGTATCTGTAAAGTACCATTTACCACCTACTCGGTAATGATCCTCCGTAGGTAGAAAGAATCTTAGGTAGCGTGCTTCACTCTCGGATGCAACTCACAATATTTGGCATATTCTTTGTCTGTTGCTATTGGTATCTTCCCGTTGGAGTGGGGTGTACCTACTACCCCCTCTTGCACCAGCATGTGATAATAGTCCATGGCCCCCACCACACTACAAGGTAATGGTAGTGGGACATCATCTCCAAATTTCCTCCTATTTTTTAGGCTACCTCCTTTGAACCCAGAACACCCTTTCTTATCCTTTGAGTTCTCATTTATATAGTTAACATCTTGTCTCCTAGAAATATGGAACCTCCCTGAGGTCAGAGCCAATTGTGTCCTCCAATTTTACTATGTCGGATTTATAATAATGGCAATATTAGTAACTGCTCTGGTAAATTATCTGAATGCTTTGTATCTAGTTTTATTGATCAAATGGAGATTGTATTCCTCTAGGAGTCCCTATACATAGATCTGTAGTAACTTTTCTTCAAACACATCTTCATGAACATCCAACACTCTTTCGCATAAACGTTTAATGTAGTTTATTAGTTCATCACCGGGGTTTTGCACTTCCTAGGCGAGGTGCCTCAATGTAAACTCATCTTTAGCCATGAAAAACTTTTGGATGAAATTCGTGCGCATCTCCACCCATGTGGGAATGCTATTGGGTTCAAGGTGGGAATACCACGTATATGCTTCTATTGTGAGATTTTTGGTGAACTCCCTTAGCTTCAAGTCCTTATTGTTGCCATACACACCAAATTTTTCACAAACCTTTTTACATGGTCTCGAGGATTTTCTCCTTTAAATTGAATTTTATGAACTTCGGTGAAACATACCCCTAAGGGTAGGGCTTCTCATTGACACTTTCACTGTAGGGATTTCGTTACTCCACGTACAAGTGCAAGGATTCCCTTTGAAAAGAAATAAACTTCTTTACTTCCTCTATAGTAACAGATTTGGAGAGAGAATCATCCAAGCTAACCTTTTTAACTATTGGTGAACTTACTGGTACTACCACTTGCTCCATGACCACATTATTCGTTAGATCCACTTCTTTGCTTGTTGATTTAATGGCTACTCCTCTGCCGGTGATTATCGCTGGTGTCATGCATAACTAGCTCAAACTTTCTATATCAACATTTTTCTCAAAAAAATGCTCATTAAATTTATACCTACAAGCAGCATTGCTACTGTTGTGCTATTATGTCATGTTTAAGGAGTAGGTTCTCTAGCTCCTGTCAGTACCATCTCTTCTTATGTGGTATGTTAGCTCTGAACTCCATTACCAACTAGAGTATCTTAAAAAATAAGTTGCTTAAAATCATTATGACCTTTTTTGTTAATAGCAATGACGATACCTCCCCAGTGGAGTCGCCAAATGTAGGAGGGTACTGTGACTAGGGTCTAAGAAGAACTGAAAAGGTAGACACGTGATCCATTCAAATGAAATCTGTCTTGAAGGTCCTCGAAGTCTCAAGAGAAGCTTCTGGTATAACCTTCCTCTTTTGGTAAAAATGTAGCCAATGCTATAACCTCTTCCTGCAAGAAGATGAACTTCAAAAGAAATAATAATAACTTATAGAGAGAGATATCCTGAGAATGATGACTGTAATGGTGGGAGTGAAAAAATAAGCACTTAGCACTTAGAGAGAGAGCAAGGAGAGAATACTAGGTCTGGTGTGATTTGGATAGAGTAACGACTTAACTTGAGTTTCTGATATCTAATTTGACTTTACTAGGGGTCCCTTTTATAGGTGAATACTAAGGATGGTTTGATACTTTTTGGGTGCCAAAAATGATAGGGAACTTGAGGGATAAGTTTTACAATGTACCTTTTGTCCCTACTTGGTCTACAATCGCCTTTCCCCTCTGACAGATGACACCTGGTGTAAACCACAGTCAAAAAGCAAATATGTCTTCTAATAGTGACAAAACGAATGATTTGGTAAATATTTTTTCAAATGATAAATTGATGTACGAACTTTGTAAACTTGAGAGTGGCCTTGAGGGCCACCCTCTCTAAAATCATTTTGTAAAAAGTGTTTTTCTTGTGAGCAGCCTCTTGGCTACTCAATTCAGTTATAACTAAGTGTGAGTTGTGTAAGGGATGAGTGACTCCTAGGGTCCCTCTACTAGTATTCTCCATATCTTAAAGTGCGAAATGGTTGAGTTTGCTCAACAAACCTTGTCTCTCATCCACCGAGCTAAAACTCCCAGAATATCCCAATTGGCCTACTTGAGACCTGCTTGCTCAACTAGCGTACCTGTACAAGAAAGTAAATATTAGTATTTTATTATTTTCTAAGTAACAAGTCTTGGGGATTCGGCCACTCAAGGTGGACCCCCTCGTTCATTGTCAGTTTTGTCGTATGAGATTTGGGGTATAGTAGCCACGTCTAGGTGGTCCTCCATGCCCTAAATATTTTTCTAGGGTGTCAACTTAGGAAGAGGGGGTTTCTCGTGGTGAGTCCCCTTGCCCTAGACCTTTTATGTGTCATCGATCTCTTTTGGAGGGGTTACTCGTGGTGAGACCCCTCGTACTTACCTCTTTTTATGTGTTTTCGGTCTTAGGACAAGGGGTTGCTCGTGGTGAGCCACCTCGTCCTTGGCCTTTCTCCATGGGCGTAGTCTTGTTTGGAGGGGTTGCTCATGGTGAGACCCCTCGCCCTTGCCCTTTTTCTATGGCTCCAGTCCTGGGTGGAGGGGTTGCTCGTGGTGAATCCCCTCGCCCAAGTATTACATTTGGTCATAGGGTCACACAAGGTGGAACCCCTCACTCTAATTTTTTTCTTGTTAATTTGGGTAGTAAGAGCCTCTCTAGGTGGGCTTTCTCTCCCTAGGGTTATTTGGGAACCGTCAACGATTAATGTTTTGAAGGAAAATACATATGTTAGTTACTTACAATAAAATTGTCTCGAATGTTAACCATGCATTTAGTAAATTTCATTTTTTTTCCTTTTATGTCATATTTATACTCGATAAAGTTTGGTTGTATATTTAAGACATCAGTACACTTTTTTTTTTAATTTCAACAATTTAAAAAAATTACATTGTGCTATTATTTTCTAATTCATGTAGTTTTGTTATTTATCCTCACAATGGTTATAGCTTTAACTCTCTTTGTTATGCATACAAAAAATGTGTGCTACATATAGAAGATATTTCAAGTATCATCATTGAGCATTGAACCTGCTCAAATTTGTGCAGGGAAAATTATTGGAAGCAAATAAAAGGCCATTGGGATTTGGAGAGCTTCTAACTATAAACAAAAGCAATAATGACAGGCTATATTTCTTGAAGCTATTGTTTGGTATATCATTAATTATATTTTATTATCTGTTTGCTAGTCTTTCAAATAGAAGGTGTCGAGTGTTAGTGTCACTGTCTATACAAAAAAAATTCCGTTTAAAAATAGACTCTCTTGCCTTTGGTTTTATTCTTTCTTGCGTAATATGTCTGAATGATGCTTCAGAATTTTAATTTTCAAGGATTGGTACTCATTTGCCTTTGATTTTCATATTTCTTGAGAAAATGTCATAAATAAACTACTTTTTTGCCTTTTTGTGGGTGAAAACATATATCTCATCTTTGTAATAATAATTGAGGTTTTATCCCAATACAACATATTAGCATGTTTATTACTTTGTGAGGATAGATAGAGCAATAGGTTATGTGTGTGCAGTTATGTTTTATGTTCTTAGTAATTTAGTGTAATGAAACTCTATTATGGTCTAAAGTAGGTTATCAGATATATCATAAAACTTTTATTTCTTTTTATTTTACTATTTTATAACATGACATTGATAGTAGAATATTGTATAAATTTATAGGTTTGCAGTTTTTAAATTGTCTTGTAAGAGTATGTTTGAAGCACGCTTTTGATACAATCCTACTTGGGTAATTCTCATTTTTTATGGTGTGTTAGGAACTATATCAACTGAGAAAGTCTTGTGTATTGTAGAACTTCTTGGGCCTGGGGAGAATAAATGAGTGGGCATTGGTATACCAATACTAAAACTAATTATGAATAATTAATCTCTATTGGTGATTTTTGGTGAATCTTTCTACTTATAAACATTACAGACCTTTTAAATTTTCTAATATCATTGTTAAAGTTAAAAATGTGCACGTGTATATAATGTTTTACCCCTATCAAACATAAATATTTATCCCCGGATAGATATTTCACCGTGGTAAACAAATTTCACCTCAAACCTTTCAATACCATAATGTTATGTTTTTTCTTCATTATTCATAATGTTACTATATGCTCAATGTAGTGTCATTCCTTTTGGCTTGTGTGTTTGGAATTAGTTTGTGTAAAAGATGCAACCACTGCTTAAGTGCAATGCATTGTAATTGGTAGGGTGAATTTCAAATATAATTAGTACTAAGCATACCAAAGGAGCGAGTACAACTATAAAAAAAATTATCAAATACCGCGCCTTTGGCACGGTCATACCCTAGTCAGTTAATACCATTTGAAATTATTTACCCTCGGTTAGATGCTGAATTTATCATATCACAAATTGGATTTAGGAATACTTTTAACTTGTATACAAAGTATTAGCTACTGTCACAATAGTTAATTGTATTACTAATAACTGAATATATTGATTGCAATGAGCAGAACTACATATCCAATGTGACACGGAGGTGCACAACTACAAAATATTAAGTACTATTTCTATTGTTAATTTTTTTTCTTAGTTGAATGATAAGTGATATAATTTTCTCTCATGTGTTGCGGAATTCACTATATTTCTTTCCTCAACTAATGATCTCTCTTTTTCCCATTCCTTGACAATACATAAAAAAATTCTTTCTTTCTAAGTGAACTTTAAATAGTCAAAATGACTAAATGGGAGACCTATTCTCGATAATCAGGTCCTCAAATAATATTGTTATGTTTTTCTTATCTTTTTTTTTTGTTTTTGGATTGTGTTACATTGTCTATATATATATATATATAATATCATCGAGATTTCTGTTTGTTTATTTCATATTTCTAGTTGCTTTAATGAATCTTTGATCAAGGAGCTAGTCTTGTCATGTTTGAAACGATGATAAACCGCTCTCTTTATCTCTCTCTTTGTGAAAGAGATAGCATCTAGGGTACTATTTGGTGAATTTGTAAATATCTTTGGTCTTTATATATAACTAATTGAACCATTTAGTTATTTTATACTTAGGTTCAATGAACACATATAAGTTAAACATTGTGTTAATGTGATGATAAAGAAAACCACCAATTCAACTTGCAAGAATTGACCATGTCATTATTGGACCCCTAGTGTCATTATTGGACTCCTAGTTTTAGTAATTTTTAAGAATACACAAGTTTTAGGTTAAATTGGGTGTTAAAAGGAGAAAATTATGAATAGAAACATAATGGCCCTTATAAAAGCACAAACACTTTGAGATGGACCACTGTAACATTTTTGTACTAATTATGTTCTTATCGAAACCCCGGTTCAATAAAATGAGAAGCAAGTTTAGGTTAATAATGGGGCGTTAGAGTGAAATATCAAAACAAAAACCAAATGACCCCGAAATAGACATGAACGCCTTAATATAGACCTTTGCTATGTTTGTGAACTAGTCGTGTCCTTATTAGACTCTCGGTTTCAAAAAATGACAAGTATATATTTAAGTTTAGGTTAAAAATGGGACAGTGGAGGGTGAAATATCAAAACAACAATCGAGTGGCCCGAAAAGAGGCACAAGCACCTCGATATTTACTATTAAAACCTATTTTAATTGACCATGTGCTTATTCGACTCTCGGTTTAACAAAATCTTATGTATAGGCAAGTTTTAGGATTAAAAATGGGCCATTGGGGTGGATATCACAACAACAACAAAAATGAAATGGAATGAGGAACGAACACCTCAAGATAGACCATTGAATTGTGTATGAACTAATCGTGTCCATATGGGACTCTTAATTTAACTAAATGATAATTACCCCCAAGTTTTATGTTAAAATGGGGCGTTGGGGGGTGAAATATCAAAACATCAGTCAAATGACCCGAAAAGAGTCAAGAACACCTTGATATGGAGGATTGTATGTTTGAAGTAATCGGATCCTTATAAGACTCCCAGTTTAACAAAATGACAGGTACACATAAATTTTAGGTTAAAATATGGCGTTGGGGGTGAAATATTAAAACAAGAACCAAATGGCCCAGAAAGAGGCATGACCACATCAATATGGATCATTACAACGTGTGTGAACTATTCGTGTCCTTATCAAACTCTCAATTAAACGAAATGACAATTATAAGCAAGTTTTAGGGTACAAATAGGACTTTGGGGGTGATATACAAAAAAAATAACCAAATGATTCGGAACGAGTCACAAACACCTCGATATGAATAAATTAATATTTTAAAGTTTAATAGGTACATTAGTTATCAAGAAATACGTTTGAAATTGTTGATTCTCTTAATTTTTGCAAATAATAAATATTTTTTGTTTCCTAAAAAATCTTGCAGCATTTTAAATCGTGCAAAAAATGTTCTAAATAATTTATATATTAATTATAACATAATTTGGAATGCTTTAAAACCGTTCCAAAAGCATTCTAGAAATGAAAATCTGGTAAGGTTTCAAACCGTGCCAAAAGCATGTCAGATTGTCAAATATCACTACGCTTAGGTCAAAATTTGGCACGGTTCTAGCACTCTTTGGAAGCGTTTGAAAAGTGTGAAAGGATGAAAATTTAGCATGGTTTAAAACTGTAACAAAAGGGTGCCAGTTTGTCTAATCAGGTAGAGTCTAAAACTTGTCATGGTTGATTTTGGCACAGTTTGGAACCATGCCAGATTAGGTTCGTCATGATTTTAAACCATGCCATATTTGCCTATTTGGTTTAGTGAAAGTATCACTATCAATTACCCTGAATTTACTTGTTGGTCGACGCCACCACTAGGCAAAAGTTTCTCAGCTTAATGGACACATATTATAAGTACAATCAGATAAAGTTGAAGATCCAATATTGCAAAAATACCTCGTTGATCACAATCGAGGTACGTTTGATACAACGTTATGACTTTTGGTCTTAAAATCATTGGGGGTACACACGAAAGGATAGTAAACAAGGTCTTTGAATACAAGATTGGAAAGACGATGAAGATTTATGTGGATGATATGATGACCAAAAGAAGGAAAGCAACTGATCACATTCATGACCTTGGCCAAACATTTGATAAGTTGGAACAAAACCATATGCCATTGAATCTCGTGATGTGCATTTTTAGAGTAAAAGTTGGAAAGTCACCTGCTTTATTATTAATCAAAGGGTCATAGAGGCCAACACTACTAAGATCTAGGGGCTTATACATATACAAACTCCAATGAATAAGAAATAGATATAGAGTTTGACTGGGTGAGTATCTTCTCTTAACATATTTATCTCAAGGGTAATAGATCGATGTATGTCATTACTTAAGGTGCTTAGAAAGACCTTTGAATGGAGTGAGGAATGTGAGAAATCCTTTTTGTAGTTGAATAAGTATCTTGAATCCTCACCTTTATTGTCAAAGACGATTTTGGGTGAGAAGCTATACTTTCACCTAGCAGTGTATAAGTCTGATGTTAGCTCAATACTTGTATGATTAGAAGATAATTTGCAGAAGCCAATGTATTACACCATCAAGGCCTATCATGGAGTATAAATCGATACCCAAGGTTGAAAATGCATGTGTTGACATTGATTGAGGAATCCAAAATAATAAAGTCATACTTCTAGGCCCATAAAATTGTGGTGTACTCAGACTTGCCTCTTCGATAAACCATCCATAAGCTTAAAAATCAGGTAGGTTAAGGACCTAGTCCATGGAGATGGGAGAATATTTTGTATGATCCATAAACAATAATCAAGGGAAAATATATGTTTGACTTCATAACTGAGTTCACATACGATGACGAGGAGCCATTCGGGGTTAAGGCTACCCCAGCTCTAAAATGGAAGAGACCAAAATCTTCTACCAGGAAAGAGGAAAGAGTTCGGGAATTGCAAAAAATGAATTAGATGTTAAAAATGGCTTGCTGGTAGAAGGTAGTTTTGGGAAGGAACCGCCAGTTTGGAAACTATTTTTTGATGGTTTATCATGTGTAAATGAAAATGAAGTCATGCTAATTATCACTACACCTGACGGGGCAGACATAAAATATGCCTGCCAGTTTAATTTCGAAGCCTCTAATGGTGAGGTGACGTATGAGGCTCTGGTTTACAGATCGGGACTAGCTTCATTATTAGGTGACGAGCAGTTATCACCCCACTCTGATTCTCAACTAGTGGTAAATTAGGTGTTGGGAGTCTTTGAGAAGAAAGACGAGACGATGTCAAAGTATTTGGGAAAACTAAAATTGTTGCATCCAAGATTTTTTGTTGTCCAGGTGGGCAGGGTTCTGAGAACTAAGAATGCCTGAGAAAACGCATTAGCTCATCTAATATCAGCCATAAGGTCCAAACTTAGGGAAATTATCCCAGTGGAGATTTTATTTCATTTAAGAATAAAATATGAGGATGTAAAAGTGATGGAATTGAGTATGGTTCCATCCTAGATGGATCCCATTAAATCGTATTTATCCAAAGGAGGAACACAAACTCTGTTACAAAGCAACAGGGTATGGTCTAGAAGGTGGAGTTTTATTTAAGAGAGGTTTTATTCTATCCCTGTTAATATGCATGCATCCTAGAGAAGTGCCTAGTTTAATTATAAAAGTTCATGAAAGTTCTTGTGGGTCACATTCAGCAGGACGATCACTGGTAAAGAGGGTTTCAACTCGGGGGTATTATTGGTCAACTATAAACGAGGATTAAGCTAGCTATGCCAGTAAATGTAACAAATGTCAGAGATACACAGTTATACACAAGACCCCTAGAGAAAATTTAGCACCAATCACATCTCCATGGCCCTTTGCCTTATCGTGGATAGATCTAGTCGGTCCATTGCCAAAGATCATGGGGAGGGGATATACTTTGTCATCATGGTAGAAAACTTTACGAAGTGGGTTGAAGTCGAGACATGGGTAGAGATACCTTATTAAAAGGTCTTTAATTTGACATGGAAGAACATTATTTATTGATATGGTATGTCGCACGCGTTCATTACTGATCACAATAAACAGTTTGAAAAAACCTAATTTGAACATTACTGTATCAAATCCAAGATAAAGAAACTGTAATATGCACATGCTCATCCCCAAGGAAATGGGAAGACTGAGGTTATAAACGAGACTTTTCTTGATGGGGTGAAGATAAGTTTAGATGATGGCAAAGAAACTGGATCAACGAGTTGTAAAGCATTCTTTGGGCTTATAGAACAACTCTGAGGAGGATCACGATTAAAACCCCCTTCATGTTTACATTCGACACCGAAGTTATGGTACTTACCAATATAGGTCTACCAAGTCACAAAGCATGAATTTTAACTCTCTTAGGTGTGATTTCAAATGACGATTAGATCTAGATCTAGTGGAAGAAGTTAGAGAGCAAGTCGCCCTCCGAATAGTAACTTATTCGTAGAGGACAATAAGGTTCTATAACAAAGGTATTAAGATGATCACTTTGAAGGAGGGAGACTATGTTTTAAAGACGGTAATTATAAGAGGGAACAATCATGAGATGAATTGGCATGGCCTCTGTAGAATCTTAGCAGTTGTGCGACCAGGGACTTACATAATTGAGACTTAAGACGGTAAAAAATTTAAGAACCCTAGAATATTGAACACCAAAGGAAGTACTATCAGTGAGTTAAGGAGAACCATTTTCATATCATAATGTTTATGTAATGAATTTAAAAATCTTGTAATCAGTTTTCATATATCAATAAGAATCAATAGTTTCCCTCTCCACCTTGTTATTATTTTAAGTTTTTCATTATTCTATGACAATTTCATTATTGTAAGAGAGGTGCAAGAAGATCAGGCTAAAGACATCTCAACGCTGACTAGATCTAAATGGCTAAAACCCGACCAAACTTTATGAGGGGCCCTATCTTAGACAAGTCATGGTCAAGAAGTCGGCTGATTGAGGGGAATCAATTATGACACACGGTCAGGTTGACAATATCCAAACACCATTGACATGTAAGTTGGTTACAGAAACGATAAATCTAAGCAAAAGTTGAGAGTGGAAATTCAAGTTTTCACTTATACCATCCCTATCAGGATAACTTAGGCTTGTCCAACCGGTAGCTAGTAAGTTTGGTGAGGTACACAAGATCCAACCATAAGACTACTAATATAGGCATGCCTACTCTAATTTAAAAAGATACTAAGGTCAGGTCGACAAGATCTGAACACAAGACTATATGGTAAAATACTAGCAGGTCAACAAGATCCGACCACATTGACTTTGTGAAAAATATTTTGCATACACCGAAAACACTTTATTATAGGTTGGGAATAATTACTTAGCTAAGAAAAATAATTCATATAAACATCCCAAGCTAGTATCCTTATTAGGTCCCTAGCACTCACTCATCCACCACAAACCCTAGGTCAAACTCCTAGTACCGATTAGAGGCCACCGAGCACTCACGGGTCTTGTTTGACTCATATCAACTTTCTCACCTAAGTGAAAGATAAATGCATCTTCGAAAGGCTATGTATCCCCTTTCTAGGGGTCTGCCCCGTGTGTGAATCACCCTACGATATAGATGAATGACCCATTTTGCTCCAGAGGGTCACTGGGCCCTTTCGGGCCCATTTGACCTAGGTCAAATCTTCGAACTGAATGAAGCTGAATGAAATCTTAAATGGCACTGAATACCATTTCCAACAGTCCATCGCGTGTATGAATTGGCCATACGGTTTAGACGAACGATCCACTTTCTATTGGAAATTTTTTGTCCATAGACCAACGCGCGCTTTCGTGCTTGTTTCACTTCAATCAACTCCCAAACTCGAGAGTGGCATAATGCATTCTTAAAGGGATATAAATACCATTTCCAACATTTTGCCTAGTGAGTGATTCTGACTTACAATTCGCATTTTACGGCCATTTTAAAAAAAAAACTACCTCAGACTATTGAATGGCAACCGCGGGACCCTACCCATCGGTAGTGTGTCTGGGGTTCTATGCTGATAGGTGGGTCTAGCACCATGTTGATTGGAACCCCCCTTCGCCTTATAAAAAGAGGCCATGACTTCACTTTAAAAATCCCCCCTGAACATCCTTTTTAGTAATATAGAGAGAATTCCCTCAAATTCAGAGTTGTTCTTTCCTAAAAAGCCCATTTCCAATTTTCTTATATCATTTTCATGCTTTTTTGAGTAAATACACACCACCTCCTCAAACCACCATCACTTTATCTTAAGATTAGCACATCTACAAGCAATATCTATGTCAAGTCTTCATAATGAGGTCCATTTCTTTCTCTTTGTCTCTAAATTCCCTTAATTTTGCATTAGTTACTTCATCTTCTATTTAGTACTTCACTTCATTACATAACATATCTTAATTCCAAACTTTTTTTTATTAGTATTCGCACATACTTTATTTTCATAGAAAAATCCAAAAACAAAAAAAATAGGGTTCACTTATGAATTCTAAAAGTGGATTTTTCATCACACTTTCTCAGATCAAAACACCTTTTTCTACACACACATAAATAAAGTCCCCAGTTGGATTTATGAATTAAACCCCATAATTACTTGTGAATTGGCAAACACTTACATTATGTTTTTAATATCTAATCTGGAAACACTCCTAAGGACAACCGCGCTCCGCCTTTATCCATGATGCAAATCGAGCGATTCCATCCTCCATTTATATTATGAACATAAGCACACACATCATAGAGTTCTACAGGAGAAAATTAACACACTTGTATATACTCTCCATGTACACTTCACAAACTTACTTTACACTCACATGCTTCACACACCATATAGAATTCCATGATTAGGCCTCACTAGCACACAACAACACTTCCTAAACTTATGTATATGCTCACTTACACATGTCACACACCACTTATAGTTAATCCATGTATAGGTTCACTACCATACACACTCACTTGTATATACTCCCATGTTACATACTCACTCACATGTATCCATGCGTAGTATAGTTTCCATGATATATTTACTTGTATATGCTCCACATTTAGTATAATATTCCCTTTACGCATCATGCAAATAAAAAATGATAAAAAATACTCTCTCTCCATAATATGTTAATTAAGACTCATGCACTTTAGCACACCACATCACCAAAATCATGGATATTAACAAAAATGTTATCCCGTACTGTGGGGTCACTTTGTGAAGGGGGCTAGACCTACGAGTTACAGTTAGCCTAATTGATATGACTCTCACCTTCCATTGTCCTCATGCCTTTAACATATATCGAACGATTTCCCTCGCATCGTACCACTTGACTGAACTCATGACGGGGTATATATAGAAAGGAACTCGTTCACGTATGTCGAGTATATCAAATTCTCTCTCAATGTACTATCCTCACGAGGTATATAGTGAGGCAATTCACGTACACTTAGCTATATCAAATGGCTTGTCCATACGTACTAATGAATGATTTACCTAAATAGGCAAGAGATATACTGTGGAAGTCATGCCAAAGGTGGGGAACCTTTTCACTAACGCAATAATTCATAAACCTAGGACACTCATATTTATTTTGCCGATTACCATGCGAAACTTTGTTAAAATTTCGGTTCGACATACCACCCGAATTTTTGCACAATTTTGCCTTTTTTTCAAAATAAGACCCCGTCAGTGAGCCTAAAAATAAGCACAACCGTGTTTTACATATTTTTTTCAAACCCCGTTTTCCCAGGCTCAGGTCCTATCTGGTATTTTTTTTGCATTTAGGAAAACCTAATACAAGTGATAACCTAATAATAGCATTAATAATAATCATGATAAGATTCATCTCCTTTTCTAAAAAATAACAATAACATTTTTTCTCCTCCTTCCGAAATACCCAAAATTTTCTCCCTCCCCCTTTCAAAAATAAATTTGAATCGGTTTCCCTCTCAAGTTGATCGTATACCCGATCTGGCTTGGCTCCCTATTGGCTTCGGGACTTCGTCAAATATCTATGAAGCTCTACTGGTTCTTCTACTACCTTATCCGAGTTTGGGATTTACCTTCACGAGCTCTTTATGGAGAACTTAGACCAAGCACTAAATGTGTAGCTCGATCTGATGACCATCTTAACCCAGCTCAATGGTAACATTGACAACATTCAAACTGAGGTTTATGAGATACAGCGTCATCGGGTTCAAATTCTTGAAGAACCCGAGGTTTTGTTTCCTCGTGTCATGGGTCCACCTGCTCTTGATCCTATTTAGGTTACAAAAGAGTATTAGCATCCTCCGAGCACCCCACCTTCTAATGGGCCACCACCATCTCAGCTCCCTATCCCAAACCTTGCCCAACTAGGGGCTAACCTATCAGTACCCACATACCCTAAGGAATAAAAATTAAAGAAGGTTAAGGAAGACCTCAAGATGTTGTCAAAGAAGTTTAACTGAGTGAAGATATTCGGGAACTACATGGATTACATCCATTTGTCTCCCTATCCAAAAGTTAGACTCCCAAAAAAGTTTAAAATGCCAAACATCGAGAAGTTTAGGGCAAGCAGGCCCCCAATTATTCACCTTCGAAGCTATCACTGAGTCATGCCTCTCTTTCATGCCTCTAAATATATAATGGCCCAGATGTTCTAGAAGACCTTGAACGAAAGCACCTTTTGTTGGTTTCTATCCCTGGAAGAATTCAGAATCTGTAATTAGGAGGATGTCACCGAGAATTCATGTCACTGTACGTGTACAATGAGGAGATAGAGGTTACACACCGAGATCTAAATATTCTTAAGTAGAACCCTGGGGAAATAGTTAGTAGCTTCATAGGAAGGTGGAGAGAGAAAGTTGTTACCATGAACAATAATCTCTTCGAGGAGGAACAAGTCAGTATCGTGAAGAACTTATTGCCTAATATTCAAGTGTCCATGGGAGGACAATACTACCCACACTTTCGAGACCTTTGATAGGGTAGTGTAAAAATTAAGGAAGGAATTACCAAAGTCGAATCTAAGTCGAAGAAAGTGACCGAGCAGTTCACTCCCCGAAAATATAAGAAAGCTCTCTGGTGCTATAGTCTCAACCATCAACAACATTTCCTAACCTGTAACCTCTTGGGAAGCAGAAAGTCACCCCAACCCTACCAAGAAAGAGTACACTGAGTTCTATGCTCCCTTGTCAAAATTCGAGCACGACCTGTTGAGTCGTAATCTCATCAAACCTTGGGACTACCGTTAGTTACCAAATCCACTCCCTAAAAATTTTAAAACCGATGCTCGTTGTGATTTCCACCAGTTTACTGGATATACTACCGACCAATGCTTCTACCTTTAGAATGTAATCTAAGGTTCAATTGACCAGGGTATCATCGCTTTAACATCCAATCCTAAACTTAATACCACTCATAACCCACTTTCGACCCATACAAATGACATCTTTATGGATAATGACCCATAATTTGATCCATCTTCTCGAATTGTGCCTAGTACAGCACCCATCATACCAGTAATGTCAACTAAAACACTCAAAATTTGCTCATATTTTCTCTAACTGATTCATTGATCAAGCATTATCCCTCCTCACAAGGGCCTATATAACTGTCCATACTCGGACTAAAGGGAAGGATATGGAGTTACATGTTGTATTAAACCAACTCTTGGAGTTTGGGTTAAAATTGCCTGTAGAGATGACTGTCGACTTTTTCAAATTCAATGGCCCGTTCATGGAAGCCTGAAAATGGGCTTGGGAGTCAGATAATTGGATGGTACCTGTTGATGAAGTCAATTTAGATGACATAGTGCAGATTATGGCCAATGTGTTTAGATAGACATGTGAAGTTTGTTGCATTGATGAGTTATTCACTACTTTAAAGCTTCAGGGACAGTTAGTCCCTTCACTCTTGAACCTCCTCATTGAGTGGAAATATTTGTACAATTAAGATGTTGAGGTTATTAAATTCATTGATTTCACTTGGGAAGAGGCCATAGTCGTTAGCAGATGAGAAGATGACTTTGACAACTCAAATGATGAGCCCACCAGGAAGACACCAGTCTAGTAGCCTATTTGTGCAAAATAATATCCTTCAAAAATATATTAGGGGAAATCAACAAGGTGTCCATTCATACATAAATAGATGAATACATGAGTGAATAGGAGTTGTCGAAGAGATCTCTATGCCAGAGATTACCATCTAAGAAAGAAAAGTATGTGACTAGCTTAAGAAAAAAGCCAACATCACCTTGTGGTGGATATTTATGTCCTCTCGGCTGCATCAAAATGCTCGGATAAGACTCCTCACTGGTCCTATAGTCTTTCCTTCCACTCCAAAGAAGCCATAAATATGGTTGGGTTCTTAACCTCTTCCATACTCCTCTCTTTTTCAAAAGAAAAGATACCAAAGATCAATCCTGACCCCCATTATGACCTTAATATCTCTGTTGAAGTATTAGGAAAGACATTTCCACTCTCACTTGTTGATAACAGATCTGTCCTCAATTTTTTCCCTCTCGGAATCTTCAATTTCTTGGGCTTGAAAGTTGGTGATATAGCTACCACTTCCGTCTATGTGCGTTCTTCTGAAAATACCCACCAAGAGGTAATGGGGTCTATAAAACTCACAATAGGGGTTGGACCTATAAATCACGTCACTGAGTACCAAGTTATTGACATACCTGCATGTTCCAACCTTCTTCTTGGCCATCCATGACTTCATAGTATCCAAGGGCTATCATCTTCTCTTCATTTGAAATTTAAACTCTTCACCAATGCCCAGGTTATCACCATATTTGTTGATAATGAAAGTTCAGACACCGCCAATACTAGTTACTCGATATTAGACATCCATAATGGGATGAATGACATGCACCTCTCTGGCTTCAGAGTTGAACCACTTCTCTTTCCAGCAGGAGATAGTTTTAAAGACCAGATATGTCTGAAACATAACCTTCACGGCATTATTAATATGATTCAAATGTTCAATAATATGTACTTCATGGCCAAAATAGGACTAGGATGATGCCAAAAAGGGATACTTAAGCCCATATATAGTTTTGAAAGGGGCCTTTCCCCCATATGGCATGGGCTACAAACCCTCATAAGAAGAACACAAAGCCCTCCGACGGCCATGATTGAAAATAAGCTTAGAAGAAGAATAGATTGTTTCAAGAGACTCTTTGAATGGAAGGTTTATCAAGGAAGGTGAAGACTTCCCTTTCTGTCGCTTCCCCGAACCATGGAATTAACACATTGATAAGAAGATAAAATTGGGGCTAGAAATATTCTTTCAAGATAGTAACCCTGGGGTCACAGACTGCCAGCATGAAGTTCAACCTTTCATTGAGAAAGTCATAACAGTTACTAGGGATTCCGAGGAAAGTGATTCCAATGACTCATTTAAGCTGCAGACACTGGGCTAAGTCTCTGAATGATTCATTTAGATATCGTTCTGTTGGACCCATCTACTCAAATCAGAGTTGCTGACATACCTCTCCTCAACTGGAATGCCATGCATGTCTAACGTGCCCAAATTCAAGCCGACACTACTATCTACCCTATCCACATCTCTTCATCCGATGTTGTTATTTTCTTTGCTAATACCAATGTTACTGAGACCTATTTTAATGAGATTCTAAATTCTATTTTTCCTGAGAATGAAATAAACAAAGATTTTTAGCATCTTGTTGTGCCTTATATTAATTGTCTTTATTCTAAATGATGAAGATTTTTTAAATCAACAATTACTAAATGATCTTAATAAGGAGAATAACAAACAACATAACCACTTTCAAACGAATGATAATGGAACTATTATTATTAATCTCGACTCTAGTATCCATTAGTGCGAGATTAGGATAGGCTCAACCCTTAACGAGCATGAGCATGCGCAATTTGAGGCACTGTTAAAGGAATTGGTGGACGTTTTTGCATGGTCCTACGATAATATGCCCAATATTGACCGAGACATAGCTCAACATGGGATCCCAAAATTACCAAAATGCAAGCCGATCAAACAGAAACTACGGAAGCTTTGCACCGAATGGTCGCTCGAGTTAAGAAATAAGCGATCAAAAAATTAACATAGGTTTCATTCACGTAGTCAAATATCCTACATGGATTACCAACATCGTACATGTGACGATGTTAGGAGGGAAAGTTTATATGCGTGTCGACTATCGAGATTTGAATAAAGCATCCCCAAAGGATGATTACCCGTTACCCAACATCGACATGATCGTGGATAACATGGCTAGCCCTGCCCTCAATCATTTTTTGATGGATTTTTCGAATACAATCAGATCAAGATACACCCTAACCATCGGGAAAAAACTTCATTCATCAACCTATGGGGAACCTTTTATTACACTGTCATGCCATTCGAACCCAAGAACTCGGGGGCTACTTACCAAATGCCTGCCACAACCATCCTGGATGACCTTATTTATAAAGAGATCGAGGTCTATGCAGATGGCATGATTATCCAATCTAAGACTATAGAAGGTCATATTCCTACACTCCAAAAGTTTTTCGGGCGACTGTGAAAATACTAAACGTGTCTAAACCCATAAAAATGCATTTTTTGGTCACAAAAGTAAAACTCTTGGGATTCATGGTCAGTGAAAAGGTAATCAAAGAAGACCCTGCCAAGTGGAAATCCATACTTGAGATGCCACCACGGACAGAGAAAGAAAACTATGGATTCTTGGAAAAATTACAGTACATCAGTCGGTTCATTAACCAACTGACTTCTATCTGTGCACCAGTTTGAAAATTCTCCTGAAGGATTCTACTAATTTCTGGAATGAGTCCTGCTAAAAAGCCTTTGACAGAATATAGTGATACCTTACCCGACCTCCAGTGCTTATGTCTCCATAGCCAGGTCTCCCCCTCTTATACTTGACATAAAAAATACTGCATACATTGAAGAATCCAAAAAGGAAAGAGCCACGCCCACAAAAAATTAGTCAGGTATGAAGTCATATACACTACTTTAGAGAAAGCATGCGTTGCCCCGGTCTGGGTCATGTAAAAATTACAACATTACATGCTTGCCTTACCCATCAGACTCGTATCCAGTATGGATCCCATTATGTATTTATTAAAAAATCCCGCTTTGTCCAGCCAAATTTCCCAATGGTTGATGTTACTAGTTGAGTTTAATATTGTGTACGTTACGCAAAAAGCTATGAAAGCGAGATCCATCTTCGACTACCTTACTAATTACCCTATGGAAGAAGTGGATGTTTGGGTCTCTGAATTCTCAGACAAAAATTTTCTTTGCCCCTCTCAGGAGGACCTCTGATGGCAAATGTTCTTTGATGGAGCTTCCAATAAAAAAGTATATGACATTGGGATACACCTAATTTCACCTAATGACTCTCACACTCTCATTTCCATCAAGCTATATTTTCCCTGCACTAACAACATGGATGAGTATGAGGCATGTACTTTAGGCCTCAAAGTCTCCCTCAAAAAAGGAATCCAGCACTAGACGTCTATAGAGGCTCTACCCTTATTATCGACCAAATCCTTATAAAATGGAAAGTCAAAGTTTAAAAACTCTAACCCTTATATGCCAACCTAGAAGAATTATCCTCACAGTTTAAAGATGTCACCTTCCGCTACTGGCCCTGAGCAAAGAACAGTCTGGCTAATGCCCTTACCACTATGGACATCATGGTGGACATGCCCGATGGAATAATAATGGCCCCTTTCCTTGTTCAGAAACAAGTTAAGCCTACCCATTGCTACCACATTGAACTCATTCATAAAGAGGATTCTAATATGGTCGGTTATACTACTATGAAATTTTTCCGCCTCCTCAAACATGGTAGGTATACCCAAGATGTCGATACGAAAGATCGTGCGACCCTTCATAAATTATCCACCGAATATATCATCTCTAACAAAGTACTGTTCAAGAGAAACTTTGATGGAGACCATTTACACTGCATTACAGGGGCTGATGTTGAAGCAATGATGCAAAAGATTCGTAGTAGGGAATGTGAGCCCCACATGAACGGTCACAAGTTAGCCAAACATATCATCTATTAAGGGTACTATTGGACCACTATGGTTCAAGATTGCACTGACTATGTCTGAAAATGCCTTAAATGCCAACAGTTCACCAATCTCCAACACTTGCCTCCCCGTGAGCTATACAGCATGACCTCTCCTTGGCCCTTCTCTACTTGGGGCATTGACATAATAGGGAAAGTTACTCCCAAAGCTTTAAATTGTCACGAATTCATCCTGGCTGACCTTTGATTACTTCACTAAATGGGTCAAAATCGAGTCATACGCTATAATGAATGCCAAGAAAGTTATCAAATTTATCAGAAAGAACATCATCTGCCGATACGGAGTTTCCCACGCGTTAACATCAAATAAAGAGCTCCATTTTGAAGAAGAGGTTATAGAACTAGTCGACGAATACGGGATTCAGAGACACAAATTTTCTCCCTATCAACCCCAAACCAATGGTGTTGTCGAAGAAGCTAATAAAAGAATTAAAACATAATCAGCAAGATGATTGAGAGTTATTAAGATTGGGTCGATAGAATCACTTACACCCTCTGGGGATACCTCACTTCAATCAGAAAACCCACTAGGCTACCCCTTATTCTCTAGTAAATGGAATGGAAGTAGTCCTACCTGTTGAGATAGAAATACCTTCCCTTCGTATCTTTCTTGAGATAAAACTCGACGAAGAAGAATGGCACCAGCATTGCATGGACGAGTTATCACTCTTGGAAGAAAAGAGACAGAAGTATTTATACCATATATATGGATACCATTGCCGGATAGTGTGATCATTAAATAGGAAAGTCAAGGATCATGGTGTCTAGTGTAACATCCCGTATTTTTGTGCATTTAATATTTAATTAATTTGGGAATTCAAAATTACTTGTGTGTCGTAATTTTAATTGAATTAATTATGGCGATATATAATTAAATATTAATCGAAGACTGAATGGTTAATATTTAGGGAAATTTATTTACTAATCGAATAGTAATAATTTATTTACGTCATTTCGGGTATTAATGACGGGGTATGCACTTATCTCAGCCGGGAGTCGGTATAGACTAAATTGGGTGTGAGATAAGGATTTTTATAAATTTATTCGGATGTCAATTCTGAGAGTATATTTGAGTCCGGATGGGCCGAGATAGTCGGAAATGTGTACCCGAGGGTAGCAAACGGGTCATGGGACGTTTTTAGGCATAGTCGGGCCCACATGGGGACATTTGGGTCACTTGGGCTTGGCCCATTAGGCAAAAATGGGATTTAGCCTAATTAAGCAATTATAAGAAATAAGGGAACGGCTGAATTGAGTTTAGAAAAAGACTCAGTAGATTAGAAAACCCTAATAGCAGTTAAGGGCAAATTTGGGGATCAAAGGAGAGCCAAAATAAAGGAGTCATCTTCAACTTTGAGCATTCACAACTCCAAAATCAGACTCTATGAACCCTAAGGCAAGTGGTTAACTTTCTGTAGCATTTAAATTGTATTTCAATTCATATTCATGTGATGTGTAAAATCAAAGAAATTCGTTTTGGGATTTAAAGGGTATAAACATGGGGTTTTTGTAAACTAATATTCTGATTTCTGAATTGTGTAGAAATTCATGCGTAATCTAAGAAGAGTATAAATATATCTGGTAGGATGTAATCCGGAGGAACTACAAATGAATTTCAGGCAAAGATATGATGTTTAAATGGGTTAAGGGTTAAAATTGGATTTTTCCCCAAATTACAAAAACAGTAGGGAACGGACAATTTAATGATGTTTGTGGATAGTATGAGGGTCCCTTATGAGGTTTTTGATATGTGTTACTGATGAGAAGGATTGGGTTTGCTGGTAGAAGGAGTTAAGGTTTTTAGATTTTCGTCCATGGCTGAAACAAACCACTCGGAGAAGATGATGACATGTTCGATAGATCGATCGATCGAGGGTTGGGGGTCGATCGATCGAAGGTTAGGAATTTTTGGCAGTTCGGCCAGTTTGTTTACATAAGGGAAAATTAAGTTCAATCTTTTACCATGCCTTATGATATGAGAAAAATATATGGAGTTACAAACTAATTAATTGTGAGGGAAATTAATTGGGACTTGGGAGAAATTTAGGTGTGGATCACTATATTTAAATTGTGAGAATAATATTTCATAAATGGTTATAGGTGGATTTAGTGGGTAAGTCCGGGGTTATTGGTTGAGAGATACCAAGACATTAAATTTATGTAGGTGAAAGCTAAATATTTTAGAGTCGAAAATTTAGACTCGGTTGTTGTTTAATTTCGGGCCACGAGAGTAAGTCCGAATATATTGGTTGGGGTGACACCAAAAGTAATTAATGTGCAAATTAATTCATAATTAGAGTTGGACCATAAACTCATAATAATTTGAATAGGATTGTGTCACGGACTTAGTACACGGTGTAGCCGGGACGTTTATATTTGTATATATCCGGTGCGTGATAGTGTATATATATGGTGTGTACAGTAATATCAGTGGTTAGATATTATTATTATATACTCTAGTGCTATAGAGGGAGGTTGCGCGTAGTGGATGAATCCCCTAGCTTGAGGAGTAGGGTGAGTATATTCCCAGGTCATAGCGTCCATTATATGGGTGAGGGGCATCTCACTTTTAAGGAAGGAATATGACTGCCTCCAATTGTATGTATTAACCAAGTTAGTGAGCAATTCTGACTTGGGGTAACTAGGTTATGTGAATATACCTAGTGGGATAGCACTTTAGAGAATTTATATCCTGTGAGTCTTTACTCGGGTGGATGCTATTATTAAATGAATTTCAGTATGTTTGTGAATGATGTAATATAACTATAAGTATATAATTAGGTAATTAATTATATACGGTCTAATTAATACAAAGCGTGAGTGGTATTATATGTATAGCAAGTGTGGAAGTTATATGAATTTAAAAAGGGAAATGATTAATTAGGTTGACGTTGCTAATAACTTAAAAATCATAATCATGGCTCACTCGGTTAGAGTAGGGTGGGTGAAAGGAGGTTTTATTAATTATCTAGTCATGAGATAAATAACTAGGTGAATTAATTAAGGCGTTCGTAGTGCACATTAGAGGAGGGGTGAGGAAGTCCTCAAGAGAGTGCGACACTAACTAAAATATGGAGAGCATGCATATTTATTTATTACTGTAAGTTAATCAATTTCTGAAGGTTTTTCAAATATTTTAGGTACTATCCCTTGCTCTAAAACCTTTTAAAAACCTTTTAGGTGTCCAGCCACAGGGACGCCAGGCTTGACTCATTTTCAGGGATCCGTTACTGCAGCATTTGTGGATGTTGCGGGAGTTTGATAGGCACCTCATTATTTCATTCCTAGTATAGAGACTTCTTATCAGTTATTCGAGCATGTTGCTCACAGATTATTTATTATTTGTCAGACCTGTTGGGTTTTATTTCTTGTCTTTACTTTCGTTGGATTTTTTTCACCGATGGTTTATTCCGTCAGTTAATTAATCGTGAATGGTTGTTTCAGTTAATTGTGATTGTTATATTATTTTGTTTTCGCATGGGATTTTCATTTAAATTAATGAAAGTTAAAACTTGGCACCGGTCTATTTCTCACTTAGGTGGTTAGTAATTAAAAAGGCGACAGTGATGCTAAGAATGAACCAACTGGGAAACCTGTTCTAACTTAATTTAGGACTGATCACCCGGGATAAATTAGGCAGGGTGTCACAGATGGTATCAGAGAATCAGGTTCTAGTGTCCTTAGGATTTGTGCGGCTTACTACGTTTCAGCGTAGTGTTCGTTGTTATAGATTCCAATTATTAGGACTATTGATTTATTTTCTGCTTGTGAGATATCGTATTTGTGCTATTAGTTTTTGTATAAATTGTGTACTTATACAATTCAATCTATTTCAGATGCCACCGAAGAGATAAAGAGCGGAGAGGGCTGAGGCTAGGGTTGAAGTCAGGGAGGCTCATCAGGAGCCACAGGTCCCGCCACCCCCACCCCCACCCGAGTTGATTTCCACTACTCAGGTGGCAGTGATAGTGGCCCAGGAGGTCGAGACAGCGATGGGAGATATGGCAGCTCATTTTTCACAGCCCCAGGCACCGCCTCCAGTGGCACCACCAGTTCAGGCTCCCGCAAGACCACCATCTTGGTAGCGAGTTAGGGAGACCTTTCAGAAGGGTCACCCACCTGAGTTTCGAGGTAGTACTGATGTAATTGAGGCTTGTGATTGGAAGAAGAATATCCAGCGCCATCTGCGCATGCTGGAGTGTACCGATGTGAAGAAACAGATGCTTACTACCTTTCGTCTATCGGGGGCAGCCTTATAGTGGTGGGAGTCAGTTAGCACCATTGAGGAGCAGGATTTGATGACGATATCCAAATTCTGGGTGTGGTTCGATCGCAAATACTTCCCACGCGGTAGAAGCTGAGATGAGGAAGAAGTTCAGTGAGTTAGTATAGGGTGACCAGCCAGTGGCAGACTATGAGGAAGAGTTCACTCGTTTGGCGAACTTTATGCCAAATGAGGTGAGCGATGAGGATCAAAAGAAGTCGAGGTTCATGGATGGCTTAGCCTGGAGGATCAGGCAACATTTGATTGGGAATTCGGCATTAGTGACTTATACAGATGTCATTAATGCCGCCCTTGTACATTGTCAAGATCATCTCTTCCATGCGATGGGGAGAAAGAAAGTAGGGGAGCCAAGCCAGTAGGGCAAGGCAGTTACTAGTGGTGACATGAGTGGTACTTATCAGCAGACTAGCAGTTAGCAGGGGAATCAGGCTAAGAAATTTAGGCATGGTGGGTTCTGACCGGGAGGACAGGGGTTCAGGCTGGGGCAGCCGGGCTCGAATCAGCAGCAGGTTCCTCAGGGCCAAGGGAACAATGGGGGAGGCTAGCAGGGCCAGCCACGTCAGGGCCAGTAGGCCCAATGATAGGGAGACGATCAAAAATGCTATTTTATTTGTGGCCAACCAGGACACTTCCAGAGCGAGTGCCCACAGAGGGAAAAAGGTCATCATCAGGGTGCTCAACAAGGGCAACAGGGCCAGATGCCGATAGCATCGCCAGCGCCACTCGCCTCATAGCAGTAGGGGAAAATGCACTATGGGCGTGTGTATAACGTCCGGGATGTTCCCAATCCTCCAGCACAGCAGGCGCCGCCGGCAGTTGAGAGTATGGTTCTCATCCATGGTCATGAGGGTAGTATACTTTTTGACACAGGAGCATCACATTCATTCATTAAATTTAATTTTGCTAAGCAAGTCGGGTTATTAGAGACCACAGGTAGTCTTCGTATGTGTGTAGAATCATCAGTAGACAGCGGGGCTTCGATTCACTTGATTTGTAAGGGAGTGGACATTTTGATTGAGAGGCTTAGTCTAGCAGCAGACCTTTTAGTGTTAGACATGGGGGGATACGATGTCAAACTGGGTATGGATTGGTTGGAAGGATATCGGACAACCGTAGATTATTACGAGAGGACAATCGTGTTCTCCATTCTGGGACAAGATATGTTCCTGATAGTGATATCGTTACCTGAGGGAGGGTCGCGCACACACTTGTATTACATCGAGGAGGAAACCTCACAGGAGGTGGTGGTTCTGTTGGACTCAATCCCAGTAGTGAGGGACTTCGAGGATGTGTTCCAGTAGATACCAGGGTTACCATCCAGCAGAGAAATCGAGATTGTTATCGACTTAGCACCGGGGATGAGACCGATTGCTCGGGCACCTTACCATATGGCTCCTTCAAAGATGCGTGAATTGAGCGAACAGATTCAGTAGCTCCTGGGTCAGGGTTTCATTCGGCGGAGTACATCATCGTGGGGTGCACCGGTGTTGTTTATAAAGAAGCAAGATGGTTCACTCCTCTTTGCGTGGATTATAAGGAGCTGAACAAGGTGACGATAAGGAATAAGTATCCGTTGCCTAGGATTGATGATTTATTTGACCAATTGAGAGGGGCGTCTTACTTCTCCAAGGTCGACTTGAGGTCAGGGTATCATCAACTGCGAATTCGAGAGGAGGATGTTCCTAAGACCGCTTTCCTATCGTGGTATGGATCATATGAGTTCAGGGTGATGCCATTCGGGCTCACCAATGCACCAGAAGTGTTCATGGATCTCATGAACCGGGTTTTTAAGGAGTATCTCGATCAGTTTGTCGTCGTGTTCATTGATTACATCCTGATCTACTTGCGCACCGAGGAGGAGCACGCAGATCATCTGCGTATGGTTCTACAGACACTGAGGGATCATCAGCTCTATGCCAAATTCGAAACGTGTGGATTTTGGCTGCGGGAGGTACAGTTTCTTGGCCACGTGGTGTCAGACCGGGTATCACGATAGATCCGAGTAAGGTGTCAGCGGTGAGGGAGTGGGGACAGACCATGACACCGACCGAGGTGTACAGTTTTTTGGGTTTGGATGGTTATTACAGGCGGTTTATTAAAGGATTCTCAAATATTATGGGCCCTTTGATGAATCTAACTCGAAAAGGGGTACCTTTCACTTGGAGTGATCATTGTCAATTAGCTTTCAACGAGCTAAAGGACAAGTTGACATATGCACTCGTACTTCCTTTACCGAAGGGAGGATTAGAATATCGGGTTTACACTGACGCATCGTTACAGGGACTTGGGGGTGTGCTTCAGCAGGAGAAAAGGGCTATAGTGTATGCTTCTAGAAAGATAAATCCCCATGAGAGGAATTATCCCACTCACGACCTGGAGTTAGCAGCGGTTGTTTTTTCTTGTAGGATATGGAGACATTATCTTCTAGGAGAGCAGTTCACATTATTCATAGATCACAAGTTACTTTAGTATCTCTTCACACAGAAGGATCTGAATATGAGGCAGAAGTGGTGACTAGAATTTGTGAAAGATTACCAGTTTGATATTCAGTATCATCCTGGTAAGGCTAATGTGGTAGTAGATGCATTGAGCCGGTGACTAACTGGGGAGATATCAAAAGTTTGGAAAGTGAAGTGGAGAGAGCTTCGATATGAGGATGATGTAGCCAGGGCCTGCATGTCAGCATTATCAATCACACCTGAGATCATTATACGGGTTGTGAGGGCTTAGGCAGAGGATCAGATATGTCGGGATAGGGTGAGCCAGTTGTTAGATGAGGGAGTAGAGGGTTACTCGATCATCTTGGAAGGAGGCCTACGCCTTAATGGAAGGCTAATTATGCTAGAGGATAAGGAGTTGAAGAACGCTATTATGACAGAGTCCTATGGCTCGAGATTTATGGTACATCCCGAGGGGGATAAAATGTACCAGGATATGAGGAGGCAGTATTGGTGGGCAGGAATGAAACGGGACATAGTAGAGTTTGTTTCAAAATGTGCCACGTGTCATCTTGTTAAAGTTGACCATCAGGGATGCTACAGTCGCTAGAAGTTCCCGTGTGAAAGTGGGAGAGCATCTCCATGGACTTCATTACAGGATTACCTGTATCGCAGAGGGGTTATGATTCCATATGGGTTATTGTGGATCGGTTGACCAAGGTGGACCACTTTCTGCCAGTTCGCACAGACTTTGAGACGATGAGTTATGCACAGCTATTCATAGTAGAGATTGTTAACCTGCACGGGGTACCGATAAATATTATGTCCGTTAGGGAAAAATCTTTGTGGCCCACTGGCAGAGCTTTCAGGAGGCCATGGGCACGGAGTTACGTTTAAGTACAGACTATCACCCACAGACCGACGGGCAGACTGAGAGAGTTAATCAGATGCTGGAAGACATGCTCAGAATGTGCATTTTAGACTTCGGTGGAGGTTAGGAGAAATATATTCCTTTGGTAGAGTTTGCGTACAACTCTTACCAATTCACGATTGGCATGGCACTGTTCGAGGCACTCTATGGGAGACCTTATCGTTCACCCGCGTGTCGGTTAGAGGTGGGGGACAACAAACTTTTGGGGGCATAGATTATCCAGGAGACGTCTACTACGATAGAGTTGATTCGAGGGAGGATTCAGATAGCTCAGGATAAGCAGAAGAGTTATGCTGATGCTTCACGGAGACATGTGGAGTTAGAGGTTGGGGACGAGGTATTAGTCTGGGTATCCCCAATGAAAGGGGTGATGAGGTTAGGTAAGAAGGGAAAGTTAGCACCGAGGTACGTGGAACCTTTCCCTATTATTGAGAGGGTGGAACCGGTACCATATAGACTGGGGTTTCCCTAACATCTTCAGCGGATACACGACGTGTTCCATGTGGCATCGCTGAAGAAATATAAAAGGAGCGAGAGAGCCTTTTGGAACATTCCACTCAAGGAAATTGATTTGCAGCCAGACATATCATATGAGGAGAGACAGGTGGCTATTCTGTACCTTAGTGAGCGAAAGTTGCGATCCAAGGTTGTGCCACTAGTTAGAGTACAGTGGGGTCATCACAATGTTGGCGAATCTACCTGGGAGTGGGAGGAGGATATGCGGGAACAATATCCAGAACTTTTCACCACAGGTACGACCTAATTTCGGAGATGAAATTCCTTTGTAAGGGGGGGGGGGGAGTATGTAACACCCCGTATTTTTGTTCATTTAATATTTAATTAATTCGGGAATTCAAAATTACTTGTGTGTCGTAATTTTAATTGAATTAATTATGGCAATATATAATTAAATATTAATCGAAGACTGAATGGTTAATATTTAGGGAAATTTATTTACTAAGTGAATAGTAATAATTTGTTTATGTCATTTCGGGTATTAATGACGGGGTATGCACTTATCTCAGCCGGGAGTCGGTATAGACTAAATTGGGTGTAAGATAAGAATTTTTATAAATTTATTCGGATGTCAATTCTGAGAGTATAGTTGAGTTCGGATGGGCTGAGATAGTCGGAAACGTGTACCCGAGGGTAGCAAACGGGTCATGGGACGTTTTTAGGCATAGTCGGGCCCACACGGGGACATTTGGGTCACTTGGGCTTGGCCCATTAGGCAAAAAGGGATTTAGCCTAATTAAGAAATTATAAGAAATAATGGAATGGCTGAATTGAGTTTAGAAAAAGACTCAGTAGATTAGAAAACCCTAATAGAAGTTAAGGGCAAATTTGGGGATCAAAGGAGAGCCAAAACAAAGGAGTCATCTTCAACCTTGAGCATTTAAAAATCCAAAATCAGACTCTACGAACCCTAAGGCAAGTGGTTAACTTTCTGTAGCATTTAAATTGTATTTCAATTCACATTCATGTGATGTGTGAAATCAAAGAAATTCATTTTGGGATTTAAAGGGTATAAACATGGGGTTTTTGTAAACTAATATTCTGATTTCTGAATTGTGTAGAAATTCACGCGTAATCTGAGAATAGTATAAATATATCTAGTAGGATGTAATCGGAAGGAACTAGAAATGAATTTGAGGCTAAGATTTGATGTTTAAATGGGTTAAGGGTTAAAATTGGATTTTTCCCCAAATTACAAAAACAGTAGGGAACGGACAATTTAATGATGTTTGTGGATAGTATGAGGGTCCCTTATGAGGTTTTTGATATGTGTTATTGATGAGAAGGCTTGGGTTTGCTGGTAGAAGGAGTTAAGGTTTTTAGATTTTCGTCCATGGCTGAAACAGACCACTCGGAGAAGATGATGACATGTTCGATCGATCGATCGATCGAGGGTTGGGGGTCAATCGATCGAAGGTTGGAAATTTCTGGCAGTTCAGCCAGTTTTTTTACATAAGGGAAAATTAAGTTCAATCTTTTACCATGCCTTATGATATGAGAAAAATATATGGAGTTACAAACTAATTAATTGTGAGGGAAATTAATTGGGACTTGGGAGAAATTTAGCTGTGGCACACTATATTTAAATTGTGAGAATAATATTTCATAAATGGTTACAGGTGGATTTAGTGGGTAAGTCCGGGGTTATTGGTTGAGCGATACCAAGACATTAAATTTATGTAGGTGAAAGCTAAATAGTTTAGAGTCGAAAATTTAGACTCGGTTGTTGTTTAATTTCGGGACATGAGAGTAAGTCTGAATATATTGGTTGGGGTGACACCAAAAGTAATTAATGTGCAAATAAATTCATAATTAGAGTTGGACCATAAACTCATAATAATTTCAATAGGATTGTGTCACGGACTTAGTACACGGTGTAGCCGGGATGTTTATATTTGTATATATCCGGTGCGTGATAGTGTATATATATGGTGTGTACAATAATATCAGTGGTTAGATATTATTATTATATACTCTAGTGCTATAGGGGGAGGTTGCGCGTAGTAGATGAATCCCCTAGCTTGAGGAGTAGGGTGAGTATATTCCCAGGTCATAGCGTCCATTATATGGGTGAGGGGCATCTCACTTTTAGGGAAGGAATATGATCGCCTCCAATTGTATGTATTAACCAAGTTAGTGAGCAATTCTGACTTGGGGTAACTAGGTTATGTGAATATACCTAGTGGGATAGCACTTTAGAGAATTTATATCCTGTGAGTCTTTACTCGGGTGGATGCTATTATTAAATGAATTTCAGTATGTTTGTGAATGATGTAATATAACTATAAGTATATAATTAGGTAATTAATTATATACGGTCTAATTAATACAAAGCGTGAGTGGTATTATATGTATAGCAAGTGTGGAAGTTATATTAATTTAAAAAGGGAAATGATTAATTAGGTTGACGTTGCTAATAACTTAAAAATCATAATCATGGCTCACTCGGTTAGAGTAGGGTGGGTGAAAGGAGGTTTTATTAATTATCTAGTCATGAGATAAATAACTAGGTGAATTAATTATGGCGTTCGTAGTGCACATTAGAGGAGGGGTGAGGAAGTCCTCAAGAGAGTGCGACACTAACTAAAATATGGAGAGCATGCATATTTATTTATTACTGTAAGTTAATCAATTTCTGAAGGTTTTTCAAATATTTTAGGTACTATACCTTGCTCTAAAAACTTTTAAAAACCTTTTAGGTGTCCAGCCACAGGGACGCCGGGCTTGACTCATTTTCAGGGATCCGTTACTGCAGCATTTGTGGATGTTGCGGGAGTTTGATAGGCACCTCATTATTTCATTCCTAGTATATAGACTTCTTATCAGTTATTCGAGCATGTTGATCACAGATTATTTATTATTTGTCAGACCTGTTGGGTTTTATTTCTTGTCTTTACTTTCGTTGGATTTTTTCACCGAGGGTTTATTCCGTTAGTTAATTAATCGTGAATGGTTGTTTCAGATAATTGTGATTGTTATTGTAGGAGGGTAATTTAGATTATATATGGAAGCGTTACCCCTATTGAGTATGGTAATGACAAGTTAATTGGACAAAGCTTTAGATTAATGACAAAACACATAAACATGAACCCAATGAAGATAGACTCAGCCTAAACTCACAAAGTCTCTCGTGTATAACTCTGGGAATAATAATGAACTTTAGAAGTGTCTTAGCTAGAGGGAGAGAGAAGTAAGCACCCTAGATACACCTTGGTAGGAGGGTAAAACCACACCAAATACCCTCACGAATCTCTGTCGAATATTGAAAGCTTTATAATAAATGACAATGGTGAGTGAGTCAACTCTCTGGTTTGCAATAACTCTCTCTCTAGTGTGTATTTTCTTTCTCAATAACTTCTGAACTCTCCAAAAGTCTCTCTTCCTCAAAGGTGGTTGGGGTCCTTAAATAGCCCCCCACACTACCCCCGAGGCAACTCATTCATTAAAACTATGAAAGACATCCCTCATACTTTATGTCACAACATTAAATGCCTGATGCACTAGTTGTCTCCACGTCATAAACATTAAATGCCAAGACATGCCTTTTTCCTAACCACTGTGTGTCAGGGGGGCTGTTGTCGCAGAGGTGGCTCACCAACTACCTGACAGCCCCAAATACCACGGTGGCTTACTCAAGTGCAGGCCCGACATTGTTTGGCTGGCTAGTGACATCACCTACACTAGATATGACATTAAGTAGAGGGCTACGTGGTTCATAACTCAACGCCCGTTGGAACTCCAAGCTGCTCCGCTTGAGGTTCCACGATCAAGGTCCTTCGTTGTTTTACCAGGTGTATCTAAGATGGTTAGGACAAGCCCCAACGGCGCCTTACTTATCAACCTCCAAAGCAGGTCCCTCTAAAGTTCCCATGGTGAGGTCATTCGATAGAGCATGAAAACTCTCCCAGACCCTGCCAAGCCTGGTCTCTCGCAAGTACCGTTTGACCTCATACAAACTCTTTTGTTATTATCGTTACGTCATTACAACCGTTAAAGCTTACAGTCATCAATAATGAAGATACAATATGACTAATACAACAAGCTAAAATATGAGCTGCCACGCTTGAGCTACCTCGGTTGCTTAATCTCAAACACTGTTGCTAATTGGGGATTTGTCCCTAAATGTCAAGATTACCTTCAAGCCCCCTCTACATTTTCCCCCTCATGGAGAGATTTGTTGGAACAAGAAATGTCTGCACGAAATGTCTCAAACCGATGGACTTTTTTTTGTGTGAAAATATTCAGGCCTTTTTCCTTTATAAAGAACCGTTAGGACATCTTCTTCGTTGGGGCTTTAAGAGATAAGTCTGACAAGAAATTTTGTTGGCGCCAAAACTCAAGCTTGTATAGGAAGGCAACGATTAGTGTTCCCCAGACGTCACATCATTAATGAGGTGGCGCAGTCCTCTCAACTGTAAAAGTACTTCCCAAGGTGCCACGTGTTCATGTGAAATGATTATAGGCGGCCATGCACGTGCGAGGGTGGGTAAATCTAAACGCCAAAACTCGAGATTTTCAAACAGCCGTATTCAAAATACTTTGAACCTTCTCCTTTGTTTTTTCTTACTCTATTATTATCTTCTTCAGACTGGCTTTCTTTTTTAGAAAGAGAGAGAGACTCCATTGTTGCAAGAGCTTCATTATTCACCTTCTATACCACCACTTGTGATCGTGTTTCTCCATTCTCGCTCTCAATACCTTTTTTCTCTAAGCTTTCTCTGTTACGGTTTTATTATTTGCCATGGCGTCTTCAATCAACCCCACCGTGTCTGCCACCAGTGTTCCATCTGCCACCACCACTGCTGCCTCCGCCCTAGGTGCTGCCCGCCAGGAACAGCTGAGGTTTTATCGTCGCTCTCCTATTTTTTGGGAGGGTGATGACTTTGCTGTTGACTGTAAGACTGTCTATTTTTCTTCTAAGTTTGACGCCCTACTATTGGGTGATGAGGATGAAGAATTGTCTAAGTGGGGATTTCTGGCCCCAGAAGGAACTCTCAGATTTCTCTTGGAGCGAGGGGACTTTCCATGGTCCCATATTGATTTCGAAGCACCCGGGGGATCCCCCGCCCACTTTGCTGCCTGGAACTCCCACATGTAGAGTTCCTATGCTGATATCCTCACCAAGATTGGGCTGCAACGGGACAAATGGTTTGGTGAATTCACTCTATCGAAGAACAATGCTTCCCTTCCTGTCCTGGTCTCTCGATGGAATGTGGTTACTCATACGTTTATCGCTGCGTGGGGTGAGTTCACTATAACTCTGGAGGACGTGTGCGAGCTCCTGGGCCTCGATGCAACAGGCCATAAGCCTTACACCTATGAGGCTCTTGATGCTCAAGAGACTGCAGATCTTTTGGAGTTGGATCGCATATACCGAAGCTGCATCGGTTCTTCCAACAAAGCTACCTTTTCTACATTGATCAATTATTTCTTCAAAAGTTCTGGTGAAGGCAGTTCCTCATCAACTTCCCATGGTCAATGTACACCGTTGTAGCTTCTCGCCTACATTCTTGTGATTCTTTCCCGTTTCCTTTTGACGGGCAAACCCAATGACCAGCCCCAAAGGGACCTTATCAACTTGTCCCTTCGCTTGGCTCGAGGCGTAAAACTTCCACTGGCTGCAATTGCCTTGGTATCCCTCTACACCTGGATGGATAGGACCTTATTTTATATGGAACGCTCTCTTGGCCGTTATAACTTGGTCAATTTTGCCAACAACGTTCTTCTGACCAGCTTTCTTTACTTCCGATTTCCTGCCATAGCGGCCAAGACCAACAGTCCTCCTTCGGGAGAAACAATTCTGCCTCCACGGTCTTTCATTTATCACAAGAGATAAAGCCGAAAGGAGTTGATTTCTGTGATTGACCGTTTCGAGAACTTCGTCATGAGGCCTTATCAGGAAGAGGCCTTCTTTCACACTTGTGAATTTTTCCATCATGAAGCCAGAGTGATACAGGACCCTTCTCCCGATATTGAGGATCCCTCGCTTGCCGTGGTTCTTCTGTTTTCTCCCGAATATCTACCCTCCTACACCGAGTGGGGATACAAGAGCGAGTATTATAATCCCAACCGATGCAGCCGTCGATTTGGGTTTGACCAGGGGGCGCCACGTCCAGTGTTTCAATCGCCAAACCCCAAGGTCTCCTTTGTCGAGGCATGCTCCCTATTTTCTTCGTCCGCTGCGTGGGGGATATGTTTAACAATGGCTGGGCGTGTCACCATTCCCAGTATTACTAGATATGGGGACGTGACCCCTTTGTTTGCCACCAAGTATTGGCCGAAGCAACTAGCTGAAATTGCTGAGTTCATTGAGGGAGAGCCGGTGTATCCTCTTGTTTCTTCATTTTCTTCCCTAGAGTTGGAGCTAAAAGGCAACTCTATACTTGGGATAGAATTCCCCCTAAGTTCAACCCACAAAGAACCTCTTACCAAGCTTCCCCCACTTTGCCCCATTATCCCAGTTGCAACGCCAAAATCGAGGACTCCTGCTGTTCCAAAGAAGGCTGCCCCCTCTACTGCAGCTACTACCCATGAGGGCTCTTCTCCACCACCTGCCAAGAAGGAAAAAACAGCTAAGAGTGGGTCATCAAAATAGAAGTCCCAGAAGCCCCAAACTCCCATGGCAGCTCTTACCATAGCCTCCGTTCCACCTCCCATGCCTGCTGAGATGGCTGAGCGTGTAAGGAGGGAGGCCCAAGCAGAACTAGACCGAATAAATGTCGAGTATCAACGGCATGCAGTGGTTATCCCTTCCTCTGTTACTTTCCCCATGGTGGTGGTTGATCCTACAGAGCCAACGCCTAGGGGGAGAAAGAGCTCCCGGGTTCCTCAAGGGGTCAAAACTGGTGCCGCGGGATCGAGGAAGAAGACTCTGGGCACCAAGTCCCAGAAGAAACGGACTCCTGAGGTTCACCCAACCCCTGAGGTGGATTCCACTCCTATCCCTTCTGTTGCTGTTACTCCTCCTTCTTCGCTCGTGGTCGTGTCTTCTCGTTCTCCTTCTGAATCGGAGGTATGTGGGACTGATTTAGTTATTATCTCCTTTTGCTTAAGGACGACTGTCTGTACTTAAATATATATTTTCCTTCTCTTTTTTTTGACAACTGTGGTGCAGGGAGTTGAAATAGAAAGACCAGACCCCTCTAGCCCTCCCGTAAACCCTTTTGTGGGGGGACGCTTCGGTGCATCTCGTATCGATGTGACTCATCCTCGTTCCCCCATGACGGGGCTTACCTATTATCGACGTGCAGGCAGTCAACGTGCGAGGGAAGTCGTTGGGGGAGGTGATTCCTCGCCTGAAGTGGTAACACAACCCGAAATAACACAATCCGAGATAACACCTTCGGCCCCCTCTGATCTACAGGCCTCACCTGAGGTTCCTCTCCCCATTGTTCTTGTTGAGGAGAGTGAGCCCAAGGTATGATTTCCTCTATAACTTATTTGTTGTAGTCTTTTCTGTCCCACTCTTTTCTTATTTGGCTTGCTGAATTCTTATATGTTTTGGGTACCCCAGGTTGAAATATCCTCGTTGTTGGCAAGCATTCTTCTTCCGACGTCGCTGATGAGACCCCTAACTGCCATGCCTCTCTTTAGCACCATAACTGAGGTAAGTAACACGTAGAGATATTTCTTCATATTTTCTGTGCCCATTATTCTTTTCTAACACTTGCCTTTGTGCCATAGTTTTCTCCTGATCTTGCACCAACTCCTGCAGTCAGGGCCCAGGTTGGTGCTTGTAGCCAGCATAGTTGTGTGTTTACACCCCCATCGTGTTGTGCCTTTGTTTGGGAGCTCCGTGTCTTCGCCTGATGAACCCAGTATGCTGGCCCTGGTGCCTTATACAGGTGATAGAGTTTTGCGAAGCGTGGAGGCTCCTCGTCCAGGGACCCCGTTATGGCTTCTGGGGTAATAATCTCGCCCCCAACGGTTCCTGTCCCTGCGGCTGCCCCATATGCTCCCGTTATGACTGAGGTATTTTGTTAACTTTTGTTAAGATTTTCCATAGTCTCTATCCTGTGATTTTTCATAAAATTTTCTTAAACTTCACCTTATAACGATGACTTAACAATGAAAATACTTATTAAGTTTTTCCCTAAACTCCACGTTATAACGGTGACTTAACAACGAAAACGCTTGTCAAGTTTTTCCATAAACTCCACCTTATAACGGTGACTTAACAACGAAAACACTTGTCGAGTTTTTTTTTTTTAAACTCCACCTTATAACGGTGACTTAACAACGAAAACGCTTGTTAAGATTTTCCATAAACTCCACCTTATAACGGTGACTTAACAACGAAAACGCTTGTCAAGTTTTTTTCATAAACTCCACCTTATAACGGTGACTTAACAACGAAAACGCTTGTCAAGATTTTCCATAAAATCCACCTTATAACGGTGACTTAACAACGAAAACACTTATTAAGTTTTTTTCATAAACTCCACCTTATAACGGTGACTTAACAACGAAAATGCTTGTTAAGATTTTCCATAAACTCCACCTTATAACGGTGACTTAACAACGTAAACACTTGTTAAGTTTTTTTTTCATAATTTCATCATGTGCGCTATTTCTTTTTAGGTTGCTCGGGAAAATTCGCCCCCGGTTCCTTCGCCTGTAGGCTCGCCCTTCCGAGAACCTGATGTTTCGGAAAATTCTATTCATGATGATCAAGGTTCTACGACTGTTGCTGCAGCCGAGAGCGAGTCTGGGTGCGAACTGCCTCTTCCTGACCTGGCTCCTCACGCGTTCTGCCTAATGGTACTTCGGCAGTCTCCTCAAATGCCTGTCAACCATCGCTTGGTGATCGAACAACTGGTGAATCGCCACCCTGAGACCTTCACACCAGATTTCCTGCGCTCTAATATTCACGTGATGAGTCACAGACTTTAAGGCATGGCGATCATTGTTGCTGAAATTGTCAGTACCCCTACTGCAAGTGTTACCAGATCCCATCTTAACCAATTTCTGGGTTTTCTGAAGGAGCTGGGGCGTGATGGTTTCCGTTTTGACTAGCTTATAACGTATCTGAAGACTTTGAAGAACCAGCAACTGATCGGCCAGAGGGAAGTGTTACGAAAGCCCCAGGAGGACCAGCAAGCTGAGGAAGCTAGGTTGGTCGCATTGGCACCCCTTTTGGAAGCAGTGGATCAAGAGGTAAAGGATGCCGAAGAAGCTTTGTGCCTGGTCAAACTGAAGAGTGAGAGACTCCTGATCAAACGTACACAAGTGCAAATGAGACTGGAGGTTTCTATTGACGCCCAACCGTCTTTCACAGCAGCTTCTTCGGGCCTTCCTGGAGATTTTTTCTCTTCCTCAGATTTATCGTTTCTTTTAGACTAGTTACTTCTTGTATACAGATCCTTTACTTCTCTTATCTATGTAATTCTTGGGCGATAGTTCCCAACACAAATTTTGTAATGCTCTATTGTTTATGAATGAAGAATATATACTTTTCAATCCCTTCACGTGTTGTGACTGTTGTTGTATGCTATAGAGTTTTGTATTTTTACAATTCCTCCATTATGCTAAAAAAATGTCACCCAAAACTTATATATTTATAACAATAGCTATTCATAACATCAGTTCAAACTTGGTTGTTTACACATGATAAACCTTCAGCCACTTATTTTTAATCTTAAATGGCTTGTCTTCTTCTAACTTCGAAATTAAACAATAACCTGAGTCATGAGCTTCCTTCACAACGAAAGGTCCCTCCCAGTTGGCTGCGAACTTTGGTAGAGGAAGTCCCCTGATGTGCTTCACTGCCGCTTTCAATACGAGGTCTCCCTCCACGAACTTCCTTGGTCTCACCAAGTTGTCATATTCCCTGGAGAGTTGTTTTGTATATATTTGAAAGTGTTGCATCGAGTTATCTCTGTGTTCATCCAACACTTCCAACTGTACATGTCTACTATGAGGGAGCATGCTACTTCTCAAGGCATAACGAGCAGAGGGAACTTCCAATTCTACTGGAAGTATTGCCTCAGCCCCATAAATAAGAGAGAACGGCGTGTATCCTGTGGGTTTTCTCTTGGTTGTTCGATAGGCCCACAAGACAGTTGGTATCTTTTCATCCCACGCCCCTGGAAAGTCTTCCATCATTTTGGCCAAAATATTAACCAAGGTTTTGTTAGTTGCTTCGGCCTAACCATTTCCCTTTGGGTATGCCACCGTTGAAGTGTGATGAACAATGGAGTACTTGTCCGTGAGCATTGTTACTTTAGAATTGACGAAGGGGGTCCCATTATCCGAGAGAATAACTTTTGGGATCCCAAAACAGCAAATGATGTATTCTCTGATGAAGTTGCTCACCACCCCAGACGTTGCCCATCTGAGTGGTATTGCCTCGGCCCATTTTGTGAAACATTCTGTTGCCACTAGTATCCATATCTTGCCTCTCGAAGAGGGGTGTATTTCCCCCACTAGGTCGAACGCCCAAGTATGAAATGGATAGGGTGTTGATAGAGAGTGCAAGTCTACCGATGGGGCATGGATCATATTCCCATGAAGTTGGCAAGCTTTGCATTTTCGAATAAACTCCGCAGAGTCTTTCTCCATTGTTGGCCAATAATACCCCAATGTCATCAACTGATCATACAGATTGGCTCCTCCTATATGTGCTGGATCGTGCGCTTGTTTGAGGACCTCCACTGCTTCTTCCCTCATGACACATCGCAAGGGCCTGTTAAAGTACCCTTTTTGATAAAGCTGCCCCTCCTGGACGTAGAACCTTGGAGCCCTTCGCCTCAGACCCATTGCATCTATTTTCTCCGTTAAGATAAACCCCTCCTGAATGAAGTCGATGTAGGGCTACCTCCAGTCCGTTTGAGCTTCAATAAAATGGCACTCAGCTGCTTCGAAGAATTGCTGACACTTATTGCATTTCCTTTGTAGCTCTGCCGCATCTTGCTTCATTCTGGGCCATAAATACCCTTCCTTTTGAATTCTCCTATATAATGGTATCTCAGTCATTTCGTAGTGTTCCTTATGCATTTTCCTCAATATTTTCTCGGCCTCATCTGGGCTAACGCATCTTGACAGCCATCCTCCTGTATTTCTAAAGTAGAGATTCCCCTGGCATGTAAAATATTGGGCCAACTCTCTTAGCCCCATCGCCCCCTCACCAGACTCTAGCTGCTTCTTAATATCTCTTCTCCAGCCCACTTCTTCCTCCATTAGTAGTATTGACTGTACTACCGAAGGAGCTGTTCTTCGTTGGATCACAACTGTAGTCTCATTGGTTTTCATTATCATCTTCTGGGCAATAGTAGCATAGGCGTCTGGATGGCGGTTCATCGTTCTGGGATGTCTCCTAATCTTGGTCCGATGGAACTACTTGAGGAGCCTTTGAATGATTGTTCTATAGGGCGCCAGGCTCATGTGTTTCAACGCATATTCTCCGTTTACCTGTTGAATTACTAAGTTTGAGTCACCCTTAATGCATATTGAACGAATTCCCCTCCGAAGAGCCTCTAGAATCCCTAGTACCAACGCCTCGTATTCGGCCTCGTTATTAGAGCAAGGGAAATCTAGTTTGTAGGAAAGTCAAATCTCTTCCATCCCTTTTGAAATAACAACCCCTGCTCCTCCGTTCTTTTCTACCGAAGATCCATCGAACTGCATTGTCCATTCCTCCTCGGTTGCATCCAGGTAATTGGCCTGCAAATCATCTCCTGGAATGTCTTCCCTAGGTGGCTCGAAGGTTCCTGAAGGGAAGTTGGCCAATAGGTCAGCATACGCCTGGCTTTTGATTGTGCGAGGGACCACACATTTTAAGTCATATTTAGAGAGAATAAGGAACCATCTAGCTGCCCTGCCAATCAATATAGTCTTTGCGAGTAAATACCTAATTGGTTCGCATCTAGTTACAATATGAATGGTAAAAGACAGCATATAATGCCCAAGTTTTTGTGCTATAAAGACCAAGGCTAAACAATGCCTTTCTAAGCTAGTATATCTAATTTCTGGCCCATGTATAATTCTGCTGAGGTAGTAAACCGGCCGTTCTTGCCCATCTACTTCTTGTGCTAGCAGAGCTCCAACGGACCTCGTGGTGGATGTAAGGTATAGTTGCAACGGAGCTCCAGCCTGGGGAGGAACCATGATTTGTAGTGACATGAGCAGCTTTTTCAACCCAACAAGGGACTTCTGGTGAACCTCTTCCCATATGGATTTCGTGTTCCTTCGTAGCAGCTGCATCAGTGGGTGTGTTATTTCGCCCAATCCAGGCACAAATCTCCTAAGGTAGGAGACTTTACCGAGAAAACTTTTCAGCTCCTTCGTCGTTCTTGGACATGGCATCTCCAAGATTTCCCGCTGTTTGTCCTGGTCCATCTGTACCCCTTGTCGATTAACCACGAAGCCTAAAAACTTACCACTTGTTACTCCGAAGACACACTTTAGCGGGTTCATCCTTAACTTGTACCTTCTGCACCGAGCAAACACCTTCCTTAAGTCGTTCAGATGGGACTCCTCCTTCTTTGATTTGATGACCAAGTCGTCTACGTAGAATTCCACAAATTTATGGAAGAAGTCATGAAAAATGGCCATCATTGTTCTTTGGTACGTATCCCCGGCGTTCTTGAGTCCAAACGGCATCACCTTGTACATGAAGTTGCCCAACGTCGTTCTGAATGTTGTTTTCTCTGCGTCAGAGGGGTCCATCTTGATCTGGTTGTATCCCATATATCCATCCATGAAGCTATACATCTCATGACCAGCGGTGGTATCTATTAAACTATCGATGGAGGGTAGGGGAAACTCATCCTTGGGGCAAGCCCTATTCAAGTCTCTGAAGTCCACGCAGATCCTTATTTGGTTTTTGTCTTTCTTCCCCACTGGCACAATGCCGGATAGCCAGAGGGGATGTTGTATGGGCTTGATAAATCCTGCTGCCAATAAGCGTTGGACCTATTCTTTAATCTTTAAATCTATTTTAGGCTTGTAAGTTCTTGTTTCCTGCTTCACCGGAATAGCTGAAGGCATCACGTTCAACTTGTGGCAGCTCACTTCCTCATCCAGCCCTTCCATTTCAGTGTACTTCCATGCAAAGACATCTATGAACTCCCGAATCAGGTCAGCCAAGGCTTATTGTTTCTCCTTAACAAGATCTTTCGAGTTAAAGATAGGCCTTGGATATTCCCCTTCTCCTGCTAGGTTTAGTTTCTCCAACTCTTGTGCCTGGGGCCTTGGTTGGTCTTCCATGTAGTCTTCTTCTTCGGCGACATCTTCTACGAACTCTTGTATGTTGGAGTTGTCTATCACCATACACTGCCCCCGTTGATCTACTAAAAAACACTCATATATTGGGTCAACCTCATTGTTAGTCTTTTTGATCGCCCGTTCACACCATTATAAGCGGTACGCTACTTTTCCCTCTTCAGTGACAATTTTCTTGCATTGCTTGTTGGTAGCTGTTGCTACGGCCTTTATCTTCCTTTCTCTAGAAGCCTCAGTGATTCTTTCCCCTGAAAAATGACTTAACACGCTTTGTCGTTGGACCTCATGCTTGCCTGGGTCTGTCCTAGGCCTCATCTTTTCTTTGAGCTTCTTCGAGATGTTCTGGGGTTGAGGGACCGCCCGATATGTTTCCTCGATCCTCTCCCCTTTGCCACTCTCATTTAAAGGTCCCATTCTTTCTCTAATCGAGGGGACCCATGCTCCCTCCATTCTTCTTGTTAGAACCCTCACGTCCTCTTCGAGCTCTGTATAAAAGGCTTCATCCACCAAGTGTGCTTCTTCGATAGCTAAAGGCCTCTTAGTTTCCCTAATAGTCACTTTTGTCCCCTTGATATTCACCTTAGCACATTGATGGTACGTTGAGGGAACTAAACCTTGGTTGTGCATCCATACTCTTCCTATTAACAAATGATAGGAAGTTGCACTTTCAATTACATGGAACTTGATATGGGAACTCAGATTTCCCATCACTATCCCCACGTTTACATACCCGATGGATTTGGAAAATTGATTATCGTAGCCTGAGATTACCAAGGGCATGGGAACCAACCTTTCTTCAGGAATATTAGCCGCGTGGAAGGAGTTGATTGGCATAATGTTGATGGAAGCACCCCCATCCATAAGAGTCCTTGCAAAGCTAACCCCGTTAACACTGGCGGTTACATACAGAGGCCTATTATGGGGAAACCTTACAGCTCTATCTGCATCGCTGAACGTTACCTCTGATAGGAACTTCTTTACCAGCCTAGCCATGCGTCCCCTCCACCTTAGCGAGGGGACTTCATTTCTTCTTGCAACATCTAAGATCGCCTGAGATATCTCCATTCTGCTCTCTTTCGGGATTCCCACTTGGTCGAAGAACCAAGTGAACTTTGGAGATTTTGACACTGCGCTACATTCTACGACCGGGTCCATTTCCTCACCCTCATTGCTGTAGGCGTCTTCTACGTCCCTAGCACTTGCTTCATCATAAGCTAGAACTACGTTAGCCATTCCCCTGGTGCAATGTTCCAGTGCCTTATCGAACTCCTTCATTGTTGCCCCTTCCCCCTCCCGTTCTGCCTCCTTAGCGTAAGCCGTTACGAGATTGGCCCCATGTGCCGAGAGTGGGTTATTGTTAACGTTCTTCGGGGGGATTTGTAATGGCCCCGCCTTCATGTACTTGTCGATGATTCTTCGCAGCGTGAAGCAGCTTTCTGTTGGATGCTGGACTTTTCGATGAACCTGACAATATTTGGGGTCAGCCCTAGTTGTTGCGTCGGGCTCTTCCGCCGGAACACCCTTTGCTTCGTAAACCGTTCCGGCTTGGACCATTGCGTTATAGCAACTCATAGCCTCCTCCACCATACAAGGTAACGGTGGCGGGTCTTCTCTATCTCTTTCGAACTTTCTTTTGTTGTCCTTCCTCGGGGCCTTGCCCCCATCTTCCCTCTCGATATATCCCACCCGTGGGGCCTGAGACCTTCCTCCAATGGGTTGTATCGGCTGTTTGAACACCATGGGATCTACTACCGGGCTGGGTCGCACCACCAAAGAGATATTTCTTGTGGATTTTAAGAATGCTGAAAATGTTCCCTCGCGTGTCTCATTGATTAGGTGACAGATAGACTCAGGAAGTAATCCCTCAGCACAGATCTGTAGTAACCTGTCCTCCTTAGCTTCTTCCCTTACATCGAGGGATCTTTCCCTAAACCTTCGAATATAGGCCACTACCTCTTCTCCTGGCCTCTGCCTCTCCCTGCCAAGTTGGGTTAGGGTGAACTCATCTTCTGCCAAGAAGAACTTTCGGACGAACAATACATGCATCTCCTCCCACGTAGAGACACTATTGGGAGGCAAGTGTGAGTACCAAGTGTATGCTTTATCAGTCAGAGATTTGGAGAACTCCCTCAATCTAAGCTTTTTGTCATTGCAGTGCGCTCCTAAATGTTCAACGAAACGCTTAATGTGTTCCTTCGGGTTCCCACCCTTCCCTGAGTATTTTTCAAAGGTAGGGGGAATATAGTCCTTCGGGTAGGGCTCGTCATTTTATTCCTGGGGGTAAGGTGTTCGAAAGTCATCGTAGACCGAAGCTACCTCACCTACAGCCTGCGAGGAAGCCTGCATGAACTTCAGCATCTTCTTCTGCATCTCTTTTCTTATTTCTTCCATGGGCGAGGCTACTGGGGCCACCAGCGATGGGGCACAGGGCCGAGCGCTTGTTGCAACCGAAACGAACGTTACCAGTGGTGCCGTCAAAACTCCTGAGGTACCCATAACTGAATGCACAACAGAGGGTACACTTGATGGGACCGCTCCTATAACACCTGCCCCTGGTGGGACCGTTGGGGCTACTCCTGGTGTTACGAAAGCGTTAGCCTCTAACCCTCCCAGCATAATTGAAGCCACCGGAGTTTGCAAGAACTCGTGAAACTTGCTCATGAGGAGGGCAATCTGAGCGGGTCCCAACCCCGTGATCACGGGACGTTGGGCCACCCCTGGGATGCCTATCGTTGCTGGTGCCAGAGGCACCTATACTCGAGGAGCCCCATCTCTTAGGGCCTCTTGCTCTCTCGCAGCTTGTTCTTTATTATGCTGAATGTCATCGAAATTGAGTCTCCAAGTAGCATTATCTTGCGCCATACTCCTTATCTAGAAGGATGCCTCCCCAGAAGAGTCGCCAAATGTAGGAGGGTACTTTAGATTATATATGGAGGCGTAACCCCTATTGAGTATGGTAATAACAAGTTAATTGGCCAAAGCTTTAGATTAATGACAAAACACATAAACATGAACCCAATGAAGATAGACTCAGCCTAAACTCACAAAGTCTCTTGTGTATAACTCAGGGAATAATAATGAACTTTAGAAGTGGCTTAGCTAGAGGGAGAGAGAAGTAAGCACCCTAGATACACCTTGGTAGGCAGGTAAAACCACAGCAAATACCCTCACGAATCTCTGTCGAATATTGAAAGCTTTATAATAAATGACAATGGTGAGTGAGTCAACTCTCTGGTTTGCAATAACTCTCTCTGGTGTGTATTCTCTTTCGCAATAACTTCTGAACTCTCCAAAAGTCTCTCTTCCTCAAAGATGGTTGGGGTCCTTAAATATCCCCCCACACTACCCCCGAGGCAACTCATTCATTAAAACTATGAAAGACATCCCTCATACTTTATGTCAAAGCATTAAATGCCTAATGCACTAGTTGTCTCCACGTCATAAACATTAAATGCCAAGACATGCCTTTTGCCTAACCACTGTGTGTCAGGGGGGCTGTTGTCGTAGATGTGGCTCACCAACTGCCTGACAGCCCTAAATACCACGGTGGCTTACTCAAGTGTAGGCCTGACATTGTTTAGCTGTCTAGTGACATCACCTACAGTAGATGTGACATTAGGTAGAGGGCTACTTGGTTCATAACTCAACGCCCGATGGAACTCCAAGCTGCTCCGCTTGAGGTTCCACGGTCAAGGTCCTTCGGTGTTTTACCAGGTGTATCTAAGATGGTCAGGACAAGCCCCAACGATGCCTTACTTCTGAATCCTCCAAACCAGGTTCCTCTAAAGTTCCCATGGTAAGGTCATTCGATAGAGCATGAAAGCTCTCCTAGGACCTGCCAAGCCTGGTCTCTCGCAAGTACCGTTTGACCTCATACAAACTCTTTTGTTATTATCGCTACGTCATTACAACCGTTAAAGCTTACAGTCATCAATAATGAAGATACAATATGACTAATACAACAAGCTAAAATATGAGCTGCCACGCCGAGCTGCCACGCTTGAGCTACCTCGGTTGCTTAATCTCAAACATTGTTGCTAATTGGGGATTTGTCCCTAAATGTCAAGATTACCTTCAAGCCCCCTCTACAGTTATATTATTTTGTTTCCGCATGAGATTTTCATTAAAATTAATGGAAGATAAAACTTGGCACCGGTGTATTTCTCACTTAGTGGTTAGTAATTAAAAAGGCGACAGTGATGCTAAGAATGAACCAACTGCGAAACCTGTTCTAACTTAATTTAGGACTGATCACCCGGGGTTAATTAGGCAGGGTGTCACTTCTAGGAAGGATATCGTTCCCTCAAATAGATCATAGAACCCGTTTGGGACCCCAAAAGGAAATTTAAACCGAATTGGAGTGGCCCCTATATCGTAAAGAATATTCTCTCAGGAGGCGCCGATATGCTCACATACCTGGATAGAGAAGAGATGCCACATCTTGTTAACTTGGACCGCCATAAAAAACATTTCCCTTAGTTTGAAATCTCGAAGCACTACAACTCTTATCATCACCCTTCTAGTCTCTAAAAATAAAAAAAAATAAAAAAATAATAATTAAAAAAATCTTCATTTCTCCTACCTAGAACTACGTGGGACCTGATCCACTCAAACACATTTTCTTTTCAAAATAAAACTCATGAAAATTTTCAAAAAAAACAGAGGTACGTATGCATCCCATACGCCATACAAGGGCCCGGTCCCTTTCTTTTCATAAAATGTTATTCTTTTCTAACCTCTGAGAACGACGGTTCATTTAATCATTTGTGTGAACAAAAGGATTATGTATGCCATAGCGATAATTATAGATAATTCAAATGCAAGACTCATTAAGACGCTCAACAAAATATGTTCAAAATTAACTTTTATTTCTGATTAAGTATAATGGCGCTATTACACGAAGTATCAGCAAAGGGAGTCAAACCAACCACCCCACTCTACTGACCAAACTATTCCTAAACAAACCAAACCCTAACTAAACTACATAAGATTATTCCCAAACTCCAGATAAAAAAACACCCAAATCACCAAAAGCTTCATAATACATTATCTTCAACTGCCAGATGGACCTGCTTTATCATAGTTACCATCCCCTAGAGGTTCCCAAGTTTCCTAGTCCATACTGACATTTTGTATACGCTCCATGGAGTGGTATGCCCTGATAAACCTGGACAAAACCATAACACCATATTCAATGGTGTCGAAAGCAAGGAACCACCTTTGATCAGTATTTTTCTCCATGACTTTCTCTACTACTCATTTCCATAGCCATTCTATGTAGTCCCCAAATACATGTCAGACCCCTCCTATGGACTGTAGCGAATGGATAGATGGTTGATGGCACTACCACAAAGAGCCCAGCATCATCCTTAGCATTTCAGTCAAATCTTCCATCGAGAAGAAATTTCTTATATGAGGGGGTAGGATCTATTCCCCCCTGACTTGGCGCAGGAGTCACCAGGGGAAATGGAAGGAAGTCTGTGAAAGGCCCACCACCAGTATATATTGATAATATCAAAGTTTCAAGACTGGTAGTAAGTTCCCCCATCATGACACTGATCAACGAAGACACCAGGCTTCATACTCTATAAGCCAGTTTACCCAACTCTTCACAGATAGGTCAAAGTTGAAGAAAGGTTGGACATAAAACTTAGGCTCAACTATCAAGGGGTACTAAGGAGGGGTCGCCGGAAAAAATCTCTTCACAAGCCACATAAATATCATCACTGGGCTCGCTCTCAGAAAGTCAGAACGACCCTCCTTCCAAGCATCAAGATCGTTCAGTATATCAGCCAGCACCACCGTTGTAGGATTATAGCGGTAAGACATCCAGATAGTTATCGTAGTAATCTGAGGATCCGCAGTTAAGTCCCCTATCACTAATAATAGCCTCTTAGTAAGGCCTAAGAGGACAGACCCAGCAAAGTTGTCATCCTCAAAACCTCTTAGATGCATTGAATACATAACCCAAAGGTATTGGATGTAATGATCCAAATGATTCCACTACGAAATTCAAGACCAATGTTTGGATTTCATAGTGATATTAGAAAAGGTCAATCCAAATTATCCAAATGATTCCACTATATCAAGGTTCTAAAAACATGGGGCGTGATCGAGGCGTGGAGGCCAAGCCTTAAACCTTAGAAGCCTAGGCGGGCCTTAGGCGTAAAAAGATGTGAAAAGGCATTTAGGACTTTTTAAATATATTTTAATATTTATAACCATAATAAGGCTATTAAAAATACTACAATTGTACATACAATAAAAATACGTTTGAATATTTGCAAATTAAAATACTATTTCATTATTTTTTACGAGACAATGGTCCGGTTTGTAAAAAAAGTCTTTAAAAGGCGATATCATTTCACTAAAGCATTATTGTTTTTAACCAAAAGTGCGCCTTAAGGATTTTACCAAGAATAAGGCGTAAAAGGCGTGAAGCGGGGCGTTTCTTCCAAGCCTCATGCCTATGCGCTCTTAGTCAGAGCCTAGGCGAGCTTTTTAGAACACACACACACACACACACACACACACACACACACACACATATATATATATATATATATATATATATATATATATATATAAGGGGTGGGGTATGTTTGTTTAAAGTCTTTACATTTGCATTTAATCCATATTTTTCACATGCTTCATCTTTTATTTAAGTTGGTATGTTATATAATCATATTATATCTTGTGTTTCATGTTTATTTTTCACATACATTGGTATTATATGTTTATTGTTTGGATTATGTGTGCTTGTGTTGCCGAGTATGTTTGTCGTTACTTGTTTCACTTCACATCATTGCATGTTATACTTGTTTCCTTAATGTTCACATGTGTTTCATTTAGGAGGAGAAGTAGTTTATATTGTGAAATTTTATATTTGTCTAAACCTAAACAAAAAGGGGGAGAATATTTACCTTAGGGGGGAGATGTCTTACCTTAGGTGAAAAAGATTAACCTTAGTTTTAGGAGATGTTTGGACAAAGGGGCGTCATATGCGGATTTATATTTATATATATATAATCATCGCAATTGAAAGGAGTGTTTTAAGTGTGCAAATTTAAAAACGGTGTGGAAATGTTTGACAAGATCAAATATACTCAAAGTTTGAGTGTGTCAAGTGTCTGTACTTTTTTTATTTTAGGGTTGGGGTTGAGTCTTTAGAGAGATTGACGGCCCATAGGTTTTTATTTTAATTTTTTTTCCCAGAATAGCCAAAGGGGAGGATTTGTAAGGAAAAATTTGTAATAGATTCAATATTTATATTTTTGTCTTTATTCCGTTTGGACAAAACCGTTTGAGTCATAGGTTAGGACTTGAGTTATTTATCCTTGAGTTGGATGTTTTTTTAAATTATTTAAGTTCATTTTCGTAAAAAAGATTTTTAAAAGAAAAAATGAAATTTTATTAAAGTATGTAGAGGGGGCTTGAAGGTAATCCTGAGATTAGAGATAATCCCCCCATTAATAACAATGTTTGGGATTGAGGCAACTCAGCGTGGCAACTCAACGAAGCAGCTTAAGCGTGGCAGCTTAAGCGAGGCAGCTTAGCGTGGCAGCTCATACGTTAGCTTGTTGTGTTACTTAGTCGCATTATATATTTGTTTATATTGACTATGAGTTATAACGATTGTAATTATGTAACGAGTATAATGATTTTTAGTGTGAGGTCAAACGGGACTCGCGAGAGACCAGGCTTGGTAGGGTCTGGGAGAGCTTTCATGCTCGATCGAACGACCTCGCCATGGGAACTTTAGAGGGACTTGGTTTGGAGGATTGAGAAGTGAGGCACCGTTGGTGACTGTCCAGAACATCTTAGATACACCTGGTAAAACACCAAAAGACCTTGACCGTGGAACCCCGAGCGATAAAGCCTTGAGTTCCATCGGGGGTTGAGTTTTGGACTAAACAACCCTCTACTTAATGTCACATCTATTGTAGGTGATATCACTAGCTAGCTAGACAATGTCAAATTTGCACTTGAGTAAACCACCGTGGTATTTAGCGATGTCAGATAGTTGGTGAGCAACCTCTGTGACGACAGCCACCTGACATACAGTGGTTAGGAAAAAGGAAATTCTTGTCATTTAATGTTTATGACGTGGAGCTAACTAGGGCATCAAGCATGTAATTTTGTGACATAAAGTATGAGGGATATCTTTCACAGTTATTAATGACGGATTTACCTCGGGAGTGGTGTGGGAGCTATTTAAGGACCCCAACCACCTCTGGGGAGAGGATGTTCTTTTTGAGAGTTGAGAAGTCATTACTGGAGAGAATATACATCAGAAAGAGATTTATTACAAACCATAGAGTTTACTCACCCACCATTGTCATTTATTACAAAGATTTAATACTTGACAAAGATCATTGAGGGTGGTTGGGGTGTTTGACTGTCAGCCAAGGTGTATCTAAGGTGATCATTTTGTCTCTCCCTCTGAGCGAGTTGCTTCTAAGTTCATTATTATCTTTTGATTTATACACGAGAGATTTATGAGTTCAAGCTGAGTTTATATTCACTAAGGTTTGTTTGCTTGTCCCGTAGTTAATCAATAGCGTGATTAGTTAACTTATCATTACTGTACTCAAAAGGGGTTACGCCTCCATCTAATCTAAACTACCCTCTTACATTTGGCGACTCTGTTGGGGAGGCATTCTTCTAAGAAAGGAGTATCGTGTAGGATGACATTAATCGAAAACTTAACATTGACGACATTCAACACAATAAAGAACAGGCGGCGCGAGAGTTGGAGGCTTAAGGTGACGGGGTCCCTCAACTAGAGGTACCTTCAGTTCAAACGGCAATAGGTGTCCTAGGGGTGACACAAGCTTCTATGAGCATTGGGTTGGGACCAGCCCAAGTGGCACTCCTCATGAATAAATTTTACGAGTTCTTACAAACTCCCGTAGCTTCAATGGTGTTGGGTGGATTTGAAGCCAACTCTTTCGTGACACCAGGAGCAGCCCCAACGGCCCCACCAAGTGCAATTCTAACAGGACCAGTCCCGGCAAGTATACCCTCTGTTGTAAATCCAACAGTGGGAACTCCATGAGTATCAACCGTTCCAACTGTGATGATTTCTCCAACTGCAACAGGCACTCAGCCTATGGTCCCTCTGGTCACTCCTTCAACGGCATCAGCTATGGAAGAGATGAGGAAAGAGATGCTGAAATTCATGCAAGCTTCCTCGCAATCTTTTGGTGAGGTAACTTCGATTTATGATGACATTCGGACGTCTTACCCCCAGGAGTATAACGATGAGCCCTACCCAAAAGATTATATTCCTCCTATCTTTGAAAATATACAGGAAATGGTGGGAACCCGAAAGAGCACATTAAATTCTTCATGGAGCATTTGGGGGTGCACTTAAATAACAAGAAACTCAGGTTGAGGAAAAATATAAATCCTTAACCGATAAGGCATATACCTGGTATTCTCACTTAGCTCCTAAGAGTTTTTCCATGTGGGAGGAGATGTACATATTGTTCGTCCAGAAATTCTTTCTGGCAGAAAATGAGTTCACCTTGACCCAACTGGGGAGAGAGAAGCAACGACCAGGGGAAGATGTAGTGGCATACGTTTGAAGGTTCATGGAAAGGTCCCTCGATGTGAGGGATGAGGCCAGCGAATCCAACCTATTGCTTATCTGTGCATAAGGACTGCTTGAGTACATCTACCATATTATTAATGAGACGCGCGAGGGGACTTTTACGGCGTTTCTAAAAGAAGCAAGGAATATCGTGTTGGTTGTACGACCAAACCCAGTGGTGGTGCCCATGATGTTCAGGCATCCGATAAAACCTGTGAGAGGGAGGTTTCTGCCCCTAAGGGTGTGATATACCGAAGGAATAGATGGGGGCAAAGTAGCGAAAAGGGATAACGAGAGGAAGTTTGGGAGACACAGGGAAGACCTACCACCATTGTCTTGTATAGTAGAAGAGGCTATCAGGTGTTACAATGCAATGGTTCAAGGAGGAATGGTGTATGAACCAAAGGGTATCCCCATTGGGGAACCAGACGCTGCAACTAGGGCGGATCCTAAATATTGCCAAATTCATCGAAAGATCCAACATCCAACGGAGAGCTGTTTCACGCTAAGAAGAATCATTGACAAACATGTGAAAGCATGAACTTTGCAAATCCCTCCGCAAAATTGTAACAACAACCCACTCCTATCACATGGGGACAATCTGGTGGTGGCCTACGACGAGAAGACAGAGAGAGAAGTAAGGGAGCTAACGACAAAGCATGAGGAGTTTGAAGAATCTTTGGAAGATTGTACTGAGGGAATGGCTAATGTAGTGTTAGCTTACGATGAAATAAGTGCTAAAGATTTGGAGGACATATATAGCGTTGAAGGTGAGGAAGCAGACCAAGGTATAGAATATTGTGCAATTTCAATAAATTTTGTCTGGTTCTTCGACCAGGTAGGGAAACCAAAGGAGAGTAGATTGGAAATAACCCAGGCAATCCTTGATATTGTGAGGGAGAATGTAGTCCCTTCGCTGAGATAGAAGGTACCCATTGCTAGGTTGGTAAAGAGGTTTCTATTAGAGATAACTTTCAGATATGCAGATAGGTCCGTGAGATTCCCTCATAATAGGCCATTGTATGTAACTGCCAGCATTAACAGGGTTAGTTTTGCAAGGGATCTTATGGATGGGGAGCCTCCATCAATATCATGCCAATCAACTCTTTTCATGCAGCTAATATTTTGGAGGAAAGGTTAGTCCCCATACCGTTGGTGATTTTAGGTTATGACAACCAGTCTTCCAAGTCCATTAGTTATGTGAAAGTTGGGATTGTGATGGGAACTCTGAGTTCCCACATCAAATTCCATGTGATATAGAGTGTAACTTCCTACCATATATTGATAGGAAGGGTGTGGATGCACAACCAAGGGCTAGTTCCTTCTACGTATCACCAATGCACCATGGCAAATATAAAGGGAACGGAGGTGACCATTAGAGCTATGAAGAGGCTCTTCGCTATCGAAGAAGATCACCTGGTAGATGTAGTATTTTACACAGAATTAGAGGAGGATGTTAAAATCCTAACGAGAAGAATGGAGGAAGCGTGGGTTCACTCGATCAGAGAAAGGATGGGGACCTTGAATGAGCAGAATAACGAAGTTACAAGCAGCAAAGGAGTGATGGAGGAAGAAGCCCACCTGGTGGTCCCTCGTCATCAAAACATCTTAAAATAGCTCAAAGACAGAATGAGGCCCAGAATTGATGCAACGGAGCATGAGGTCCAATGACAAAGTCTGTTGAGTCAATTTTCAAGAGGAAGAGTTGCTGAGGCTTATAAAGAGAAGAAGAGAAAGGCAGTTGCAAATGCCAGCGAACAGTGCAAAAAGGTTATCACCGAAGAAGGAAAGGCGATTTATCGGTTATAATGGTATGAACAGGAGGCCAAAGAAATTGATAATGAGGCTGACCCGATATATGAGTGTTTTCTGGTGGATCAACGGGGGCAATGTATAATGATACACAACTCTAACATACAGGAGTTTTTAGAAGATGTCGCCGAAGAACCAAACTACATGGACGATCAACTGAAGCCGTAAGGGCAAGAGTTGGAACAGTTGAACCTGGAAAACGAAGGAGAGGATCCAAGGCCCATCTTCATCTTGAAGGATCTCGGTGAGAAAAAATGAGAGGCCTTGGTTAAGTTGATTCGGGAGTTCATAGATATTTTTGCATGGAAGTACACATAGATAAAAGGTCTAGATGAGGAAGTGATCTGCCAAAAGTTGAACGTGATGCCTGCAGCCATTTCGCTGAAGCAAGTAACAAGGACATACAAGACAGAGCTGGACTTGAAGATCAAGGAAGAGGTCCAATGCTTATTGACGGTAGGGTTCATCAAACCAATACAGCACCCACTCTGGCTATCTAGCATTGTTCCGGTGGGAAAGAAAGATAAAAATCAAATAAGGATCTGTATGGATTTTATAGACTTGAATAGGGATTGCCCCAAGGATGAGTTCCCTCTACCCTCCATCGATAGATTGATAGGTGCAACGGTTGGTCATGAGATGTATAGCTTCATGGATGGGTATGTAGGGTACAACCAGGTCAAGATGGACCCCATGGATGCAGAGAAAATGGCATTTTGAACCCCGTTGGGAAACTTCATGTACAAAGTGATGCCATTTGGGCTCAAGAACGCTAGGGCTACTTACCAAAGAATAATGATGGCCATTTTCCATGACTTCTTTCACAAATTTATGGAATTCTATGTGGAAAATTTGGTTATCAAATTAAGGAAGGAGGAGTCCCATCTGAGCGATTTGAGGAAGGTGTTTGCCCGATGCAGGAAGTATAATCTGAGAATGAAACCACTGGAGTGCATATTCAGAGTAACAAGTGGAAAATTTCTAGGCTTTGTGTTTGATCGATAAGGGGTGCAGAAGGACCAGGATAAATAACGAGCGATCTTGGAGATGCTAAGTCCAAGAACGATGAAGGAGCTGAAGAATTTCCTTGACAAAGTTTCCTACCTTAGGAGATTTGTTCCGAGATTAGATGAAATAAAACACCCATTAATGTAGCTTTTGCGAAAGAACATAAAATTGAAGTGGGAATAGGTTCACTAAGATTCTCTCACTGGGCTGAAAAATCTACTCGTTTCACTATGGACTATAGTTCCCCTAAGGGAAGGAATACCGTTACAGCTATACCTCACATCCACCATGAGGTCCGTTAGAGCTCTGTTAGCATAGGAGATTGATTGGTAAGAACGGCCAGTCTACTACCTCAGTACAATCATACATGGGCCAGAGGTAAGGTATAGTAGCTTGGAAAGGCAGTATTTAGCCTTAGTCTTTGTAGCACAAAAAGTTAGACATTATATGTTATCTTTTACAATTCATATTGTAACCAGATGTGATCCTATTAAATTTTTACTGGCAAGAACTATATTGATTGGTAGGGATGCTAGGTGGTTCCTCATCCTCTCAGAATATGACTTTAACTTCGTGGTTCCTCGCGCGATCAAGATCCATGTGTACGCGGATCTTTTGGCAATCATCCTCTCCGGGACGTTTGAGCCACTTAAATAAAGTATTCCAGGAGACGAATTACAGGCTAACTACTTAGATGCAAGCGATGAAGAATGGATGACGCATTTCTATGGATCTTCAACAGAAAATAAAGGAGGAGAAGGGTTATCCTTTCAAGAGGAATGAAGGAAATTTATCTTTCTTACAAGTATGATTTCCCTTATTCCAACAATGAAGAAGAATGTGAAGCATTGGTATTGGGATTGATGTAGGCACTTCGTAAGGGAATTCATTCACTTTGCATCAAAGGCGATTCGAACTTGGTGATTCAGCAAGTAAATGGAGAATATTCATTGAAACACCTGAGTCTGGCCCCATACAGAACAATTATTCAGATACTTCTTAGCCAGTTCCATCGGACCAAGATCGAGAGACATCCCCGAACGATGAACCGCCATCCAGACGCCTATGCCACAATTTCTTAGAAAATGGCCATGAGAGATGATGCAACTACAGTTGTGATGCAATGAAGAACAACTCCCTCGATGGTATAAACAATTCTATTGATGGAGGAGGATGCTGACTGGAGGGGGGAGATTAAAAAACATCTGGAGTCTGGGGAAGGAGTGACGCGACTAAGAATGTGCCTCAGAAGTGCGTACTTTCTAGTCTCAAGTGCAAGCATGTCGCGTTAGTAATAAACCCGATAAGTCGGTATCGTATCCACAGGGAAATAGGATAACAGAGTTGTGATGACGTTGGACAGATGAAGGAAACCTAACTTTGACTCTAAAGAAAAGGAAAAGATGATTGGTTTTAGGAAAAACTACACTAGATGCAATTTTGAAAATAATTATTTAATGCACGAAAGTATGAATGAAATGAAGCTACTCTAAATTACTGATGATAATTGACTTGAAACTGGAAACTATATGATGAAGAAAACAAGACGGGAATACAACCCCCCAACCCTAGTGTATTGATGTTATACAACTAATCGTCAATTTAAATGATTAATTAGACCCAGAATTTAGTACTCCCAAGCATTACGTATATGAGGTTCAAGCCCGCATTATACTTAATCAGAAGATGAGTAAATTGGTATTTCAATAGTTACACTCGAATTGTATTCTAAAGCATCCCGGTAACCCGGAAGCAAACGAGATCCAAAGATCTAAAATTGTTGTGTTTCTATGCAATACGATCATAATCAAACCATTAAATGTAGAGGATTAATTTTATGTACATACAACTACCACATCAGGTTGGGTTCATGCATCCCGACCTTTAAAAGTCTAGACTACTATGATGAACTTAATGAAAACAATTTTGGAATTGCAGGAAATCATGATTAAACTAAGGAAAATTTATAGAATGATGTAAATGGGAAATTAAACAGAGGAAATTACTCACTAATCTTACCAAAGCACTCAAAGCATTAACTACAATTACTGGTAATCACTGAAATCTGAATAATCTTCAATCTTGGAATTAAATTCATAAGCTCTCTCCAAACTAGGGTTTTTCTAAAAAAATGGAATATTAGCTAAATTCTTCGTACTAAGAATGATAATAAAACGGGTTTTTATACCCTATAAAACTTCAGAAGTTTTAGCTGCACTAGGACTCTCCATTAGAGGAAGATTAGGAAATTAAAATTCGATAGTCGGACCGATCCGGTCCTCCTCCGGTTCGGTCTGGCTGGAATCCTAATAGATTCTTTTATTTCCTGGGCGTATTGATCCGCTACGGATCAGTTCATTTATTTTCATTCAGCTTCGGTTCGTCTTCGGTCCGGGGTTCTCTGGAATTTGACATTGCGGATCGGTCCGGTCCTTCTTTGACTTTTTCTTTAGACTTTGACTGCTCATAAATTTCACATCGAGACTCCGATTAAGGTGACGTTTCTTCCTATGTACTCGTGAACTTAATGTATTCAACATCTCTTTAGACACCTTATCCGAATTCCTGGTAGAAATTACAATTTTTCCCTTTTGACTTTCCTTCTTTTCTTTCTTAATTCTTTTGATTTCTTTCTTTATCTAATTGACATCAAATGCCTACTAAATTAATACGAAATACCAAAAACTCGGTGTACTTGTTAGGATAAGTCAGTAGCATGATTATGAGATAAAGTCAAATCGATTACGTTGTTCGAGGTGCAAAAAGTAACTAAATTAAAGGGATAAATTGGGAAGAATTTATGCCTAATCAAACCCCCCCAACTTAGAACTTTACGCGTCCCGGGGAATGTAAAAGAATCCTAGCAAGGCTCAACTCTTGAAAATCATTTTATTGGGATAGAATACCTTTGTCGCTAGAAATCGATTGCATTTAGCGTATGCAATAAGCCTTTAAACCCCTAGGTTACCCTAGTAGGACGAGTTGTCTCTCATGAGGGTTTGCAGAGAATATACCCACAAAATTCGACAAAAAGAAATTTCAAAGTACAAAAAAATTGTATAATTCAAACTTTCCCAAAAAATAATCATCATCAAGTCATGCTCAATAGTCTCAAATCATAGTGCGTGTGTGCGAAGCCGGAATTTTAACCGCCAATTTCCACCGATTGATCATTACGTTACTTATCCAAAAATTCATTTTGATTCAATTTCTCACGGAATGCTCTCACAAACGAGTCTCTCGAATTATGGCTGTTCTTTCGGTATGCGTGACAAAAAGAGTAAATGTAATGGACACAAAGTCACGCATACAAATAAAAAGACGAAATTTTTTTAGTGATAGGATCTCTTCAACGGATTACGATTTTTAAAAATGGGAACATTTCCTCTTATTCACGCATTCAACCTCTTTTATTATCTTTTGGTTTCTTAGCTCTCCATGCAGTAAGCAATTTTACAATTCGGACTCGGTTAGGACTTTTTTGGGTTTTGAGGTGTATTGGGTAAAATGAAAATGGTAGGGAAGGTTGGAATTGGAAAATTCATTTATGATGTCCATTTGTGTTTTTTCCGAGCTATTGCTCATTTTTTTCTTCTTTTTCTATATTTTTCTATATTTCACTTCTTTTCTTTTCTTGCTATTTTTGTTGATCATATCTAATTTTTTTCTTGCCCCTTTTTATGCACTTTTCGGACTTTATGGAATATTCTCTTTTCGCAATTCCAGGCTTTTTGGGTTTTTCGGGTTGTCAAACGAAAGGAAAAATTATTCGGCTTAATTTGGGTTACAAAAGGGATAATTTTTCACAACTTTTTATGGCTAAAATTTTTGGGTGACAAACGATGGCCTACTTCATTGTCCAACATACTAATTGCGTTACCCTATGCATTTCGAGATGAATTAAGTTTTAAGATTTGTGGCGCGCGTTTTAAGGCAATACCACACACGTTTTCCATAACCGATCAAAACGAAAGGATTGAGATCCACGATGACTTTTTAGGCGCTGAAAAGAACTTTGAGTTAATAATTAACTCGGATTGATTTATAAATTTCACAAAGATGAAAGTCTCAAATATCACCGGGTTCGTTAATCTCCACACTTATTCGTTGAGTCGCAAATTTTCGCACAATTTCCATCTTTGGTCAATTTCGGCTTTGTGTATTTGAATTTTACAACTTGAGACTTTACACCGATTTTTAATGATATTTTTGTAAAATTTGAATTCCAATTTTTATTTATTTTGAACAAAATTATTTTTGGATTTTTCAAAATTTTATGATTGTTTTGAGATTTTTGGGCATTTTTGAAAATTTGTGAAGTTTTAGAAATACGCACTGGTGACCCCCCCCCCCCCCCCCCCTAACATAGACTTTTGCATTGTCCTCAAGCAAAAAGGACTAAAATCTAAACAAGGCAAAATAAGAAGTGTGATAAATAAAACAAACAAATGGAGAAAATGCCGATTTTTATAAAACAGGACTGTGGTACAAAAATAGCAAAGAGCATACAGCATGTGTACTAAGGAAACAACTAAAAACTATCACAAACAACCAAGGCTTCACTGGGGTGGTGGGTGGGAAGAGCTGGGCGCGTCGGGGCCAAGGGGTCATAGAAGTAGGATGGCAATGTCTCGTTGGGATCCCCTTGGCGTCAGTACATGTTTGCTTGGAAACAAAACATCATGCTTGTATCGCGACGGTAGTCGGTCAAAAAGTTATTGAATCTCGTCTTTAGAGACGACATACGGTTAGTGAGGTCGCTACCCGCCCATTCCAAATCTGGGTCGCCTTCTTCTTCGACCGACTCTTCATTCGCACCTACGTCACCCATCTCCACATCAACAGCTTCTTCTTCTTCTTCCTCTTCCTCGTTCTCATCCTCACTTGAGGGAGCATCGTCCTCTTCATCACTTCCCCGCCTCGCCCGGAGGATGGCTAGCTGTTTGGCGCTTCACGTGCGGGTTCCCTGTCCAAAAGGACCGGGGAGGCGAGTACGATCAAGCGGTGCCTCAATGCCAGCGTCCTTGAGGATGGAGGTAATAAAACGTGCATATGGAAGTGGTGTTTCACCTTTCTCATCCAGGGTCGCGACCATGATGTCGGCGTATAGGGTGCGCGCCAGGTTAATGGAAGTGTTGGGATCGAAGAGGTGGTAGGTCAATGTGGCCTGACGGTGACGTATCGCTGAATCGTTGGACGTTTGCAAAATATTTGCACACACAATTTGGAAGGTAAGGTGTGCTTTCTCGTTAAGACAGCCAACGGCGACAGTTTTCCCCTCTATGCAACATCGGGGGCAATGCGCTCCATAATGAGTTCTTTAGCAACCGGGGAGACATTCCTTGGGTAGGTGAAATCTTAAACATCAGGAACGTCGTATTTGGCCAACTTGGCCGTGAGAAGGGACAACAAAAAAGGGATGACGGTGCCGTCAACATATGCTTGAGACTCGAATTGGCCCGTACGAATAAGGGAGCCATAGAAATATCGGACCTCGGTTGCCCAAATTGCCTTGTGTGGTTGATTAAGGAATCGGCCCAAACCCCTATGCATGAAGAGAGCGGTGATGGAATTGTGCAGACCTGACCATTGGACAACACGCTCCATGTGGAGTTTGTGATTCGGTCCAAAGAACCGATTGCACCACCGCTCCTCTTGGCGAGAACGGAATTCACCATGGCCAGAGGGAAGGATTTCGGTGGAGTCATATTTGACGGGGGTAGGTCGTTAGCCCATGATAGCAGGGAGAAGTTGCTGGAAAATTATGGAGGGAGAAGAGAGGAGTGATGTGGGTGAAGGTGTGAAGAAAAAGGGAGGCTATGGGTGGATATTTATAGGGGAGGGGTGGGTAGGAGTTTGGAAATGGAGGGAAATGGTTTGGAAGGAAAGGGGGAGTGTATGTGTGGGGGAAATTGAAGGGTGGGTTATGGGGAAACGAATTGGGAGGGAAGGGAATGGATTGGGGAGAAGGGGGTGCACCTAGGGAATAGGGGAAAAAATTTCTGCAGAAAGCGAATCGATCTAGCTGAGGACCGGACCGGTTCGGTCCTTTAATCCTCAAGATTTTTAAACACCGGATCGATCCGGATATAAAATAAAGGAACCGATCCGGGGCGAACTGTTCCGGCTAAAAATTAAAGGAACCCATCCGGGTTCTTGTATTGAGCTGGATTTTCCCCCTAACTTAATTGCGATCGCTCTCCTCCGAACGTTTTTACTTCTCATCATGCTCCCTATCAGTTTGGACTCAAAAATTCTCTCGATGTCTATATTCAACGCAAATTGACTCAATTTCGCGAAACATTTGAATGCTCTCACCTTATGCTACCCTAATCCTATGGACTCTCACTACTCACACAACTCTCGTCTACTATACACAAGAATTCACCCCATACGCATCAGGGGTGCGACGACCTCACTGTAGCAGCTCACTCTACCCCGTAAACGGGGTCCGATAACCAAACAGTGTCGACTTCTTCCACACATGCCTCTAGATATGGCTTTAGGCGTTGTCCATTTACTTTGAATGTATTTTCCCCTTTCAAATCGTCTAACTCAATAGCTCCGTGAGGGAAAACATTCTTCACAACAAACGGGCCAGACCATCGTGACCGCAACTTGCCCGGAAAGAGATGAAGTTGAGAGTTATAAAGAAGCACTTTTGTCCGGGAAGAAACTCTTTGTGTCGAATGATGTTATTGTGAATGAGTTTCATCCTTTCTTTGGAGATTTTAGCGTTCTCATACGCATCATTACGTATCTCTTCTAACTCATTTATTTTAAGCTTGCGAGTTTCACCGGCCTTATCCATGACATAGTTGAACTCCTTAATTGCCCAATACGCCTTGTGCTTTAATTCCACGGGAAGATGGAAAGGTTTTCCATACACAAAACGAAAAGGGGACATTCTAAGCGGATTTTTATATGCGGTACGATAGGCCCATAGCGAATCATTCAATCTAAGTGACCATTCTTTTCGGGTAGGATTGACGGTCTTTTCGAGAATGTTCTTGATTTATCGATTCTCTAGTTCGTCCCGCTCATTCATTTGTGGGTGATAAGTCATTCCAACCTTGTGAACGACACCATACTTTCTCATGAGCTTCGCGAATGGCCTATTACAAAAGTGCGTGCCATTATCACTAATTATCGCTTTCGGAGCACCGAAGCAGGAAAGTATGTGTTCCTGCAGGAACTTAATCACCACTTTGTTGTCATTTGTCTTGGTATCTATAGCTTCCACCCATTTAGAAACGTAGTCTACCGCGACAAGGATGTATAGGAAACTAAAGGATGGGGGGAAAGGGCCCATGAAGTCAATACCCCAACAGTCGAAGATGGGGTAAGAGGCATCATGTCTCATCGGGTAATAGCTCCCATCTGTTGGCACCTATTGCAAGATTTACAAGCATTGTTCACATCCCGAAATAATGTGGGCCAATAGAGGCCGTATTGCAGAATTTTAGCGACCGTCTTTTTCGTCAAAAAGGGGCCTTCACAAGCTTTCGAATGAAAAAATTGGATGACTTTTGGGATCTCGTCATCCGGTACGCATCGTCAGATGATTTTATCAGCGCAATATTTAAACAGGAAGGGATCGTCATAGAAAAACATGTGCGACCAAGTAATAAACCTCTTCTTATCTTGAGGTGTCCAATCGGGAGGGACGGCTCCTGTGACAAGGTAGTTCATGATATCCGCAAACCAGGGAAAATAAGAGGTAGCAAAGAGTTGCTCATCCGAAAAGTATTCATCTATGGGTATTGGATCACTAAGTACGTCGGACGAAAGCCATGATAAGTGGTCGGCAACGATATTTTCTTCTCCTTTCTTATCTTTAATGGAGAGATTAAACTCTTATAGGAATAGGATCCACCTTATGAAGTGCGGCTTTCCGTCTTTCTTCGCAAGTAGGTATTTCAATGCCGTGTGGTCGGTGAAGCAAGTAATGGGAGAACCGATAAGGTAAGACCAAAATTTGTTAAGAGCAAAGAGTACCGCTAGCAACTCTTTCTCGGTAGTGGAGTAATTGAGTTGTGGTCCAGTAAGAGTCCGGCTAGCGTAGTAGATGACATGGGCCTGCTTGTCTTTACTTTGGCCCAAAATAGACCCTATCGCATAATCTCTAGCATCACACATAAGTTCGAATGGTAAGGACCAATCTGGAACTTGCATAATGGGAGCGGACACAAGCATGGTTTTCAGTTTTTCAAAAGAATTTTGGCGTGCTTCCGTCCACTCAAATGGGTTGTCCTTCATAAGTAGGTTGCTTAAGGGTCTAGCGATGGCGCTAAAGTCCTTAATGAACCATCGATAAAACCCCGCGTGGCCTAAGAAGGGGTGCACGTCTTTGAGCGATTTTGGTATGGGTAGATCGACTATGACATCTATCTTAGATCTATCAACTTCTATCCCCTTGGATGAAACTATGTGGCCAAGAACTATTCCCTCGGTGACCATGAAGTGGCATTTCTCCCAATTCAGGAATAAGTTCTTTTCCACATACGGGGCAAGTACCTTTTCTAGTTTTTCAAGACAAAGATCCAAAGAGGTGCCAAAAATGCTGAAATCATCCATGAACACTTCAAGTCCTCTCTCGACCATTTCGCTAAATAGGCTCAACATGCACCTTTGAAAGGTAGTGGGTGCATTACACAAGTCAAATGGCATACATTTGTAGGCAAACGTACCAAAAGGGAAAGTAAAAGTTGTTTTCTCCTGGTCAAGTACATCTACCTCAATTTGGTTATATCCGGAATAACCATCAAGGAAGCAATAGTAAGGGTGGCTCGCTAATCTCTCAAGCATCTGATCAATAAATGGCAAGGGGAAATGGTCTTTTCTAGTTCCCGCATTGAGTTTTCGATAATCAATGCAAACACGCCACTAGGTGGTGGTATGTTGGGGAACTAGCTCTCCCTTAGCATTCTCAATCACTGTTATGCCCGACTTCTTTGGGACAACTTGAATGGGGCTCACCCACTTGCTATCCAAGATTGGGTAGATAATCTCGGCATCCAATAGCTTGATTATTTTGTTCCTCACCACTTCTTTCATATTAGGGTTTAGCCTTCTTTTTATTTCTCTCCAGGGCTTGATATCCTCTTCGAGATGGAACTTGAGGGTGCAAATCAAAGGACTTATCCCTTTCAAATCAGCAATGCACCAACCAAAAGCATCTTGGTGCTTCCTCAGAATCTTTAGCAATTTACCCTCCTGCTCTTCGTCTAGGCTAGAGGAGACAACAATAGGAAATGTATCATCCTCTCCTAGGTATGCATATTTAATATGGGAGGGGAGTTTCTTCAATTCGAGGGTTGGAAATTTTTCGATAGAGGGAACCATGCGTGTATCCCTCGGTGGTAATTCCTCGAATCTAGAAACCCAACTTACATCTCTCGCGTCCTCGTCCGATGCTCTCTCATCAAATAACTCTCTCAACTCCTCAACTTCCCTCTTAAATGCGGTGTACGTCCCCTCACTCCCGTGGCTCGACACTAAACAGGACCCTAATGCGTCTCCACAATAAGTTTCCTCAAAATAATCCTCTACGATCTCGTCTATTAGATTCACCGCGTGAAGATCATCTTCTTCCCCCATCTGTTGGGCGATATGGAAGATGTTAGTCTCTAAACTCATGTTCCCAAAAGTGAGTTTCATTTGCCCATTCCAATTATTAATGATTGCGTTAACCATAGCTAAGAACGGGCACCCAATAATGATGGGAACATGGTTCCTTGAGGTGAAGGAGGGCTCTGTGTCCCAAATGACAAAGTCTACCGGGAAGTATAAAGTGTCAACTTGAACGATCACATCCTCAACTATGCCTCTTGGGATCTTCACGGTTCGATCCGCTAATTGGAGAGTGACCTTTGTGGGCTTGAGGTCGCCCAAATAAAGTTGCATGTAGATGACGTAAGGGATAATATTGACACTTGCTCCCAAATCAAGTAAGGCTTTCTTAATTTTATTTTCTCCAATGATTCAAGAAATGGTGGGTGCACCGGGATCTTTGAACTTGGGCGGGAGATCATTGAGTAGGATGGAACCCACGTTCTGTGGTAGGAAGACATTTTTCTTTACCTCCATCCTCCTTTTTACCGTCAACAAGTCTTTGATGACTTTTGCATAAGCTGGAATTTGCTTAATGGCATCGAGGAAAGGTAAATTCAGCTTTACTTGCTTTAGCACGTCTAGCACTTTATCACGGGGATTTCCTTTGTGGGAAGGAACCAAACTTTGAGGAAACGGTGTCGCAGTGGGTGGTTTCACTACTACCTTGGGCTTACTGGTGTCTTATTTATCACTCTCATTCAAGGGGACATCTTCAGCCTCTTTCATGCCGGGCGAAATCTCCTTGTCTTTGGTTTCGTCGTGCGGGGGAGGTGATAAATTAACGACTCTCCCACTACGAAGAATGGTCACATCTTGACATTGCTCCTGATGTTCTGTCGAGGTGGAGCTAACACTAGTTTGATCTTGGGGCAGTATTTGGCCCTGGGCGGTAAACTTTCCCTTCTCTTGGACACTCAACGATGATTGCAACTGTGAGATGTTTGCATTCATGTCGTTAATCATGCGCTCATGCCTAGAATTAGTTGTAGTCTGGGTATTGATAAAGTGGTTGATCGTATCCTCGAAACTTCTCCACGGTGGAGGGATGTATGCTCCTTGAGGTGGTGGTGCCTGCACATGTCCTTGCATGTGTGGATCTTGTTGGAAGTGCGGTGGTGTAGGAGGGGCAACATGTGAATTAGGATTCATCGCAGCATGTTGTTTCCCATAGCTAAAACCAGGGTGGTTTTTCCATGAAGGGTTGTAGGAATTCCCGTGAGGCGCACCAAAATTACCCTTGAAGCCTCCTGTGCCACTGACTTGCTCTTGAAGCATCACTTTGTAGGCGGGTATAGTTGGGCATTCCTCAGTTGAATGACCCGCCTCACAAATTGCACACACCTTCTCAATAGGGTTTGGGATGGATTCAGTTGGTCCTCTTCCACATTCCTCACATAGGTCTCACAATCCTTTCTCAAACATATCGAGTCGACTGTCTGCTCTAGAATTCCTTTCTACATGAAATAGGCCAGACACCGATGGAGTGGTGGTCACTTGATGATTTTGATTTTGAGCATTAGGGTCAGATGTATCCCAGGATTGGGTAGTCTCGGTGACATACCTCAAGTGAAGCTCAGCATCGTGGGCGTCTAAGTTGACAAACGGACCACTACCCATGGTCTCAATGAGTTGCTTGGAGTTAATGTTCAACCCATTATGGATAAAGAAAATGATTTGTGTTTTATCAAAACCATGATGGGGACACGAGGCAATTAACTCATTGAAATGCTTGTAGCATCGTTCGAATGACTCATTTTTTAATTGTCGAAATGTTTGAATTTGAGCCTTGATGGAATTTGTTCAATGTGGAGGAAAGAACTTCTTGAGAAACTTGGATTGTAATTCGTTCAATGATGAAATCGAATTTGGAGGTAAAGACCATAGCCATGATTTAGCCTTATCCTTTAGCGAGAATGGAAAGTGTTTAAGGTGGATCACATCTTTTGTGCAAGTTTGATTGCTAAGAGTCTCGCACTCCTCCTCAAATTCCATGATGTGGGCATATGGCTTTTCTGAATCCATTCCATGGTAAGTGGGAAGTATCTGGATTATCCCATTCCTAAAGCGAAATTGTCCCGCATTATATGGGAGAAAAATGCATCCCGGAGTGACAGTGAGCTCGGGATATATGACGTCTCTCAAAGGGCGATACGGGGCCTCTCCCTCATCGGCAGTTGCACTACCGTGTTGTTACATGTCTCTCTCTCAAAGATTCGGTATCCTCACTTGGTATACTTGGAGTGCTCTCTGAAGTGTGTCCTAAAAAGGAAAATGGGGTGTTGTTTGAGATTGAGTGTGACGGTGTGGGAGGTGGAACCCGAAACTATGAAGCGTTAGGAGTGTGAGGGCTATCAGGGACATACTCAACTATTGGATTTTCGTGAATGTGGGTTGGAGTATTTTGGGGAGTTGGAGTGAGCTGAGAATTTTCCATTAATAGCTTATGAGAGATGGTGATGAATCTTTTTGTGATTTTTGAATTTTTATATGTTTTTGGATTTTTGGAAATTTTTGGTCAAGGTTTTAGATTGACTCGATCTAATCCTAAGTCTACCTAAGTCCCCGAAAACGGCGCCAAAAACTTGACGCGACTAAGAATGTGTCTCAGAAGTGCGAACTCTCTAGGCTCAAGTGAAAGCCTGTCGCGTTAGTAATAAACCCGGTAAGTCGGGATCGTATTTACAGGGAAATAGGACAATAGAGTTGTGATGACGTTGGACAAACGAAGGAAATCTAACTTTGACTTTAAAGAAAAGGAAAAGAAAATTGGTTTTGCGAATAACTACACTAGATGCAATTTTGAAAATAATTATTTAATGCATGAAAGTATGAATGAAATTCAGCTACTCTAAATTACTGATGATAATTGACTTGAAATTGTAAACTCTATGATGAAGAAAACAGGACGAGAATACAACCCCCCAACCCTAGTGTATTGATGTTATAAAACTAATCGTCAATTTAAATGATTAATTAGACCCATAATTTAGTACTCCCAAGCATTACGTATATGAGGTTCAATCCCGCATCATACTTAATTATAGGACGAGTAAATTGGTATTTCAATAGTTACACTCGAATTGTATTCTAAAGCATCCCGGTTACCTAGAAATAAACGAGTTCTAAAGATCTATAATTGTCGTGTTTCTATGCAATACTGTCATAATCAAACCATTAAATTTAGAGGATTAATTTTATGTACATACAACTACCACATCAGGTTGGGTTCATGCATCCCGACCTTTAAAAGTCTAGCGTACCATGATGAACTTAATGAAAATAATTTTGGAATTGCAGGAAATCATGATTAAACTAAGGAAAATTTGTAGATTGTTGTAAACGGGAAATTAAACAGAGGAAAATACTCACTAATTTTACCAAAGCACTCAAAGCATCAACTACAATTACTGGTAATCACTGAAATCTGAATAATCTTCAATCTTGGAATTAAATTCATAAGCTATCTCCAAAATAGGGTTTTTCAAAAAAAATGGAATATTAGCTAAATTCTTCGTACTAAGAATGATAATAAAACGGGTTTTTATACCCTACAAAACTTCAGGAGTTTTAGCTGCACAAGGACTCTCCATTAGAGGAAGATTAGGAAATTAAAATTCGATAGTCGGACCGGTCCGGTCCTCCTCCGGTTCGGTCTGGCTGGAATCCAAATAGATTCTTTTATTTCCTGGGCATATTGATCCACTGCGGATCGGTTCATTTATTTTCATTCAACTTCGGTTCGTCTTCGGTACCGGGTTCTCTGTAATTTGACATTGCGGATCGGTCCAGCCCGGATTGGTCCGGTCTTCCTTTGACTTTTTCTTCAGACTTTGACTGCTCATAACTTTCACACCGGGACTCCGATTGAGGTACCGTTTCTTCCTATGTACTCATGAACTTAATGTATTAAACATATCTTTAGATGCTTCATACGAATTACGGGTAGAAATTATAATTTTGCCCTTTTGACTTTCCTTCTTTTCTTTCTTGATTCTTCCAGTTTCTTTCTTTCTTTAATTGACATCAAATGCCTGTAAAATTAATACGAAATACCAGAAACTCGGTGTACTCGTTTGGATAAGTAAGTACAAAGATTATGAGATAAAGTCAAATCGATTATGTTGTTCGAGGTGCTAAAAGTAAATAAATTAAAGGGATAAATTGGGAAGAATTTATGCCTAATCAAGGACCGATGGAGCTGAGGGAATTAGACCAATACTTTATAAATTGGGGAAACTTTTATTTTAGAAACATCGGAGGATGGTTATCAAGATGCATCGATCCATAAGAAGAAGAAGAGAAAAAGTTGAAGAAAACACATGAAAAGAACTGCGAAATGACTGAGATACCTCTTTACAGAATGATTCAAAGGGAGGGATATTTCTGGGCTAGAATAAAGTAGGACGCAGGAGAGTTACAACGGAAGTGCGATAGGTGCTAACTATTTTTTGAGGCAGCAGAATGTCATTTCGTTAAAGCTCAATCAGACTGGAGGCAACCCTATATTGACTTCATTAAAGATGGAATTGTCTCGATAGAGAAAATTTATTCGATGGGACATAAGCAAAGAGCCCCGAGGTTTTACTTTCAGGAGGGGAAGCTTTATCGAAGGGGCTACTTCAATAGGCCATTACGTTGCATTACAAAGGAAGAAGTAGTCGAAGTCCTCAAACAAGCACACGATCCAGCTCACATAGGAGGGGCCAAGTTATATGACCAGTTGATGACATTAGGGTATTACTGGCCAACGATGGATAAGGACTTTATTGAGTTCATTAAAAAATGTAAGGCTTGCAAACATCATGGAAATATGATCCATGCCCCATCGATGGACCTACACTCCTTGGCGACGCCTTATCCTTTTCACATTTGGGCATTTCACCTAGTAGGGACAATACATCTTTTTTGAGAGGGAAGATTTGGATACTAGTAGCAACGGAATGCTTTACAAAATGGGTTGAAGCGATACCACTAAGAAGGGCAACAGTAGGGGTGGTGAGCAACTTCATCAGAGAATACATCATTTACCATTTTGGGATTCCAAAGGTTATTCTCTCAGATAACAGAACCCCCTTCGTCAATTCAGAGGTAACAATGCTCACAGAAGAGTACTCCATTGTTCATCATACTTCAACGGTGGCATACCCAAAGGGAAACGGCTAGGCCAAAGAAACTAACAAAACCTTAGTTAATATTTTGGCTAAAATGATGGAGGATTTCCCAGGATCATGGGATGACAAAATACCAGTTGTATTATGGGCCTATTAAACAACCAAGAGGAATCCCACAGGGTATACTCCATTCTCCCTTATTTATGGGGCTGAAGCGATTCTCCCGGTAGAGTTAGAAGTTCCCTTCGCTCGATATGCCTTGCGAAGTAGCATGCTCCCTCAGAACAGACATGTGTAGTTGGAAGCATTGGACGAACACAGAGATAACATGATACAGCACTTTCAAATGTATACGAAGCAGCTCTCTATGGCCTATGATAACTTGGTGAGACCAAGGAATTTCATGGAGGGAGACCTCGTTTTGAAGGTAGCAGTGAAGCACATCAGGGGACTTCCTCTACCTAAGTTTGCAGCGAATTGGTAGGGACATTTTATTGTAAAAGAAGCTCATGATTCAGGTTATTGCTTAATTTCTAAGATGGAAGAAGATAAGCCATTCAAGATTAATAATAAATCATTGAAAGTCTATCATGTGTAATCAATTAAGTTTAGACCATTGTTGTATCTAACTGTCGTTATGAATATGCAAGTCATTTTTTATTGCAGCTCGAGTGGAGATGAAAAAATTATAGAACTTCATAATATACGCAAACAGTGACAGCACAAAGAAATGGCATGGGAAAACATATATCTTTTTTTTCATTCATTCACAAACTCTGGGGCATTATAAAATTAAGAGGTACTGCCTAAGAATTACATAATAAAAAAAAGAAAAAATGTATACAAGAGTTTATTAGCCTACGAGGAACCACAGGTCTGGAGCAGAGAAAAAATCTCTGGGCAGGCTCGAAGAAGCTGCTAGGTAAGATTATTGGGCATTAATAGAAACCTCCAATATCATTTGCGCTTTTGTATGATAGATAAGGAGTTTCTCTCATTTCAGCTTCACCAGACGTAGAACTTCTTCGATGTCCTCTACCTCCTTATTGGCAGCTTCAAGCAAAGGTGCTAGCTCAGCCAACTTAGCTCACTCAGCCTGTTGATCCTCCCGATGTTTATGTAGTAGTAGTTCCCTCTGACTATCCAGTCATTGGTTCTTCAAAGTTTTTAAGTGCGCAATCATCCAGTCAAAACAGAAGCCCTCTCGACCCAACTCCCTTAGATAGCCCAGGAATTGGTTGAGAAGAGGTCTGGTAACGTTCGCGGTAGGAGTGCTAACAATATCAGTAACAACGATCGCCAGGCCCTAAAGCTACGACTCATTACGGGGATATTAGAACGCAGACAATCCATAGTGAAAGTCTCAGGATGGTGGCTTGAAAGTTGCTCAATTACCAAACGATGGCTAGCAAGTATTTGAGAAGAACGATGAAAAACCATTAGACAAAGGTCATGAGGATCTAAGTTGGGCAGAGGAAGCTCACAACCAGATTCCTTATCAGCTGCAGCACCAGTCGTGGAACCTTAGTCATCGTGGCTAGAATCTTTTGAAATAGCGGGTTCTCGATGGGGCGAAGCAATGGGTGAAAGAACTGGTAGAGATTTATCTCTCGACGAAAAGGAATAACGAGTAACCTGAGAACAGGTAGAAGAAATAATGAGTTTATGAAATATCTTAACAAGTGTTTTCATTGTCAAGTCACCGTTATAGGTGGAGTTTATGAAAAATCTTAACAAGTGTTTTCATTGTTAAGTCACCGTTATAGGTGGAGTTTATGAAAAATCTTAACAAGTGTTTTCATTGTTAACTCACCGTTATAGGTGGAGTTTATGAAAAATCTTAACAAGTGTTTTCAATTTTAAGTCACCGTTATAGGTGGAGTTTGCGAAAAATCTTAATAAGTGTTTTCATTATTAAGTCACCGTTATAGGTGGAGTTTGCAAAAAATCTTAACAAGAATTTTCGTTGTTAAGTCACCGTTATAGGCGGAGTTTTGGAAAAATCTTAACAAGTGTTTTCATGGTTAAGTCACCATTACAGGTGGAGTTTGCGAAACATCTTAACAAACGTTTTCGTTGTTAAGTCACCGTTATAGGTGGAATTGGGAAAAATCTTAACAAGGGTTTTAGTTGTTAAGTCACCGTTAGAGGTGGAGTTTGCAAAACGTTTTAGAAATCAGACTCTTGTAGATAGTAGATTGTCAAGAATAAAAGACAAACAACGAGAAAAGAAGAGAAACTAGTGAAGTGCCTCGGCAGTGGCAGGAGCAAGAACGGGAATCACTAAGGAGGCCATAACGACGAGAACTATTGGGGGCAGGCTTACTTCCTCAGAAGCCCTAATGGCACCCTCAACTAAATAAGCCTCAACGTCTGGTAAATCTCCTTCGCTAGTAAAAGGTACCAAGGCCAACATAGGAGTCTCGCTTGAAGAGGATGTTCGACCTCCAAGTGATGCCCCAATATTGGTGGATGCAGAAGAACCACCATGCTGGGCAGAAACATCAACCTTGGTCTTGGAATATGCAGACCACCAAGAGAAGAGGGTGGGGCAAGATCTGGATAAAACTGCAAAAATGAAGCTAAGTGTTAGAAATGGGGAATAAGTACAGAAGAAGTGATAAATACCTTTAAGGGTTAGTTAACTCAGTTATGGTACCGAATAGGGGAACTGTAGTTAGGGGTCTTGTCAACACAGCGGGAAGAAGAATGTTATCTAATAAATATGCCATTTCGACCTAAGGAATCCCAACATATTAAATTTCAGGATGTTAAACCGAAAAATAGGGTGGAAGAGAGAAAAGACGTCAGACCTAACAAATGATTGATAATGTGTTACCTCGGGGGAACTTTCTGTAGCTGGAACGATGGGCAGAAGAACCTCGAGCTGAGTTGATAATTCAGAAGAGGCTAGGGGATTTGTCTCTGGTTGAGAAGAGATTCCCACAGACTCAACGGAATCACCCCCCGTAGTAGCATCCTTTGCACGTTGTGAGGCTGAACAGAGGGAGTAAGTAAGCTTGATTGTGGGGGAATGGGGAGGAGTTACACCGGTCTGAGAGGAATCGAAATGTCCCCCCACGAAAGTGCTCACGGGGGGTTGGTTCTTTCTTCTTCAACCTCCTGCACTAAAGTTGTTAAGAGTTAAACAGATGAAGCTTTCCTTAGAAAAATGGGAGTAAGAACAAAAACACACATACCTCGGATCCAGAGGGATATTGGTAGGATATAACCACTAGCGAAGGAGGAGAGGAGGCAGCAACAGAGGGAGCTGGGGGAGATGTACATCTGGAACTCGTTTCCTCTAGGACTTGGTACCCAGAGTCTTCTTCCTCTCACCCGCAGCACCATTACTTCAAGGAACCTTTGAACCCTTATTTCTCTTTGACCCTGGTTATGTCTCATCAACCAAGATAGTAGGGAAGGTAGTTGAAGGAGGAACGATGGAAGCGCATCGTTGAAACTCAGCATTTATTCATTCCACCTCAGCCTGAACTTTATTTCTCAACTCCTCACTCGTTTCTGCAGACATGGGAGGAGGAACGGAGGCAATGGGGAATGCCTCCAAAGGAGTTTAACACTTAGACTTTGAGGAAGTCCCACACTTGGACTTCCTAGTTTTTTTGGCTAGTGGCTGGGAGGGACCTTCGCCAGAAGATGCTTCAGTTGTAGGGGCAGGCTACTTGGGGGTTACAATGGTCTTAGGTTTGGACATGGCAGTAGGGATCATTGGGAAATAAGGGGGTATCTCAAGGGGAGGATCTTTAACAATTTTAGTCAGAGAGTACTCAACTCCAAGAATAGAGTTGCCTTTGAGGTCCAATTCCAAGGTAGAGAAAGAAAGAACTGGGGGGGACTTTGTATGAACTCATGAATCATGGCCAGTTGCATCAAATGGAATTTGGTGGAATAAGATGTAGATACGTCCCCTTCTTGGTAGCACTGGGGAGGGTAACTCGACTATCCACAGTAGAGATCACGCCAAGTACCGTTGCATAAAGGTAAAAGGTTCAAGCCTCTGCAAAAGTCACCATCCTATTCATTAACTGAAACACAGGTCGAGGAGCCCACTGATCAAACCAGAACTGCATGCTACACCTATCAGGGTTATAAGGTTCAGAACTATATCTCCATTCATTGAAGGAATGAAGAAACCCAGGAGTGAACAAAAGTACCACGGCCTGCGAGGGATCTTCTACAACTGGAACAAAAGTGACCATTGTAGATATAGAAGGAAAAAAACTCCAAGTATGGGCAAAGGTAGATTCTCCGTACGGTCTCATAACAAAGGAATCGAAACGGACAAAAACTCCCATTATTTCCTTTCAACTCTGTTTTTTAGGAAAGCATAAGACGCATGTCGGTTTAATTTATTGGCTCACGGGATAAGAGATAGACTTGGCAGCAATGGCAGGAAAACGGGTATAGAGGAAATCCGTTAAGATAACATTATTGGAAAAATTGGCCAAGTTGTAACGACCAATGGATCATGCTATGTCAAGGTGGGTTCGATCCAGCCAAGTATAGAGGGACCCCAAAGCAATGACGGCCAGAAGAAGGTTGAAACCCCTGGCCAAATGGATAGAAATGTTTATAAGATCCCTCATGGGCTAGTCGTTGGGTTTCCCAGTCAAGAAGAAACGCAAAAGTAACACAAGAATATAGGTTGGTAGTTCCAAAGATGTAACTTTACCTTGGCCCATAACAGTAGTGACGTCCTTCACAGTAGGAGCTTCGAAAAAAAAGCTAATAAGGGGGGTAAAAGTAGCCTTGTTGGAAGACCCAATGCAACGGTGGAAAATTCGATCTAGCTCAGCTCGGTCAGCGATTTTTTTGGCATCTAAGGCCTCATCATGATAAGTAAACTCACCCATGGGCTCGAACCTAAGTAGCTCACAAACATCCTCCAATGAAATTGTGAAATCCCCCCAGGCAGCGAAGAATGTGTGAGTTGTAACGTTCCTTCTGGAAACCAAGACTTAGAGTATAGCATTATGCTTAGAAAGTGTGAACTCCCCAAACCAGCGTGACAGCTCTGCATGTGTGCATGCTAGGCAGTAAAATGAGCTGGTGATCCCCCAGGTACTTCGAAATCGATCTGGGAGTAAGGGAAGTCATCACGATCCAACTGGAAGTGTAGAGTCCCCTATTGAGGAAGAAAGCCCCACTTTGATGAATCTTCGTCTGCATCACCCAGCAGCAAAGGTTCGTACTTGGCTGAAATATAGCAGGTCTTGCATGCATCAAAAAACTCATCATCCTTGCCAAAGATTGGAGACCGACGATAAAAACTTAACTGCTCTCGACGAGCAACATCCAGGGCGATGGCACTAGTGGTGGCAGCAAGGGTGGTAGGTGGAGTATTGGTGGAAGACGTAGTAGGATTGCTTGAGGAGGCCATTAAAGACGATAGTGGAGTACAAAGAAAAGCTTAGAAAATGCACCAGAGAAGTAACAATGAGTGGCTAGAAAGCGAGGATGATTGAAGAGGAAAGGAATGAGGAGAAAAGCTTAACAACAATGGAGTTTTGGCAGAGTTTATCTCTCTAAAGTAGACGAAAGTTTGGAGAAGACGAAGAAAAGATAAGTGTTTTGAAAAGTAGACGTTTGAATTCTTTTAACCTGTCTTTTGAGTTTTCCACCACTACACGTGCAAAGCTTCCTATAATCATTTCAAATAGACACGCAACACTTTGGGAAGTATCCTACCAGTTGAAAAGACAGCGCCACATCATTAATAATGTGATGCATGGGGAATAAAAAGGTTTCCTTCCTAGGAAAGTTTGAGTTTTGGTACCGGAGTTTTTATCAGACATATCCAATAACTCCCAACGAAGAAGCTGTCCCAATGGTTCAAAAAAGCTACGATGTTTCCTCGCTAAGAGTCCAAACGTTGTTTAATTACGATTCATCTACATCGGGGAGAATTTCTCCTTTTTTTGAACATGGAGAAACGTTACAAGGGATAATTTTACAAGTCTCAACGATAGGGGAAGTCCTAACTCACTCCTTACAACTACACTCGACAACAACACAAACGGGAGAATTTCACTTCCCTAAAGTCAAAATGAGTATTTGATAAAGTTAGTAGGTCTATCGGGAGAAGTTAAAATAGTCAAGCTTAAACAATTGAAACTCAGTAACAGGAAAAAGTTGTGATGTCCCTTTGCCAAAGAGCCAGTACGCCGCAGCGTCTCGACTCAGGTACATCGAGGAGAATTTTACTTTTTCCTGGAGGCATTAACCGTAGTTAGTTGCAATAAAGGAAAAGGTGCCAGAATTTTTTCACACAGAGAAGGTCCATCGGATTGAGAAGTTTTCGTGCAGATATTTCTTATTTCCACAACAAATCTCTCTACGAATGGGCAAATGTATAGGGGGATTAAAGGTAATCCTGAGATTAGAGATAATCCCCCCATTAACAATAGTGTTTGGGATTGAGGCAGCTCAGTGTGACAGCTCAACGAGGCAGCTCAGCGTGGCAACTTAGCGAAGCAGCTCAAGCGTGGTAGCTCAAGCGAGGCAGCTTAGCATGGCAGCTCATACTTTAGCTTGTTGTGTTAATTAGTCGCATTGTATCTTTTTTTATATTGACTATGAGCTATAACTATTGTAATATAATGAGTATAATGATTTTTAGTGTTAGGTCAAATGGTACTCGCGAGAGACCAGGCTTGGTAGGGCCTGGATGAGCTTTCATTCTCTATCGAATGACCTTGTCGTGGGAACTTCAGAGGGACTTGGTTTGAAGGATTGAGAAGTGAGGAACCATTGGGGATTGTCCTAAATATCTTAGATACACATGGTAAAACACCAAAAGACCTTGATCGTGGAACCCCGGGCAGAGCAGCCTTGAGTTCCATCGAGCATTGAGTTATGGACCAAACAACCCTCTACTTAATGTCACATCTACTGTAGGTAATGTCACTAGCCAGCTAGACAATGTCAAATCTGTACTTGAGTAAACCACCATGGTATTTGGGGATGTCAGACAATTAGTGAGCCACCTCTGTGATGACAGCCACCTGACACACAGTGGTTAGGCAAAAGGCATGTCTTGGCATTTAATGTTTATGACGTGGAGCTAACTAGGGCATCAGGCAATTAATGTTTGTGACATAAAGAATGAAGGATGTCTTTCAAAGTTATTAATGATTGATTTACCTTAGGATTGGTATGGTGGTTATTTAAGGACCTCAGCCACCTCTGGGGAGAGGATGTTCTTTTTGAGAGTTAAGAAGTCATTACTAGAGAGAATATACATGACAGAGAGATTTACTACAAACCAGAAAATTTACTCACCCACCATTGTCATTTATTACGAAGATTTAATACTTGACAGAGATTATTGAGGGTGGTTGGGGTGTTTGGCTGCCTACCAAGGGGTAGTGCTCATTTTCTCTCTCCCTCTAAGCGAGTTTCTTTTAAGTTCATTATTATCTTATGAGTTATACACGAGAGATTTGTGAGTTCAAACTGAGTTTATTTTCACTAAGTTGTGCTTGCGTGTCCCGTAGTTAATCAATAATGTGATTAGTTAAGTTATCATTACTGTACTCAAAAAGGGTTACGCCTACATATAATCTAAACTACCCACTTACATTTGGGGACTCTACTGGGTAGGCATTCTTCTAAGCAAGGAGTATGGCACAGGATAGCGTTAATCGAAGACTTAACTTTGATGACATTCAACACAATGAAGAATAGGCGGTGCGAGAGCTGGAGGCTTCAAGGGACGGAGTCCCTCGACTAGAGGTACCTCCAGTTCAAATGACGACAGGTGTCCCAGGGGTGACACAAGCTTCTAAGAGCGCTGGGTTGGGGCCAACCCAAGAGGCACTCCTCATGAAAAAAATTTACGAGTTCTTACAAACTCCCGTAGTTTCAACGGTGTTGGGAGGATTTGAAGCCAACTCGTTCGTCACAACATGGGTAGCCCCAACGGCCCCACCAAGTGCAGTTCTAACAGGAACGATCCTAGCAAGTATACCCTCTATTGTAAATCCAATAGTGGGAACTCCAGGAGTATCAACCGTTCCAACTGTGATGATTTCTCTAGCTACAATGGGCACTCAGCCTATGGTCCCTCTAGTCGCTCCTTCAACGGCATCAGTTATGGAAGAGATGAGAAAATAGATGCTTAAATTCATGCAAGTCGCTGGTGAGGTAGATTCGGTTTATGATGACTTTCGAATGCCTTACCCCCAGGAGTACAACTATGAGCCCTACCCAAAAGATTATATTTCTCCTATCTTTGAAAATATACGGGAAAGGGTGGGAACCCGAAAGAGCACAGTAAATGCTTCATGGAACATTTGGGGCACACTACAATAATAAGAAACTCAGGTTGAGGGAATTTTCAAAATCCTTAACCGATAAGGCATATACGTGTTATTCTCACTTAGCTCCTAAGAGTATTTCCACGTGGGAGGAGATGCACGTTTTGTTCGTCCAGAAATTTTTTCTAGCAGAAGATGAGTTCACCTTGACCTAACTGGGGAGAGAGAAGCAACGACTACGGGAAGATGTAGTGTCATACTTTTGAAGGTTCTGGGAAAGGTATCTCGATGTGAGGGAGGAGGCCAGAGAATCCAAACTATTACAAATCTGTGGGGAAGGACAGCTTCCGGAGTACATCTACCATCCCATTAATGAGATGTGTGAGGGGACTTTTACAACATTTCTAAAAGAATCAAGGAATATCTTATTGGTTGTAAGACCAAACCCAATGGTGGTGACCATGATGTTCAGGCATCCGATAAAACCTGTGGGAGGGAGGTCTCAGCCCCCACGAGTGGGATATACCGAAGGAACATAGAGGGCAAAGTACCGAAAAGTGACAACAGGAGGAAGTTTAGGAGAGACGGGGAAGACCCACCACCATTACCTTGTATAGTAGAAGAGACTATCAGATGGTACAACCTAATGGTTCAAGTAGGAACGGTGTATGAACCAAAGGGTCTCCCCATTGGGGAACAAGACGCTGCAACTAGGGCGGATCCCAAATATTTCCACATTCATCGAAAGATCCAACATCCAACGGAGAGCTGTTTCACGCTAAGAAGAATCATTTACAAATATGTGAAAGAAATAATGTTGCAAATCCCTCTGCAAAATGTTAACAACAACCCACTCCCAGCACATGGGGCCAATCTAGTGGTGGCCTACGATGAGGAGGCAGAGAGAGAAGTAAGGGAGCTAACGACGAAGCAGGAGGAGTTTAAAGAATCTTTGGAAGATTTATCTAGTGGAAGGCTAACATAGTGTTAGCTTACGATGAAGCAAGTGCTAAAGATGTGGAGGACGTATGTAGCATTGAAGGTGAGGAAGCAGACCAAGCTATAAAATACAGTGCAGTTTCAAAATCCCCAAAGTTTGTCTGGTTCTTCGATCAGGTAGGGATACCAAAGGAGAGTAGATTGGAAATTAACCAGGCAATCCTTGATATTACGAGGAAGAACGTAGTCCCTTCCCTGAGATGGAAGGGGCCCATGGCCAGGTTGGTAAAGAGGTTTTCGTCAGAGATAACTTTCAGCGATGCAGATAAGACCATGAGATTCCCTCATAATAGGCCAATGTATGTGACTGGCAGCATTAACGGGGTTAGTTTTGTAAGGGATATTATGGATGGGGGAGCCTCCATAAATATCATGCCAATCAACTCTTTCCATGCAGTTAATATTTTGGAGGAAAGGTTAGTCCACATGCCGTTAGTGATTTTAGGTTATGACAACCAGTCTTCCAAGTCCATTGGTTATGTGAACGTTGGGATTGTGATGGGAAATCTTATGGACCCTGGGTAGAGGTCATGGTGCTAGGCTAAGTCTTGTCTAGAACGAGGTTACACTAATGTATATTAATAACCCCCTGGACCTTAGTTTTTAATGTGAATGGAAGGTTGAGGAGTATAGTCGTCTGAGTCCCTATGAGGATGGAATCCCCCAGTATCACAAGCTACTTTGGGCATGTGAAGGGATCATGCAGATATGTCCTCTCGAATTTTTTGATTGGACACCTATCTACACGCGTGTGGCTTAGCATATTAGCCAAGGAATGGCGGTTAGAGAACTACTTGGGAACTTGTGACCTAATGATGGCTGACTCAAACACTACACATGATAATTGTGCCATTTAAATACCCATAATCTCAAATTTTCTCTTTATTCTCTAATTTTTTTCCCGCCCTTATGACTTTTTACATAAACCCTTTTCCTTAATTCTCTCTCTTTGAATTACCTCTTCAAGATGAGTCTGGAATTCCTTTCTTTCTTCAAAGTCTTCCTTTTCATTCATGTAACCGATTTCTTTGGCTATATTTCATTCGATTATCATTTAGCTGTATTTTTCAGTTTTGATTATTTTTCTTGCAAACCTTAAGTTTTTCGACAACTTTTTGTGGTTACTTTAGGGGTTGTTTAGTAACTTTGAAGGATGTAGGTTGAATATTTTTAGGTGGGGTAGGTGTTAGAGGTGGGTTGCTTTTTCTATCGACAGTTTGGTTTTTTGATGCCCTCCAGTCATCTTCTCCGATTATCTTCATACTGGTTCTTGACCAATTCAACCTTTGAAAATGATTAGACTTCCACTTTGATCATTAAGCCAACCTAGGTCAAACTAGTTCTTGTTTAATGTACAGAAGTCTATACGAGTTAAGTGAACAATATCCACATTTAAGGGAGAGGATACTTAGGGAGATATACAAAGCTGAGGTCGAGTCTAAACGTAGAGTCGAGGCCGAATATAGATTTCTAATTCAATGAAACCTTGTATATATAGTAAGCCCTTTTCCACTTCTCACATATCCATCCCCGATCGAGACTAGTGTTATTTATATCAGTAGTGACACAATGGATGATACCTTTTCACAGGGGTCACAGTCTGTGTCTTTATCTAAGGGTTACAACCCATCTGTACCTAGGGACTCTGAGAATGCAGACTCTTTCAATGAGGCTGTGAAGGTTCCAAGGTCTCGTCTAGACGATATTGTTGATATTGAGTCCATCAATCGATAAAAGCCCCAAGAGGCCTCAGACAATTATGAGTTGATAGTCGAGGATGCTTTCACACAAAACCCCATGGATGTTCCTGTATCATACTTGACTTGCACCGAGTTCTCAACAAGATTCCCAAGTGGCATTCCTGCTAATGATGCAAAGGATGAGGAACCATTTGATAGGTCTTATGTTACAACCTTTTGTAGAACTATTCGATATACAGATCTTTTTTTATGGAGGCATCTCTACGAGATAAAATCTTCCATTAATATGAGAGTCCCATCTGATGATGAGAAAGCCTATAACAAGTGAGAGGGCGAGGTAGCGATCTACGTATAGATGTTTAGGGTCGGATTTAGACTATCGATCCACCCTAATATCAAAACCCTTCTTACCAGCATGGGTCTCTCCCAAGCTCATCTTTCCCCTAATGCCTGGAGAATTACTCTTGACGTTATCCAATTTTGGAGATTATTTTATGATATCGACCTTCTTCTCAGCATTTTTTGGGCATGTTATACTGTGTCCACAAATAAAGCTCAGAGTAATCCCATCTCTTAGTAAGGAAGTTCGAAAAAATGTTTTGATTGTAAATTAGACTTTAAACTACCATTGGAAGCCCTGATACTTCTTTGTGTTGGGGGTTTGGGAGTTTGACACTGACACTCCATGTAGTACCAACAAACTAAGGGTTCCCCAAAAGTGGGGAAATGCATCTATGGATGCCAGGATTGATCCCGACCTAAGTATTTATAACCAAGAGAATATTATATCATATGCAGACTCAAGGCAAAGAGGATCGTCAAGTCGAGTTCGAACAGTTGATGACCCCTGCCTTTTTTAAAAAGACAGGTTCGGGGGTTGACCCCCTCGCTGAGCAGTGTAAGTTAGCAAGTTTTACAATTGTATTGTCATCTTACATCTACACGCCGATATTAATAATTGTCTTTTATTTACAGGTCGTCTACCCAACACTCTGTAGGATATTTGGAAAATGGTTGCTTTAAACTTAGCTAATATTCTCAACAAAATGACTGCTAAGAATCCCACCCCCAGATAAGAAGACAACAACTAGTGAACCCTTCCAGGTTGAGGGAGACAAGAAGAGGAAAGAACAAGTCAAGGTTGTCAATACTGGTACCGCTCCACCAAAGAAAAACAAGAAGGATGGCACATCCAAGGTCTCCACGGACCAAGCTATTCCAATATCAAGAGATGATTCACTTACTTCAAGGTTATCTCTGCTGACAATCTCAACTGACTCTCTAATCAATGATAAAAAAGAAATCAAAAGAAGTTGTCGATTCCATACTGGCGGACCCTGACATAAAGTTTCTTTAAGCCATTACCCATCTCGATTAAGGAACTTTACCTTTCATAATATTTCAAGTTACACTTCATTGTTTTTAAGTATTCTTTAATCTTTTACTAACTTCTACTTTTCTTTATTTTACAGCCTCTGCTTGCTCTTCACCAGTTGAACCAATGCGTTCAGGAAAACCTTCCCATGGTCCAATAGGCAAATGAGGCCATTAAGGCCAAAAAATTGCTGAAGAAATAGCTTAAAAATGTTGAGCTAATAAACAAGAAAGAAATTAAACAGCTGGAGAAAAAGCATAAAGATGAATTGGCAGTCCAGAAAAAGGTTCATGACGTTGATATTGAAGCTCTCCAAAAGAAGCACGAGGTCGAGAGTAAGGAAGTTGTCAAGAAGTCTATCAAAGCCTTTAAAGCGTTTGAAGAATTTGTTGGTTATTGCTTCCAGTACCTGGAGAGGGGAACCAAAATGGCTTACCGTTAGATCCTTAACAAACATCCTAACCTCGACGGGGACGACCCTCAACTAGCAGAGGACCTGAGGACCTTTGACATTTCTGACCCAATGGATGTTTTCGCTCTTGGTGAGGTAGAAACTAAGGCTGCTGGTGAGGCCATTATGGTCAAGACCATAGTTCAAGATGATGTTAGCACAACAGACAGTGGTAATGTGGAAGATGAAGTTCAAACAAAGTCCCCTGCAATTGTTGTCATCCACGATGAGGCCAAGAAGGACAAGGGAACTTGAATTTTATTTTTTATTGAGTGGTCGTATGCAGCTTAATACCCTATCTGATGTAATCAATAGTTTGAACAATTCTCATATTTTTGAACATATTTGTAATACTTAATATCACTTAACAATTTTTTATCTTTTAGTTGATTTATACGATCTTTGCTTGTGTTGGTTGTGTGTTCTATTTTTTAACCAAGTGCGGTTTCTGCATTTTCTTGTCTTATCTATAATGCTTATGATTGAACTTTTCCTTTAATACACTATATTCACCATAATAAGTCGATGTTGAAGCAACCATATAAAAATGAGTTTTACCTTGTGGTTTTCACCACCTAAGTGATCTTACCACACTGATCCCCCCCCTCTCGGCGTTGTTGGGAGGGTATGGAGGAGAAGATACTCCTCATACACTCCAATATCACCGAGAGAGTTATAATTTTTCATTAACCATAATCAGATGGTTGAAACAACCATATAAAAATTATTTTTAACTTGTGGTTTTCACCACCTGAGTGTGTTACCACACTGATCCGCCCTCTCGGCATTGTTGGGAGCATATGGAGGAGACAGCATTCCCCATACACTTTTGTGTCACTGAGAGTGATTTACAAACTAATTCACCATGTAAATGATATTAGCACAATTCAAACACGAGTCAACACTTGGATTTTGAATTTTTTTTTTTTCATTTATCACATCGTCGTACAAATGAATTATAATTAAAATACACTGAAATGGAAAGAGAAAGCTACAGTGAAATCAAACATAACTATTGATAATATCTTTTCAAATGGTCATCATTCTAGGGGTTGGAAAAGGTCTCGCCCTCCAAGTTTTCCAACCTAAAGATGCCTAGTACGACTTCTTCAGCCACCCTATATGGTCCATGCGAAATGGAATTGAGTTTGTTTGGCTTTTACCAAACCTTATTCAAAACCATATCACCCATTGCTATTGGCCTGGCCTTAACCCTTTTATTATAAAATCTAGTCGCTCTCTTTTTGTATGCTAACTGCCGGACTGCTACATCCTCTCATCTTTATTTAATTAAGTCTAGATCTAGCCTTTTCTATTCTACATTGGCATCTGAGTCTTAAGTTTGAACTCTATTACTGGGAAGTCCAAGCTCAGTAAGAATAACTTCCTCAGACCCGTATGCTAGCATGAACGATGTTTCACCTGTTGGTGTCCTCTCAATCGTCATATAAGCCCACAGTACCCCATGAAATTCATCTGTCTACGGACCATTAGCATCTTAAAACTTTTCTTAATCCCGTCAACCTTCTTGTAGTAGGCTTATAGTGAATCATTCTTGAATTGTTTACCATTATCTGATATTAAGGTATGGGGCAAAATATATCGGAAGATGATATTCCTCCAGATGAACTTGAACATTTTGACCTCGGTGATGGAAATCATTGCTTCGGGTTTAACCTATTTTGAGAAATAGACAATGCCCACTATCGGATATTAGTAGTTGCACGTTGCCTTAGGAAGAGGACCTACCATGTCAATCACCTAAACTGCAAATGGCCAAGGCACAATGATGGACAACAGAGGTCGGTGAGGAATGCTAGAAAATCTTTGACATTTATCACACTTCTTGACATACTCGATTTCATCCTAAGAAAGTGTCGGCCAAAAATAACCCTAAGTAACGATCCTCTTAGCAAATGATCATACACCTATATGACTTGTGCAAGAATCCTTATGGATGTCTCGCAGGATGTAATCTACCTCGGGGGTGTGAACACACTTGAGTAACAATAGCAAAAATCCTCGCTTATACAATATGTCCCTGATGATGGTGCATTTTGAAGCTTGATATCTGAGTTTCTTCTTCTCGGACTTAGACTATGGTAGATCTCCGTATCGAATGTATTTGATCAATGGATCCATCCATGATTCCCCAAAATTCAGGTTTAAACAAAACACAAGCCCATTTTCATCTTCTTAAATGCTCGACCTGTGTAGGATCTTAATAGGAACGGATCGTTTGATTTCGATTCTCGTAGCTGATGTTAGTCTAGCTAGAGCATCGACTTGGCTATTTTTAAGCCTGTAAATCCTCCGTCCCTTAACTTATTTGAAGTTTACCATCATATTATTTATTCTGGATAAGTGTTTAACAATCTTCTCATCTTTGGCCTCATAAATGCCCAATATCTGATTGACAACCAATTGTGAATCGCTATGAGCAATCATGTGGATGGCGTTCAATGATTTAGCATGAGAGTGACCTGCCAGTAATCCCTCATACTTCAACTTATTGTTCGATGCCTTATAGCTGAACCTCAGGGCACACTCAATATTTTTTTTGTTCGGGGCCGAACCACTGCCTTTCTCATAAGACGATCTGTTTACAAACAGACTCCAGGCTGGGCCTTCCCTCGATAAATGACCCTCACATAAAGTTCCAAATATAAATAATAAATATTTCTATAAAGCATTGGCTTTCACTACATCGACCGATATGGGGTCTGTCATGACCTTCATTAGCAATGCTACTGGTGTCTTTGCTTCTTCAGTAAGTTCGTTATCGGCCTCAACCCATGTAAACTCGACCACAAAGTCTGCTAAATCCATCCCTTTGATTGCATTCCTGGGCTGGTAGATGATGTTAAACTCCTCCAGCTCAATTGACCAGGCCATTAACCTACCCGATTTCTCAAGTTTATGAATTACTTACCTCAAAGGAGTGTCAGTAAGCACCACCATTGTATGGGCTTAAAAGTATGGCTTTATTTTACTAGAAGCATGTATCAGTGCATAGGCCAATTTTTCCATCTTTGAATATTGGAGCTCGACCCCAAGTAAGGCCTTGCTATTAAAGTACATTAGTTTTTAGCCCATTCATCATTTCATACAATTGTCGCGCTGATAACCGATTCTGACACCGTTAGGTACAAAAACAACTCCTCCTCCTGGATGGGCCGAGATAGTAACATAGGAGACCCCAGATAGGTTTTCAATTCTTGAAAATATCTCTCACATTCTTCATCCTACACGAAGGCTTTTCTTAGTACTATTGCTCGAGAGACGAAACAATTGAGGAATTTGACCCGTCCCGTTAGTCTATGAACCTTTCTTTATGGTTTTTGGTGTTTACATGTCAATAAGTGATTTTATTTTCGTAGGATTGGCCTCTATCCCCCTTTGATTCATAATGAGACTAAGGAACTTTCTGGCACCGATACTGAACACACTTGAAGGATTCAATTTCATCTTTCACCTATCAATTGTATCAAAGGTGCGCTTTAAGTCGACCTTATAATCCTCGACCTTCAAGCTCTTGGTGAGCATATCATCCATATAAAATTCCATTATTTTCTTTATCTGATATTCAAACATTTTACTAACTAACCTCTAATGGGTTACCCCTACATTTTTTAAGCTAAATAGCATGACCTTATAATAGTAAGTTCCTTTATCCGTGATAAAAAAAAGGTTTTCTCGGCATCGACCTCATCTATAGGGATTTGATTATAACCTAAATACGCATCCATAAAACTCATCAGTTCATGTCCGGCCATTGCATTAACCATTTTATCGATTCGAGGTAAGGGAAAACTATCTTTAGGACAAGCTTTGTTCAAGTCTGTGAAGTCGACACACATTCTCCACTTCCCATTGGCCTTGGGCACAGTTATAATGTTGGATAGTCAATTCTGATATTGAACTTCACGAATGAATTTGGTTTCCTAAAGTTTTAGGACTTCATCTTGAATAACCTCATATCGATCCCTTGCATAAGTTCTTCTCCTTTTCTTCATTGGTTTTATGTTCTCATAAATATTAAGCCGATGACATATCATTTCGGGATCAATCCTTGGCATATCTTTATGGCTCCAGAAAAAATACTCTACCTTCTTCTCAATAGCTTTACTAGTCCTTGATCTCAGCTTTTAGGGATGAACTGATTTGGACAATTTTTTTGGCTCATTCTCATTGAGGATGATGAATTCTACCTCCTAAGATGGTTCACCCTTTTTTTAGCTTTTTCCCGTCTTTCGAGTTGAGAGTGTCAATATTGTATGTAGTGATTTCTTTCTTATGGGCCTCTCTTGCCTCAATCGAGGTGAAGCAGCATTCACGAGCCTCCACTTGGTTAGCCTGTGCTTTCCCTACTCCATAGGAAGTCGAGAATTTTACCATCCAGTAAACTGTGGAATGTATGATCTCAAACTCCTTGAGTCATACTCTTCTTAAAATTATATTATAGGTTGAGAACACATGCTCGTCCATGATAAAAGAAACTAATTTTCTTGGTGAGACACCTCGGCCAGGTGCCCATACACACATCCATCTCAAATACCCCCAGGGGTGAACTATCTCTTTACTGAAGCCGATCAGTGACTAGTGATAAGGGACGAGTATTTTCTTTCTCAACTTCAACCCATGGAAGCATTCCCATAACATCACTTTTGTTGAACTCCCACCATAAATAAGAATTCGAGAAACATAATATCAATGTACCCTCATACCAGTGACCACTGTTCTAAAAAATTCGCCTAGGCTTAAGGTTTGGGAGAAACGCCTCGCTTTAAGTTTTTTATTCCTTATTCTTGGTAAAACCCTTAAGGCGCACTTTTTTCTAAAAACAACAATGCTTTAGTGAAACGATATCGCCTTTTAAAGAATTTTTTTACTAACCGGACCATTATTTCATCCAAAATAATCCAATAGTATTTTAATTTGCATATATTCGGACATATTTTTATGATATATATCATTTTAGTATTTTAATACCCTTGTTATAGTTTAAAAATATTAAAATATATTAAGAAGGCCTAAACGCCTTTTCACGCCTTTTTTACGCTAAGGCCTGCCTAGGCTTAAGGTTTGGCCTCCATGCCTCGACCACGCCCCATATTTTTTAGAACCTTGCCAGTGACTAAAGGATTATCGTGTGGAGCCAGGATTCCCTTAAAGTCAATTCTGGAAAAGCTGAAAAGTGGAGTGTCCATATCTACCTTCTTCAGCTTCCCGGGTTTTGGCTCGATCTTGGTTGAATTCGCATCCATCCGTTTTGACGTTGTTTTGGCTTCTACCACATGTGCTTTCTATTAGTCAACTCCGTAACTCCACCTACTACGCTGCCACAAATCATCTTCACATCAAAGGAGATCATATGCAAATGACCCTTTGCATCAAAGATCTTTGCTGGGAGGTTGTTGGCTTCCCTACTATTATCAGAATAGTCATCATTAGCTTGTACTTGTCGTCTAGATTTGTCATCCTTCCTCCCATTACATTTTTTTCTAGAATCATCCTTGTCACCACTCTTGTTTATATACTTCCCAAGTTTACCTTTTTCTGTAATTTTTCTATCTCATCCTTCAAGGAAAAGCACTTGTCAATAGTATGACTATGGTCCTGGTAAAACTCGCACCATTTGATCTTGTCCCTGTTGTGAGGAGGAGACTTGAGCTTTTATGGCCATCGAAGTGCTCTGTCGTCCTTGATCTCATTTATAATCAATTTAAGTCTCACCATCAAAGGAGTATACTCGGAAAATTTATCTTCAGTCAACCTCTTTTTTCCTTCCATATCCTTTGACTGGTTGGACTTGTTTCCACCAGACTAATTTGTGTCTCCCCTCTTGGCTGTTATGGCCTCCTCCCCATTCATGATCCTTTCGACTGAGGCCACGAGTTCAGTCATAATTTTTGGAGGATCTTCGGAGAGTTTCCAAAGGAGTTTTTTCGACTTCATCCCACTGATAATGGTTGTCAATATGTTATTCTCCTCGTAATATTTCACCTCTAGTTTTTCTTTTTTGAATCGAGAAATATAGTCCCCTAGATCTTCATTCTTGCTTACTTCATATTAAAGAGGTGAGTTACCTTCTTTGATGGATTCATGCCGAAGAAGAAATTATATATAAATATCTCGGCTAACTTCTTAAAGTTTTTAATGGAGTTCTTGGGCAAGGCTATATACCACATATGAGCACCACCCGTGAGAGTGCTAGAAAATGGACTATACCTCATCTTATAGGGGTGGAATAGATATCGGTCCCTGATTGGTACATCTTTATGTGATTTACTGGGATTTGATCTCCCATTATACTTAGGACTCGCAGTAAGAGGCTTAAATTTTACAGGATAAGGTAACTTATAATCCTCGCAACAAAAGGAGATCCCTTTATATAACCTCGGTGGCTGAGGTATTGTCTCTTGAGCATGTTAATCTTATCTTTTAGCCCTCTAATGGAGCTATTCCAAGGCTTGTCTTCAACAATGACACTATTATCACCTTCTTCTATCGAAACTACAACTGGTGTTGGCTCTCGTCCAACAGTCTTTTGTCAGTTGTTAACTTCTCTATGTTCTTCCCTATTTCGACTTTGCTTAGGCTGATCACCACAACATCTAACATTTCCTCTTAATGCAGCAATATTGCGAGAGTGTTGGTCGTGATCATCTCCTCTGGGGCCGAGAAGGTCAAAGGATGACCCTTGCTGAGTCTTTCAAAAGCTAAGACCTTCATAGGCCTTCAGGGGTTGGTCGAGCACTTTTTCCTTAGTAGGTCCGGCATGGGTGAATTGTGTAGTCGAAAACCTCATATCGCTCCCAATACTGCTCCTCATCATAGACTTGGTCGTTCGGACAGTCCTGGACTTGTTTTCCAGATGAAATTGCCTACGATCAGTAATATCTCTTTGTCAATGGTGGCGTTGAACTTTTTTGTGGGGTCAAGGGTGGTCTTCGTATCATCGGATCCACTATCTCTATAGCGGCAGGAGTAATGATCTTCTTCACTGAATGGTCAAAGGTCTTCCCAAAACACTTTGGCTAAATGCCATGAACTTATCATAAATGTTCTGTTGGCTGGCCACTAAGGATTGCAGCACCACCACCACATCAGCCATTTTTTTACTGAGGTGGTGGTTGGCTGAAGCTTCGGCCTGCATTGGGAGGCAAATCAGATTCCATCTCAAGTGAAATCTATTGACAAGTAGAGATAGAGTAAAATTAATAAAGGTTAGAAATGAGCTGTGACCAAAAGGAATCTTGAAGAAATCCCACTTAAGCTCTTTCAATGGTGATACGGGTCCAAAAATAGTGAATATGGATTGCCACCAGAGGCAAAGAGTGAGGTTTAAGCTAAGAAAATAAAAAGGAAGAAGAAAATCTCTTCCCACATATGGCGCCAAAAATGATGATGTTGATAATCACCACCTAAAATGTATATTCAGCTCAAGGTCTAGCTAAGTTAACAATGGAGACAATCACATAAATATATGTATGTAAAGAAGGGGATGAGAGAGATAAGAAACACATAAATGTAAGTGGTTCGGACTGAACCTACTCTGCCGTGTAAGAGGGTGAGAGTGTTATATTATTATAAGGCACAAAAGTTCATATTTTACAATCACTCAAGATTTCTCTCGCTTGGATTACAAATGGATAGAGTTTTTGTTAGGTTAACAGTTACTCGATCCCTAATGAGGAAGAAGAAGTGTAGATATATAGGCTTAGGGGTGCTCACATGTCCTCTACACAAGTATGTCATGATGATGAAAAATTCCCTCATGTGGGTAGGAGGTATGTTATAACGGTATGCTCCACGTGGCTTGATAATGCACAAGTCGCATGTTCCTCATGAAATGCTGAAGTCGAATTTGTTGGTATTTATCGAGCCGAGATTGTGGAGGTGGTCTTCCAGGTACATAAACTCATTGATCTTTAACTTATAACTCCCTCAAACATGGAGTTTTTTAATTTTCTTTTTTTTAGAGTACGCAATCGCATAGATATTTTATTTTCTCTTTCTCTCAATACCACACAAAAGTAAGTTTCGTGACAATGGTTGCCAACACCCTTTTAGGTATCACTTACCAAAACTTTACTTAATATTTTTCAATTGATCCTCACACTCAATGGTTCTTACAAGCACATCCCAAAAATATAACGATGGAAACAAGACCTGATTGAGTGAAAAAAGGTTTGTTGGAAAAATTTCGGATCGAATCGACCCCACACCCTAGTCAACTTGTGTACATATATGCAGTATGGAAATGACCATAACATAGTCAACATTTTGTTGCGACATGCTATTTTTTCTCCCCCATTTCTAGTAGGTTGATGGGTCGCACGCCCGACACAAATGTTTTGGCCTTGTGTGTCCATAACTCAAAATAGGTGACCTAACGGTCGTCGCCCGACTAAAAAAACCAATAGTCACCAGCGAATGCTCGTTTTGTTGTCATACAAAATCGGAAGCCCTTCTCTAATTCTAATAGGGATGATCCATCAGAAAGAAGACAGAACGAACTGGATCGGAGAAAGAAAATAGAAATTGTCCAATGTGTGTTTCACAAGTTATTAATCATCCCAACACTAATAGTCCACAAAAATCATAAATAAAAAAATTGTATTTTTATAAAACTTTCATTAATAAAACTCTTTTTATTTTTTTTAAGTGACTCAAAATAAAACAAACTCTTTTGTATTTTTCATTTGTAAAACCCAAATAAAATCTCGAAAGACTTAAACAAAAAAAATTTTGTGCTTTTCTTATTTTCCAAAAATATATAAAAAAACAAATAATCAAGGATATATATAATCATGAATTAAAAACAATCCAAGATTAGTATAAAGCTCTCACCAAGACTAGAAAAAAGAATCAACAATAGGCACACCTAGTCTATTGAGAGAATAATTATAACTCATACGTGAGGAGAAAACTCAATCTTTTGACTAGTGTGGTTCGACTCCCAGTTTTTGTTAGTAAAATGATTGGTTTTAGGCATCCTAGGCACCCTCATAAGATAAACACAAAAATCTCTAAAGGGACCCTTCCTATGACAATAGGTGCAAACGTAGAGTTTTGGGATGTTAACCTTGTTAGGTTTAGGTGTGTTCCTAAGTAGGGTAAGTGTAGGAGTCTTGTTTGACCTTTATACAAAAATGGTCTCGGCTTTGGTACTTAACTCTTTTGAATTTTCATAGCCAGGTCCAGTCTTTTCTTTTGACGATTGCGATAGTGTAAGGAGAATCTTCCATAATTTCTCAAATCTCCCTTCAAGAAAAACCCTCATCATCTTCAACTCCTGAAGGTCCTTCTTTATCCTAGGATTATCATCCTCTAGAAAGCATTGAGTCCAGGAAGACTCAAGAAGTTCCTTCTTAAGGCGAACTACCTTATCGTGTAAAATCTCAAGCTCTGCATTCCCTTCCTTAATCTTCTCAACAATATTAGCTTCACGAGCCTTCAATATATTCACAAGTACCTCACCTTCCTTCATGACATAAATCTCCTCCTAACACTTCTTAACCTTAGAGAAAATCCTAAAGTTTACCTTTTTCATATTGAGGAACATCTCATAAATATTGGAGTAATATTTTTCAATGTCAACCTCCCTCTTTACATATTTATTAAAATACTTATCTTCATATTTGGAGATATCATAATAGGATTTTACTCCATCATCCTCAACCTTGTCTTCAGTAAAGAAAGACTTAAGACAAACATCCCCTATTAATGACAACGAATGCAGTGAAATTTCATTCAACTGAAGACTGACTCGTGTAGCCCAAGTCAATATTACTCGGAGTGACATTTGAATTCTTCTCGACATTACTACTTGATCTAGTGTGAAACTTGAATGGCTTATGACCAACACTTTTATATTCGAATAATCTCCTGATTTCCCTTTTCTATTCCCCGATTTTTCTACCTTTAGCTCCTTAAAGATCTTACCTTATTCTAAAAAAATTCCTCAAACCTTTTGGGTATATCAAATTTATTATATTTGATAATTTTATTCAATTTTTGTGCCAATTTGATTAAATCATCTTCTTCATCACTAGTTATATCAGAATCAGAGACTCTGACTTTGGGGATTTTAAAATAATGCCCTTCTTCTCGAGTGGACAATTTTCAGATCAAAGGTTTGGATGGATCATATGATATCTTCTACCTTCATGTATCAATTCCTCCTATGACGTTAAGGGTTGATAAGTGTGGAATGATCCTAGGTGGTAGTAACCTAAGGATTTTTCTAACCACCCACAAGTCTGGGATCTTCTCACCTAAATAAAAGTGAGAGTCCACAATGCCACAGAGTTTTGCATAAAACTCATTCAATGTCTCAATTTTGAGCATCTTAAATAACTCAAATCGAGTAGCAAGTTATTGGAACTTCGAGACCCCAAAAGAATTGGTACCTTATGGGTGAGCTAAAGACTGTCCCACGCCTCCTTGGACATTGTACATGTAAAGATTTATCGAAATCCTTCTTAGGTGACATCATAGCTTAGGTTTAGGGACAAAAGTTTCTCTTAGAAGATTCGTTGGACATTTTAATCCCTAACTATGGTAAACCATAAACTCTTAGCTTGGGACTCAGGAAAAAGGTCATGCGCAACTTCCAGTATGTATAGTTATTACCATTAAAAATCGGTGGACATATGATAGACTTACGCTCAATCGACATATCCCCCCCCCCCAATATTCATATTAAAAGCCCACTATGATACAAACTTGAAATAGGTATGTGCCTAAAGTCTAATTCCAATTCATTTCTTAACTAATTACAGCTCAAGAAAATTAAAAAAAATTGAACTAGATATTAATTTTACCGAATAAAATTAATTAGTCCAAATTATCATGCAAGTGATTATCAACAAAATAAAGTAAATAAAATGGTAACACCAATACACAAGGATTTAGAGTGAAAACACTCACAGAAAAAAAATTATTACGCCAACCCACAATCCAGTCCAATAGTACTAATATGAAGTTTACAAGACTTAACAAGGACACAAACACATCTTACATATATGACAACACTTACTCCCACATGGTTACTATCTTGCGTTCTTCTCATCTACCTCTGCCCGCACTAGCGAGTGTTACGCTAGGTTAGGAATCAGTTCCACAGCCTACAAGGCCTCGGTATCAATTGATCTCAGTTATAGATAGTCAGTCCATATGTAATCCAATGTGCTATCTTTACCCATGTGAATCCACGTGCTCAAATATTCTTGGAAAAAGAAGATCTAATAGGATTTGTAAACCTAGAGTCTACTTTGATTTCATGTAGTTTATGGGATCTTACAAACTCAAAGGACTCTCTCAAAACCAATCTAAGATTTTATAAAAACTAGGCTTCATCACTTGAAAGACGTGTTTAAAGTTGTTTAAAAAGTTTAGCAGTGAAATGAAACCATTAAAACATGTTTTTCAAGTTTGAAAATCTCGTTCAAACTTGGAAGACCCTCCTTCGAACAAGAGATTTCAAACAAGAGTTCCTCGTTTATAATTTTATCCTACGAGGGTCTCTTTTACGAGGTAGTGGCCCTCGTTTGAAAATATCTTCCATCGAGCGTGACCTCATTTGAAATTATTTTTGATCGAGGTCTATTATCTTGAAAATAATTCTCTTATTCGAAATGATCTTCAGTTGAGGGTGACCTCGTTCGAATGACGTCACTAATTTCCAAGCAATTGTTAAATTTATCAAATACAAAATAAAAAGCTCTTCCTTGATAATTTTAAATGAAAACATGTCATGTCACTACCTAGAAATAAACTAAACTACAATGAAATACAAAACCTTAAGAACCTTACCAAATCTCATATACAGATATTTGAATGTGTTCATTCCGGTTTGGTAGTCTTTGTCAAGGTGCTTGATTAGGCATAAATTCTGCTGAATTTAGGGATTTTTATCATCTAAAATGTGTTAATTTATCTCATTTCCTTACTAATGACTCTTTCTAACAAGTACATCTAGTTTCGTGTATTTCTCGTGAATTTTACAGGCATTTAAAGTATCGAGAAAGAAAGAAATTGGAAAAACATTAAAAGAAATCAAAGAAGGAAAGTTAAAAAGGGCATCTTCGTAACTTTACAGCCATAGTTCATAGGTGGGGCCAACTGGAAAGTTAAATATATTTCAATTACAAGAACACTGGAAAAAATGGCACCTCAATCCGAGCTACGGTGAAGAAGTTATGATCAGTTGAAGATGAGAAAAGTCAAGAAAAAACCTCTGGAGGAATTTCAAGGGCGATCCGGGCCTATTAAAAATAAAAGATCCGGACCGGTTGGCAACAAAATCTCTGAATGAAAAGTAAGAGTGATCTGTACCTATTAAATTAAAGTATCTGGACCGTCCTTGTGTAGATTCCTCACTCAAATGAGGGAGGGATCCTGATCGCCCAGTTCCGCCGATCCGAACCGTTTTGGATTTTCTCATAATTTCATTTTCTTTCTTAAATTTTTATGTTGGCTCAATCTCTTGTAAATTTCAGGGGGCTATTTATTCAAGGTTGTTACACAATATTAGGGGTTCGAAAAAAATAGATTTCAGTAGTAGTAGAAGAGTTTTGCAACCGGAAACCCTAGTTTTGTCAAGGAGTTAATTTTGAGTGAAGATTGAAGTTTTATTTCTGGGATTTCTTCAATTGAAGTAATATTTTTCCTTTAATCCTTCAGTGTTTACTTATATTAGTTATTTGTTTTGATTCATCACGTTCTTCTTCCCCATTCTCCACATAGTATGATGTTTTGTTTTTCAAAAATTGTGTTTCTATTTAGTTTAGTTTTGTCCAGCTAAGTTTCTTAGGGTTGAGATGCATGAATACAACCCGATGTTCTTTACATATGTATAAAATTAAGTTTCTGAATTAAATAATTGGTCAAATCGTGTTGTGTGGTGATCACAACCGTTGTAGGACTTTTGATCTCGTTTGCCTTAGATAACTAGGATGCTTAGAATGCAACGGGCATTTAGCTATCTCGACACCGCTTTATTCTTACTTTTTTATTATATATGATGCGGGCTTGAACCTCATATATATAATGTTTGAGATTAATAAAGACAGGATTTAATCATTTATTTCAATTCGAGAGTTGATTTTAAAATCGGTAAATGCACTAGGGTTGGAGGATTGTGTCCTAACCTATTGTTCCCATTCGTAGTTAAGTCTTTTATACATTTGTTATCTGCTCTTAGATCAATTGGCGTAGCTGCATTTCATTAGTATTTAGTTCAGCTAGTTGTTAATTTAACTCTGCATTTAGTTCATAATTAATCTCCCATTCAAAGCACCTTTTCACTTCTTTTAGAGTCAAGTTAGGGTTCTCCATCTCTCCAAATGTCGTCACGATTTTCTCGTCCTATTTGCCTGAGGATCGATACCCGACTTACCGGGATTATTACTTGAGCAACAGGATTGCACTTGAGCCTAGATAAGCACACACTTTAGACACTTTTTAAGTACCGTCAAGTTTTGGTGCCGTTGCCGGGAAATTAGGTAGACTGTAGGTTAGATTGAGTTAATCCATAACCTTGACCAAACATTCATTAAAAATCCCAAAATAAATAAATAAGATACAACATCTCTCAAAATCCTGTTAATGCAAAATCCACACCTAACTCCTCAAAGCACTCCTATGTGCGTTCATGAATACCCGATTGTTGAGTAAAATCAAATAGCCCACACACGCCTAAAAATGCTCAATTTTGGGTTCCAGCTCCTACACCGCCAAACTCAATAGCAAGCTACCCATCCGGTTATACTTCAGGTTACGCTCCTAGTGCACCGAGTGAGGATACCGAGTCATTAAGTGAGAGATCCATGTCACAGCACGGAAGCGTAGGCGCGGGTGAGAAGGAGGTACCATATCAACCTTTGAGAGAATTCCTATACCGTGAGCGGTCAGTCACTCTGGGATGCATTTTGCTCTCATATAATGCAAGGCAATTCCGTTTTGGGAATGGAATGATACAAATACTTCCCACCTACCATGGAATGGAATCGAAGAAGACATATCTCCACATTCGGGAGTTTGAAGAGGCGTGTGAGACCTTCAGTGATCAAACATGAACAAAAGATGTGATCCGCCTCAAGATCTTCCCATTTTCTCTCAAGGATAAAGTTAAGACATGGCTATGGTCGTTACCTCCTAATTCAATTACGTCTTGGAACAAGTTACAGTCCAAGTTTCTCAAGAAATTCTTTCCTCCACATCAAACGAACTCCATTAAGGCTCAAATTCAAACCTTTCGATAACTAGAAAATGAACCGTTTGGTCAATGTTTTGAGCATTTCAACGAGTTAGTCACTTCATGCCTTCATCATGGACTTGATAAACAACAACTCATTTTGTTCTTCTATCATGGGTTGAACATCAACTCCAAACAACTTGTTGAAATAATGTGTGATGGCCCCTTTATCGAATTAGACACTAATGATGTTGAGCTCCACTTGAGGTATGTCGCCGACACCACTCAAGCATGGGATACATCTGACCCTAGCGCTCAGAATCGAACTCGCTAAATGACCACCACTCCATCGGCATCCGGTATATTGAACGTAAACAAAGATACCAAGACGGATCGTCGACTTGATCAAATTGAGAAAGGCATGAGAGAGTTACTCGTTGCACTCGTGAGAGAACCAACTGGCCCCATCCACACCCCCATTGACAAGGTATGTGCTATTTGTGAGGTGGGACATTCAACAGAGGAATACCCGAGGATACCCGCCTACAAGGTTATGCTTTAAGACCAAGTGAGTGGTGTAGGAGAATTTAAGGGTAATTTCGGTGCCCCGCGCGAAAATTCTTACAACCCCTCATGGACAAACCATCCTGGTTTTAGCTATGGGTAACAACATGCGTTGAATCCTATTTCACACGTCGCCCTACCTCCACCCCCTCCGCAATTTCATCAAGCACCACCTCCAGGCCCATATATTACCCCACCGCGGAGATCTCTTGAGGATAATTTGAATCAATTCATCCAATACCAAAATGCAACCAATGCTCGATTTGAGTGCATGTTCACTGACATAAATGAGAATATCTCTAGGTTTCAATCATCTTTAAGTATCCAAGAAAAGGGTAAGTATTCGACCGAAGGCCAAAGACCTCCCCATGGTCAAACTAGTGTAAGCTCTATTTCTAATGAAAATCAAGAGCAATGTTGCGCGAAAACCACTCTATGTAGTGGTAAAGTTGTTGATTTATCACCTTTCCCGCATGACACACCTAAAGGCAAGGAGGTTTCGCCCGGCACGAAAGAGGTCAAAAATACCTCCTGGAACGAGAGTGATAACGAGAACACTAGTGAGCTCGAAGTTGTAATGAAACCCCCCATAGATGCGTCGTTTACCAAACGGTTAGTATCTCATGCCAAAGAGTCCTCTCGTGAAGATGTGTTAGACATTCTTAAGCAAGTAAACATTAATTTACCTTTTCTCGAAACCATAAAGCAAATTCCCGCATACGCTAAGTTTCTTAAGGACTTACTTACGTTGAAACGAAAGCTAAAGGTAAAGAAAAATATGTTCCTACCACACAACGTCAGTTTAATACTATCAAGTGACCTTCCACCCAATTTTAAAGATCCGGGTGCACCCACTATTTTGTGCATCATGGGGGGGAATCGAATTGAGAGAGAACTAATAGATTTAGGGGCAAGTGTCAACATTCTCCCATATTCCATCTGAAAGCAATTAGGTTTGGGGGACCTTAAGACCACAAACATGACTCTCCGACTCATAAATAGTTCCGTAAAGATACCTCGGGGAATCGTTGAGGACGTGATCGTCCGAGTTGACACATTCTACTTCTTGGTAGATTTTATTATTTGGGACGAGGAGCCCTCCGTTGTACCAAGTAATCATGTCCCCGTCATTTTAGGTTGCCCATTCTTAGCTACGTCTAATGCCTTGATTAACACTCAAAATGGGCGCATGCAACTTACGTTCGAGAATATGACCCTCGAAACAAATATCTTTAACATTCCCAATCCCGAGGGTGATGAGGGCAAATCACGAAAAATAGATCTTATGGAATAGACGATAGACGAGCATGAGAGGTCCCACAAGCGAGAGCCGTTAGGGGTGTGCCTCATTTTATCAAGTGACAGCGGTAGTTTTGACGATGAGAGAAAGGTGGGGGAGGTGTGTGTAGTGACCGCGATTGAGAGAAAGAGAGAGTGGTTAGAGGAAAGAAAAATAGTGGAGTTAGAGATCGAGCGAGTAAGCGAGGACGTAGGCATTACTCACGAGAGAGAGCTAGGGGACGTGAGCATGGAATATTTTGAAAAATAATTTGGGCATGTGGATGAGAGCCTGAATGTATAAGTCCAACCTTTATTGGACTCGTTTAATTACTTGGATGAGAGAAAATGGCAAGATAAAATATATGAATTCCTTCTTAATGACCATCCCTCCACATCACAGAAGTCTTCAGAAGAGAGTGAAAGAGAATGTTCGAAACACATTCGAGAGAGGGAATTAGGAGATATAAGTCTTGAAGACTTTGAAAAAGAATTCGGGTCGATGGAAGAGAGCCTTACTGTTGAAGTTCAATACCTATTGGACTCTTATAGTCATTTAGAAGAAAGAGAATGGAAAGATAAAATAGATGTATTCCTTTTTGTGACCATCCACCCATACAACTTGAGCTCCCGGAGGCGATTGCGAAAAAAAGTTGTGTTTCTTCCGACTTAGAGCCCGACCCATGCGTTCAAAACATTGAAAGAAACCTAGGTGTTCCCTCTGAGTCGACGCACGCAGACCACGCTTTGAGTAAGCATCACGAGGATCCCTTTTCGATTAGTCACGACGAGTCTCTCAGTCTTTTCCTTATCTATGGGCGAGGTCCCAACTTGTTCCGATTATTGGTTTACGATATGAAGACGGGAGAGACGAGAAGAGCATTGGGCCCCGTTCATGGGGTTGGGTGAGTTTCTGGAGAGATGAGAGGTCGTCGCACCCCCGACGCGTATGGGGTGATTTTTGTTGTATTACTAAGTCATGTGTTAGTGTTATTTAGTGTCTTTTTGTATTTTAAATATTTGCTTATTTTATTTGTCACACTTGTTATTTGCTCTTCTTTAGATTTTTAGTCCTTTTGATTGAGGACAATGCAAAAGTCTAAGTTAGGGGGGTAACAAGTACATCTTTTAAAAAACTTCAGAAATATTAAAATGCCCAAAAAAAATTAAAAATTTTCAAAATTTTCCAAAAAAAAAATTGAAAATTTCTGAAAAAGCCAAAAATATTTTTCTTCAAAATAAATAACAATTGGAATTTATATTTTTCAAAAATATCATTAAAATTCGGTTTAAAGTCTCAAATTGTAAAATTCAAATGCACAAAGCCAAAATTGACCAAAATGGAAATTGAGCAAAAATGGACGACTTAACGAATACGTGTAGAGATTAACAAACCCGGTGAGATTTCGAGCCTATCATTTTTGTGAGTTTATAAATCAATCCGAGTTAATTGTTAACTCAAAGTTCTATTTAGCGTTTACAAAATGCGTTGATGATCTCTATTCCTTTGTTTCGATCAGTTATGAAAAATATGTGAGATATTGTCTCGAAAAGCGCGCTAAATCTATCTCTAAACTTAAATTAATCTCAAAACGCATATGATAAAGAATTTAGCAATTTGGACAATGAAGTAGGCCCTCGTTTGACACCAAAAAATATTAGCCATAAAAAGTTGAGAAAAATCATCCCTTTTGCAAACCCAATTGGGCCGAATAAATGTGTCCCTTTTCATTTGATTAACCAGAAACATCAAACTAGCCCGAAATTTTGAAAATGAAAAATTCAGAAATTTTATCCAAAAAGATGTAATAAAAAGGGGTGAGAGAAAAATAGAAAATGCTCAACAAAAATAGCAAGAAAAGAAAAATAGAAAAAGAAGAGAAAATTAGCAAATGCCCGAAAAAGAACAAACGGATATCACAAGAAAATTTTCCAATTCCAAAAATATCCAACCATCTCCTTTTACCCATTATACCTTATAACCCGAAAAAGTCCTACAAAGTCCGAATTGCGAATTTGGTTACTGCGTGGAGAGTTAAGGCACAAAAGATAATAAAAGAGCTTAAATGTGTGAGTATGGGGCGATGTTTTCGTTTTCCAATAACCGTATTCCGATGATGAGATCTTTTCACCATAAATATTTTGTCTTTTAAATTTGTGTGCGTGAATTTGTGTCCATCACATGTACTCTTTTTATCACGCATACCGAGAGAATAGTCACATTTTGAGTGATTCGTTTGTGAGAGTATTCCATGCGCATTTGAATCAAAATGAATTTTTGGAAAAGTAACGTAAAGATCAATCGGTGGAAATTAGCGATTAAATTTCTGCCTTCGCGCACACACACTATGATTTGAGACTCTTGTATATAAATTTTTGGTGTCTATTTTCTGGAAACTTTAAATTGTACAATTTTTAAGTAGTTTGACTTTACTTTGAGTCAAATTTTGTGGGTATATTCACTGCAAACCCTCACGAGACACAACTCGTCCTACTAGGGTAACCTAGGCTTTTAAAGCCTTGTTGCATATGCTAAATGCAATCTCTTGCCCGCGAAAGTGGTATTTTACCTCAATAAGTGAATTCAAGACTTTATCTGAGTTTAATATTTTTTTTTTAAATTACTCGGGACGCGCAAAGTTCTAAGTTAAGGGGATTTGATTAGGCATAAATTCTTCCGAATTTATCCCCTTAATTTAGAGATTTTTATCATCTCGAATAATGTAAAATGTGTTGGTTTATCTCATTTCCTTTCTAATAACTCCTTCTAACAAGTACGTGTAGTTTCTTGTATTTCTCATGAATTTTACAGGCATTTAAATTATCGAGAAAGAAAGAAATTGGAAAAAAATTAAAAGAAATCAAAGAAGGAAAGTCAAAAAGGGCATCTTTGTAACTTTGTATCCTTAGTTCGGACTATAAAGTTGAAGATATTTTAATCACAAGAACACTGGAAAAAATGGCACCTCAATCCGAGCTACGGTGAAGAAGTTATGATCATTTGAAGATGAGAGAAGTCAAGAAAAAAAGTTCTGGAGAAATTTCAAGGGCGATCCGGACCTATCAAAAATAAAAGATCCAGACCGGTTGGCAACAAAATCTCTGAATAAAAAACAATAGCGATCCGGACCTATTAAAATTAAAGGATCCGGACCGCCCCTATGCAGATGCCTGACTCAAATAAGGGACAGATCCGGACCGCCCAGTCCCGCCGATCCGAACCGTTTGGATTTTCTCAGAATTTTATTTTCTTTCTTAGAGTTTTATGTTGGCTCAATCTCTTGTAAATTACGGGGGGGCTATTTATTCAAGGTTGTTACACAATATTAGGGGTTCGAAAAAAATAGATTTTCAGTAGTAGTAGAAGGGTTTTGTAACCAAAAACCCTAGCTTTGTCAAGGAGTGAATTTTGAGTGAAGATTGAAGTTTTATTTCTGGGATTTCTTCAGTAAAAATAATATTTTTCCTTTAATCCTTCAGTTTTTACTTAGATTAGTTATTTTTTTTTATTCAGCACGTTCCTCTTCCCCATTCTCCATATAGTATGATGTTTTGTTTTTCAAAAATTATGTTTTTATTTAGTTTAGTTATGTACAGCTAAGTTTCTAAGGGTTAAGATGCATGAATCCAACCCGATGTTCTTTACATATGTATAAAATTAAGTTTCTAAATTAAATAATTGGTCAAATCGTGTTGTGTGGTGATCACAACCATTGTAGGACTTTGGATCTCGTTTGCCCTAGGTAACCAGGATGCTTAAGAATGCAACGCTCGTTTATCTATCGTGACACCGCTTTATTCTTACTTTTTATTATATATGATGAGGGCTTGAACCTTATATATATAATGATTGAGATTAATAAAGACTACATTTAATCATTTGTTTCAATTCGAGAGTTGATTTTAACATCGATAAATGCACTATGTTTGGAGGATTGTGTCCTAACCTATTGTTCTCATTCGTAGTTAAGTCTTTCATACATTTGTTATCTGCTCTTAGATTAATTAGCGTAGCTGCATTTCATTAGTATTTAGTTCAGGTAGTTTTTAATTTAACTCTGTATTTAGTTCATAATTAATCTCACATTCAAAACATCTTTTCACTTCTTTTAGAGTCAAGTTAGGGTTCTCCGTCTCTCCAAATGTCGTCATGATTTTCGCGTCCTATTTTCATGAGGATCAATACCCGACTTACCGGGATTATTACTTGAGCGGCAGGCTTGCACTTAAGCCTACATAAGCACGCACTTTAGAACACTTTTTAAGTCGTGTCAGTGCATTGTCTCTATGTCTTCATTTGATGTAATACTACAACTCAATAGACTCGATAAAGAGACATTACAACACAAATGTTTGTTTTGGAATTAATAGAAAACAAATAAAACATGTCCTTACAACAGGTTGTGTGTACCTACTCGTTCCACGTTTCGACAGTCTTGATGGCCTTAATTTTATCATTTTTCTCAGTGGCTGGCGTCCAACCTTTCTCTGCAAGTAGTCAAACGCGTTCATCCTGAGATTGTTAGAAAAATCACATGTGAGTCTTCCCATAGGTATAATTATTTCCATTAAACATGGGTAGGTGTGACATCGAATTACCCTTCACAGCAAATCCCCTGGGATTCATTTACAAATTCTGAAAACCCGCTCTGAAAAATGTAGGGAACACAGACTTCTCGATTACCTAAATCTTAATCGTATTTAATTAGTTTCAGAGATAATTTATTCACACACTGATTTTTGTTCAAATTAAGTCCAATTATTTTCAACTAAGTTCAATTTTATCAATTTCCCAATATTATTATTAGATTCAATTTTCATGACAGGTGACTTGCGAATAGTACATTGCAAAAAATATATCCAATCACAAAAAAATCATATTTTTTCGTTGAAATTCGTGTAGGAAAAAACACAATGCGCACCCTCCCCAAAATCTAGTAGTATTAATAAATGTTTAGAAATTATTACAAACAATAAGACATAACTTATAGTACAGACTCGATACCATGCCATAAATCTTCCCTTAGTGCTTTGATTGTCAACCTCTGTCCACGCTAGATTTGATTTCCTTTTGTCACATGTCCTCAGTAACCAGCCATAACCCGCAGGTCTTGGTATCCCCCGATCTATGATGCAACTTTAGCCCACAGAAATCCTTTATGCTATGATTCTTAGATGGATCTAATCTCTAATGGTGTAAAATATATGCTTTAACTCATATCAAACAAAATAGAACAATGTTGTTATTCTCAAGTAAAACGAAAAAGATCAAGACTATGTGTGCTCTGATTAAAAAAAATGATAGAAAACGGCATTTTATAAGGTTCAAACAACCTAAAGGCATAAAAGAATGCGTCTATGGTTGTAGGGCCTCATTCGGACGAGACAACCTATCGTTCGAACAAGAATGTGCCCTACGATGTAAACATCTCATGAGGTATCCTACAGCTCATATATGTCTCTCGTATGATGTATTATTCCTATGAGATTCGTTTGAGGGAGTTCAATGGCTCGTACTAAAATCTCGTATGATACGAACTTCGTACGAGGAAACTCAGAAGCTCTTACTATGATCTCTTACAAAGTACTCATTGTACCAAAAAAATATTTTAAAAATTGTTAAATCCTCATACGAAGACCTTGTTCAAATGAGGCCCTTGAATAATCCCTTGTTCGAAAGAGAGAATTAAAAAATAATTTTTTTTTCTATTTAAATAAAAAAAAAGGTTTGCTTTGTGTTATTCTATGGACTTAAAAATTAGTTTTAAAACGAGTACAAAATAATATTCATTTTAATTTGAATTAAACCCAAACACAAATATATTTCAAATACTTACCAATCATACCTTTTCTCGCGAAATCTGTGCCAGCGAGTGTATGGGAACTTATGTTGTCGATGTGCTAGACGAGTCTTTTGATCTGTAATTCTTTCCAACACATACTCAAAAAATTTGAGAACTACATTATGTCCAAAATTGAAATTACATCAATCTAAAGGATGTCCTTAAAGACAAACACAAAGAACTGGAAAAAAAAAATCGATCTTCATCCATGAGTAGTTTGGTTCTTGTTTAAAAAATATTGAAAGGTGTGGTTCAATTTTTCTTCTGGTTGTAAAAGTTATAGACATGTAATGAGACCCAAATCGTGGAAAATTAATAATGAAACTGAACACAAAACTAATATTCCTCCCTTAAAACGCATATATATATATATATATATATATATATATATATATATGTATGTATATCATTTATTTTAGTTGTACATATTACTTCTCTTTTTTAAATATTTTGACATGTTAAAATTTCATTCGAAGTGTTTATAAGTTGACATAACATTTATATTGTTTTCCTCAAACTAATTTTAAAATTTCAAAGTTTGTATGATACTTTTAAATCATTCTCATACAAGTTTCTTTTTTAAATATAAGAAATTATTATTTTACCATACTTGAAAATTAAATGTTTTGTTAACCCAATTGAAACAACATAACGCTTTTTTATGATAGTAATCAAAAAAGGTAATATTGAGAATTGATCTCAATTTGGATTATTTATATTAAAGGTGACTAATAAAAAAAGGTGAAAGTGAGAATAGATCCGAACCAAATTGAGAACCGATGAGTTGGGTTAGTTCAATTCTACTTAAGTTTGATTTTAATTCATCGAACCAAGACTTTGGTTTGATTTTGCTTTAGTTATAGAATCAAATCAAACCAAATCGTTGTAGAATCGAATCAAAGCAACTCATGCTCAGCCCTAGTTTCACCCATAAAAATATATGTTTATTTCTCTTTATTCATTTACAAACCCAAATATGTCTATTGGCACCACCCCTCTCCTAGATACCCTTCCTTCCTCTCCCTCTCTTATTTTGACTAAAGGGCAACAAGATGAATATTTAAAAAATGGTCAATTACTGTATAGTCCCCAATATAAATACATATTTTGTAAAAAAAAAATACTAATTTTTTAGTTTAACACATATATCCCTCAAACAACCATTAACCCAATATTCACTCATTTTTAAAAGTCTGTGCTAGCGGCACCCCCTGCCCACCCCACCCCCGTCGAAGCTCCGACAATCCTTGTCGGAGCCTTGTCAACAACCTAATATTCTTTTATTGTTAGATTTGAAAGCAAACGGGTCAGAGCCCGAAAGTTGAGAGTATTTTAAAAATAGCAAGTGCTTTAATAACATTAAAACAATGAATGCAAAATACATGTTAGGACGTGCACTCACATGAAATTCTCACCTCTCGACTAAGTGTGCACTCCTAACGTACCGTACCCATCTAAGTGATATTCATATCAAACTAAACCGTCATAAGTTCTAACCTTTCTACTCGATTCACAATTTAAATTCGCAACGTTAACAATTAAATAGATGGCTTTACTCAAACTCGGATTCTCAACTATTAGCAATAAAATTCACAGCAAGTTATCCCTTTTTATCTTTATCAAGGCGTTACTATAATTATTCTCGCAATTAAACATAACAATTCCTTTCCATTTAACCGTATATTATTCACATCATAAATATACAATGCAAGCACCCCGAGGCTAAGCTGCGGTGCACACATACTCTGCTATCCATCCCGGTACATCACGTACATAAGGATCACGCATTCCGAATCTCTCAGGAATCGTTCTCAGATAACAACAATCACAAACAATGGAGGCGAACACAGTCACATCACATGGGTCACGTACATACCTACGCTCCCATGATCAGCAGACTTATTAACTTCCCAATAAGTCCTTCTCTGACCTATGCCCTCGAGGTACTAATCTAAATCCCCCCTGTAGGTACACAAAGATTAGATAGCCCTAAGCGAACTCAAACCTCCCATGATAGCAAGTATGGTAGGTATGTCATACACATAAAATTATATATACTAAGCAAGCACACTTCTTAGTAATTACCATATATTATTAGAGGTACACTTCTCATTCTCATACCAACTTATAATGTCACACAAATCGTATGTCCGGTATACATGTATTTAAATCCTTAATTATCCTCGCATCGTGATTAGTCACTCGCGCCCTAATCCACAACTATCATATGGTTCAAATCACACTTCTATGTTTCACTCCTCAATATATCCCAAATATCCCAACTATATCAATTTGTCATCAAAGGAATGTTATCTCTACAATTAAAAAAGGTTACGGGACTCTAGAAATCAATTCAGGCCAAATAGGCCAATCTGTCAACTCGTTAGAAGCCTCCTTCCAACGAGGTGACAGTTTCCCAATTTTCTTCACCTCTAATCTCATCTAAACATCATTCCAACAGTAGTTTAAGGTTTCTAATCATTCCTAAACATACTTACGTCGTATTTTAACATATTTATGGGGTTAATTTATCCTAAACAACACCCAATTATCAAATCTCCCAATTTTCCCCCAATCCTTATGAGCATGAACCCTAAAAAATTAAAGTCATCAATATTCATAATTAAATCCGTCTTTGTAACATACAAGATGTATTTCTAACAGTATAATCGCCCAAATACAATTCTACATGCAATCTCTTTATCAAAACATGAATTCTAATTCCAATTTCATGGGTTTTTGTCATTCTCCCAAAACAATGCAATTATAGGAATTCCTACGCATGGAAGAAGCATTCGTTGTAAATAACGTAGTTAAACCACTTGCCTTGGATTTTTCTCTGAATTTGGTGTTGAATTGATGAAGGTTGCTCTCTCCTTTTTCTCCCAAGGTTGAAGGTTGAAGATGGAGGTTGTATTCCTCTTTTGGGAACTTCTCCTAACCTCTCCTAAAACTCCCGTTGCCCTCAAATCAGTTAATTGCTGGTAATGGGTTAGTGGGTCATGAAATTTCCTATTTTAAACTCCCAAAATTCGTTAGTCATAAATCCCAAAATTCCAAAATTACCAAAATACCCTTTTAAGTTGCCGGTATGGCCTAAAAATGCCCCAGGACCCAAACTAAACCCCCGGCTAGTATTTTCTGACTATTTCGACCCTTCCGGACACGTTGGCGCACTCAAAATGACCATACGGTGGATAAAAATTCACTTTTTAATTAAAAATAATTATATTCCTGACGCGACTGTCACCCGCGTCACAACAAAATTTCTCAAATTGTCGTATTTCTATCTCACGACAAATTCAATATATTCAATATTCACATAATGTCATATGTATACACATTATAATCAAATACCAACTCACATCTCGTTAGTATTTTATCCGGATTAATTCCAATTAATTCACCTTTAATTTAATTATTCCCAATAAATAAATATTAATAAAAGTACGGGGTATTACATACTCCCCCCCTAATAACAGAATTTCGTCCCGAAATTCGAAACTAGAAAGTACCTGGTAAGAACAACTCTGGATAACGTTCGCGCATCTCATCCTCGCTCTCCCACGTGGACTCCTCGGCATTATGATGCCGCCACTGAACACGTACTCCTTTATTAAATTAATTCAAAATGCCAAGTTGGTTCAGTTAATAGCATCACTGTCGAAAATATTTTAATGATTACTAACCACCTAGTATTTAAAAAGTAAGTTGTCAAATTTTAAATTAAATCTGATTAACATGCGATAAATGAAATGTAAAAGAATAACATCACCATACACCATAAAGTCTCAATAAAGTAACCAACAAATAATAATAAGTCCGGAGGAAAAACTCCTCACAACAATCCCACAACTGGAATAAATAAAACAGTGTATCCTGAATTAATTACATGCCAAAAATCTGAATAACTGAATTATGAAATGTCTCTAATAGAAATGGGCGACATGCCCTACAAATGATGAAACTGAATATGGAGTCAAGACTAGAAAATGAGGCGTCTACTAGCAAGGCCCTGTAACTTCCACAACAGCTACAGCTCGTCACCTGAATGGAAATCCTATGCATGGTATCCTTGTGGCTGGGCACCTAAAAAGGTTTTTACAAAAATATATTTGAAAGCAAACGGGTCAGAGCCCGAAAGTGGAGAGTATTTTAAAAACAGCAAGTACTTTAATAACATTAAAACAATGAATGCAAAATACATGTTAGGACTTGCACTCACATGAAATTCTTACCTCTCGACTAAGTGTGCACTCCTAACGTACCGTACCCATCTAAGTGATATTCATATCAAACTAAATCGTCATACGTTCTAACCTTTCTACTCGATTCACAATTTAAATTCCCAACGTTAACAATTAAATAGATGGCTTTACTCAAACTCGGATTCTCAATTGTTAGCAATAAAATTCACAGCAAGTTATCCCTTTTTATCTTTATCAAGGCGTTACTATAATTATTCTCGCAATTAAACATAACAATTCCTTTCCATTTAACCGTATATTATTCACATTATAAATATACAATACAAGCACCCCGAGGCTAAGCTGCGGTGGACACATACTCTACTATCCATCCCGGTACATCACGTACATAAGGATCATGCATTCTGAATCTCTCAGGAATCGTTCTCAGATAACAACAATCACAAACAATGGAGGCGAACACAGTCACATCACATGGGTCACGCACATACCTACGCTCCCATGATCAGCAGACTTATTAACTTCCCAATAAGTCCTTCTCTGACTTATGCCCTCGAGGTACCGATCTAAATTCCCCCCGTAGGCACACAAAGATTAGATGGCCCTAAGCGAACGCAAACCTCCCGTGATAGCAAGTATGGTAGGTATGTCATACACATAAAATTATATATACTAAGCAAGCACACTTCTTAGTAATTACCATATCTTATTAGAGGTACACTTCTCATTCTCATAACAACTTATAATGTCACACAAATCGTATGTCTGGTATACATGTATTTAAATCCTTAATTATCCTCGCATCGTGATTAGTCACTTGCGCCCTAATCCACAACTATCATATGGTTCAAATCACACTTCTATGTTTCACTCCTCAATATATCCCAAATATCCCAACTATATCAATTCGTCATCAAAGGAATGTTATCTCTACAATTAAACAAGGTTACGGGACACTAGAAATCAATTCAGGCCAAATAGGTCAATCTGTCAACTCGTTAGAAGCCTCGTTCGAATGAGAGTTCGTTCGAACGAAGTGGGCATCTAGCGAGATCTCATTCGAACGAAAGGCATCGAACGAACATCCAACTCGTTAGAAGTCAAATGGTCAACTCGTCAGAAGCTCGTTCGAACGAGCTCGTTCGAACGACCTGGGCAGGCCTTCCAACGAGGTGACAGTTTCGAGCCCAGAATTCTCCTATTACGTTTTTCCCAATTTTCTTCACCTCTAATCTCATCTAAACATCATTCCAACAGTAGTTTAAGGTTTCTAATCATTCCTAAACATACTTACGTCGTATTTTAACATATTTATGGGGTTAATTTATCCTAAACAACACCCAATTATCATATCTCCCAATTTTCCCCCAATCCTTATGAGCATGAACCCTAGAAAATTAAAGTCATCAATATTCATAATTAAATCCGTTTTTGTAACATACAAGATGTATTTCTAACAGTATAATCGCCCAAATACAATTCTACATGCAGTCTCTTTATCAAAACATGAATTCTAATTCCAATTTCATGGGTTTTTGTCATTCTCCCAAAACAATGCAATTATAGGAATTCCTACGCATGGAAGAAGCATTCGTTGTAAATAACGTAGTTAAACCACTTGCCTTGGATTTTTCTCTGAATTTGGTGTTGAATTGATGAAGGTTGCTCTCTCCTTTTTCTCCCAAGGTTGAAGGTTGAAGATGGAGGTTGTGTTTCTCTTTTGGGAACTTCTCATAACCTCTCCTAAAACTCCCGTTGCCCTCAAATCAGTTAATTGCTGGTAATGGGTTAGTGGGTCATGAAATTTCCTATTTTAAACTCCCAAAATTCGTTAGTCATAAATCCCAAAATTTCAAAATTACCAAAATACCCTTTTAAGTTGCCGGTATGGCCTAAAAATGCCCCGGGACCCAAACTAAATCCCCGGCTAGTGTTTTCTGACTATTTCGACCCTTCCGGACACGTTGGCGCACTCAAAATGACCATACGATGGATAAAAATAAAATTCACATTTTAATTAAAAATAATTATATTCCTGACGCGACTGTCACCAGCGTCACAACAAAATTTCCCAAATTGTCGTATTTCTATCTCACGACAAATTCAATATATTCAATATTCACATAATGTCATATGTATACACATTGTAATCAAATACCAACTCACATCTCGTTAGTATTTTATCCGGATTAATTTCCAATTAATTCACCTTTAATTTAATTATTCCCAATAAATAAATATCAATAAAAGTACGGGGTATTACATTCTCGACGAAGAAGGTGATTGGTCGGGGCCATGAACACAATGGACTCTATTATCTTGATTTGGATTCAACTTCACACCTACTTGCTCCTGCATCTTTCGCTTCTAGCACCTGCTCTTTCACCTTGTGGCACAACTGCTTGGGCCACCCTTCAAATGACCGATTACATAATCTATGTAGTGTTATTTCTTTTAGTTCTGCACCCAATTCACATGTATGTGATGTTTTCCCATTGGCCAAACAAACACGTTTATGTTTTCCCTCAAGTGCGATTTCTAGTAAAGATATTTTTGAAATGATTCACTGTGATATATGGGGTCCCTATCATCTTTTCTCTGGTACTGGTGCTAGATATTTCTTAACAATTGTTGATGATTACTCACGCTATACATGGACTTATCTAATGAAATTCAAATCACAAACATATGAAATTCTTTGCCATTTCTCTTCACATGTTAAAACTCAATTTAATCGCTCTCTCAAAATAATTCGCACTGACAATGGTTTTGAGTTCTTTTCACGGCCAATGATGTCTTTACTTAATGATGCTGGCATTATCCACCAACATAGTTGCATTAGCACTCCTCAACAAAATGGCGTTGTTGAACGCAAAGACCAACATCTTTTAAATGTTGCTTGTTCCCTCCGTTTTCAAGCACATCTTCCTCTTCCCTTTTGGGGTGATTGCCTCCTCACTGCCACATATTTAATCAATCGAATTCCCACACCTCTTCTCCATGGTTCCACTCCTTTTGCCCAACTCTTATGTACACCACCCCCATATGACCACTTACGCGTTTTTGGTTGCCTTCTATGCTTCATAAGGTCATCTTCATCACGATAAATTTGCCCCCGTGCACGGCATTGCATGTTTATTGGGTATCCATCTGGACAAAAAGGATATCGCATCTATGATCTTGATAAACATACCTATTTTATCAGTCCTGATGTCATTTTCCATGAAAATTCGTTCCCCTTTCACACTAATTCTACTTCACATAGCGATTCCACTTCTCGCATCGTTATCCCGTTACCCATACCTGATTCCACTATCAGTCCCATGAGTACTGATTTCTTCCTTTTCAATCCGCATTTAAACACACCATCCTCCCTAGGCCTTCCTAACCCTCCTGCTTCTGCAGATTCTTTCCCCATTGCATCCTCCCCTCTTTCCCCTATTCCATCTCCTCCACCTCAAGGTGTTGTCCGACACTCCAGCAGACCCAAACATTGTCCTTCTCACCTTCAATATTACTATTGTGGTATTGCTCCGTTGTCCCAATCACCACCTTCGCCACGGTTCCATTCAGGTACTCGTTATCCCCTGTCTAATTTTCTCTCTTACCATAATTTTACATCCACACATACTGCTTTCCTTTCCACTCTATCTTCTGAACAGGAACCGACTTCTTTCACCATTGCCAACAAATCTCCCAAATGGAGAGATGTCATGGCTACCGAGATTCATGCTTTAGAGGTAAACAACACTTGGACCATCACTGAATTACCACTAAATAAAACCCCAATCAGTTGTAAATGGGTTTACAAAATCAAATACAACTCCGATGGTACTATTGAACGCTACAAGGCACGCCTTGTTGCCAAGGGTTTTACACAAGTTGAGGGAATTGATTATACTGAGACATTTGCCCCCGTTGCTAAACTTGTTCGTTGTCTTCTGTTCGTGGCTGCTGTTAAAAAGTGGTCCCTTTATCAACTCGATGTCAATAACGCTTTCCTTCATGGTGACTTACATGAAGAGGTTTACATGAAAATTCCTCCCGGGTTTTCTAAACAGGAGGAGAGACGTGTATGTCGTCTCAATAAATCCCTTTATGGTCTCAAACACGCATCTCGCAACTGGTTTGCCAAATTTTCTTCTGCCCTCCTTGATGCAGGTTTCATTCAATCCAAGGTTGACTACTCAATGTTCACCTCCCAACGTGGCACTCACCTCACTGTTGTTTTGATTTATGTTGATGATATCCTCATTACAGGAAATGATGAGGTCTCCATTTCTCTTCTCAAGAAATTCCTCCACTCTCGTTTTCACATCAAAGATATAGGCACCCTCAAATTTTTTCTTGGCATTGAGGTGGCCAAATCACCGCAGGGCAGATATCTCTGTCAACGTAAATATACTCTTTGACATCCTTTCCGATATGGGCACTCGTAGAGGCAGACCTTGTGATTTCCCAATGGAGCAGAACCTTAAGCTTAGTCCTACTGATGGTATCCTTCTTTCTGATCCATCTAAATATCGTCGTCTCATTGGTTATCTTTTATATCTCACAATTACACGACCCGACATCGCCTACTCTGTTAACATCTTAAGCTAGTTCATGCATCAACCTCGTGACACTCATTGGGCAGCAACTCTTCGTGTCCTCCGCTACCTCAAGTCCTCTCCGAGCACTGGCATATTTTTTTCATCCTCTAGCTCCTTACAACTCAAAGGTTACTGTGATTCTGACTGGGCTTCGTTCCCCATTTCCCGTAGCTCCACTACAGGATATTGCATCTTTCTCGGTGAAAGTTCCATCTCTTGCAAAACTAAGAAACAACATACTGTATCGCGTTCCTCCGCTAAAGCAGAATATCGCTCCATGGCAACCGCAACATGTGAACTCACTTGGTTACAGTACCTTCTTTCTGATCTTCGCATTTCATGTTCCCCAACAACACTTTATTGCGACAATCAAGTTGCTCGACATACTGCATCCAATCCAATTTTTCACGAACGCATCAAACACATCAAGATAGATTGTCATTTGGTTCGTGAAAAGATTCAAGCAAGTGTGCTTCGTACTGCATATGTTCCCTCACAAAGTCAGCTTGCTAATGCTTTTACAAAACCCCTTGGCAAAGACATTTTTCAATCACTGATATCCAAGTTGGTTCGCCACCTTCACTCTCCAACTTGAGGGGGAGTATTGACTCAGTCATACAGCTAATAGGAAATGCCGAGTTACTCTCAGTAGTTACCAAAGTTTTACGAAGTCAGATTTCAGTGATATTTTGAGTGTTATTCTCCTTCTTTTATCCACTCAGTTAGTTGTGTATAAAGGGTACCTCATCACAGTCGTTTTGCATATGAAGAGTGCAACTAGTTTAATAAGAAAATCCTTTTTCATTTCCTCATTTTGCTTGTAAAATTCACACATCTGAATTCAATGCTTAGCCGGAGTGTAATGAATAATCATAGATTATCTCAATATGAATGTACTTTTATAATTGTACTTTACTCAGGATATCTATCTCAGATATGAATTATCCATGTCTATTCAAGTCCCTATTTGTTCTGTTATTTTAAAAAATAAGTGATAAGTGCAGTTTCAAAAGTCTTGTCATAGGAGAATACCTAAAAATATTGAAGTAGCTAAACATGTTGACTTTCTAAATTTTGTATCACTATAACAGGTTGCATTTTTAATTCCAACCCCCCCCCCCCCCCAAAAAAAAAAAAATTAATAATTATAATATTAAAAAAAAAAAAATCACGTATTACCGTAAAAACTAAAAACACTCAATCTAAACACATTGGCATCTTGTACATAAAGGTGCCACACTTGCGGCATTCTGCAGCATGTGCACATCGTGCAAAGCATGCAACCTGCTGCCCATCGGAGTGTTGTCAACTGCATTTACACACATTTTTCTTGTCATTATGCATAAAAATATCATTTTGCACATAAAGAAGTTGCTTTTACAGCAGACCATGCAAAATGCATAAATAGGGTATTGGGACACCCAACTTCAAGCGCACATCTGTATCAACTAAATCACTCCATGGCTCTAGTTGGTGGATATTATTTGCTTTCTTTATTATTGATTGAAATCCTTCTGTTAAGACCATATGAATCAATTCAAACCTCAATCTCTAAGATCCTTTTTCAAACCTGATCTCATTTTAAGTCCAGAGAAAGGTAAATAGACACATCCCATTGAATTGATTGGGTTTTGGCACCTATTGACTGCAGGCAGGAAGAACATTAGCTAGACTACAACTCTTATCGAGTGCAATTTGTTTTGAACGTCATTCTATATACTAATGACTGGATATTTATAAACGAAACTGATCACAAGTCAAAAACCACAGCAGGATAATACGTAATACAGTTCTCTAGAGCCGTTTGAACATGAAAACAGCAGCAATTAAGTTCTCAAACCTTCACACCTAATATTTAAAATCCTCCCAAACTACACAACAGAATAATGTTAAGAGGACCCCTAGTTAATTCCCACTAGAACCAGCACTTTCTATTCTATTAGACTATAATAATGAAAACAAAAGGTGAGGTCAACTTGACACCAACTGTTTCAGAGTCGTCACAGGTGAGAACCATACCGGAAAAGCCAACATTCCGAAGAAAAGTTCTGAGGTACCAAAACTAGTCAGACTTAATATCTTGTCCAGAGATGTGAGAGCCTCCATGTTGTTCACCGTTGCTTTTTAAGTCCTCTTTCAACTGAATTATATTAACAAAAGAATGGTTAGAATAAACCTGGAAAAATACATGATACTGGACATGTAAATTATTCCCACATATAAATAAAATAAGGATCAAATACCAAAAAATCCCTCAAACATTTTTTAATACACATTTAGTCTAAGTTTTTTATTTTGTACCAAAAATCTCTTATTTTTAAAGGTCCGCGCCAGCGGCATGGTAAAACCTTTGTAGCATGGTGAAGGACTTTTTGGTGCAAAATAAAAAAGCTTGAACTATACATGTATTAAAAGAAATTCAAGGGACTATTGAGTATATGCCCCAATAAATAAATCAGAAAGTGCAGACCCCATAAATAAATAGATTTTCCAATAAACTCCCTTGGATTATTTTTAGTGCAAAAAAACTCCCTAAACTATGTTTGCAGCTTGTTACAAAGACCCCTCTAGTATCTCTCATATATATTGCGAAAAAGGCCCAACTGGGCCATTTGCAAAAAATGCATAGTTCGAGGGATTTTTCGCACTTCGCTCAAAAATTTACAAAATGATTCGAGAGTCCTAGTCAAAGATGATGAAATTATGGAAAGATGAATAAACTACTTTGAGAGGTTATTAAATGGAGATAATGGGAGTAGATTAGATATAGAGGAATTTAGGGAGACTCGAGAAAATATATTTTTCCGCAGAATTAGGACAACAGAGGTCAGGATTGCTTTAAAAAAGATGAAAACAGGGAAGGCTTTAGGAGCAGATGATATCCCTATTGAGGTTTGGAAGTGCTTAGGGGAGGATGGAGTATCATGGCTTACAAAATTATTCAATAGAATTTTAATGACTAATAGGATGGCCGATGAATGGAAAAAAAGTGTTTTAGTACCTATTTATAAAAATAAAGGGGACATACAAAGTTGTTCAAATTATCGTGGTATTAAGTTAATGAGTCATACAATGAAACTTTGGGAGAGAGTGATTGGATATAGATTGAGATTAAAAACAACAGTATCTGAGAATCAATTTGGGTTTATCCCTGGGAGGTCAACAATGGAAGTAATCTATTTATTGAGAAGATTAATGGAGAGGTATAGGGTGAAAAAGAAGGATCTTCATATGATTTTTATAGATTTGGAGAAGGCGTGTGATAGGATACCCAGAGATATAATATGGTGGATTCTACATAAAAGAGGAGTGACTCGCAGATATATTAATGTGATCAAGGATATGTAGGTGCGATGACTACAATAACAACATCAGCGGGAGAAAGTAGTGAATTTTTAATTACGATATGTCTACACCAAGGTTCAGCATTAAGTCCTTATCTCTTTGCGCTTGTTATGGATGAGTTGACTGGACAAATACAAGATGAGGTGCCATGGTGTATGCTATTTGCAGATGATATTGTTTTAGTGGATGAGACTAAAACAAGGATTAATGCTAGGTTGGAATTGTGGAGAGAAACTTTAGAAACAAGAGGATTTAAAATAAGCAGAACTAAAACAGAATATTTGGAGTGCAATTTTAGTAGTAATAGGAGGACAAATGGAGATGTGAAATTGGAGGGTTAAAAGATACCTAGAAACGATCATTTTCGTTTTTTAGAATAGATTATCCAAAAAGATGGAGATATTAGTGATGATGTTACTCATAGGATTAGAACAGGCTGGGTTAAGTGGAGAAGTGCTACCGGCGTTTTGTGTGATAGGCGTACACCTTTGAAGTTAAAAAGGTAAATATTATAGGACGGCCATTAGACCCGCCATGTTATATGAGACAGAGTGTTGGGCAACCAAGAAACAAAATGTGCAGAAAATGAGTGGCGGAGATGCGAATGCTAAGATGGATTTGTGGTAAAACTCGAAAGGATAAAATTAAAAATGAACAAATTCGTGAAACGGTAAAAGTAGCTCCTATAGAAGATAAATTGGGGGAAAATCGACTTAGATGGTTTGGACACGTCAAGCGTAGACCAATGGATGCTCCTGTAAGGAAGAGTGATTTAGTTAGTATTGATGGTAACACAAGGGGTAGAGGTAGGCGTAAATTGACTTGGTGGGATATTATAAAAAAAGACATGATGTCATGTGGTTTAACCGAAAATATTGCACTGGACAGAATGGAATGGAAAAATAGGATTCATGTAGCCGACCCCAAATAATTGGAAAAAGGCTTTGTTGAGTTGAGTTGAGTTGGACCTCATATGAATATAGTGGAAACATAAAATCCAGAAACTTAATAAAACTCACTATTGGTCTCTCCAAACACAAAGGACAAGGGGAATTAACCAAAGAAAATAGTCAATGTCAGGTTGACCTATTCAAGGGTAAAACTGTCTGCCACATTTTATAAATAATAAATTTTTAGAAGCAATACCAGCCAAGCTTCACAATACCAAATGAAAGGTCAAAAGGAGAAAACATGGGACTTCACTATTACCTGCCGAAGGAGTCTCTTTTGATACCGATAACCCTAATGAGATAGAGAAGAAGCATTAGTACATTATGATATGACCAACTATGGTCATAACAAAACTTTATGTAATGTAATCAATAAAAAAAGTTTATAATAACCTTGTCCGTTCCATATATGTAATCGCAGTAGGTGAACACCGAAGCAAAGTTGCTCTGGCTTTGTCCGCCAACATAATGGTGATAATCATGGTAATCCGCACCACCATAAAAAGGAATATATTTTGTGGGAGTCCAAGGAATATCATATCTGTATGTATGGTGATAACAGAAGAGTTAGCATGTGCACAAGGTGCCCCATACTTAATATTTTAGTCAAGGGAAGACAAGAAGGTTATTTAAGTAGCATCAGCAAAAGAAAGCATAGTCGTATGTAGTAATTTTAGAGATGACACAATCAAATTTACTAGGGAGGTAAGAAAAGTTTCTACAGAACATATTCTTCCCCCTCTTAGCTAACTTCAGGCTCAGTCAAAAATATACAAAACAATTTTCATGGGTAAGGGAGGGGGTATGGAGTAAATTTATGGTGATATTTGAGCTTTATGTTTTATTTTAAAATAAATATTATTTCTATTTGAGAGTGCTAGAGTAATTTGGCACGTGTCCAAGGGTGTTTCCTTCCACCATATCCTAACCGTATCCTATCAATAAGCCTCCGTGTGTAAAGTTTTCAAAGTATCTTAATATCTCACCAACTATTTTATTTTCATCCTCGAAGAATTTCTCCCTTGTCTTTCAACGTTTTTAAAATTTTGTTCCCTTTCTATGCGCTTGGAATCGTATGAAGTAACTAGCCTTTTACAAACTTGAGCGCCAAATCAATAACAAAAAGACAAAACAAGTTAAAGTAACAATCCAACAGTTTCATCAGTCTTTACATGCAATTCATAAGTTTAATATCAAAAGAGTGAGGTCCAAGATTGTATGGTGGTATTTGAGCATTCATGTTTTATAACAACGATTATTTCTCTTTGGGAGCTAGACTATTTTTTTTAAGTGCTACCTAAGATATGCCGGCCACGTGTCCAAGGTGTGTCTTCACCCTGTCCAAACCAAATCCTATCAACATTTGTGTTCCCTTTCTTTCCACTTACAATATGATGAAATAATTCTTTGTTACTATTCTTCCACCCATTTCACTCGACTTTTGTTCCCCCGAAATTTTATCTTTTAATTAATCCCCAAGCTTATTGCTTCCACAAAATTTCCTCTTTTAAAATTAATGCTTCAAGCTTATTCTTTATGTCACACCTTTCCCTCTGTTCATACTCATTTACTAACCTCTCTCCTTATTACTTAAATACACTACCCTCCAAATCAGGAATTAAGTGAATATTATTGGCAGGTCTTCTTCAAAGGACACCAATCACACTCCTTCCCAGTTTCTGTCCACCTTACCCCTCCCTTCTTTGAACTGTCATGTAGATATCATTACCTCTGTCTCCTAATCTACCCATGCACAGACATATTCGCCATCAAGCATGCCATGTTTGTGTATCATTCTGTCATGAGCTTCAGTAGTCTAAACAGGTACTGAAGAAGAAAGAGGAGTAATGTGTCCATGTATTGATAAGAAAATACTACAATGGATGATAGGACGAGAAGTGCAAGAATTAATAATCAACATGTTAGAGAAAAATTTGAGTATTAACATATAGTATTATGATGTGAATCTATGAATTCGGAAGCGTTATTGTTACAACTACACAACACCAACTAACAACACAAATAAAACTAAACTACGAAAATGAGTCTCTCTCTCTCTATATTCTTTTTTTCAATGTTCAAGTGTGTTTACAAATGAGGGTCAAGGGCCAACTTATAGGAGAGGCTAGCTTGCTAGCCAAACTAATACACAAAAAGACATAAAAGGGCAACTAATAACTAAAAAAGACTAATTAGCCCCAACTATGCTTGGAGACTAATAAAAGACTAAAAGTAAAAGAAAATGACAATAATACCCTAAACTAAAAATGTAAAATAAAAGATAGTTTTCTCTCGGGAGCACAACCACGCGCCACGTGTCTCTACGGCTCACCATACACATCATTCTTCCCGTGTTCGAAAAAGCTCGTCCTCGAACTTGGAGGGTGAATCATCAATGGCACATGATATGAACTAAGAAAAGCTTTAGACCTCAATCAAACTCAATCAAAAGTGGGCAGCCCAACTGGAATTAGTCTCATGTGTATGAACCTCATCAATAATGAGTCTAATAAACCCAAATCCCGGCGATGTCCTTCTACGAAATCCGAGCAACTAAAAACTGAAGACCATATCCGCCTTCTCGAAATCACAATTACATGGTTGCAACTTGGAGTGGTGGACAACATTCCGGAAAGCCAAACCCAAAAATGGCAAATAGTCGGAAATGGGCCCCAAGTGGGACGCATTTTTCATGTAAGTCATAAGTTCACAAAGAGGCCGTATGACCAATTTTGACCGGATTTGAGGTTAAATAGGGGGTGGAAGATTGGATCTGAGTAGAGAAGTCCATTTTTGTTGGAATGATTGTGGTTGGGCATAAATGGGTGGGGAAATGGGTAAAAATAAGGGTGAGGGGCTAGGGTTTTGGTCGAAGGGGGTTTTGGATGGTTCTTGATGGTTCTTGGGATTTTTTTTTTTTAGGGTTAGGATTTAGGGGAAGGTAGGAGACGGTGTTTAATTTGATGAGGTGGTGGTTGTGTGGTGATAGGAGGTGGAGGTAAAGGGAGGTGATGGTGGAGGATGGAGGAAGCTAAAAGGGTTGGTATCCCCCCTTTTAGCGGTGATGGAATTTAGGGTTTCCATCCACCCGATTCTCATTTGGACATTTATCAATCTAAAGATTGAAGGGTTGCCATAGTTGGAATCACAACTCGATACCCACTTCACGCACCACGACGAACACCGAGAACAAACGCAGCTCTAATACCAATTCGATGTGAATCTATGAATGCAGAAGCTTTATTGTTATAGCTAAACAACACCAACTAACTACACAAATAAAACTAAACTAAGAAAATCAGTTACTCTCTTTATATATTCTTTTTTTCAATGTTCAAGTGTATTTACAAATAAGGGCCAAGGGCCTATTTATAGGAGAAGTTAGCTTGCTACCCAAGCTAATACCCAAAAAGACAAAAAAAGACAACTAATAACTAAAGAAGACTAATTAGCCTTAAATATGCTTCGAGACTAATAAAAGACTAAAAGTAAAAAAAAAAAATGACAATAACTAAAAGTGCAAAATAAAATATGGTTTTCTCCCGAGAGCATAACCACGCTCCACGTGTCTCTACGGATCACCATCCACATCATATTCATATTAGAGAAATAGCTTACGCTTTATGGATGAATGTGTGGAGAACATTACACAAACCAATAATAAAAGGAATGCTATACGATATAGATGGTTGTTGGGCATCATCAGTAGTCGGTTTTGCTTGTCGAGCAGTTACATGGGACAGTTACGGATCAGGGGCAGGTGTAATTCGGGATTGCACTTGTTGGATCATGCTCAACTGCTTGGCTGTGGACACCTTTTGCATAGCAAATGCAGCGTTTATGGATGCCAGTTTCATGGAAAAACTGCATTGTTTCTTGCAGCCTTATTTCGTGCACACATAGCCTAACAGTTGGGGAGGTCAACTGTCTTTGTATCTCTTGTATTTAACCATTATTAGCCTGCATTTCTGGGCAAGAAAGACCTGAATGAGTTTTTTAGTTTCCTGGTATTCAAATGAACAATAGTTCAAGGTTGAGGGGGTTTCCTCATAGACTTCTGCGTGCTTTACGTTATAATTCGTATGAGTGTGCACGCGCATGGATTTGTTTGTTTGCTTTGTGCAAATGCATCACAGGTTGCTAGTTTCGAAATTGAAATTTTTTTGCAGTAAACATAAAAAGGCTGACCGACTGACATCTGAGGAAATCATAAGAAAAGATCTTCATTTTGAATGGGTTTGTTTGTATTTCCGTTGTTAATATTAGATTTAGTAGCGATGTAATGCTTTATATGGAATTACGACTCCTGACTTAGTTTATATGCTTTTATGAAATATTTGGTTTTAGATAAATTAGTTTGACTACTAATTCTTGAGTGCAAAATAGATAGAAAAATATATATTCGTCTATAATTGTAAGAAAATATATTTATCTATGTGCCACCATGTTCCCAAACATTTCAAGCTTTGTCGTCTCGGCGCATCTGTGTCATGTCAGATACGACACCCCTACCCCTACGCTGTATCCATGCTTCATTACGTCTTTGTAGCATTTTCTGTCCATATTTCAAATATGTATCAGTTCTCCTTAGATGTAGCCCTCATTTGGTTATGGGTATTATGGAGAAGTTGAAGGAGATGAAGATTCTACTGCTCAACAATTCCAATCCTTATGGATGTTTAGCATTGAAATCCAAGAACAAGAACCTCCGCATGGACTCCCTGACCCAATATGAGGTGAGAGTGATTGGAACAGGGATTGAGCAAACGCGCAGGAGTGAATTGGTCAGGCCAAATTCCACAGGTTTTCATGTTGGAAAAAAAAAATGAAAAGACCGGTGAAACCGTCCGCATAAGGAATAGGCCTTGATGATGGAATTAAAGAGGTGGATGTTGGTGATGGAATGGGTCCCTTTTTAGGGATTATTTGTCATTTTTATTTTCTTTTGTATTTTCTTTTATTTTGTTATTGTATTTTTCTTTCTTTTGCTTTATTATTTAGAGGTAAGGAGTAGTAATGGCATTTTTGTAATTAGGGCCTTAGCTTGAAGCCTAAGCTACTCCTTCCCTTTAAATACTCACTTGTAACCCTCATTTGAGGTCGACTTGAATTTTGAAATAGACAAGAGTATTTCTCTCTCTAAAAGTGTGTTAGATATTTTTAAGAGTGTTTTAACGGGTGGTTTACGTCAAATTGGTATCAGAGCGGATGAAGCTCCACATTGGTGTTAATGTATCGCTGTATTTTGTATCAAATTCGTGCACTACTCTTCAATGGCTCTCAAGAAATCCAAACAACTAAAAAAGGAGATTCAAAAACAAACAAAAGAGTGGGTACAATCACAACAACAAATCTATACTTATTTCTAAAACCCTAACCCTAACCCTACAAATCCCTACATGCAACCCCTGCCCTACCACACCCTTGTAACACCACACCCAGTAAATTTTAATCATTTTTATATGGGGATTAATTAAATTAAAAGGGGAAATTAATTCGGATTAAAATAAATATTAATTAGTGTGACAATGATTGATATTTATTTGTATAAATTATATTGAGTATTACTTAGTGAACGAGTAATAATTTGATAAGAAAGTATTATGATTGTCACGAGTGAGAAATACGGCAGTTATGTAATTTAATCGGGACGCGCGTGTGAGTCGTGTCGGGACTTGAAACGTATAAAATAAAATGTCAATTATTTATAGATCATCCAAATGGTCATTTTAAGTGCGCCAGCGTGTCCGGAAGGGTCGAAATAGTCAGAAAAGTATACTCGGGGGTTTGGATTGAGTCCCGGGGCATTTTTAGGCCAAACCGGCAACCCGGAGTGGTATTTTGGTCTTTGGAATTTTTAGAGAAAAGGGACCTACGAATTTACCCCGTTTATATCAGCATATGTGACGAGGGAGTTAGGGTTAGAAGTTAGAAAATCAATGGAGAGGAGAGGTCATTTGAGAGGAAGAAAAGAGGGTTTGGAGGTGTAGCACATTGATCCATCCAAAAGTGTTGCCGGAATCGGAATCAAAACAAGGAGAGATCAACTTCATCATCATCAAACGAATTCAGATCATCAATCATAAAGAAGCAAGTGTTTATTGCAATTTCTTTTGAAGTTATAATACCCATGTAGTGTAGGATTTTATATTTGATGATTTTAAATGAAGTTCATGTAAAATTGATGAATTAAATCCATGAATTGGGATAAGGTTGCATGTAGAACGGACCTATGTATTGTAGTTAACACGAAATCAGGGTTGATTGAATTAAAAACATGAAAGGGATCTGGTTTGTTGATGAATACATATCAAGAACATGAAAAATGGGGTTTTGAGGAATTAAAAATTATAATCAGGTTTTTAGTAGAATTCTTGATGTTTTGATGATATATTTGCATTGGAAATCATCCCTATACATCTATATAATATTTAGTAATGTTGGTTACGAGTTTGGTGAAGAATCATGAGGTTTTGAGGAATGAAAATTGGAGAAAACACAACTGCGTAAGGAAGAAGAAGCATCTGCTACATTTGGATCAATTTGGCCCTCTATTTTATTATTTTATTAAATTAATATAATAAACTGAATATAATAAACAAAAATAGAAATAATACGAAGGATAAGATTCTTTCAGGGAGTAATTAGTGATTGGTCCGTCATAAAAGAAAATGAAAAGGGGATGAAATTCCATTTCTTACGCTTTCATTCATTGTTAGGATGAGATGTCAAGGATTTGCTAGGAATTCCGGATCGAAGAGGCAGATCAAAATATGGTGCGTTCTCTATGGGTATCTGGTAACCATGTATGTAGGGGTATAATCGGCGATTTGACAGCAAAAGCACTAATATATCCAATATAGAACAGTATTTCCAAGGCCACAGGATACGACTGATTAACTGATGTTTCAAAATTTAATGTCGGTTCATCAGAACCATATAAACTGACACCCAGAACTCCCATTAAGAGAAAACGGAGCCTCCCGTCGTGTACAAAATAAATTTTGTAGACGAATACAGACGTTTCTTTCCTCCCCACATAGCTAGAAGTAGATAAACCTGAATTAGTTCTAACTCCCACATGATGAAAAAAAAGTAAAAGGTTCCGAGCAGAAAATGATCCTATTGACCGTTGTACATTGCTAACATCAGGAAATGGAATAATAGAGAATCTCGAGTAACTGGCCAAGCCGCTAAAGTAGCGAAAGTAGTGATGAATCCGATTAGCAAAATGGGTCCTATAGAAATTCTTTCGTTTCTTTGGGCCATTGGTCGTCCGCCGAGAGTTTCGGGTTTAATACCTTTATTTTAGCAACAAATCCAATAAATCTAAGTGTAGTACTTGGGGTATTGATCTTTTTTGGAAAGGGAGTGTGTGCGGGTTGTTTATTTCAAAAATAGGCTGGATCCAACCAGCTGTACTTTTTCCGTTATAACTAGGAAAGAAAGGTGCATGATCTAGCGAATTACTTCTGAATATATTCAGAAACCATTGTTTCTGGTACAGAAGTTCCTATAAAATGGGAAATGCCCTACCTTTGAGTGCGGTTTGAACTATTGATCTACGTAATTGGAAGTAACCAATTAGGTTTACGAAGAAGCCTAGAAATCAATCACTGATCCAATTTGAGTACCTCTACAAGATAGACTTCAACAGAAAACTGAAGAGTAGTAGCAGCAAGTGATTGAGTTCAGTAGTTCCTCATATAAAATTATTGACTCTAGATATATAGTAATATGGAGAAGGCAAAATTGTATACTAGTAGATTTACGCCAGGAGAATTAGTAATGTGTCGAGAGAAATTGGTACAAGAAGCCGTGGATACACTTTTTGATAATGGAATCCGCGGACAACCAATGAGGGAAAGAGGGAAGGCAAAGGGCAAAGATTTCGTGAGACTCTGCTTGGCAAACGGGTCGATTATTGAGGGTGTTCCGTCATTGTAGTGGGCCCGTCACTTTCATTATATCGATGTGGATTGCCTCGCGAAATAGCAATAGAAATATTCTAGACATTTGTAATTCGTGGTCTAATTAGAAAGCATCTTGCTTCGAACATAGGAGTTGCTAAGAGTAAAATTAGAGAAAAAGAACCGATTGTATGGGAAATACGTCAGGAAGTTATGCAGGGGCATCATGTATTGCTGAATAGAGCACCTAATCGAATCGAATCGATTCGGCCCTTGGGCGAATCGATTCGCCTTACCGAATCAATTCGATTAGGTGCTCTATTCAGCAATACAGGATGCCCCTGCATATCGATTCGGTTTGCCAGATTTGTAAAAATTTTCTTTTAAACCCTAGAATTTGCGAATAATTAATGGGGGACTTTTGGAGCACCTCTAAATGATAAAGAGAATTATATTGAATGTCAGTAGGCCTATTGTGGGGATTAAGTTTACAAAAATTGAGATGAGGTGAGTCTAGGGATAATCGGGAACATATCTATAGTTATTGAATGAACGGAATTTGAAACGGGTCATGGAGAGATGAGTTAACCTATGACTTATATCAATAGAGTATGAGTGCAGTAACTACGGAAATAACTGAAGGGGGTAACTAGGGCTCTTTGGGTAGGGGTTAATACTCAGGGAAATGCGATAAAGAGTTATAATCGTATATCGATAATACGTTGAGTATTCGAGTGATGTATTACATACCGATTATATTTATAGGCTGAGTGTATGCTTATACGAATGATATTTATAGATTGAGTGTCCTGTATGGATTATATTTATAGGTGGTGTGTATACCTATATGGATTATATTTATAGGTTGTGTGTATGCCTATATGCAACATATGGATGGTGGTGTGTATGCCTATTATGTGTTTTCTTTTGTGTGTGAACATACCTACGTTGCCTGCTATCCGGAGATTTTCACGCAGAGGGCGATCCCACCCTGACGATTCCAGTGAGGACTGGATTTGTGCTCCAGAACATGGAACTTAGGGAGGCTCACTATGTGTGTGTATTAGTGTGGTTGGCGTGTCGTTTGGGTACGTTAGGTATGTGCATAGCCTAAAGGCTTAGAACCATGTTTGCCTCCATTCATTGTGTGCTGATTTATTTTGGGTTCGAGGAGTCATGTCGAACCAATAGTCCTTGATTGAGTACGAGAGGTAAATGAATTTGATAGCAGAGTATGCAGACTCGCACCGCGGTTCTTAGCCCGGGGATGCTGGAGTTATGTATATAGATTGTGTGACATATCTATACAGACATGTGTATTTTCCTACTTGTGTGTGAAAGTAGTAACTGTAGATAACGTATATCTAAATGTGATGCAAGTAAGAGATATTCCACCTAGTGTGTGATGGTAATAAAGTTAGATAGCGATTGTGTAAAAGATGATTTGAGTAGAGTAACTTAATGAAATGGTTTAACGATAACATAAGTGAGATGTTAATTATGGTTAATAATAACATATGAGACATGTTAATTATTAGTGTACGATAGCATACTGTTTGGGCGGTACCGGGAAAGTTAAAGAGATATTTAACTATGGACTTAATGTGTAAAGATTGGTAGAATATGGCGTACTGTATGGGCGGTACAGGAGATCTAAACCTGTTAGTGGTTAGTGGTCAGATGGTTATTGATGAGACCTAGTTAGGCTAGGTAGCATAGCTAGGTAGATGACGTTAGGGATGCACATAAATTGAGAGGTAAGGAACTCAAGGGAGTGTACGTTGAACTAACATGTGTAATCTATAACTGAACTGTGATAAATACTTGCTAAATGTTTTCAAAATAATTTGGGCTCTGACCCGTCTTGCAAAATATATTCAAAACCTTTTAGGTGTCCAGCCACAGGGACGCTGAGATTAATATATGTTTCAGGGATGCGTAGGTACAGCACTTGTGGATGCTTGCAAGATTTGGACTAGACGCTTCAGTTGCTTCATTCGTAGAGTAGGATTCAGGTTCAGTTATTCCATTTGGGCATGTCGCCCTTCAGCTATTTTTTTTATTCAGTTTATCAGACTTTGTATTTGTGGACTTAGTTTATTTAAGTAGATTTTTAGTTGGACTTTTGTATTGGCAACCGATGGTTTATTCGGTATTATCTTATTCAGGTGATGGATTTATATTACTACTGCATGGATGGTTTGGTAATTGTTTTTATTTTCCGCATGTTGTTATTTAATGAAAGATAAAATTCGGCACCGGTTTATTTAAAACGTAGTGATGATAAAAATGAATCATATGAGATTCCTGTTTTATTTTTACGAAGAACTGATCACCCGGTATTTCAATAGGCGGGATGTCACAACCATCTACACCAAACCCACCACCCCGAAAACCCATATCTAGAAAATCCTAATTTCCCCCCAAACCCAAATCCATTCTATAAACCCTTCATTCAAGATCCAAGACAACCCACTTCTAGGGTTTCACCTACCATTTTACAATCCAATCCACAATTTACAAACTCTAGCCTCCAACCCTACAAAATTCCTACACCATCAACCCGAATCCCCCAACCCATCACCCATTTTTCAAACCCCAATCATAAAAAAATTACGTGTTCTCTCCGATTAACTCTCGAGGCTCAATTGAAGATCACCGGCGGCTAGTCCAAGATTGGTTGCTCCACCCAATCATTCTTCCACCCTCACTCACCCAATCGGGTCAATTCAACGATAAAAAATCCCCTCTCAAGCCGGTTGATTGCAGGAAAGATAGACAACGAAATTGGATTGAGTATTGGGAATTTTTTTGACATTTTTTATGAGGATGATTGGGTGACTTGCACACACTTTCGTGAGCCGGAAACATTTGATTTGGGAGATTTTTTTCAATCTTTGAGAGAGGGCATGATGATTTTGTTGAGGTTGGATCGGAGGTTATCTCTCTTGGGATTGATTTGAAGATTGAAGGTGATGTGTTTGGTGGTGGGTATGTGGACCCATTCGTGGTAGTTTTTTATCGGCATTCAGAGGAAATTTTCCGCGGCATAGCATTAAGGTGGTTCATCGCGGGAATCTCGGGTCGCGATTTTGTTGGTCGCCCACATTTGAATTGTGTTCCTATTTTTCCGGGCAGTGAGGAGCTCTTTGATGATTGCACTCCTTTCTTATCGTTCATCTTCTATGCTCAAGGACGAGCTTAGTTTTAACAGGGGAAGAGTGATGGAAATGGGTCCCTTTTTAGGAATTATTTGTCATTTTTATTTTCTTTTATTTTGTTATTGTACTTTTCTTTCTTTTGCTTTATTATTTAAAGGTAAGGAGTAATAATAGCATTTTTATAATTAGGGCCTTAACTTGGAGCCTAATCTACTCCTTTCCTTTAACTACCCACTTGTAAGCCTCATTTGAGGTAGACTTGAATTTTGAAACAGACAAGAGTATTTCTCTCTAAAAGTGTGTTAGAAATTTTTAGGAGCGTTTTGACAGGTGGTTTACGTCAGTTGGGGTTGGGATTTTAACAAAAGAGGAGATGGGTATAGGGCATTCTGTGAAGGGTGCGACAAATAGAGACAAAGTAAGACGAGACAGGATTTGGTTGGATTGGTGGAGTTAAGTGTCGGATGATGTGGGCGTGGATTTGTGGGAGTTGGAATCGGGTTTTGCATTCGTGGATCTAGTTCAGGTTCCTTTGCTTAACTTATCGCCAACCTCTGCTCATGGATGGTGGGGTTTTTTTTTTTTTTTTTTGGGGGGGGGGGGGGGGGGGGTTAGGTTTTGATTTGGGGAAGAAGACGAAGAAGAGGGTATTTTTGTCCAAAAAATATAGGAGAGTAAGTCAATATACTAATTAGTGAGGCTTTTATAATGAAAGAGTAACGATGTTTCAATTTTAGGGGATTATATCTAATTTTTTAAATGGGGTGGGGGGTAGGGTAATTCAAAATACACTGTTATTACAGAGGGGGTTAAGTAAAAAAATTTGAACTTTTAAGTCCTCAACCCGAACTTCGTACTCTATCTCTAGATACGACAAACCCAAATCTGCCAAAGGACAACGAGAACCGTCTCAAACAAGTGTCAAATGCTTAGGGACGAAGCCAAGAATATACGTTAAGGGGGCAAATATAATATTTTAATTTAATTAGGTTAAAAATTAATTAATTAAATTAATAAAGTTGATATTACAAAATTTTACAGCATAAAATAGTTATAATTTTGATGTTATTATGATTTTATGTATTGGTATCTACATTGTATACTAAATTATATTCCTAAATAATATCTTGTGTTGGTAAAAACTGTTGAAAAAAAAGACTTAATTGTATACTATACAAAATTTAAGGGGTATCCTTTTAAAAGTTTCCAAAGTTGGAGGGGGCCATGGCCGCCCTCAAGAATGGCTAACTTCGTCCCTGCAAATGCTCACCTCGGATCGATAATAAACAAATTCGTCGTCGAAGCATAAATTTCCAAAAGAAGGGCGGAAATGGTGGATCATAATCGAAATCGAAAGCGAGTTGGGCAGCCCGAACAACATAACTATCCACTCATTAATGTTGTCCGGCGTTTTGAACGTAGTCTTCCACTCATCCCCCAATGGATCCAACTTAAAGAAAATTATGGCCCCATACAACTAGTCTAGCATGTCCTCAATTTGCGGGATTGGAAAACTATAGTTGACCGTTATTTTTAAGCATCATTTTACTAACAGTTCGGCTACCCACACACATCCACCAACTACCATCCTTCGGTGTCAACAATGTCGATAAAGATCACAGTGACATGCTCTCCCGAACTAATCCCTTCTCCAAAGCTTAATAACCTCTGTGCTCTGTTGGGACCCTCCCATGATGGGGAAGGTTCGATAAGAGGCTCCTGAAATAATATTAGTGGCATGCTTACCAGGGTGTAGCACACACCAGTCTCTTTGGAAGTGGCAAGAAGAGAAGTCCCGAGGAGGAGTAATGTCAAAGGCTCTGGGTGGCCTCCAATCTCTTATCAAGTTCAGCTAATACTAGCTTCCCGATGCTACTCCTATCATGAGTATTCTATCATGAATATTGTGATGGACTGCAAAGGGTGATCTAAGAAGAGGTGACAATTGTCCATACTGACCACAATACAAACAACCTAATCTACATAGTTGTTGATCGGGACTCTCCAACAGTATCGCATTACTATTGTCCAACCATCCGATGTGGCAGTTGGGCGAGTGGTTCCAGCGATAAGTATAATCGTATAACCATCTCAATCGTGATAAGTTTAAAGTTGCACCCAGTGTCATGCATAGCTTCCCTTTTGACGTGCCTCATGTGTAAAACAAATTATAATGAATCCAGCCATTGGTGGGTTGCTTGCTTGGGGTTGTAAGGGAATAGCACAATGTTGGCTCAGGTAACAGGGTTATGGGGGAGGGAAGCGGCTTGGTAGTAGGAGTTAATGTAGGGCAGGTGAACCCCACACGGGTCGATGGAACAGAATTGAAGTTGTTGATTTGGGTTAGGTGGGAAACTAGGGGAGGTTGGATTGGTTTTGGCAGGAATATAAGTCAAATGGGACCACCATTGGAGGGATAGTGATAGCGACAATCGGTGTTAGGGATTGAGCAACGCACATCACATCGCAAGGAGGGTATCTAGAGACGGTCATGGAATCATGTTGTCCCGGGGGTGATGGTCGGAGCAGATAAGTTTAGGAATAAATCCTAAATCACGGCATCGGGCTTGGTGCAAGCAAGGGTAGCTGAATGCAACTTCTATCGCATTAAGACTTCTCAAAAGCAAAGGTAGACTTTTGTTATCGTAACATACTCTTAAGGCATAGTTCAAAGTCTCGACCGAGTTGACTCCATATCGCAGCCTACCAAGATGATACCGTACGAATTTGCTAAGATCATTTCATATCGTTGATATCTCGGACGGGACGATATAAAACGGCGATATATCGGCCGATTCAGGCAAAAAAATACAAAATGTGTTTATATCTCAAATTCCCAACTACCTTACTTCTCATTGGAGGACTCAGACTCAGTTTCCTTACATTCTTATCTCATCGGAGACTCCTTTTTCGGTCGCCGATTAGCGGCGGTTAATCTCCTTCCTCTATTTGCACTTTCACCTTTTTGAAGACATGTGTAACAGTGGTATTGGAGTTTGTGTATTACAACTGTATTGGAGCATGTGTAAGCTTTGTTTTAAAGTTCAATTTTTGTACAAATAATATTTTCATGAGGCTCATTTATGTTTCAAAGTTTTAATTTTTTTTGTAAACAAGAGTTAAACTATTTTCTTAAAAATATGATAAAAAATATCTTTGTAAAAAATAAATAATGTTTATAGCAAGTTCATTTTTTTGTAAAAATTTGTAAAAAAAAAAAGATTAAAATTTTTTTTTTACAAAATAAATTTGTTTTAAAGTATGTGTTCAAAAGTTCATTTTTTTTGTAACAAATAAAAGTTAATTGTTTCATACAAAATATAATTGAAAGTTTAACTGTTCTTACATTTGTGTTTATACATTTGTTGTACATTTTTCATACGAATATATTATAAATTCTTAAATTAGCAACGTGATTTTTTATAAATTTGTTGCACATTTTTAATATATTAGTACTATTTCTTAAAAAAATAGTAGTATTCCTCAAAAAATTATTGCGTCATTAGATTATTTTGCTAATTTACTGTTAATTTATTATTTATTTATTGAATCTGACAAGTCCCACTCGCTTCAGTATAATCAATTAGACAATGTTAGGCATATTAATGGATGGTTTTGAACTAATCTAATTAGTTCACAATATTAATTTTATTATTTTAAAATTTTCTATATTTTTTAATTTAAATTGAGCTCTCTAAATAGCGTATCTATGCGTATCGCCCGATATAGCGACTGAATTGAAATTCGGGCGTCCGATACGGGGACCGAGATCGAGACTTTAAACCATGCTCTAAGGTAAACCATGATACATACGTGCAAGGTTGGGTCCTATTAGCAGGACCTAAGCGCCCAACCGGGTGTCATCGTTGACAACTAGCACACAAAGAGGTGTGCGTTGCTATTTGGCGGTGGTGTAGGGCTTTACCTTCCTTCATCATACTCAACATTCTACATAGCTACAACCGACGTAACATGATGTAAACACACAAATATCATACTCATTAAAATGATTGGCCAAGGACCTTACTTATACTAAAAGCTCGAGAGTCCTAGATAAACACTACTCCTAATGGATAATAACCAAGTAACAACACTAAAAAAGAAAAAGGATACACCATTGATTGGGTAAGGCTCGCGGGTCAACCCTACTAAGGGTCTCCGCCACATCAAATTAATATTGATTCAGTCATTCATCAAAGTCCGTGGTTTTTCCCTGTATCTCCTTTAATTTATGATCATATATGAATTGTTTATGCACCAAATTTGTATATTTGTCAATGTACTGATTCAAATTAGTTCAATTTCTAACAAAGTTTATCGATTGAATTTAAGTAGAATATCTAAGAATTGAAATTGTTATTTGCAATTAAATGATCGGCTTAATTAATGTTAATTTATGAAATTGTTTGGTTAAATGAGATTTTGGTTTAGATAGCTTTGGTCAATATTAGACAACCATAATTAATCACCACTCCACTAATTCATGCTGAAAATCATTTGCAATTGGTTTATCTTGGTTTTGGAAGATTTCTTGGGAGTCTGTGAGTATTCTCACATAGTCTTTGTGAAACTGTTGAGAAATTTTTCAATAGATTAAGCTCACAACTGATCACAATCACTACACTCCATATTGAATATTAATTGGTAAGGTAATAATTCCATGAGTGTCTTTTACCCTCCCCCCCCCCCCCCCCAACACACACACACACACACAACAACTCCGCGCAACGGGGCGACCCTTCTAGGCCACTTTGGCACACCAAATATTCATGTTCAATTGGTAGCAAACCATTCAGACTTTCCAGTCACACAAGCAACAAAAAGCACAAGTGAGAGGTAAACTACAAATCACACAATTCACTGCAAACCCCTAACAATAGAATAGCAATCACAAGAAACTAGAACACCAAAAAAAATTGTATATAGCATATCCCAATGTTTTAAGAAATAGGATAGTTGAAATTATATATGTAAATGAGCGTATCGGATGCATCCGATACAAATTTGTAACCCTCTAGTATCCGTGCTTCATAGGTACTTACGCTATCAGTATCAGAACATGCAAGCTTGGGCTAACACTTGAGTTAGGTAGGACTTGAGAGGACACAAGTAGCCAAAGTGAATAGCCTATTTGGGATTGTAAGGGGTCTGGAGGCTAGAGAATAGGGATGGGTAAAGACCCAACCATTCCAATTACACGAAAAGGCACCATCCCGGAGTTCAAGCAATTTTTACTCGAACGAAATGACTGGCCTCAATCAGATAGGTTGTCCCATTTTACAAAAGTACAAGTCAAACCTCATACATCCCAAGAGGATCATTCAGTTTGTCTACCTGAGTAAATCTTACATTTCATAAATATCAAGTAAAATACAAGATATTACCCTCAACTGCCAGTCACCTTTTCAGAACGTCATCAGCCGCTTATCTAAAGGGTTAGCTTCCCTAATTTAACCTGCTCAATATTCCAAGATCAAGATCAGGGATTAATCACTTAAGATTAAATTATTTCAGAGATTAGTCCCACTGTCGTTTAATACCCATTCCAGTCTGCATTAAATGCACCAGAAGACATTGAGCTATATAAAAACCACATATTTACTCTCATTATGTAATACTTCACCAACCCAAGTGTGCTACACTTATTTATCTTTGACTCACTTAACCCCTTCATAAAATATCCATTTCTTACCATACTTCAGAAGGTTCTCTGAACTTAGAGATATCTTCTCTCTGTACCTGAGGCCTTAGCCTGCCTCATAACTCTCATTTGTGACTGGAATGCATACTTTCTCACCCTCGTAACTGACACTCTTTAGTCCTCTTTAATCCTGTTTGAACAGTCAACAAGTAGGTCCCTTCCATCTCATAGGCTATATCTCACATTAGGGGCGGGGATGGAAATAGGGTCAAGGACGCGGCAAAAGCCCTTGCCCACCCTTGCCCGCTTCTCCTATCATTTAGGTATGTCCATCTTTAAAATTGTTTAATTTTCCTCAACTCCAAAATCAAGATTAAAAAACACATCAGAAAACACCTATGTTCCTGATACTATGACTTATATTTTGAAATGTTGTGACTCTTAGATTCTTCAAGTTAAGATTTGTTTGAAGTGATTATTTTGTATAACTTTTTGTTTGCTAGATTCTTATTTGTTGAATTGATTGAGTTATTTGTTTTTTTATTAATACTTAAATTGATTATTTCGCAAATAATATTTGATTTCTGTGAACTGTATTAGCATCAAGGAATTTAAATTTGATTGAAACTATTTCATAGTTTTTTTTTTAATTGATTCCATTTCACTTTGTTTTGCTACACATTAGTTTGGAAAGAAGAGCTTTAATTCTTGGGTTCAATTTCATACTAGAAAATAGGTTCTATATTTATGATTTTTGCTGATTAATCTTATTTTTTGCCTACAATCACCTCCCGCCACACCCCCGCTGCAGACTTAAAGTCGGCATCCACCACTGTCTCACATCACTCAACCCACTTAACACTCTACCTTACAGCTCGCCACACTACCCTTTTACACACAGTATATCAGAAGTGTTCTGAATAAAAAAGAAGTGGGTGCTAGAGAATGAGCCAGCAATATGCGGGTAGTCTTCAGCATACAACAGAGGAAGGAAAGATGATCAGTGAATATGTAGAGCTATGTGATGCTTTGGAAGAATTGTATGAAAGAAGTCCAGAGTAGTTTGGTTAATTGGTATAAAAAAGTGATTGGACATAGAGACATAAACAAGACTATGAGAAATGAATGATGGTTTCGTAAAAGAAAAAGGAAATCAAAAAATAGAACCGAGGGAGAGTATCAAAGTGTTATATGAAATTTTCGGTACTGAACAGGAATAACCCTAGTGTCATATACTGAGAGTATCAAAGTGTCATATACTGAAGTGTACTTTTCTGTTGCGGTTCATCTGTAAAATTGGCATAAGAACCTACGACAAGCTAGCGAATGGGAAAGACTAATGAAGATCAGTGTGTCCTCTGCATTTTGGTACAATAGACTAGATGTCCTCCTTTCCTCCAACTTCAAGGTTATGGAGTAACTGAAGAAGCTGGGAGCAGGATATAAATTTTGCCGTTCACAACTTCAAGAGAAAGTCGCTAGCTAGAATGAGGTGGACTCTGTTTTCAGCTACTACTTTTACTATTTGGCAAGAGAGATATCAGAGAGTATTTTGAAATTCCAGAAAGAATTCAAGCCATGACTTAGATGTGGAGGGTGATCAAGAGGAAGTAGGGTCATTGGCTAGTTTGTATACATTTGGGGATGAATAGGGGAAAAAATTATTTGGACAGATATTGTTAGATTAATTTTTTTTATGTAGGTGTAGTAGATATGGTGGTGAGGGCTATATGATGTTAGCATTAGTTTTGATAGGCATATTGCTACCATTTTCCGGTATTCACTGTGGCTAAAATTTGAACAAATGTATACCCCCAAAATATCCATGGTATTATAAATTATATATGGAGTAGTGTCTTGAATTAGCAATCTGAAACTATTGCCTAGCAATATTGAAAGCAAATAAATCAAAACTACATGTCGATAAAGCTCTCTCCTTAACACCCTTTAGTTGCATCAAACTGGGTGATGTGACATGCACTGCTTAACATTCAACGCAAAGACTAAACCAATTTGATTAAGCTACCCCACCCACCCCTTATAACCTTTGTGTTGAAGGAAAAAAGTAAATCCATCATTTACAATCCCACCAAGACCAATTACTTTACAGATAAACTAATACAACACTAAACAGTGAAGCGAAAAAAACATGAACCGTCATTTATTAGTGTTAAACATCATTTGGTCAAAGAAAGCATGCGTACCCGCTGTGAGTCTCAATAGCCTCTATTTGTCTCAAACCTATCCACATCCAGAACGTAATCATGTGACCAGGAGCCATAGCGGGCCCAAGAAACGACGGTATCCCAAGTATCAAAATCTCCGCCCAGTGGGCATACGGCGCCGCAAACCCAATGGGCGCCGTGTATTCATGGTGTACCTTATGAATCTTCTCGTACCCCCACTTGCCATGAAGAAACCTGTGGATCCAATAGTTTGTATAGTCCTCAACGATGAAATAAACCACCAGTTGGGCAACAATCTCCCATAATGACGGCAAGGGTAAACTCGTCCGTATCCCAATCAGCTGCAACAAATTTAAATATATATTATTATCAGAATCAGATCGATAACAGATGTTAGATAAATGAAAAAACGAAGTGAATTTATTATTACTTTGATGGAAGGGTAGGAGATGAGCTGGAGAGGACCGACAACGAGGAGGAACATTTGCATTACGTCTTTGTAACATTTGAAGGTTTCGGAGATGGAGAGGTTAACTTTGGGTTGGATTTTGTAGGAGTTAATGTTTCTATGGATGAAGAGGTAGAGGAGGGGGAAGAGAGAGAAAACAAGGAAGAGGAAGAGGATGTTGTGGCAAAAAAGAACGTAGTCTGATTTGTTGGCGGAGTATTTGAACCAAAGGGTTTCGGCGGTGGTTAAGGTCCGGCCCACGGCGGTTTCCGCCTCTGAGAGGGTTTTGTAGGGTAGCATTGGGAGAGTGGAAAACTGAGATGCGTTTGTTTTGTTCGTTGTAAATGTCAGGTCGGTTGTTTAAATATGCGGGAACGAACAGGGTGTGTTGGTGATATTCAAACGAGAAGTGAAGTGAGAGTAGGGACTATTTAAAGTGTCTGTCAACTGTTCACAAGTGTTAAGTGGAGCAGTGAACAGTGATTAATCAAGATGGGTCTTGAAAGATAACGAAAAGGGTATCCGGATCGCTTTAAAGATACTGTGTAGATTTACTGGTTAAGTGAAGCAAACTGAGAGTGATTGTACTACTGTATAAAGTTTACGGATGATCTAGTTGCTCATATGTAGGGTCTCTATATCTATACACAAAAATGTATATAAATAATGAACACTTCCCACATCCACATTTGTTCGTGTTTGGATTATGTTAGAAAAATTGGATTTGAATGGGTATTATAAACTGTCCAAATTTTTTTGAACAGATTTTTGAGCAACTTTGAGCTCAAATTTAGGTGGGATGCACACTACGAAAATTATGGGACCATATACGAACGCGTTCACCTCTGCAAGAAGATTAACGTAGTATATTCATATGTCCAATTTCAATAAGTTATGAATGATAAATGTGTCCCCTAAGTGACTCACAAAGCAATGAAAGTTAATAAATTGGGTATGTTTTAACTCTTGCCCACATTGGAAGAGTAGTGGAATTTTGATGAGTTAATAACACCCCAAGTATGGACTAAGGCTTGGATGCCTTGGGGGTATCCCAACTCTTTGAAAGGGAGATGACCTAAGTTATGCACGGGTTGACTTTCGATCAAAAGTCCACACGCGCGCGTCCGTCCGTCCGAGCCGGGCCGACTTGCTCTTATAAAAATCTCCTACTTTTTTGGGCCGAATTTATTTAACTTTCTAGGCTTTAATTATTAATTAATTACGAAATTAATCAATTAATTAATTAACTGTTGGGAGTTATTGCCAACAGTCAACAGTTAATTCGTTTAACTGATTAACTGTTTTTTGACAGTTAATTTCGGTTGACTGTTCCAACAGTCAACACAAAAGCTATAAATTAAACATTTCCCCTGCAGAATTAATTACTGAAAAATTTTCCTCCTCCAGAATTACTGTCATTTTTGTCCCAGAAAATTCTTGTCCTTTTCCTGCATAACATATCTTGCATTGTTGTTGAGTTAAGTAAAAGCCACAGTTTTGAGTTCGTTGTAATTAATTATTGTCGTGCTACATAATTAATTAGAAAATCCGTTCTATCTTAGGAGACAATATTCATCAACCTCGGAGCACATTGGAGGGAATAAATTGTCTTAAGGACACTATGAGATTCACAGGGCTCGGATTATATTTCTAATTTTATTATTGTTTCTGCAAATTCAAGTAAGTGTTTCATTTCTGTAATTCTGTTTTAATTCCGAATTATATAATAATTATTAATTCTATACAATTGTTATTTATAAATAGTAGACATAACAATCTTAAGACAATTTATGTTGTTCTACTGTTTTTTAGTGTACAGAAATTTCATAAATTTATTTGTTGGAAATAAATCTGTTTTGACAGAATAAAATGAATTAAGTTATTGTTTTATTGTAGAAATTAGTAAAAACAGTTTTGGTACAGAAGTTAATTTCTATACTGTTTTTATATTCTGTTTTACAAAATAAAATTTTATTAATGTATTCTTGTTAAAATCTGTTTATGTAAAATTTTTAATCTTCAAATTATAATTCTGTTTTGTACATAATTCTTTTTATTATTAAAATTAGTGTGACACAGATTTTATATTTAATTATGTTTTGTACGGAATTCTGTTTATTTTATAGTTTAATTCTGAATTTTATTTGGAATTCTTTTGAAATTCATTTATTTTGAATTATATTTGGAGGAAATTGTTGCATAGAATTTTGTATTCTGTTTTGATTAATTCATTATATATGAATTTTATCATTGATAAAAATTCTGTTTTTGTAACAGAAATGGAATCACAAAGTACGAACACTACTCCTACGAAATTGATTGTCACCAACACAAATGTGACTGCACCCGTATCTATGCCACACGGGGAGAAACCGGAAAAGTTCATTGGGGCTGACTTCAAACGTTGGCAAGGACAAATGTACTTCTATCTCACTACCTGCCAACTGGGCAGGTTTGTATATGAAGATTGCCTCTCTATTCAAGAGGGAGATGACGCTGAAAAGGTTGTTGCTGTCGATGCTTGGAAGCATTCGGACTACCTATGCCGAAATTGTATTTTGGCCTACTTGGACAAGACTCTGTATCATGTCTACTGCACTATCAAGACATCCAAAGAATTATGGAATTCTTTGGAAAAGAAGTATAAAACTGAAGATGCTGGGATGAAGAAATTTATCGTCGGGCGTTTTCTGGACTTCAAAATGGTCGATTCTAAATCTGTAATCTCGCAAGTGCAAGAATTCTAAGTGATCCTCCACGACATTCATGCTGAAGGAATGTCAATTAGTGAAACTTTCCAAGTTGCTGCAATTGTTGAAAAGTTGCCACCATCTTTGACTTTGTTCAAACACTATCTCAAGCACAAGCGTAAGGAGATGAATGTGGAGAAGTTGGTGGTCTGGCTAAGAATCGAAGAAGATAACTGTGAGTCTCAAAAGAAAAGTGGGAAGAATCCGATGGAAACAAAGGTCCATGTCGTTGAAGGTCCTAAAAAGAACAAACGAAAGTATGATGGAGAAGGCACTTCCAAACATAACAAGAAAAAGTTCAAAGGCAAATGCTACAATTGTGGTAAACCGGGACACCGCTCAAGTGAGTGTTGTAAGCCAAAGAAGCAAAATAAAAATAACTCTCAAGCAAATGTAACTGAGGGTGAAAATATCACCAATGATTTGGCGGATATGAATCTTTCTGCCGTGGTCTCTGAATGTAACTTGGTTGGAAATACCAAGGAATGGTGGGTGGACACTGGAGCCACACGACACATTTGTGCAAATAAATGGATGTTCTCCACCTATAAGCCTTTGAAAAATGAGGAGAACCTTTTTATGGGAAATTCTTTCACTTTTAAGGTGGTGGGACAAGGAAAGATTGCTTTGAAAATGACTTCTGGAAAGGAACTTACTCTCAACAATGTTCTTCACGTGCCTGATATCCGAAAGAATCTAATTTCTGGATCTCTCCTTACTAAAAATGGTTTCAAGCTTGTGTTTGTGTCTGATCGCTTTGTGTTGTCTAAAAATGACATGTATGTAGGAAAGGGCTACCTAAATGAGGGGTTCTTTAAACTGAATGTTCTTACTGTAACCCCTAAAACATCTGTTTCAATGAATGAAATTGCTAGTTCTTCTTACTTGATTGAGTTATCTAATATTTGGCATGCTAGATTGGGACATGTTAATTTTGATACATTGCGTAGATTAATTAACTTGGAATTTTTGCCAAAATTTAATATTGATAAAAATCATAAATGTGAAATTTTTGTGGAATCTAAATTAGCTATATTACCTTTCCATTCTATTGAAAGGATAACTGAACCTTTAGATTTAATTCACACCGATATTTGTGATTTAAAATTTGTTCAAACTAGAGGTGGGAAAAAGTATTTTATTAATCTTATTGACGATTGCACAAAATATTGCTATGTATATTTGTTACATAGTAAAGATGAGGCTATTAATGCATTTAAACAATATAAGAATGAAGTTGAGAATCAATTAAGCAAAACGATAAAGGCTATTAGAAGTGATAGAGGAGGTGAATATGAATATCCATTTGAGGAATTTTGTTCTGAAAATGGGATTATTCATCAAACAACCGCTCCTTATTCTCCTCAATCGAATGGTGTTGCTGAACGCAAAAACCGTACTTTGAAAGAAATGATGAACTCAATGTTATTAAGTTCAGGAGCTCCACAAAATTTGTGGGGGGAAGCCTTACTTTCTGCTAATTACATTCTCAATAAAGTACCTCACAAAAAGACTCACAAGACACCTTATGAATTATGGAAAGGTCGAAGACCTTCCTATAAATATTTACGAGTGTGGGGGTGCTTAGCCAAAGTGATGGTTCCTAAACCTAAAAAGGTAAGAATAGGGCCAAAAACCGTGGATTGTGTATTCATCGGTTATGCTACTAATAGCAGTGCATATCGATTTCTAGTTTGTAAATCTGAGATTTCGGACATTCATGTAAATACGGTTATTGAATCGAGGGATGCTTCATTTTTTGAAAATGAATCCCCGTATAACATGACCCGAGAATCTGGTCCTTTTAAAAGGATAAATCAAGCTACTACAAGTGGTACTCATCAACCTATTGAATCAATAGAGGATAAACCAAGACGTAGTAAAAGAGCAAAAACCTCGACTTCTTTCGGTCCGGATTTTTCAACATATTTGTTAGAAAATGAACCTCAATCGTATAAAGAAGCTATATCCTTACCCAATGCTTCCAATTGGGAATAAGCAATTAATAGTGAAATTGAATCCATATTACAAAATCATACATGGGAACTAGTGGATCTTCCACCAGGTTCAAAACCGTTAGGTTATAAATGGATCTTCAAAAAGAAATTGAAGGCCGATGGATCAATTGATAAATATAAAGCTAGACTTGTAGCTAAAGGCTATAGGCAAAAGAAAGGGTTGGATTACTTCGACACATATTCACTGGTAACAAGAATAACGTCCATTCGGATGTTAATAGCAATAGCTGCTATTAATGAACTTGAAATACATCAAATGGATGTAAAAACTGCATTCTTAAACGGTGAACTAGACGAGGAAATTTATATGGAGCAACCTGAAGGGTTCAAAGCTCCCGGACAAGAAGGAAAAGTATGTAAGCTTGTTAAATCACTATATGGATTAAAACAAGCACCTAAACAATGGCATGAAAAATTTGATAATGCAATGTTATCAAATGGTTTCAAAATTAATGAATGCGATAAATGTGTTTACTTTAAATACATTCATAATGGATATGTCATTGTATGCCTCTATGTTGATGATATGCTTATCATGGGTAGTAACTTGGAAATTGTCAAAACTACAAAACAAATGTTGAGTAGTAGATTTGACATGAAAGATATGGGAATCGCCGATGTTATATTAGGAATTAAAATTTCTAGAACATCAGATGGACTTATATTATCTCAATCTCATTACATAGAGAAAGTACTTGAAAAATTCAAGAAGTATGATACTAGTCCTACCAAGACACCTGTAGATGTAAATTTACATCTAGCAAGAAATAATGGTGAAAGCATATCTCAACTAGAATATTCTCGTATTATCGGCAGTTTAATGTATATCATGAACTGTACGCGACCGGACATAGCATACTCAATAAATAAGCTAAGTCGATTTACGAGTAATCCAGGAAGAGATCACTGGAAAGTTATATTGAGAGTTTTGGGTTATTTAAAATATGCTCAAAACTATGGATTGCATTACTCAAAATATCCAGCGGTTCTTGAAGGACATTACGATGCAAATTGGATATCTAATACAAAAGACTCTAAGTCTACGAGTGGGTATGTGTTTACCCTCGGAGGTGCAGCCGTATCTTGGAAATCCTCAAAACAAACGTGCATTGCTAGATCTACAATGGAATCTGAATTCATTGCACTAGACAAAGCTGGAGAAGAAGTTGAATGGCTTCGAAATTTCTTAGAGGATGTTCCAAATTGGTCTAAATCTGTGCCCGCAATATGTATACATTGTGATAGCCAATCAGCGATTGGAAGGGCACAAAATCACATGTATAACGGAAAGTCACGACATATTCGTCGTAGACACAATACCGTTAGACAACTTCTCTCAAACGGAATTATCTCAATTGACTATGTAAAGTCAAAAGATAATATATCGGATCCACTAACGAAAGGTTTAAACCGAGAGCAAGTTGAAAGATCATCGAGAGGAATGGGTCTAAAGCCTATAAAAAAAATAAGAATCAATATAGTGGCAACCCAACCTAGCTGACTGGAGATCCCAAGATCTAGGTTCAATGGGCAAACCGAACTACGTTGTATTCAGTAAGCACTGGAGGATATTTAATCCTATCCATTCCAAAGATGAGACAGTGCATATCTGCCGCGAAATTAGGATAAGTTATGCTTTTAATGACATCTATATCTTAGTATGTTTAAGTGGGGTATTGCAGAATACTCTTTATGGAAGTCACCTACGTGAGTAAGAAGGGAGCCACTTCTATGAGAATAATGAAAGGCATATTCTTTAAAATACTTGCGGAACCACGTGGGGTTCACGGCCAAAATGAACACAAACGTGAGAACCAACTGTGTTGAAGAATTGTTCTGTGAATATTGTTGTCTAGGTTTACAAAAACGGTTGACGGTTCAAGGACGTGAAGTCTACTGATTAACCAAGTAAACCCGATAGTATATCACTAAGGAAAGTTCAAGGCTGTAATACCCCGTATTTTCATGGCTTTTAAATTATGGGATTTATTAAATTTAATTGAGATAAATTAATTTAATTTTAATCTGGAATGTTGTTCTAAATATTTACTAGCGTGACGAGAGTTAGTAATTATTGAAAATTTGTTGCATATTACTGGATGAGTATAGTAATATATGAGATTTATTTTTATAACATTGTCACTTGTGAATAAAATGACAATTGTGGAAATTTAAGTCAGGACGCGCCTGTGTCGTGTCGGGACTAAATGTGGATTAATAAAAATGAATATTTTATAAGTTGTTTGTATGGTCATTTTGAGTGCACCAACGCGTCCACAAGGGTCGAGATAGTCAGAAAAGTGTACCCGGGGGTTTAGTTTGGGTCTCGGGGTGCTTTTAGGCCTAATTAGTAACCCGGGAAGACATTTTGGTCATTTTACATATTTGGGTAATTAAACCCACGAAAATTAGAGGAGTTATATCAGATACCTAGGTCACCTTCTAGGGTTAGAAAACTCAAACACAAGTGACAGCCATAGGAGACGGAAGAAGAAAGCTTCCAAGGCAATCCAAGGCCCCAAAAGTCATCCGTTTGCACCACAACCACCACCAACGCGTAGATCGCGCAATGGGCTACGCAACCACACCAAAAACATCTGCAAATCAGAATGTCGAAAATCCCAGGCAAGTGTTTATCTTACTATTTTCGTTGGTGCAATTTCCATATTAGTTTAGGAATGATTAGGGATGAAATATATGGAAGAAAACTCAAATTGTGATAGGAATTTGCATGTAGTAAAGACTTTAACCTTATTCTGGAAGTCTCTTATGATGTAGACAGATAACCCACGAAATTTTGGTGTAAATAAGAATGAAATTCTGGAGAAAATTTGTTAGAAACCTGTTTAAGAAAATTTTAGGGTTCTTGATAATTAGATGAAATTTTGGGTTGATAATCCATGTTTAAATGATAGAAATGTACATGCCTTACGTTAGAAATATCTGGTATATTGTTATAATGTTAGTAGTAGAATTTTTGGGACGTTTGGGTTTGGAAAATATGGATTTGGATGAAGAAAAGTGATAGAACCCGTAACTGCAATTCTGCAGAAATAAAAATACGTGTTTGATCGATCGATCGAGCCCAGAGCTTCGATCGATTGAAGGTTCGATCGATCGAGCCCCAAACCTCGATCGATCTACCCCTCCTGGCAGACTCCTATTTCCCTTTTTAAATGAGTTAAATTAAATTTGTTGTAAGATAATCCTTGGGCATCCTTAATAAAAGGTTTTGGGAGATAGGGAAGACCAGTAGGACATGTGAATAGATTGTGGGACCCTTGATGTTGGGCAAAGATTGTATTTTGGGAGAATTACATAAGGGTCGATAAATTTATGATTTAAAGAGAGAGACACGTAATAGAGTTACTTTGGGACAAATGTGTATACCTACTGAATTTTATACTTGGGAGGATAGAATCCATGAGCGTTATGTAGTAAGTGGAAAGGTTCCACAAATTAAAATAAGATGTGAATGGTTATACGTGATAACTAAATAATGAGAAATAAATACGAATGTCGTAATTATGGGAATTGAGAATATACCCATTATTGATATGGTAATATTAGTATAGTTATATGATTGTGTATGCATATACTATCTATGTGTGAAAATCATGCCCACGCTACTTGCTATCCCTGAGGTTGTCGCGCTGGGACGATCTTATCCTGTGTTGCCTTATGGGGGATATTGACTCGTACCCTAGAAGATAGATATCCTTGGTACAAGCTAGTGACGTGATAGTTCGGACGGTCCTAAGAGATGCAGGCATGTGCCATCCTCTTAGAGACTTGGAATCTATTCTTCGCCTCATCTTGTTTGTGTATAGATATCCTTGGTACAGACTATCGCAGTGATAGTTCAGACGGTCCTAAGGGACTTGGAATCTATACTGCGTCTCAATATTGTTTGAATATGTGTTAATACAATTCGAGAGTGATTTCGAATTTGTATTCCCCTTAATGTGAGTGATATGGGGTTTGGATAGTAGAGTATGCCGCACCATAGTTTTATTTGGGGTGCTGTTATGGTTTATATATATATATATTTTACGAGTGGTTAATATATATATGAAATTCTGAAATCTGGAACTGTCTACTGTGATGTGATATGTAGGACGTGGTTGATAACTCAAATTATAAATACTTGTGTTGAGAAAGTATAATATGACACTGGAAAACTTTATTGAATTATAAGGTTAAAATGAGAACTTTGGTTACTAATTGAATAGTATCTCCAAACAATTAAATCGTTAATTTTGAATCTTACGAGTAATATAAGATAAATTAATCCATTGGGAAAGGATAGCGTGTTATATGATGAGATAGACCATTGGGAAGGTTAGTGCGATAGGTGTGCACATTAGAAGAGAGGTGAGAATTTCTCAAGAGAGTGTCGCACTAATATGTTGTTGCATTGGCCTGTATCAATTTAAATACTTGCTAAACGTATTTTATATCAAACACACTATCGGGCTCTGACCCGTTTCTTTTTCTCTTTCTCTCTCTTGTATATATATGTATGTATTACAGGTGCCCAGCCACAGGGGCGTCTTGCTTAAGATCTTTTGGAAGGAACGCGCTGCAGCTTAGGTGGGAGTTGCAGGTCTCTTGATTAGACGACTGCGTTCATTCGGATCCACTCTTAGTACTTTCATATAGTTGAGCATGCGTAGCTCTTTCCATTATTCCGTTGTTATTGGACATTTGTATTTCAGTTATTTCCAGTATTGTTACTATGGGATTTATTCAGTTTGGATGTGTGACTTTAGATTTCGCATGTTGACATTCGATTGACGAATGTATTAAATTAATTGGATTATGTTGTAGAATTTATTGTGGTGTGATTCTTTCTTATTGAACGTTGTTAATAAAACAAATGATTTTTCTTCAAATAAAATTTGGAAAGTATGTATGAAAATGGTTTTGACACTTAGCTTAATTAATTAGGGTGTTCAATTTGAAAAATTTATTTTTCGACAGTGATGCTAAGAATGGACCAACTGTTCACCTTGATTTAATTTAATAAATGAGTGATCGCCCGGTATTTAATTAGGCGGGGTGTCACAGGTGGTATCAGGCGGGATTTAATTAGGCGGGATTTAATTATTTGCATTAATAATTATTGTAAACTAAATAATTTATGTATTAAATAAAATAATTGGGTGACACTTATTTGTTATATACTTTTAATAAATCTTGTGTGTGTTTTGTGTGTTAATTTATTTTAGTTTGAGACCATTTATAATCAATTGTGATTTTGGGTTGGACTTATGGGGTCATTTGAAGCCCAGCTAGTGTTAAAAAGATGAGGAATGTACACATGGATCGAGTGACCCATTGGGTCAAGTTTAGGAGTGTGTGGATTTGGTCTTAGGGCCCATAATATAGTATAAAATTAGGGTGAATAAAAAGGATTTGTTTCGATATTTAAATATAACACTAAACCTAATATTATACACTCATCATCCTTCTAAAAACCCTAAACCTAAAGGAGGACATGCTAGAGAGGGGTTACTTGTGGGGCTGTGGAAGCAAGAATTGGAAGTCGGTGTAGGGGGATCGAATCTACAATGATGAAAATTTCTCAAACATGCCTAGAGTGATATACAATAAACTAAAATGAACATAGTATGTACATGGTTCAACCCATATCAGCCTACGCTCACGAATAAAGAGAGGAATATCCTTTTACTCGAAGAAAGAATGATGACTTCGAGCGTTACAAATATTAGCTGAGAGTGGGTAAAGGGTTTGAGTGTTAACAAAATGTCAAAAGCATTTCCTCCTCATAATGGGGGTCCTATTTTATACATAAAAAGAGTCTTGTCTAAGTTGCATCTACTTAGAGGACAAGTCAGACTCAAACCAGCCTCCTCATTAGTATATCTCAAGTGTGGTGGTTGAGCTCATCTAGAACTATACTGTTGATAAGGTGGTAGATGGCCATCTTCATTCATTTGGAGAAGCCTAGCCTTAGTTAGCCTCCACTAAGTCTCTAGCCAATTTTATCTTGGGGTATTTTAGTCACTATGTGCCACATGTCATGTTGTGGGCTAAGTCTCTCTCACTTTCCCTTCAATTCCCCCTAAGATTAGGGAGGTCAGTCTTCAAGGCTAGTCGATCCAATCCTGATGTTGAGATCATGCTACATTTAATTTTGAGTGAGGGATTTATTGAGCACCACGTGTCCCACTAATTCCAAGTAGGAACGTAATCATTATAACCTTTTGCACATAATCCCTGTTCTTAGGATTAGTGTGTCTCATTTAGGGTTTCTCTAAGTCATCTTTATGCGTGAAGCACATGACCTAGGAGAGCGATAGTTTAACTTAATATTTAAGGGAGTTGTCACTTATCATCCTTTTATGGTGGTAAAGGGATAAAAGGTGGACGAATTCATCTCCTCTCTTCTTCATTTTCTCAACTACCACTTCTTCTCTTTTTTATTCCATTTTCTCTTTCAAAGCTCTCTACAAATTCTAAAAACTAAATCTTTTTATCTATAAACTTATTCTCATCTCAATGTCTATAAGGTTGAGGAAGTTTGAAATAATCTCGTAGGATAATTTAAGGGATTTTCGCCATAAATACAACATCCCTAATGATGTTAAAATTAGTTTTTACCCTGAGGACCATAACCTTTACACTGTTGATCCCGATCATATCGCCATGTTCATTGTTGTAGTTATAGGAGGGGGGGGGGATTGGATTCCTCATCCATCCTTTATTGGTTGGTCACTCCACCATTATGGAGATATGCTTATTCATGTAAACGGAATATTTTTTTCTGTATCGTCGTAGGGAAGATGATTATTAATCAAATTTATGGGACAAATTTGGATCTATATAAGATTAGGTTTGCTATCACCTTTAGTCCAGAAATAGGTCTAGTACTTATCATTTTAAGGCTTGAGATAGATCATGCATCCTGGTTGAATGGTTTGCTGAGAGTGCGCTTTTGTTCAAATAAATAAATTGTTTAATTAAACTCAATTTAAATCCTAAAACATGCATCTAGGTGTGATTGTAGACAATATGATCATGAAAGAATATTCAACCACAAACAAACACATAAATGAGGAAAAATCCCCCCAAAGGGGCAAAATCTTTTTTATTTTCACTATAATTTGTAAATAACGGTTTACACGGATTACAATGAAAACAAGAGTGACATACGAAATACCCTTAGGTGTCGGTTCCGATATCGTCGGCTGGAATCTCCCGTAAGAACTCTAGATGGGTAGCAATGGAAAATAGTCGGCTTCTCCACAAGTTACTCCAGATGAGTAAAACGATCCTTTGAAGGTTTAAAGATTCACACACATATATGGGAATGGTTTTGTGAATCAAAAACGCATTAAACCTTAAAAACTTGAAGTCTATTTTCTGGGTTGTAAATCACAAAAACGTGTGCAAAAAAGACTTGGAAAAACGTGCAGAATGTGAACAGATATTTATACGAAAATCGAGGCAGCGCCGTTGCTCGAACGACATAGGCATGTCGCTCGAACGAGACCACATGTCGCTCGAACGAGATCGCGCGACATCCTCATGTCGTTTGAATGAGCTCGAAGGCCAAGAAAAGTCTACTTCTACACTTAGAAATTTTTTTACTTTTGTGATAAAAATAAATCAGACTTCGAAAAATATTTTTTAAAACATTCTCAAATATTTATGCCAATATTAACAACTCCAATAAACCATTTTACCAATAACGTGTCATGGAGTAGTGGGAATGATTGAGCAGCACGTCGCATGTAGCATGATGCATGTGTGAAGATGGTGGATGCATGGATTCGGATCAAGGCCGTCGTGGATGATCATGTTGACGTGCCGAATGTAGCAATATCAGACATACATACTGTGATCTAGGACAAATAAAAAATTCCTTGATTCTATCCAGGACATTTATAAAATTATGTCCTTACAAATCTCCCCCTATGTCTATGCTGGTACATACATAAAAAAATCCGAATTATGCTGTCTCCATAAAGCAAATTACATATAAGATAATATCCCCCATTAAACCCTCAAACTGAGAATACTAACTGACATGTCATCAATCAAACTTCAACATCTTCATATCTTTCGCTTTTCTTATCAGGGTGTGCAATCCAATAATCATCAATTTTGTACCTACACACATGAGATAAAGCATCTACCCATGACACGCAACAAATTGAAATATAATGATATTCAAAAATCGAATTAATTAAGCTTAAGAAAATCATTAATCAACCTTCTCCCCCATAATTCATTCTCCCCCTTTTTATGATGTCCCCAAATAGACAAATATGAAAAGTACAAATAAATGCAAATGGAGAATGTCACAAGGTAATAAACTTTCTATTTTTGAATTTTTCAAAATTTGTCACACAAAGTATACAACAAAGAATCACACCATGAGAGAACACAAAAACAACCAAGTCGATGATAGAGAAAATGTAGGGGTGTGAGCAAATTCGATAGGAAAATCAATGCATACAAACATAACATATGTGCACGATGAATATCGAATATTTCTAACGAATGAACTCAACATCTTCCTTAGGTGTAAAATGATGGAATTATAAAAAATTGACTCCATTAAATCAGAAAATCAAAGCTCAAAGTAATTTTCACACCAATAACGTCTAAAACTATTTAATGCCTTTTCAGGACTGTCAAGGAAGTGCAAACCCATTTAAATTCTCCAACCAAACTCCCTCATATTTATATTTTGCTTAGAGGTGATCTAAATTCTCAAACATTGGAGAATTGATGGTGAAACCTAATGGCCCATATTCGGCATGTATTGCTTTTAGATTTTTTGGGCTCTTTTAACCTCTGTGGACCCCGGATAATAAAATTTCTCAATTTTTTAGGTCTAATTTAAACGGCGACTTAATCGCAAAGTATAGATGAGAACCTTTCGTAGCCCTTCACCGTTGATAAAATACCACATAATCTCACCAACTGGTTTTTACATGCATTTCAATCTTGTCAAGTTTTATCGCATATGGTTCGTTGTATAGACAGAATTGAGATGGAAACACATTAGCCAAAATGTGATAGACAATTAAAATAATCAAATAAAGTCATGCATGTGTTCAATAAAAGAGATAAGGAGCCAAACATGTAGAAAGATATTACTAATCACATCCCAAAGACTCCAATCAATGTAAAGCACATGAATGCAATGATGTAGTGTCATTTGGTTGGTTGCTCAAAGACTCCAATCAAATCACTATCAAACAGTCACGTGAAAAATAAAAATGGAAGTTGTGACTCGACTATCTTAAATGCTCATCCATAAAAGGTGAAACAAAATACAAAAATCTTTTTGTACTTTTCTAAAATTTTTATAAAAAGAATTTCTTTTTGATTTTTTTAAAAAAATAAATAAATAAATATAAAAATAAAAAATAAGAATACAAATGATACAAACTAGCAATAGGAATCATATGATATGATCATGACAATGAATCCTATCCTAGACAAAGACCATTACCTCGGTCAACTGTGCAAATCCCTAAAGACTTACTAAGACTCTCAAATCTAAGGGCATCTGAAGGTTTCGTGAAAATATCGGCTAACTGAGGTCGGTGGGAACGAAACTCATGGATACGACTTTATCCTCAACTAACTGACGTATAAAGTGCTCGCGTATCCGATGTGCTTTGTGCGTGAATGCTAGACCGGATTGCGGGATATGTGTATCGCGCTCGTGTTATCACAGGAGATAGTCATGGTGTCCTATGAAATCCCATAATCTTCTAACATTTGCTTCATCTACAAGAGTTGCGTGCAACAACTCTCGACGGTGATGTACTCAACCTCTGCAGTGGACAAAGAGATGGAGTTTTGTTTCTTGCTTAGTCAGAAGACAAGAGCAGAACAAAAGTAAAAACACCCACCAGAAGTGCTCCTACAACCATCTATATCCCCAACCCAATCGGCATCCGAATAGGTGGACAAACGGTTATCGGTATCAAAGGAATACCAAATACCGTAAGAGAGAGTCCCACTCGCGTATTTGATAATACGTTTTAGAGTGAGTAAGTATGACTCTTTCGGGGACGCCTGATATCGCACACAGACTCCAACACCAAAGGTTATGTCAGGGCGACTGACAATCAAGTAGAGAAGACTACCTATTATACTGTGATACAAGGTTTGTTCTACGTCCTTGCCTGAAGTGTCCTTACTAAGCTTGATAGAAGTACTCATAGGTGTACGTGTATGCTTAGCGAAGTCTAAACCAAATTTTTTCACTAGGTCTCTAGCATACTTGGATTGGGAGATGAACATCCCATCCTCTAACTGACAAACTTGGAGACTAAGGAAGAAAGTAAGCTCACCTACCATGCTCATCTCAAACTCACTTTTCATTTCCTCCTCAAAGTGGTGAGCATGCTGGGAGCACGTGGATCTAAAGACTATGTCATCCACATAGACCTGGGTAACCAAAATAGCACCGTCATCTCTCCTGACGAACAATGTTATATCAACTCCCCCTCTCTTGAAGCCATGGGCTAAGAGATAGGAAGTGAGCCTCTCGTACTAAGCATGGGGTGCTTGCTTTAAACCATACAAGGCTTTCTTCAGATAGTAGACGTGCTCGAGGTGCTTAGGGTCTTCAAACCCTTTTGGTTGTTCCAAATAAACTTCCTCCTGTAGAATGCCATTTAGAAAGGCACTCTTGACATCCATCTAATATAGCTTGAAGCGCATATGACATGCGATGATGAGTAGTAAGCGGACGGACTCAATCCTCGCAACAGGAGCAAATGTCTCCCTAAAATCTACACCCTTTATCTGTGTGTAGCCTTGAGCCACCAGCCTAGCCTTATTTCTGATTATGGTACCATTTTCATCCATTTTATTCTTAAAAATTCACCTGGTACCTTTCACATTCGTCTCACTAGGTCGAAGGACAAGTTCCTAGATATTGTTCTTTTTAAACTGAAGCAACTCATCCTGCATAGCAGATATCCAGTGTTCATCCTTGAGTGCTTTTTTGTGATTCTTAGGCTCGACTTTAGATGTGTAGCAGACATGGCTAACAACATTCTCTAGCTTAGCACGAGTTTTGACCCCAGGGTGGGATCTCCTAGGATAGAAGTAGGATCATGACTCTTGCGAACCCACGTAGGTGTGTCCCCTAGAACGGGAGTAGGGTCCACCCTGGATGTGGGAGACACAATGGGATCATCAAAACGGAGTGTGTCATCCTCACTTAAATGGGTGGAGTCAACAGACGTCAAAGGTATATCATCTTGTACAATAACGTTTATTGAATTCATCACTTTAGAGTTCTTCAGGTTAAAAACTCGGTACGCTCTATTATTTGATGAATATCCTAGCAATATTCCCTCATCCCTTCGGGAGTCGAACTTTCCTAATTGCTCTCTATCACGTAGGATGTAGCATTTACTCCCCAAAACACGGAAATATGCTAGGTTGGGCTTCTTTCCAGTCCACAATTCATAGGGCATTTTAAGTGTGTGTGGACGAAGGTAAACCATATTCACCGTATGGCATGTAGTAGATACTGCCTCTGCCCAAAATCTCCTAGAAACTTTACGACCTAAGAGCATAGATCTAGCCATTTACTTAATCGTCCTGTTCTTTTTCTCAACAATCCCATTTTGCTAAGGAGTCTTCACAAAAAAAAACTCATGTTTGATTCCTAGGCTATCACAGTAAAGATCTACTTTTTACTCCATAAATTTAGTTTCATTGTCACTACACATTCTATTTATAGTGACTCCATGTTGGTTTTGCTGGACACGACACTTGGTCGTTAAAAACTCTGCAACATCGAATTTCTCTCTCAGAAAACCTACAATCGAATATCTTGAGAAATTATCTACCATCACTAGGATGTACCTCTTACCACCCATACTCTCTGTACGAGTAGGACCCATGAGATCCATGTGTATCAACTTAAGTACTCGTGAAGTGGTAATGGAATTAAACTTCCTGTGGGGACTACGAATTTTCTTTCCCAACTAACAGGGTCCATAAACCGTGGAAGTTAGCTTTCCAAGTGCTAGTAAGCCACGTACTAGGTCCTTATTAACTAATCATATCAAATCTCTAAAGTTCACGTGACCTAGATGTTAGTGCCATAGATACATAGGAGTAATCGTGGTGCTGTTGCAGATATGTGAGGACTTGGGCACAATCCCACAACAATAATCCTCTGTCCTCACCCCTTGCACTAAAAGTTTACCGGCTTGATTATAAACATTACACTCGTCCAAATCAAACTTTACGGCAAAGTCAGCGTCGCATAGTTGGCTAACGCTGAGAAGGTTTACTTTCAAACCTTTGACGTACAAAACATTTTCTAGCTTAGGAAATCCTGGTAACTCTACTGTACCTCATCCTACAATGCTAGACTTTCTCTCATCTCTAATAGTGACTCTACCTTCCTTATAATCCTCTAGGTAGGTAAAAAATAAGACATCACTGATCATATGTCTGGAGCACCCACTATTGAAATACCACTGTGAGGTATTATGTGCTTTGAGATAGACATGAACAACAAGGGCCTTTTCGTCTTTCTTAGGTACCGAAGAAGTGGTAACCTTTTGTTTACCCTTGTTGTTTTTGGTTTTAACCAGGATGCGGGGAGAATTCACTGACGACAAAGACATCCGTCGAAATTCCTCCATCAAACTCTGTGATGTGGTGACTAAAAACTCAACACGCTCTCTCATACTGGTAAAATCATTAGTACGATGTGGTGGAGCAGTAGTACGTCGTGTTCGACCCAAACTATAGCAAAACTCCCTGAGGTGGCCCTTTCTTTTGCAGTACGTACAAAAGAACATAGTCTTTGATAGCCCTTGGTTTGGTTTTCTTGGTCGAACTCTCCTTCGTGGTTTTTGACGATGGCCATATGGAGTCGTAGTAAACTCGGGAACTGGTCCAGGTGCTATTTAGGATGTGAAGGAACCATCAAAACCTATTCCCTACCTATCACCAAAACCTAAAGCGGGACCGAGGAGCACTTTCCTATCTTTCCAGATCTGTCCTCGATTTGAACCTTGACTTCCCGTGCTCTCTCAAGATAATGAGTAAGATGGGCTACAAGGGCTTCAAGTTTCTTCTGAGTCTCCAAGGAGGAATGGAGCTCACTCGTAAGACTAGCCACTTGATTAATTAAGTCCCCTTTCTCTTTCTCAAAACACCTCTCTCTCTCTCTTTCTCCAAACAGTCTCTCTCTTTCTCTACATTAACTTTCTCTCTCAACACAGGCAAACTCTATCTCTCTCTCAAGGTATTAAAGGTGGAGGACTCTCTATCTCTCGCTTCTTCTAAATCTTCCTCTAAAGCAGTGATCTCAAGAACTAATGCTTTGTTACTCTTTTTTGTTTTAAATGACTCAGTATATAACTCAGCATAGGCACGTTGAAGATTACTCTCGCTATGACTTGAAGCATCCTTCCCCTCACTCACTTCGTTCTCACTGTCTAGGTGTCCCTATGAAGTAGCATCCTCATCGTCGTGAGGAGCATAATAGGTACTCACATGACTAGCCATGAATGCGGTGAAGTTACACTTATGTGATGACTCGTCTCCAGAGTCCACCAACTCGACCTCACTATCATCACTCAAGGTAGCAGTAAGGACAGTTTTCCCTTTTCTTTGGCAAGTCTATTCAGCCTAGTAGCACACTCAAAAGCTCTATGACCCTTACCATCACACTCATAACATCTCTCACCGTCTTTCTTAGGAGGGTCTTTAAAATCTTTTTCATTTTTCTTTTCAAACTTATTTTTCTCAAAATTCTTTTTTTTTTAAATTTCCATTTTTCTTGAAATTCAGAATTTTCTTGAATTTTTTGCGAACAAGGCCAAATCATCTAAATCAAGGTCGCACTCAGAATCTGACGTTTCTATCTCCCTTTTCTAGATGACTCTACTCTCTTTCTTGCTGACCCTCACTCTTCCTATACTGGGCATTAAGTGGAATTTCCTTATCTTTAGACTTGAAAGATTTAGGAAACATAGCAATTTCATACGTTTGTAAGTCTCCTACTAATTCCTTTAATTTAAGTGTGTTTAAATTACCTATAGAATTCAGCACAGCGACTTTAGGGATAAAATGCTTAGTTAGTGATCTTAGAATCTTTTTAACAACTATAGCATTAGGATTGTGTTCACCAAGATTAAAGCCAGTATTTACAATATCAGATAATCTAGCATATAATTCATCAAAACATTCAGATTCAAGCATGGTGATAGTTTCAAATTGAGTTGTTAAGTTTTGCAATTTTGATTCTTTCACATCATTACTTCCTTCATGGGTAAGCTATAAAACATCCCATTCCTCTTTTAACGTGGTACATGTCATTAGTGACAGATCTAGAAATAGCACTAAGACCCTTAGAGTTAAAAGCTGACCATTGAAATTCTTCTTCAGTCCATGCAGTCACAGATTTTAAATTTGTCACGTTGTCAACAGTGATGGAGGGAGGTGTCCACCCTCTTTCAATTAAAACCCAAACTCTTTCATCTATAGCTTGTAGAGAAGATTTCATACGGGCTTTCCAGTAAGTATAATTTGTCCCATCAAAAACTGACATTTTATTATATAATTTCTCCATTTTGAACACGCCCTCTTTCAAAAATCAATTTTTTCAAAAATTGATATCTCAGAAAAATTTTGCGGAAAATTACACGGTATAATTGTGTAATTGGCTCTGATACCAATATGAGAGTACGCTTTTGTTCAAATAAACAAATTATTTAATTAAACTCAGTTTTTTCAATTAAATCCTAAAACATGCATCTAGGTGTGATTGAAGACAATATGATCATGCAAGAATATTCAATAACAAATAAACACATAAATGAGGAAAAATCCCCCAAAGGGGCAAAACATTTTTTTTTCACTATAATTTGTAAAGAACGGTTTACACAAATTATAATGAAAACAAGAGTGACATACGAAATACCCTCAATTGTCGGTTACGATGTCGTCGGCTGGAATATCCCGCAAGAACTCCAGATGGGCAGCAATGGAAAAGAGTCGGCTTCTCCACAAGTTACTCCAGATGAGTAAAACGACCCTGTGAAGGTTTAAAGATTCACACACATATATGGGAATGGTTTTGTGAATAAAAAAGGCATTAACCTTAAAAACTTGAAGTCTATTTTCTGGACTGTAAATTGGATAAACGTGTTCGAAAAAGACTTGGAAAAATGTGCAGAATGTGAATAGATATTTATACAAAAATCGAGGCGGTGCCGTCGCTCGAACGACATAGGCATGTTGCTTGAACGAGATCACGAGTCACTCGAACGAGATCGTGTGACATCCTCATATCGTTTGAACGACAAAGCGATATCATTTGAACAAGCTCGACTACCAAGAAAAGTTCGCTTCTACGCTTAGAAAAATTTCTGCTTTTGTGATAAAAATAAATCAGACTTCGAAAAATATTTTTTAAAACATTCTCAAATATTTATGCAATTATTAACAACTCCAATACACCATTTTACCATGAACGCGTCATGGAGTAGTGGGAATGATTAAGCATCACGTCGCATGTAGCATGATGCACGCGTGAAGATGGTGGATGCATGGATTCGGATCAAGGCCGTCGTGGATGATCGTGTTTACGTGCCGAATGTAGCGATATCAGACATACATACTGTGATCTAGGACAAATAGAAAATTCCTAGATTCTACCGTGGACATTTATAAAATTATGTCCTTACATTTGCCAAGTTCCATAAAGATACGGATAAGATGTGTTGATGTTTTCTAGGTATTTTATATGATGTGAGCCCAGATTATAAAGGCCATAAAGTGATTATCTCAGCCGATACCCATGGTAATATGTCATTCACTACATTTTTTGATACTTTGTTGAACCAACTCTAAGCATCCTTTGTGGAGATAAACATAACAGAAAAACCACATGACTACCAGGTGAAACTAATCAATTTGAGGAGAGTTTGGACCATAAGGACTCTATTAGGCGTTAAATACTCTTAGAGGGATACACATATGCTTCTCGACTACAAACTGAAAGTGTCATTGCCCAAGAATTTCATGGTGGTTCCCCTTTTCAATACTTTCGATGACATGATAGTCAATATTTCCCATATTATGACTGTGGTCCCCATTATCAACGATGACGCATGGGAACATATATGGGTGTGGGTGATTCCTCAACCCCCGTAATCTCAAATGATGTTTAAACTACCCAGTTAGTCAATTTTCAGGACATCCAAGAGTATTTAGAGACTCTTTTATCATATAAAAAAGTCCATATGCCAACCTCGAATCGTTCTTGGGAGGAGGTATAAGAAGTCAACTCCGACTATACGTTTGACATAGACAATGATATGAACGATATGACTAAAAGACATCGTCCTCGCTTATTGATCTCCTGGCTACTAGGGCTAATCTTTCCAATGGAAAATATGCTAATTCTACCCCACTTCCTCTGAAGTCCATGAGATGAAAAATATTAAAACGTAGAGAGAGATGGATGAGAGATAAAGTAAAGGAGACTAAGAAGGCCTAAATAATAAAGGAAGGAGAAAAGTACTCATATTTCTCTTCTCTATAAATCTAGTGGGAACACTGACCTACCAGTGGTGGTCCCCACAAAAAATAACCAACCCTCTTCTTCTCTTCCTTCACCATCCAGGAGTCAGCCTTGGGCGATGACCTTTTTTAAGGATGATGATACTATCACCATTAATGATCCGACATACCAAAATGTCGAGGTCGGTTATTAAATAAGTAAAGGGATCTTGTTGCCTTATGATATGCCATACCTTAAAATGTTTTGAAGGGGGAACCTCATCAAATAAGGAATGTGGCACATGGTGCGGATAAGATCAATTTTCCCTTTAAATGATACTTTTATTTTATATGTTTTATAAATCATATTGACAGATCACAATAACTCGTGTTTTACAAGTTGTGCAAGTCCTAAAGGAGAGCTTCAACCGATCTAAATATTTAGAGAGGAAAATTGATTTCCTCCAAGTCAGGCCAACTCGATAAAGAATAAGTTGGTCAATGAGGACTATGGGATTGTTTATCTAACCACCCAACTGAAAACCATGTCTTCCCACAAAAAGGACATGTTAAAGGAGGGTTAGACCTTTAACTGTCCTACAATAAGTTATTTATATTTTAGGTCTTTTGATTGAGGACAATGCAAAAGTCTAAGTTAGGGGGTAACAAGTGCGTCTTTCAAACTTTACAAATTTTAAAAAGCCCGAAAATATTTTTTTTTTGTAAAATGTCAAAAAAAATCCAAACAAAATTAAAAAAAATTGAAAAGGCAAAATATTTTTTTCCCAAAATAAATAAATTTTGGAATTTAAATTTTTCAAAAATATCACTATAATTTTTGTTTAAAATCTCAATTTGTAAAAAATCAAATGCACAATGCCGAAATTGACAATATATGGATATTGAGCGAAAATTGACGACTGTACGAATAAGTGTGGAGATTTATTAACCTGGTGAGATTTCGAGCCTATCGATTTTTGCGAGTATTTAAATCAATCCGAGTTGATAGTTAACTCAATGTTCGATTCAGTATTTAAATAAGTCGTTGAAGATCTCCAAATTTTTATTTTTATCGGTTACAGGAAAGGAGTGAGATGTCGTCATACAAAGGCGCTAAAAATATCTCTAAATTAAATTCAATCTCGAGACGCTTATCATAAAATAATGAGTAATTCAGATAAATGAAGTTAGGCCATCGTTTGTTTACCCAAAAATTTTAGCCATATAAAGTTGTGAAAAATATCCTTTTGCTAACCACTTTGAGCCCAATAAAAAAAATTCCTTTTCGTGGGGAAAGAAGAAAATAGAAAAATAATGCTCAATAAAAATAGTAAGAAAAAAATAAAAAAAGTAGAAGGAAAAAGAGAAAAAGTGCAAATGCCAGAAAAAGTGTCAACGGACAACATATGAAAATTTTCAGCTCTAAAATTCCCAACCATTCCTATTTTTATCCAATACACCTTATAACCTGAAAAAGTCTTAACTGAGTTCTAAAAAACGAAATTAACTATCGCGTAGAAAGATAAAATACGAAAAGATAATAAGAGATATGAAATGGTGCGAATAAAAGATGATGTTTCCCATTTGCCAATGACTATAATCCATTGATGAGATTTCTCCCATAAAAATTTTGTGTTTCAATTTGTGTGCGTGAACTAGTGTTCCATTATATTTTCTATATATATCACGCACACTGAGAGAAAATAACCGCATTCTGAGAGGTTCGTTTGTGAGACCATCCTGTGAGAATTTGAATCAAAGTGAATTTTCGAAAAGGTTACAGTTATGAAAGACGGATCCTTGCAAGCTGGTCTCTTTCTCTCTCTCTCTCTCTCTCTCTAGGATACAGTCGTATAACAATGGTAAATCTCTCGATCCCCTTCACTATAGGATTATGTGTGGTATTTATGTCTGACATGTGTAGACCTAGAGAGAGAATGTAGTAGAGAAAAAAAGAATGTTAGGTGACAGATGGCCTGCCTTTACATATTTAATCAGGTACACCTTTTCACATACTTTATGGAAAAGAGTGATGGGAAGACATTGCCCCATTAATAATGGGGGAATAATTATATCTAAATTCCTCATGCTTGTCTGTTGAGTGCTGCTGACATCACCCCACTAGAAAGCGCCCACCTGTATTCAAGTATTGGTGCCTCGTGACTTGGCCAAGCTGAATTGGCAGCCCGTCCTATTCTGGGTCTGACCAGAATACACTGGACGATCAGAATTGATACCTGAGTTGAGCACATAATATTCCCATAAAAGGCACTGGGTGAGCTTATATATAGTCTTTCGAGCACACTATATTTATGGTATAACAAAAGCCACCAAAACTTTGCTAATGATTTCAAGTTGAGATAGATTCTACGAAGTGTTGTGCCTTAGGAGAATCTGCCGAGCTAATGAGTAAGTGAAGTTTTATCCGAAGAGAATGTGGTTATCTCTATATAATCTTCTCAGTGCACGCCGAGTAGATTAACTTGCAAGATTTTCATTCCAAGTTTAATTTGGATACGAGTCAGCGGTTGGTTTTCAGAGCCAGGCATTGAGTAGCGGGCGCACGTTTCTAGTTATCACGTCTGTCTATTTTTCCAGGCATGACGTCAGGAGTAATAATTAAACTCTTGATTCGATATAAAAATTTCACATTTATCCCTATAATTTAGGTATTTTTATGGTCCCGTGCGGCGTAAGTAAACTGAATTTATCTCGTATTCATGCTATTAACCCTTTCCATCGAGTTTTTCTTGTTTTGTGTATTTATCGTGTGTTTTACAAGTATTTCGTGCAAGTGAATGCGGGAGAGAAACCGGAACAAAGAAAGAAAAAAGGAAATGGAGTTTAAGGTCATTAAAGTAATTTTGCAGACATAGTTCTGAGGAGAATCCTAAAGGAAATTGAAGAGTTTGAATCCAGGAGAACACTGGAAGAAATGGCGTCCAAATTCGAGCTACGGTGAAGAAGTTACGCGCAACCGAAGTCGAGAAGAGAATTCGGGGGCAAAAGAGTAAATTCAAAAAATTACAGGGTCGAACCGGTTCACCTCTGGCCAAATCGGTTCAGTTAGTCAAATACGGGAATTTAATTTTGTCCTACTTTTTAGCCAATGAGTTTTATGAGTTTAGGACTCTCCCAAAACGAATCCAATGAGTTACAACTTAAGATTAGACACACATTACATTAGTTTCAACCTAGTTTTAAAGAGGGAAGTAGGCAAAAAATATTGGAGAAAATTTCTTCATCAAAAATTCATGTTCTTCATTGTTTGCATTCAAATTATTCAATATAAGTATTCTTCTCTCTTTGCTCTCAGAATTTATTATTTTTCTAGGTTATAATTATTTATTACCATGCTATATAGATTATATATATATTTTTTGCATTCCTTACGTTAATATGAATCCATGCAACATAAAATCTAAATTTAATCGCAGTTTCACCATGTTCGGCTAAGTTTTTAACGGATTGGGATATATGAACCCAATTTAGGTGTTATTCAGGGATTTAAATTGTAAATAAATTAAATAATTAATTGGAGGCTTGATACTTTGTCAGTGTAAGTGTCGTAGACTTTTTAACTTCGTTTGCCCTAGGTAACCAAAGTATTTAAAGATGCGATATGCGTGTCGATAAAATTTGTGTCTCACTTTGAAATTATTTTTGATTTTGTATTGTGAGGAGTAAAATCCCCATATATATAATGCTTGGACGAAATCAAAGTTTTCTCCCAATTAAATATTAAATTTTGTGAATGTTTATGCCCTACATAATTACCGAAGGTTCAGGGAGTGTATTATAATCCCCTTTTTTACGTATAGTTAAAATAAAAAAAAAATGTTCTTGCATGCGTAGTTAATTCATCTTTATCAATTAAGTTGCTTTAGTTCATTATAAATTTTCTTTCAAATAATCATCATATTTTCCTTTTTTTGTGGGTCGATCGTTAGGTCTAGTTTCCTTCCTTAGTAGTCGTTACGTTTCATGTCTTAGTCCCTGAGTTCGATACCCAACTTGCTCGAATTATTACTAACGCGATCGACTTACACTTCAGTCATATTCACATGCACTAGAGACACTTTTTGAGTCGCGTTAACTCTGCCACCACGCATTTTAAACGTTATTTCCCCTTTTTCATTTCAATCGTCTTCTTTGCTTTTAGAGAAATAAAAAACAAAGTCTTTTGTCTTCATATTAATTCTTCCATTTTCGCTTTGCAATTCTAGCTTTGTTCATCTTCTTCCTACCTTAAGTTTCTTTTTTTCCTCTGGGGAAGCGTATTTGGTGTTTCCAAGTATGCCATTTCAATAACTTTTTCGATTTAGGGATTTTTCTGGGTAATCCCATTTTATTTTCTGATTTCTTACTGTTGTAGTTGGGTTGTTGAGAAATTAATTGGGTTGCTGGAGTATTGAGGGTTGTAGATGGCCATTGAATTGGTTGGACTAGGATCAAAATTTTGATTTTGGGGTTTCCCTTTCCAATTAGGATTTTCTCTCTCCATCTGCCATTGTTGGCTTCTTCTTGTTCAGCGTAGCCCCCAGTCATCTCTAGGGTTTTGGTTTTTGCCTTTAATGAACTATCCTCTCCACGTAAAACGTCTTTTTGAGATGTTATCTTAGTTACAATCAACCCATCCTATTATTACTGCCAGAAGGTTTCCACACCCACTCCAAGTTTTATGACCCGAAGACGACCCAGAAAATCCTAAGTTCACACCCAAGATTGTTTCTTCTTTTGGGTCTGCATTAAACCCTCTTTCAACTAGAGTTGAATCTCCATTAGTTGTATATAATCCAATTATTTATATTTTTGTTGATCAAGAGAAGTTTCCCAACATGGTTTCAATGTTTATCATCGATCTTGACCCTTATCCTCCCCGTCCTACCCCAGACAAAATGAGGGTTTCCACCTCTCTAGTGGTGGTTCCCCTTACTGATGAGGGGACATCCAGGGCCTTTGACTCTTAGGATCTAGTGTCTAGTTATGTTATAAACCATCCTTATGACATTACAGATGATATTTTGGACGACCTGAGGGATAGGTTCTATATCCCAATCATTATTTTTCTCCATTTTCCCATACCCGAGGAGAGAGTTTATGACCGGTCCAATGCCGAAAAAACTTATTTCCCCATTTGGTCTCTGCAAGTGGGGGTTCGACTGCCTCTTCATCCCATTTTTTGATCAATTCTAAGGGGTTATGGTGTGGCCCTTACAAAGCTCCCATCAAACGCCTATAGGTCCAGTTTAGGTTCCATAGTCTATTGGAAAAAAATCTAGTTTTGACCTTACGGGGTATATTTTTCATATGGTTTATGGTGTCAAGGCCAAGTCCAAGGCCAATGGTTATTACTACTTTTCCCCCCGCAAGGTCGACCCGAAAATGGTCCAAGTTGTCAAGACAAGCAATCACATCTGGAAAGTCCAATTTGTGTTTTTGAGAGGTGACTAGGAATTCAAATCCGATGAGAAAGATAGATTTTGTAACATCCCTCGCGAGTGGTGCTCCCCCACCCACATTGGTACATCTCTCTGCATTTGCCTCTTATTTTTTCATCTTCATGATTTTTTTACTGATCATATCTCATGCTTGTCTATTGAGTGTTGTTAACATCTCCCCATTAGAAAGCGTCCATCTGTATTCAAGTATTCGTGCCCAGTGACTTGGCCGAACTGAGTTGGGAGTTTGTCCCAATTTGGGGCCGACTAGAATACACTGGATGACCAGAATTGATACCTGAGCCAAGCACATTATATTCCCACAAAAGGCATTTGGTGAGCTTCTATATAGTCTTTTGAGCACAACATATTTATGGTATAACACAAACAAGCACTATCACATTAATCTTTATCATCAATCTCTCTTGCAAACATGAAATCAACATTTGTGAGCCACACACGTTGCAATATATCGTCATAATTTACCCCATCAAAATGGTCCATCACCATCGTCCACTACCATCAAACGTGAAGTACCAACAATTGCATTAATTCATCATCACTAACAACATTAGCTTCATAACTTGCAAGGCTCTAATAACCTTTTTTGTCTTTTTAAGTTATGAAATATTACTTTGCAAAGAATAAGGAGGAGGATTAAAGTAAATATATACTTATAGACAAAATTCAATCGCTCATTGGCCATAACATCGTAAACATAAACTAAAGTAAATATTTACTATGAGAGTGTGTATTTACAAGAATATATGTATATAGGAATCCATTGGTGATGCCCAAATTGACATCCAAAAAAACTATTTTATTGGCCTCAACCACTTTTGAGAAAAGAGAGTTTTTCTAGAGAGTTTATTGATAAAGAGAAAAAAAGATTTAAGGAGAAGTTATTGCAGACTAGAGAGAGTTTACTCACCCACCATTGTCATTTATTGTGAATCTTTAATATCTAACAAAGATATATCATGGGTTATTGGTGTATTGGCTGCCTGCCAAGGTATTTCTAGGGTTCTTACTTCTCTCTCCCTTTGAATGATTTGCTTCTAAGTTTCCTTATTTGAGTTATACACAAGAGACTTGTGAGTTCAATCTGAGTATTGATTATATACAATATTGTGTGTCCATTAGTCTTTGTCAAACAGTACTTGGGTTATCTTTTATTACCATACCTTTAGGGGTTATGCCTCCAGTGGTATTACTATAATCCCAGGCTTCAAAGGGATTACCCTCTTATATTTGGCGACTCTGTTGGGATGTATTCTTCTAGAAGTATGGCACAGGATAACATTAACCATACCATTGAATTTTATGCAATCCAACGTAATAGGGAACAAGCGGTGAGGGAGCTTGAGGCTTTCCAGGAATGGGGTTCCTCGAGTAAAGATTCCCCCAGTTCAAACGACAATACGAATCACGACAGTCACACGGGCTTCCACGAGCGTCGTAATGGGACCAACAAAGATGGTCCTTCTCATGGGCAAATTCTTTGAGTTCTTGTAGACTCTTGTATCTGTAACGACTTTTGGAGGGAGGAGGGTTTGACCCCATCTCTTTCATAACACCAATAGCGAACGCAATAGCCCCATTGAGTGTAACTCTAATAGGACCTTCCACTATGAACATTATACCTACCCCTATCCCAACGGTGGGTACCCTAGGTATGGCATGTATTCCACCTGTGGTCCCTCATCCCATTTCTCCAACGGTTGAGAAAACTCTTCCATCCGCCTTAGAAAAAATGAGGAATGAGATGCAGAAATAAGTGTTAAAGATGATACCAGCTTCCTCGTAGTTAGCCAGTGAGGTAGCATCGATGTACGATGATTTTCATACTCCCTATACTGAGAAGTACAATGAGGAACCTTACCTGAAGGACTACATTCCTCCTATATTTGAGAAGAACACGAGAAAGGGAGGAAACTCGAAGGAGCATATTAAACGGTTCATTGAGCACTTGGGGGGCCCATTGCAACAATAAGAAGTTGAGGTTGAGGGAGTTTTCTAAATCCCTCACTGATAAGGCTTATACCTGGTACTCTTACTTGGAACCGAAGAGTGTCTCAATATGGCAGGAGATGAATGTTCTCTTTGTTCAGAAGTTCTTTCTGGCAGAGGACGAATTTACGTTGACCCAGCTAGGAAGGGAGAAACAACGACTAGGGGAGGAGGTGGTGGAATACATCTGAAGATTCAGAGAAAGGTCCTTCGATGTGAGGGAGGAGGCTAAGGATTCCACTACTTCAGGATTTGTGTTGAAGGTCTCGGAATACATATGTCACCTCATTAACAAAAGGCACAAAGGACCCTTTGCGGCATTTTTGAAAGCAGCTAGAAACATCTCTTTGGTCGTACGACCAAACCTAATCGTGATGCCTGTAATATTCAGACATCCAGTACAATCCATTATGGGACATAGCTAGCCCCCACGAGTGGGGTACATTGATGGAGGGGAGGGGACCAAGCAGGCGAAGAAAGATAACAAAAGGAACTTCGGTAGAGATAGAGAGGATCTACCACCATTGCCTTGTACCGTTGAAGAGGTCATCAGTTGTTACAACATCATGATGCAAGGAGGGACAATTTATGATCCGAAAGATACTCCGACAATTGAGCTATATGAAGAAGTAAGATCCAATCCCAAATATTGCCATATCCATAGAAAGATTGGTCATTCAAAGGAGGCTTATTTTACACTGAGGAATATTTTAAGCAAACACATAAAGGCAAAGACTTTGCACATCCCTCAAGAGAACATCAACAATAACCCACTACCAGCATATACATCTAACCTAATAGTTGTTTATGATAAAAATGCTGAACGAAAGGCGAGGGAGCTGGCGATGGAACATGAAAATTTTAAGGTGGCATTAGAAGACTGCACGAGAGGAATGGATAACATGGCGATAACCTATGATGAAGTTAGTGCTAGAGATGTGGAGGATGTGTATAATATTAATAACAAAGAATTAAACTAAGGGCTGGAATGCCATGTTGTATCGCAGTCGCCCAAATTCTTGTGGTTTTTTTATCAGGTAAGGATGCCAAAGGAAAGAAGGTTGGAGATAACGCAAGTGATTTTAGAAATTGCACGAAAGAATAAAGTTTCATCGCTGAGATAGAGGTGGCCCATGGCTAAATTGGTAAGGAAGTTCCTATCCGAAGTGACATTCAATGATGCCGATAGAGTTGTAAGATTCCCACTTGTATGTAATGGCAAGTATCAATGGGGTAAGTTTTGCGAGAACTCTAATTAATGGGGGAGCATCCATAAACATCATGCCCATCAATTCATTCCACATATCCAATATCTCTTAGGCAAGACTGATACCAATGCCTTTGGTGCTCTTTGTTATGATAACCAGTCCTCCAAGTCGATTGGGTATGTGAACATAGGGATCGTAATGGGGAATATCACTTCAGACATCAAGTTTCATGTGATTGAGAATGCCACTTCTTACCACCTTCTGATGGGAAGTGTGTGGATGTAAAATCATGGTTTAGTCCCTTCGACATAATACCATTGCGCTAAGGCAAATGTGATGGGGACTGAGATCGTTATACATGCAAAGAAAAAACCCTTTGCAATCGAAGAGGCTCACTTGGGGGATGAAACATTTTACACAAAGATGGAAGAGGATGCAAGAGTCCTAACGAGAAGCATAGAGGGAGCCATAGTTCCCTCTATCAGAGAAAAGTTGGGTCCTGTGAATGGTCAAAACAGCGAAGGAGCAGGATAGAGAGAAGTAGCCGAAGAGGTTAATGATGTGTAACACCCCATAAATTTAAAAGGAATTATTTAAATTAATTCAAAATTTTGGGTAAAATAAAATTTTGGAATTTATTAATTTTAGTAATTTAAAATGTTGAGTTTTAATATTGAAAATTAGGATTTTAATCGAAATTAAAATTGGAGTTAAAATGGGAATTTAAATTGGGGGAAAAACGGTTGTCACGGTTCTGGGCCGTGACTAATGAGAATTTTTTTTTATGTTTAAATAAAATCCTATTAGCATTAGAACTCCTAATCATTATAAATTAAAACTAATCCATTCCTGGGTTCTTCAAATCGCTTTTTCCACAACTCCTCCTCCAGAAGACTTCTCTAAAATATTTCCTTTTCATCTACAAACCTTTGCCTCAATTTTCTTCAAGGTTTCAACCAAGATTTGTCAAGATTAACTAGGTTTTCTCAAGACGCGTCAAGAACGGATCTTTATCAACTTTTTTAAAAGAATAGATCTTCGAAATCAAAATTCTCAATCAAGTTTTATTCAGGTATGGATACTCTATTCTCTTCCTTTAGTATTATGCGTTTTAAGTGCCGCCTAAACAATTAATCACATTCTTAAAACAAATTAGGAACTTTAATTAGAAAAAGTGAGAACTAATTTGGTATTGTTTTTATGACAAGTTTTAATATGAAATCAGACTTGGAACCCTTGGATGCGTAGGATATAGTATTGGGTTTTGGTTATTATGGGTATAGGATCGCCTGTAGAATGTTATAGATGTTATTTAAATGAAAAGGGGCGCGTACACACTCGAATAATTATGTAGTTAATAGAAGTGGGTTATTATTATGCGTTTCATAAACTTGCATGTTAATGGACACAAATTGTGTCAAGAACGACAACGATGTTATTAATTAAATTAAATTAAATTGCGCCATCAAGGATAAATTTGTGATATTGTTTATATATGTTGTTAAATTGTGTGATTGAATAATAATTATATTTGTTATCGTGGGTACGACACGATTTTTAGTAGTATGCTCTCACCTATATTTTAGGATGCTTTCTAGGTATGGGACTAGTGGGTAGGCCTTAGTTGCGGTTTACACTTTCTAGATATGGGATTAGTTAGTGTATATTTTTACGGATGGGTTAATCCGGGTAGGGCTGATTTTTTAATGTCATTACGTCAAGTCGCTAGCCTAGGCATAAGACTAGGAATAGATTATTGATAGAAATTCATCCTATAATTAAGGTAGGACGTATATATGTGTTGAGGGACCCTTAGGTATGGGACTAAGGGTGTTTTTGAAGATCTCACATCGATACTAATGATGGGGTAAATAAATATTTAAAGAGGAGAAAAATGAGAAATTGAGAATTAATACCAAAGATAATAAAAACATGTATTAAAATATATTGGTGTTGTTACTAATTGCAGGACTGACAATTTAAACGGGTTGGTTGGCTATTGCGACATGTGGGTATGTGGCGTCTTAATAATTGCAGGGATAACAGTTTAAACGGACTGGATGGATATGAAGACGTGTCGTGCGTGGAACCTCGTACATAATTGCAGGGCTGACAGTTTAAACAGACCGATTGGATATGGCGAGGGGTGGTGTAGAACAGCGAGAGTGCCGCAACCAAACAAATAAAATAAGATAAAGATGTAGGTGGAAGTCCCACATACGATATCAATAAGGATGAAAATTAATAATTTTATTAACTTAAATTAAGTTAAATGAATGGATAATTGGACTTAGATGTTGAGATAAAAGAGTTTCTGGCATATGTTGTTTATTTACTCGCATCGTTATTAAATATCTCGTATTAATATAAAATATTCTATTGTGATGTTTACCATGTAAAATACTATTGTCTGGGTTCACAGACCCTAATTGGAGGGAGCAACCGATATTCATACTCGGGGCTCTGACCCTATGCGTTGACGTACATTTTTCAGGTACTAGTGCTGGAGTAGATGCATAGAAGTATTTGGAGATTTATCTTGGAGGTGCAACTGGAGTATTTATTTTATGCTTAGTAGTTTAGTTTAGTTTTCCATTCCTTCACTTTTATATTGAGACTCATTTTATGGATTTGGTGGGCCATTCGGTTCCACAGTTGTTACGATTTTTATTGAGATATTTCATTATGAATTCAGTTTATCGGAGATTATATTTACTTCGAGTTAGATATTATTAGAGATTAGCATGGTGATTGATTTTTATCACATTGGTGATTATTATTTATTGGGATTGATTTCATTATTATCTCGTGGAATGAATTTTATATGTTTCATATCTGTCACATGCTAAGAATAATATTTTACTTAGTTCTCACCCGGTATAGTTTTAATGGCGTCCGACACTAGAATTACGCGGGGTGTGACATCATGTTGATCCCAAACCTCAGAATATCTCTAAATAACTAAGGGATAAGATGAGGCCTAGGGTGGACCCGATGGATCATGAGGTCCAACGATAGACCGTATTGAGCAGGTTTTCAGGACACGAAATGGCAGATGCTTTAAGAGACGGGAAATGAATAGTAGTTGTGACGACAAACAGGCAATGCAGGAAAGTGATAAACGGAGGATGGAAAGGTGATATATCTCCTTTGAAGGTATGAAGCGACAGTCAAAGGAGCTGTTATAGAGGCTAATGAAGAGGCTGACCCATTATATGAATGTTTTCTAATAGACCAACAGGGGTAGTGTATGGTCATAGACAACTCAAACATACAAGAGTTTATGGTGGAAGTATAAGAAGAACCAAACTACAGTATGGACAACCCAAATCCACAAGTGCATGAGCTAAAGCAGCTTGATCTAGCTAAAGAATAAGAAGATCCAAGGCCCATCTTCATTTCGAAGGATCTAAGCGTAGAGAAAAAAGGGCATTGATTGAGATAATTGGGGAATATAGAGATGTCTTTACGTGGAAGTACACAGAGATTGAGGGGTTAGATGAAGAAGTAAGTTGGCATAAGCCGAACGTCATGGCTTCGACCATATCGATGAAGCAGACCACAAGAACTTACAAGCTTGAGTCGGATATGAAAATTAAGGAGGATGTTTAATGGTTGCTAGCAGCAGGGTTCATCAAACCAATACAACCCCCACTTGGTTATTAGGCATTGTCCCGGTGGGAAAGAAGGATAAGAACTAGATAAGGATTTGTGTGGACTTCAAGGACTTGAAAAGATCTTTCCCAAATGATGAGTTCCTTCTACTCTCCAATGATAGCTTGATCGATGCAATTTTTGGGCATAAAATGTATAATTTCATAGATGGGTACGTGGGATACAACCAAATAAATATGGATCTAACAGACGCAAAGAAAACATCATTCAGAACACCATTAGGAAATTTTATATACAAAGTGATGCTTTTTAGGTAAAATAATGCTGGAGCGACATATCAGAGAATGATGATGGCCATTTTTCATGACTTCTTTCATAAGTTTTTAGAATTTTATGTGGATAATCTAGATGATTTAAGGAATGTGTTCATTCGGAATAGAAAGTACAAGATGAAGATAAATCCACCGAAGTGTACCTTCGAAGTAACAAACGGGAATTTTCTAGGTTTCGTGGTGGATTGGTAGGGGGTGCAGATAGACCTGGACAAATGAGGGGAGATCCTAGAAATGCCATGTCCAAGAACATCGAAGGAGATCAAGAGTTTACTCGCTAAAGTCTCCTACCTCAGGAGATTTATGCCAAAGCTGGCCGAGACAACTCATCCACTGATGGAGCTGCTATGAAAAGGGATAAAGTTTAAATGGGAGGAAGCTCACCAAGAATCTCCCACCAAACTGAAGAAGCTACTCACTTATCCACAAATGATGATTCCACCAAAGGCAGGGATACCATTACATCTCTATCTTACATCTATCACCAGATCTGTCGGAGATCTCTTAGCGCAGGAAATTAATCGGCAAGAATAATTAGTCTACTATCTGAGCACAATCATACATGGACTAGAGATAAGGTATAATAGTATAGTGAGACATTGCTTATCCTTGGTATTTGTAGCACAAAACTTAGACGTTACATGTTATCTTTCACAATTCATATTGTGACAAGATGTGATCCCATTAAGTTTATGTTGGCAAGAATTATTTTGATTGGCAGAGAATTTTGATGGTTCCTCATCATTTCAGAATATGACTTAAAGTGTGTAGTGCCTCATGCGATCAAGAGCCAGACATATGCAGATTTATTGGAAATCTTATCATCTGGAATATTTGAGCCACCCCGAGAGAGTATTCCTGGAGATGATTTATAGGGAAACTTTTTGGATGCAAACCTTGAAGAATACACTATCCAGTTTGATGGATTTTTAGCAGAAAAGAAGGGGGAGTAGGGGGTTATTCTTTCAAAAGGAAAATAAGAGATTTACCTTTCCTACAATTTATATTTTCCTTGATGTAATAATAAATCAGAGTATGAGGCATTAATGTTAGGATTTCTATAGGCCCTTCAAAGGGGAATCTGTTCACTATGCATCAAAGGTGATTCGAACTTGGTGGTTCAGTAAGTGAATGCGGAATATGCATTGAAGCAACTCTGCCTGATGCCCTATAAAATAATCATTCAACAGCTGATCAACCAGTTTTATCAGGTCAAGATAAGGAGGCATCCTAAAATGATGAACATGCATACTGATGCTTATGCCACTATTGCTTAGAAGCTGGCATTGAAGAGTGAAACTATAATAGTGGTGATACAACGAAGAACCGCTCTCTCAGTGGTATAAACGATCTTACCAATGGAAGATGATTCAAGTTGGACAGGCGAGATCAGGAAGCAGTTGGAGTCTGGGGAAGGCGAGATGGAGCACAAAGAGCTAGCATAGTATTTTTCAAGCTAAGGAAGTCTTTGCTTCAGTAACGTGGGAGGATGGCTATCATGGTGCATCAGGCGAGAGGAAGTAGAGCGAAGTTAAAGAAGACACATGAAAAGCACCACGAAACAACTAAGATCTCTATGTATAGAAGAATCCAGAGAGAGGGATATTTCTGGCCAATGATGAAGCAGGACACAACAGAGTTACAAGGAGGGTGCGATAAATGTTAACTTTTTTTTTTCCAGGCAGCTGAATGTCACTTCGTTAAAATTCAGGAAGATTGAAGGGAACCTTACATTAATTTTATCAAGGATGGACTTGTTCCTATGGAGAAAATTGACAAAATGGGATTCAAGCAAAGGACCCCGTGATTTTACGTTTAAGAGAAGCATCTCTATTGCAGAGGGTACTTCAACAGGGCATTAAGATGCCTCACAAAAGAGGAGCCAACAAAATTATTGAAACAAGCTTACGAACCAGCTCACATTGGAGGGGCAAAGTTATATGACCAATTAATGATCGTGGGTTATTATTGGAAAACTATGGAGAAATATTTTGCTGAGTTTGTTCGAAAGTGCAAGGCATGCCAACTGTATGGAAACATGATCCATGCTCCTTCGATGGACTTATACTCTTTGGCCACTCCTTACCCATTCCACATTTGGGAGTTTGACCTGGTAGGGGAAATATATCCATCTTAGAGAGGAAAGATTTGGATACTAGTGGCAATAAAGTGATTCACCAAGTGGGCTGAGGAAATACCAATAAATAGAGTAACAATAGGTATGGTGGCCAACTTTTTTAGGGAGTACATAATTTATCGATTTGGGATCCCAAAGGTTATCCTCTCAGATAATGGGACCCTATTTGTCAATAAATAAGTAACGATGCTCACAGATAAGTTCTCCATCATCCATCATACCTCAACGGTGGCGTATCCCAAAGGTTATGGTCAATCCGAAACAACTGCCATGACCTTGAAAGATTTCCCAGGTTCATGGGATAATAAGATTCCAGCAGTTTTTTAGGCTTATCTAATGACAAAGAGGAAACTCACAGTGTTTAGAGTTGAAGTAATTACGCCAGTGGAGCTGAAAGTTTCCTCGGCCCTATATGCCTTGCGAAGTAGCATGCTTCCTCAGAGTAGACACGTAGAGTTGGAAGCACTGGATGCACAGGGATAATGCGATACAATACTTTTAAATGTACACAAAGAAGATCTCTAGGGAATATGATAACTTGGTGAGGCTAATAAAGTTCGTAGAAGGGGATGATTATGATGTAAGGTGTGCTAATCCATCAGGCATTTAGTGCTTGAGACTTAGAGTGTGAAAGGGAGGTCTTTCACATTAATGAAGACTGAGACGTCTCGGGAGGGGTGTGGGGCTATTTATTGCCTCAACAACTTCTGAGAACAGAGAGTTTATTGATAGAGAGAAAAAGAGATTTCAGGAGAAGTTATTACAAACCAGAGAGAGTTTACTCACCCACCATTATAATTTATTGCAAAACTTTAATATCTAACCAAAGATATATCAAAGGTTGTTGGTGGGTTGGCTTCCTGTCAAGGTGTATCTAAGGTGCTTTCTTCTCTCTCCCTTTGAATGAGTTGCTTCTAAGTTTCCTTTATTATTATTTGAGTTTTACACGAGAGACTTGTGAGTTCAATCTGAGTGTTGATTATATACAATAATGTCTGTTAATTTGTCTTTGTTAAAGAGTACTTGGGTTATCATTTATTACCATACCTATAAAGGTTACACCTCTACTGGTATTACTGTACTCCCAGGATTCAAGGGGACTACCCTCTCACAGGTGATGCCCAAATTGACATCCAAAAAAACTATTTTATGATGACCCTCAATTTTTAACATATTTTGTTATTTAGCATAACTACCATCAGTTTCTTCGAATATTTTTCAGAACTCCTAAAAGATGGCATGGAAGAATTTTAAAGTGTAATGCCCCATAATTTAAAATAATTAATTTATTTGATTAAATATTTATATAAATATCTTTAATTGGGTATTTGGCATGTTAATTTTAATTAGGATCTGTTTGATAGAAAAATGAGAAAATGCAAATGATTCGAGGGTAATTGATTTTAGGGAAAATAATTCCAAGGTAAATGAGTATTTTTCAACATGTGTCTCTTTGATACAAGTTGGAAAATCATCAATTTTCCACATTTTCTATCAAACACAAGAGGTGGAAAGAAAAATGTGAAAATTTTATTTAGAGAATATATATTATTTACGGAATATATTTTATAGAATGTATATATATATATATATATATATATATATATATATATATATATATATATATATATATATATATATATATATATATTAAATATATGGAATGTATTAAATATAAAAAATATATACATATATGAAATATGCACAATATACGAAATATACATATATACTAAATATATAAAATATATAAATGCACAAAATATATAAATATTTGGAGTGTATTAAATATACGAAATATATGCATATATGCATATATGAAGTATATGTAGTATACGAAATATACATATATACTAAAATATATGAAATATATAAATGTACGTAATATATAAATATAAGAAATATATTAAATATGTAAAATATATACATATATGAAATATACAAAACATAGATATATACTAAAATATATAAAATATACGAAATATATATATTTAAAAATTTATGAACAATATATATTTATATATTTATAAAATATATAGAGTTTAAAAAAAATCGTTTTGAGTGATTTGCCACCCAAAGGCGGCAAACAAAAACCTGCCCCCCCCCCCTCCCCCCCCCCAAAAAAAAGATTTGGTTTAAAGGCGTGTTTTACATTGAAAACAAATACCAAGGAAGATTAACGCTATTAATCTAAAGTTAAAAAAAAATCAAAATTTTACAACTTTTTAGAATTTGCCTTGGAATTAAAAGGCTATCAAACAAGGCCTTAGTAAATTAAATGACTAAGTTGGTTGTTAAGTAGATTTTAACTTTTTCATATTAGACTTATGTGGTAGTTAATTATTTGCGTTGATAATTATTATGTATCAAATAATTTATTTATCTATTAAATAAAATAATTGGGTGACACTTATTTGTTATATACTTTTAATAAATTTTATGTGTGCTTTGTGTATTAATTTATTTTAGTTTGAGACCATTTATAATGGAATGAGATTTTGGGTTGGACTTACGAGATCATTTGAGGCCCAAATAGTGTCAAAATATGAGGAATTGCACATTTGGATCGGGTGACCCATTGGGTCAAGTTTGGGAGTGTATGGGTTTGGTTCCATGGCTCGTAATATAAAATAAAATTAGGGTGAATAAATGGGATTCGTTTAGCTATTTTAATATAAGACAAAGCCTATTATTTTCCACTTATCATCCTTCCCAAACCCCTAAACCTAAAGGAAAAGATACTAGAGAGAAGGGTTACTTATGGGGCCATGGAAGCAAGAATTCGAAGTGGGTGTAGAATAATTGAATCTACAATGATGAAAATTGCCCAAACAGGCCTAGAGTTATATAAAGTAAACTAAAATGAACATAGTATGTACGTGGTTCAACCAAGATCATCCTACGCTCATGGATAAAGAAAGGGATATCCTTTTACTTTAAGAAAGAATGACGATTTCGAGCACTAGAGATGTTAACTAAGAGTGGGTAAAGGGTTTCAGTGTTAACAAAATGTCAAAAACATGCCCTCCTCATAATAGGTGTCTTATTTTATTCATAAAAGGAGTCTTGTCTAGTTGCATTAACTTGGAGGACAAGTTAGCCTCAAATCAGCATCCTTATTAGTATAAGGTGGTAGATGGTCATCTTCATTCATTTTCAGAAGCCTAGCCTTAGTCATCCTCCACCAAGTCTCTGGTCGATTTGATCTTAGGGTATGTTAGTCACTATGTGCCATGTGTCATGTTGTGAGCTAAGCCTCTCTCACTTTCCCTTCAATTCCCCTTAAGATTAGGGAGGTTAGTCTTCAGGCCTAGTCGGTCCAATCCTGATGTTGAGATCATGTTGCATTTAATTTGGAATGAGGGATTTATTGAGCATCACGTGTCCCACTTATTTCGAGTTGTAACGTAATCATCGTAACTTTTTTCACATAATCCCCATTCTTACGATTATTGTGCGTGAAGCACATGACCCAGGAGAGCGATAGTGCAACTTAATATTTAAGGGAGTTATCACTTTTAATTCTTTATGGTGGTAAATGGATTAAAGGGGGATGAATTCATTTTCCCCTTTTTTCTTCTTCATTTTCTCAACTCTCACTTTTTTTTCCTGCCATTTTCTCTTTTAAAGCTCTCTACAAATTCTATGTGTCAATGATAGCCATCATCTCATGGGTTAGAACAATGGGGCTTGATCGTTTCGCGTGAACACTATTCTGTGGTTATATTTTTGGTATCATAGCGTAGTGATTTCCCCTTGATGTGTACTTGGAGTGTTTATGAGTTGGGACCTTATCGAGTCGTGACTAATGAAAAACGTTACTAATGCTATTTAATACAATGATTAAACTCTATAAGCAACTCCGAGATGTTTGTTGAAGAAACCCTTTTCTTTTGAAAATAAAAATGATAAACAACAAGATGTGTTTACTAAAACTTATGTACGAGAATAACCAAGACTTTTTAATCAGTTTTAAAACTAAGATAGTTTCAAAATATCAGCACACTATAGAATGAGATGAGGAGATGAAGATAATCAGAACACACTATTTTTAACGTGGTAAAACCTCTCCCAATAGAGGAAACATCCACGGTGACTTCTAAGTCACGAAAGTAAAAAATCCACTAAAAATAAATATCAGTTACAAACAATACAACATACATGCACACAACTCAGCCTATTCTAAGTTTAGGAATATACCCCACTTGGTGTCCTTCTAACTTCTTTGTAGATCTGATTGTGGATGATGTTCTTCCAGTTTGATAACTTCCACTTTGCTTTAGCTTTCTTTGCGTCGACTCAATAATCTTTTATCTTATACCCAACACTTTCAGTGTGGTAGTGTGTCAAGTGTTTGTGATGTGATTTCTATCCACATGCATGAACTCACACACACTTAGTTAGTACAGACAGTCCTAGAAAATTACATATAAAGACTATATGCTGTGATTTTCTTTTCTTTCTTTCTTACAAAACTTGAAACCTTTTGACCTTTTAATCTATCCCAGATTCCACGGATATCTTGCTTCAAAATCAGTCAAGATCTTAATCAATCTCAGTTTTGAAAAGATTTTCGAGATTGAAAACCTCCAAGTGAGAATCTAACTAGGTCAAGGTTAAGTTTCACAAGAACAGAAAACATAAAACATTTACAGATCTAAATCAACAAATATTTTCTTAAAACGAGAAACAAATATGCAGATCTAGTGATATATAACATGCAATAGTGTAGATCTAAGATTTCTATGAAAAAGAAATGCAGATCTCACCAAAATGTCTAAGTTGGTAACAAGATCACAGATCAAGAGGTTACAGCTACAAACGATCAAACCAGTAACACCAATCTCTCTCAAACACTCAAGGTTGTGTTTGGGGTTTTGAATATACAAAGGTTTGAAGATGGTTTGAAGTTGTTTTAGGGTTAGGGTTTCTAACTCAGTTTCCCTTTCTCTCTCTTCTCTCTTTTCTTTTCTCTCTTCTCTCTCACTTCTCTCTTCTCTTTCACTTCTCTCAAGTTGGACGACTGCCAACAGTCTTAAAATGCTGAGAATGAGAGGGTTTATATAGGAGCCAAGGAAGGTTCTGGATCGCTGATAGCAATCAATGGTTGAGATTCAGTCTTCCTTAGATTAGCTTGATCCAAGGGTGGTAAAATAGCGGTGATTAAAACGAAGGTGATTTGTCCACAGTGATAACACATGGATAGGCTTTAAACACATGCAGGCCATAGATAACGTTTGATCTAACGATCCACAATACACTAGGCAGTTCTCTCACAAAACAAACACAAATGAGATAACAAGAGCATGACAAGTGTTGGCGTTTCATTGGCTGGCAAACGCGCGTACAACTTAATTACATGCAACACCCTAAAGTCTCTGGTGCATTTATATTCTACCCAATCAAACATTCTAATGAAAAACTAATTTTTCATAAATGCATTTTAAACCCACAAAGTTTATAAACACACTTTTATTAAAGAAAACATTATTTTAAAAATGTTTAAAAATTCCCAAAAAATTATTAAAACAACATTTTAAGGGGAATTTAACACATAATCAATATGAGCAATATATACACATGTATGCACTTCTAATGTGTGTAGTGTGATTTAATTTATACCTTGTTTGGATCATTGAATAGGATTAGAGAGTGAATAAGTCTGAGGATCTTTGGATTTTAGGTTAGACAACAAATTTTGTCACTATTTCCAAATTAGATGAACACTTATACAATATAGACTTAAGTAAGTCAAGGTATAAGGTGCTTCAATCTCCCCCTTTGGAAATATGAGACAAAATCTCCTTTGAGTTAGCTTAAACTCTTAGGGAACAAAAAAAATAAAACCTAGTCCTATACAAAAGATACTATCTACCCATTTCCTAGAAAGTCAAAAATTACATAACTCAACTATTTACAAATTTGTACACTAGAGAGAAAAGGTGGATAAAACGCAGAAGAGTTTCCTATAAATATGCACTAAGATCAAGCAGTTTAGATGTAATGTGAACAAATATTGAACCCGTAAGACTCAAATTTCTCCCCCATTTTGTCTCAAATGGACAAAGGGTAAAAAATTACGGTCTTAAGAGATTAATCAGCACATACCATACCTATAGAATTACGCAAATACATAAATCTGTTATAGTCTAGAGGTTTAGTGAACATGTCTGCAAGTTGCAAATCAGTAGGTAAGTAATGAATTTCTAACTCCTTAGTCTCAACAAGTTCGCGTATAAAGTGATGTCTTATTTTAATATGCTTAGTTCGCGAGTGTTGAACCGGGTTTTTAGATATGTTAATGGCGCTTTGATTGTCACAATACAATTGTAACTGATCGTCTTTAATCCCATAGTCGCTTAACATTTGTTTTATCCATAACAAATGAGCACAACAACTTCCTGCTGCTATATATTCGGACTCAGCCGTAGATAAAGATATGCAATTTTGCTTTTTGCTACTCCAACCTACTAAATTATTGCCGACATAATAACAGGCACCGGATGTACTTTTACTGTCATCAGTACAACGGCCCAATCAACATCAGTATACCCTATGATGGTGCTGCAGGTATCATTAGTATACCTAAGTCCAAGATTAAGAGTGCCTTTTATGTACTTTATTATACGTTTTACACAAGATAAATGGCTCTCTTTAGGGTTATTCTGGTAACGAGCACAAAAACATACATCATACATTATATCTGGTCGTGAGGCAGTTAGATAGAGTAGACTACCAATCATACTACGATAAAGGGTGGAATCAACTGACTTTCCATTTTCATCTTTACATAATTTAATAGTAGTACTCATAGGCGTTTTGGCAACTTTAGCATTATCTAAACCAAACTTCTTAACAAGATCTAAGGCATACTTAGTTTGAGAGACAAATAATCCATCATAATTCTGTTTTACTTGAAATCCTAAGAAAAGCTGTAGCTCCCCCATAAGGGACATGTGAAACTCCTTATGCATAATAACAGAAAAGGATTTAACTTCAGATGTTGAAGTAGACCCAAAGAAGATGTTGTCTACATAGACTTGGGCTATAATAATGTTTTTGTCAAAATGTTTGACAAAGAGGGTCTGATCATTTCCTCCTCTCTTAAAACCCTTATCCAACAAAAAGTTGGATAGGCGTTCATACCAAGCTCTAGGAGCTTGTTTTAAGCCATACAAAGCCTTTTTTAGACGAAAGACATGGTCTAGGTATTTTGGGTCAATGAACCCTTTGGGTTGTTCTACATACGTTTCTTTGGATAGAATTCCATTGAGGAAGGTAAACTTGACATCCATTTGATAATGTGTAAATTTTAAGTGACACGCTATGGCGAAAAGAAGTCGAACAGATTCAAGACGAGTGACAGGGGCAAATGTCTCGCTAAAATCTATCTCTTATATTTGAGAGTAACCTTGAGCAACAAGTCTAGCTTTGTTTCTAAGGATTACCCCATTTTCGTCAGATTTGTTCTTAAAGATCCAATGTGTGCCAATAACATTTTTGTTTTGAGGCCGCGGTACAAGATACCAGACATCATGAATGACAAATTGTAAAAGTTCTTCTTGCATAGCAGAAATCCAGTGTGCGTCATTCAATGCTTCATTAACATTTTTCGGTTCCACAAGGGAGACGAAACATAGGTAATTAACATAATTTCTTAACTGGGATCTAGTACAGACTGGCTCATTAGGATTATCGACCACGTTGTCAATTGGATGATCTTTAGAGACCCAGCCAGGTACTTCTGGACTCTCAATAGGTAATGAGTCATCTATTTCTGGTGAATCATTTTTGAAATCATTTTCAGATTCAACCACAATAGGTGATTCAGATGTCTTATTTTCAACAATAGTGTCGCTTACAATTACATTTATCGACTCCATAAGGGTCTTAGTACGCAGATTGTATATACGATATGCACGACTGTTTGGAGAGTAACCTAAAAAGATGGCTTTATCTCCACGCGTCTCGAATTTGGACAAATGTTCTCTGTCTTTACAGACATAACACTGACTTTCGAAAGTTCTTAGGTATTTCAGATTAGGCTTCTTTCCGTACCACAACTCATAAGAGGTTTGTTTAGTGTTTTTCCTAAGGTAAACCCGATTAATGATGTGACATGCAGTTCTAATAGATTCTACCCAGAAGTACTTAGGTAGAGATTTGGCATGCAACATGACACGTGCCATCTCTTGAAGAGTTCGGTTTTTCCTTTCGACAACACCGTTCTGCTGAGGAGTCTTGGGGGTACTGAATTCATGTTTGTAACCGTTGTGGTCACAATATTCAACTATTCCCATGTCTATGAACTCTCCCCCTCTATCGCTACGAATGCGATCGACTTGTGTGTCCTTCTCATTTTCAATTCTTAGTAAAATTTTCAAAAATGTCTGAAACGTGTCAGATTTATGTTTCAAGAAGGCAACCCAAGTGAATCGTGTAAAATCATCAACCATGACTAGGATATAACTTTGTCCATAAAGACTAATAGTTCTAGAGGGACCAATAAGTCCATATGGATGAGATCTAGAGGTCTAGATGTGAGAATGTCTTTAACTTTTTTATGCAAAGTCTTAACTATTTTTCCTTCCTGGCAATGACCACAAACAACGCTGGAAATAGGTTTAATTTTAGTAATTCCTCTAACTATCTCTTGACTAGACAATCTACCAAGGATATCATAACTTAGGTGACCCATACGATTATGCCAGATTTCATTGTCATCCATTCTGACAATGTTACAGGTTTCAGAACTAGTCTTGACAGTATAGCAGTTGTCAGGTGTTCTAAATCCGGTAATGAGATATTCACCTTTATCATTTAGAATTTTGCAATTGTTCTTTGAAAAGGTAACAGTATGGTCTGAGTCACAAAATTGTGATATACTTAGGAGGTTGTCTTTAAGGCCTTTAACTAAAAGTACATTTTCCAAAATAGGCATTCCCTCTTCTTTTAGTATTCCTTTACCTATGATCTGGGATGACACTCCGTCGCCAAAAACTACTTTACCTCCAGCAAATCTGGTTTTGTTTAAGAGTTTGGTTTCATCTCCTGTCATATGTTTGGAGCATCCTGAATCTAAATACCAACCAGATGAAGTGTGTTCAGCCTTTAAGGCAGTGATAACAATGTTACACTTAATTTGGGGTAAAAGATCATCTTTTCTAACCCAAATAGCTCTAGTTTTGATTTTGCGCAAGTTTGCTCTCATTTGATAAAATTTTCGAGAAGTAGCTTTTTGTCGAAAAACATTTGGTGCAACAAACTGATTTTTGTGGAAAGGTTGAGCTTTTGGTTTAGGAAAGTTTCTGGGAGCCTTTCTCTTAAATGAACTCTTAGTTTTGGTCTTTTTATTCCTGTAGTTAGAGTTCTTGTCAGGTTGTCTTGGAAGGACATAATGGTTACAATTTTGCCTAGAGTAGTTAAAGTTCTTGTAAACAGGAGTGTTGTACACAGGGGTGTTTAGACGCCTAGCATAACAACCTTCAAAATAATGACCATAAACGTCACAGTAGGAGCAATATTGATTGCTTGAGGGATGTACTTCCTTAGGGAAACTTCTAAAGATGGGTTTGACATGATTCTGTTGAGAAGTCTTATTCCTAGGAGGTATGGTTTTAAAGGTAGATTCAGCCTTTCTGATCAAAGGACAGACGTATTTAGTCTCAAGTGTACTGTCAGCCTTAGAGTTACTAGACTCTCCAATGTCTTTCTGTTATTGCTTTTGATCATATTCCTTTTTAATAAAATGAAAATCTGGACATGTTTAGATTGGTCTTTTGTCCCCAGACACAAACTTAATAGGTTCAAGATTTTTAGTTTGTGGTTTATTCTTAGGGCAGAATCCAATACCGATTCTATCATCAGAATTGGTCTTGGAGTCAACAACAAAGTCAGTGAAACAATTTGAATTGTTTTCAAACTTAGATTTTTTTTTTAAAACAGTTGCTGTCTTTGTTTTTGCTTCTTCCAGTTCTAATAATGTTCCCTTGTATTTCATTTCCAGGGTTTCATTAGTTTTAGTCAAATCTTTTAATTTTTGATCAAAAGTTTCAATTTCAGATTGATGTGTCAGACACTGGTTAGTGTACTCTTCGGCATTCAGCTTCACAATAAGACTTAGATCATCTAATTTCTTAGTCAGGTCTCTAACAGTCTTCTCCAGTCTAGTGCCTTTTTAAGGGTTTTAGCATACAAAGTATGAATATCTGGGAGGTCATCTGTGTCTGAGTCGCTAAGTGAGGTGTGTGCAGTGACCCTTAACGATTCATTTTTAGTACTCACGCACCCATTTACATCGTCGTTATCGAGATCACTTTGACTCACACACACGGAACTAGAGCTAGCAACATTTTCAGATATTAAGGCATCTAGGCCAGTCAAAGCAGTATTCATAAAAGCAGGAGTAGAGGTATCATTATCACATAGAGGCATATCATCATTGTAAATGATCTTAGCAAAAAAGGACATGCAAGGGTCAAATACATTAGATGACTCAAGTTCCTCTTCATCAGAGTCACTTGAATCGTCCCAAGTTTTACAGACATTGGCTCTATTGTGTGTTTTGGTTTTATTCAGATTAACTCTGCAATCGTGAGCAATGTGACCTAGTTTTCCACATCTAAAACATTCAATCTTTTTAAGGTCTCTGTTAGATCTGAAGTTGTTGTCCTTAGGATGTTTGTCAAGACCTCTCTCATGAGGTTTGGGATTAGACACAGTTGGATAATTAGGCTTGCCTTTTTTAGATGCCTATTTATTTCTAAATTTAACAATTTTCTTAAATTGTTTGGACATTAAGGCAATCTGATTATCTAGTTTGTATATATCACACTCCTCATCAGAGTCACAGTTGGTCAAATTGGTCTCATGTTTAGATATCTTAGAGGAAAAACTCAAGTTAGAGTTGGGTTGTTTTCTTTGAGACTGATTTAATTGTTTCTTAAAGTCTAATTCCATTTCCACAGTCCTAAGTTTGCTACTGAGTAACTCAGGGGTGAGGTTTTGATCACTCATCTCCTCAATAGCATACCTCTTGTTGTCAAACTTTTGTGGTAATGATCTTAGGATTTTAGAAACAATTTCATTCCTATCATATGTTATACCATTAACATGCAACTTAGTAACTATATCAGTTAGGTTCATGTAAAAGTCATCAAAAGTCTCAGAGTCAGGCATAATTAAAGAGTTGTACTGCTGAGTAAGCATTTGAGTTTTAGCAGCTTTAACTCTTGAGTCTCCTTCATGGGCAATGATTAATGTGTCCCAAGCTTCCTTGGAAGTGGCACAGGATGAGATTCTCTTGAACTCATACTCATTAATAGACATAAAGATGGCATTTTTGCCTTTATTGTTATTACGAGAAATTATTTTCTCTTCTTGGGTAAACTCATTTAAGATTTTCTTTACCCTCTCATCACTTCCTTCAGTGGCTGGTTTAGTAGGATAAGTATATCCATTTTAAATAATGTCCCAGACATCATCTCCTAAAGTCCCTTGGATGAAGGCAACCATTCTTACTTTCCAGTAAGCAAAGTTGTTTCCATCAAAGAGTGGAGGTCTGGACAGATTACCAAACCTTTCATTCTTCTCGTCCATAGTTAGAATTTTCAGAAAATGATTTCAGAAACACAAGATCCTTTTTGAAATAAAAGTTTACAGGGCTCTGATACCAATTGAAAAACGTTACTAATGCTGTTTAATACAATGATTAAACTGTATAAGCAACTCCGAGATGTTTGTTGAAGAAACCCTTTTCTTTTGAAAATAAAAATGATAAACAACAAGATGTGTTTACTAAAACTTATGTACGAGAATAACCAAGACTTTGTAATCAGTTTTAAAACTAAGATAGTTTCAATATATCAGCACACTATAGAATGAGATGAGGAGATGAAGATAATCAGAACACACTATTTTTAACGTGGTAAAACCTCTCCCAATAGAGGAAACATCCACGGTGACTTCTAAGTCACGAAAGTAAAAAATCCACTAAAAACAAATATCAGTTACAAACAATACAACATACATGCACACAACTCAGCCTATTCTAAGTTTAGGAATATACCCCACTTGGTGTCCTTCTAACTTCTTTGTAGATCTGATTGTGGATGATGTTCTTACAGTTTGATAACTTCCACTTTGCTTTAGCTTTCTTTGCGTCGACTCAATAATCTTTGATCTTATACCCAACACTTTCAGTGTGGTAGTGTGTCAAGTGTTTGTGATGTGATTTCTATCCACATGCATGAACTCACACACACTTAGTTAGTACAAACAGTCCTAGAAAATTACATATAAAGACTATATGTTGTGATTTTCTTTTCTTTCTTTCTTACAAAACTTGAAACCTTTTGACCTTTTAATCTATCCCAAATTCCACGGATATCTTGCTTCAAAATCAGTCAATATCTTAATCAATCTCAGTTTTGAAAAGATTTTCGAGATTGAAAACCTCCAAGTGAGAATCTAACTAGGTCAAGGTTAAGTTTCACAAGAACAGAAAACATAAAACATTTACAGATCTAAATCAACAAATATTTTCTTAAAACGAGAAACAAATATGCAGATCTAGTGATATATAACATGCAATAGTGTAGATCTAAGATTTCTATGAAAAAGAAATGCAGATCTCACCAAAATGTCTAAATTGGTAACAAGATCACAGATCAAGAGGTTACAGCTACAAACGATCAAACCAGTAACACCAATCTCTCTCAAACACTCGAGGTTGTGTTTGGGGTTTTGAATATACGAAGGTTTGAAGTTGTTTTAGGGTTAGGGTTTCTAACTCAGTTTCCCTTTCTCTCTCTTCTCTCTTTTCTTTTCTCTCTTCTCTCTCACTTCTCTCTTCTCTTTCACTTCTCTCAAGTTGGACGATCGCCAAAAGTCTTAAAATACTGAGAATGAGAGGGTTTATATAGGAGCCAAGGAAGGTTCTGGATCACTGATAGCAATCAACGGTTGAGATTCAGTCTTCCTTAGATTGACTTGATCCAAGGGTGGTAAAATAGCGGTGGTTAAAACGAAGGTGATTGGTCCACAGTGATAACACATGGATAGGCTTTAAACACATGCAGGCCATAGATAACGTTTGATCTAACGATCCACAATACACCAGGCAGTTCTCTCACAAAACAAACACAAATGAGATAACAAGAGCATGACAAGTGTTGGCGTTTCATTGGCTGGCAAAACGCGCGTACAAATTAATTACATGCAACACCCTTAAGTCTCTAGCGCATTCATATTCTACCCAATCAAACATTCTAATGAAAAACTAATTTTTCATAAATTCATTTTAACCCCACAAAGTTTATAAACACACTTTTATTAAAGAAAACATTATTTTAAAAATGTTTAAAAATTCCCAAAAAATTATTAAAATAACATTTTAAGGGGAATTTAACACATAATCAATATGAGCAATATATACACATGTATGCACTTCTAATGTGTGTAGTGTGATTCAATTTATACCTTGTTTGGATCATTGAAGAGGATTAGAGAGTGAATAAGTCTGAGGATCTTTGGATTTTAGGTTAGACAACAAATTTTGTCACTATTTCTAAATTAGATGAACACTTATACAATATAGACTTAAGTAAGTAAAAGGTATAAGGTGCTTCAACTAATAGAGGCACAAGAGATCCCTAGAGGTTTATACCTTTATGAGATACGTTATATGAGGGTGATATAGATTCATTGTCGTTTATTATGATGATTCAAGAGTACTCATGTTAATTATTGTGATGTGAGTATCTCGTGGCATTGTTATCTATGACTATTATTTGTTTAAGATTATTAGTATTAGCTATATCCTTTATTTGGTTAATTACATAATAAACTAAGATATAGTAATGACGATATAATAACGTGGGTTCAGTAAGGGTAACGTTAACGTTAACGTTAATGTTAATATTATTATAATGTGGGATTTCACCTAATTAATTCACTGTACAAACAACAAGGCTATATTATTTTGACATGTGCTCTCTGATTGAGATTACATAGGACATTCTTATTGTGGGCTTCCCCTCTTGCAATAAAATAATCCAGTTAATCAGTAAAAATACTCTCATTGTTGATGTTGTATCAGTGTTAAACTCCATCTCAGTTTCCTATCTTTCATTTATCAGCTATGTGGGTGTCAGGGTTTGTATCCTTACCTTCATCTTTATGTTTGTTTCCTTATGAGATAGTTTATATATGGACCTATGGTGGGTGCCATAACATGATTTTTATTTATCTTATTGAGGATTTATTATGTCATGGAGTTGATACATATTTTGGTGTTATCATTTAGTTTAGTGGATAGTTTGAATTTAGTCATTTAATTAATTTTATCATTTATTATTCATCTTTATTTTATATATGAGAGAGTGCGCTCTATTATATGATGGCTAAAACTAATTTAATTAGATGTCAATCCAAAAACAAATTTTAATTTCTTTTAATCCTAGAACATGCAATTATGTGATTCAAACCAAGCATGTAAAGATAGCCGGATTTCAGAAAAAATCCCAAAGGGAAAAACCTTTTATTTCACTAGAGTTTGAAAATTGCAAATTACAAATACAATAGAGAAATACAACAATGATTCCCTCGAGAACCATAAAAATAACAATCATCCTTCATCAATGAATTCCCTTGAGAACCCACAATAACAGCAGTAGTCAACAATCATTCCTACAAGAATCACAAGAGTAGCAGCAGAGACTTCTTATCTACAAGAGTAACTTTGACATAGAAGTTCTTTGGGTTTCAAAGATAATTCACAAAATATTTTGGATTGATTGTGTGAATCAAAAAGTGTTTTCGCCCTATGAAAAATGAGGACTGAATGCAACAGTTTTACATTTTTTGTAAATCTCAAGTCTTAACAAATTTCTTCATGAAAGCAGGTATTTATAGGTGGACACAAAATTCGAGGCGACGCAATCTCGTTCAAATGAAAAGAGGCTTTCATTATAACGACATAGATATGTCATTTGAACGACCTCAACTTCGCTTGTAGCGAGATAAAAAAATGATAAAATAATAAGACTTTGTTTGAAGCATGATCAATGCATCGATTAAACGAGATTCTAACGACATAGCCATGTCATTAGAACGAGATATCAATCTCGTTTGAATGAGACTGACTAAAATAAAATAATTTTTAAAGTTTAAAATGCTATTCAAAAAACGGTTTCAAACCCCCTTGTTTTGTAAGAAAATCAGTTTAGAAAAATATCCCAATACTTAGTAAAAAAATCCACGAAACACAAAAAAAAAATCCATACGAATATTACGTCAAGTCGTGGATCATGTTGAAGATGATTGATATTCGGATCCGTCTTTTGAACGTGTGAAATTGAATTTCCTTAACGGATGTAACGGGATACACCACTCAATGTAAACTAGACTATATGGACAAGTCCTAGATGCTAGCAGCAATGATGAAAAATTTGCCCTTACGAATCTCTCCCTACGGCTATTCCGGTACAAAATAAAATTCGAATTATCCAACAAATCCTATAAAAATCTAATAGCCTCACAGAAACCAAAAAAATGGAAATATACTAAACATGTACAAGTCTTCAAAAATCTATAACTTTTAAATATTCAAATATCTCTCATTCTGTTGATTATCTTTTGGGAGATTTGTCAAATGTGTGCTTTTCATATGCTCATCAAAGTGTAACTACACACAACAGACAAAGAGAATACCTTCGTGATATATCAATTATCCCACATACTTTAAACTCTCACTTCCCTAATTCATAATTTGTTCCGTCTTTTTTGTTCAAAATAGACAAGGAAAAGACATAAATAGTAATAAACCACAGTATATCACAAAAAGCATTAAAAATCATCATAAACATATATCAATTAAGCTCATGCAAGGATAATCTCAAAAGTCTCTACAAATTATTTCTAATTATCTAAATATTTTTCAAGAGAAAAGAAATTTTACAAAAAACACACATCATGAATTAGCACTAAGATAACCAAAAACAACACACCATGAGTTAACACTAAGATAACCAAAAAATTCAAGAGAAAGAAATTTTACAAAAAATAACTCACCATGAATTAACACGAAGAATTTTGGATACTCCTAATGAATGAACTAAAAATCGTCCTTAGGTGTAAACAAAATTGAATTCATATGATATCGACTCAATCTAATCAACAAATTAAAGTCTATAATGATTTTCACACCATTAACGTCCAAAACTATGTAATGCTTTTACGAGAATTTTTCAGTATGTGCAAACCCATTGACCTTCGACTAAATTGCCTCAAAAGTCACATATAAAATATTTCTCTCAACTCATTTGTTTTGAAGAAACCAATGCTCATATGTAGTGAAGTATCAATGTTCTTTGAATTTGCCCTAACACTTTATATTTTTCTTTTGAGTGCTTTTAATCTTTTAGGATATTTTCTTTTGCAAATGGTGGCTATTCGCACAAAAATCTTTTTAGTTTTGCAGCCCGAGCCATTGCATTAAAATTAACACATTTATCAGAGATATAAATTTCAAATTTTCCAATCTGGGTAATGGTTCTTACAAGAACTACTTTCATTGTCTCGTTTTATCGCATTTTGTTCGTTTTAAAGGCATGATTGAGATAAAAACACTTTGACCAACATGTGATAGACAAGTAAAATACTTAAATAAATTCGTGCACTATGTGCATTAAAGGAGATAATGAGTCAAATATGTAGAAAGTAATCATTAATCACATCTCAACGACTTCAACACATTATGAAGCACATGGATGAAATGATTATGTGTCTTAAAACACTATAAAAAAATCACGTGGACGATGTAATGATATTGTGACTTGGTTATCCTAAATGTCCATCCATATAAGGTGTAAAAAGAAATACAAAAATATTTTTGAGTTTTTCAAAAAAACTTATCAAAAATAATTTTTTTTGGCTTTTTCACTTTTACTAAGAAGAGACGAAAAATCTTTTTGTATTTTTCCAAAATTTTTCATGAAGAACAAATCTCTTTTTGGATTTTTTGAAAAATATATCAAAATGAAAAAAGATAAATACAATTGTAGTACATACTAGCAATAGGCATGAATGATATAAACATTAACAACATCCTATGCTAGCAAACAAGTCTAAACCTCAATCATTAGGTCCGAAAGTATTCTCTAAAGGAGGTGACATCCTATGAAAAACATCGATCAAATCATGTGAAGTTTTGAACAAATACTCACTTCCTCACGAAATTGCTCAAAATTTCTCATGTGATGTGCGGGAGCATTTGGAGTAATATGTGTGGGAGTGCGTGCGGGAATACATGTTGTAGCATATCGTGGATGATATCTACGAGATGCATTACCCAACTTAAAGCACAATTCCCTAAGGTATCCTCTTTACTTACAATGGGAACAAAAATAAACGAGGTTAGTAACACCTATCTCAGAATCTTAGGACGCACTCTCCTATAGGAAAACTATTGCCTAGGTGGGTTAGGTTGAGAACCATATGGATCTACAACATACTCGGGAATCGTCTCGGATGCAACATGGAAAGTGGATGCACCGTCATAACCTATTCCTAGTCTCTTAATATTACACAAACCGGGATCATCTTTCCAACCTTCTTAGAGATCTCTTTCGAATTGGGATACATAGGCTTCAAATTTCTCACGAGTCTCCAATGAGGATTGAAGATCTCCCGTAAGACTAGCCACGGTGTTGGTCAATTCACTCTTTTCCTGGCCTAAGACGATCAAATTCTCACACAAAGAAACTCTCACCTTCTCGAGTTGACTCGCCGACACCTCACACACCCTCAAAACTTATCTCTCTCTACGAATCTAACACCCTAAGAGACAACTCCTTAAACATATTTTTTGTTTTCATAGTCTCGGTGTGAAAATCATTAAAAGCCTTTTGGATATCCCCTTCTCCCTCAATTTCAATTTCAATCTCACCCTCACACTCACTCGAATGGCTCAAAACATCATCGGCTCTCACGTTTACATGTGTCCTCATCATTGTGGGACAAACTAGATGTGCTCACATGATTAGACATGAAAGCAACACACTTTTCATGTGGCGATTCTTCCCTTGAATAATCCAATTCGATGTCACTATTGATAAGAGTAGCCTTATTGGCAATCGCTTTGCCCTTTCTCTTTAGCATAGTGGGAGACTCAAAATCCTTGTCCCCTTTGCCCTTTGTCCTCACACTCAAAACATCTTACATCTTCCTCTTTCTCACCATCATCCTCGACATCATCTTTCTTTTTATTTTTCTCATAATTATTTTTATTGGAATACTTATTTTTATAAATTGTGAGAAACTTTTTTAAAAAATTTGCAAATAAGGCCAAGTCATCGAAATCAACCTCACCCTCAGATTCAGACTCACACACTTTCTCTTTTTTATTTTTCTTAAATTGAGTCTTTAAGTCCATCCCTTTATCCTTAGACTTAATGGTTTTGGGAAACATGTCGATATCATAAGTTTGAAGAGAGTTCTTTTAACCTAAGAGAGTCTAAGACCCCTGAAGAGTTAAGCAAGGTAACCTTAGTAATAAATCAGGGTGGGATAGTGACCTCAAAATCTTGTTCACAACTCTCGACTCTTCAATTATCTCACCCAAAATAAGACTTGTTTTAACAATGTCCCACAGCCTAGCAGAAAAATCATTGAAACTCTTGAACACTAACACGGTGATAGTCTCAAACTGGGTGGTCAATTTTTGAAGCTTAAATGCCTTGACAGTGTGGGTACCCTCATATATCAACTGAATGATATGGCATGCTTCCTTAAACGTAGTGCTTGTCATGATGCGGCGAAACTCATTAGGGGTGAAGACTCCAAAAATAGCACTAAGTCTGCGAGATTTATAGATACTCCACTTAAACTCATCATGAGTCTAATCAGAAACAGATATGGGATTCGTGACATTATTCATAGTGATAGTGGGAGGATTCCACCCTCTTTCACATACAAGTCAGACTCTTTCATCAATTACTTTTAGAGTGGATCTCATACAGTCTTTCCAATAGGCATAATTTGATCCATAAAAAATTGGCATCCAATTATATAAGTTCTCCATCAAAAAATTTAGGAATTTTCGAAATCAATTTTCAAAACAATTGATATCTCATAATTTTTTTTACGAAAAAAGGATTTCACGATAATTTTGTGAAATCATCTATGAAACCAATTTGAGTGAGTGCGCGCTGCTCTCTGATGGCTAAAACTTATTTAATTAGAAGTCAATACCATAAACAAATTTTAATTCCTTTTAACCTTAGAACATGCAACCATGTGATTCAAATCAAGCATGTAAATAAAATAAAATTTTAGGAAAAAACCCCAAGGGGAAAAACCTGTTATTTCCCTAGTGTTTGGAAATCGTAACTTACAAATAAAATAGATAAATAAAACAATAAATCACTCGAGAACCATAAAGATCGCAATATTCTTTCAGTAATGAATTCCTTTGAGAACCTACAATGATCGCAATCATCAGTAATGATTCCCGTAAACATCATAAAAGCAGCAGTAGAGACTCCTTCTCTACAAGAGAAACTTCAACATAGGAGTGCTTTTGGTTTTAAAGATGATTAACAAATTATTTGGGATTGATTATGTGAATCTGGAAGTGTTTTTACCCTATAAAAAGTGAAGACTAAATGCAACAGTTCTACAGTTTTCATAAATCAAAAGTCTTAACAAATTTCTTCACGAAAGCAGTTATTTATAGGGGGACAAAAAATTCGAGGTGACACAATTTCGCTCGAACGAGAAGAGGATGTCATTCTAACGACATAGAGATGTCGTTCAAACGACCTTAACTTTGCTTCTAGCGAGGTTAAAAAAGTTAAAACAGTAAGCCTTCGTTCGAAGCATGATCTTTGCATCTATCAAATGAGCTTCTAACGACATAGCCATGCTGTTCTAACGAGATATCGATCTTGATTAAATGGGACTAACTAAAATAAAATAATTTTTAAAGTTTAAAATGTTGTTAAAAAAACTATTTGAAAAAGCTTCGTTCTAAAAAATCAGTTTAGAAAAATATCACAATACTTAGTAAAAAATCCACAAAGCACAAAATAAAATCGATACTAATATTACGTCAAGTCGTGGATCATATTGAAGATGTTTAATATTTGGATCAGTCTTCTTGAACATGTGAACTTGAATTGCCTTTACGGATGTAACGCGATACGCCATACTCAATATAAACTAGACTCTATGGACAAGTCCTAGATTCCAGGGGTAATGATGGAAAATTTTCCCATACAAATATTTTCCTATGACTATTTCGGTACAAGATAAAAAATTCGAATTATCCAAAAAATCCTATACAAATTTAATACCATCCCAGAAACCCCAAAAGGGAAAGATGTTAAAAATGTACAAGTCTTCAAAAATCTTCAACTTTTAAATCTTTAAATCTCTCACTTTCTCTTGATCTTCTTTTGGGAGCTTTGTTAAATGTTTGATTTTCATATGCTCATCAAAGTGTACCTACACACTATAGATGAAGAAAATTCCTTCGTGTCGTATCGATTCTCCACATACTTCAAACTCTCACTCCCCCATAATTCATAATGCTTCTCTACCTTTTTATTTGTTCGAAATAGAGAAGGAAAATAAATAAAAAATAATAAATCGGAGTGTGTCACAAAAAGCATAGAAAATCATCACATATGTATATCAAATAAGGTCATTCAAGGATAATCTCAAAAAGCTCCACAAACTCCTTTTGATTTTTCAAGAGAAACTAAATTTTACAAAAATAACACACTATGAATTAACACTAAGATAACCAAATCATGTAAACCATATGAATGGGTGTGAGTAAATTCGATAGGAAAATCAACTCAAACAATCATAACATGTGTGCATAATGAATTTTGAATACTCTTAACGAATGAACTCAAAATTGTCGATATCAATTCAATCTAATCAACAAATCAAAGTCTAAAATGATTTTGACATCAATAACGCCCAAAACTATGTAATGCTTTTACGAGAATTTTTCAGGACGTGAAAATCCATTGATCTTTGACTAAGCGCCCTCAAAACTCACATATAAAATATTTCTTTCATCTCATTTATTTTGAATAAATCAACGCCCATATTTAGCGAAGCATCAATGTTCTTTGAATTTGGCCTAGGACTTTATATTTTTCTTTTGAGTGATTTTAATCTTTTAGGTTTTTTTCTATTGCAAATGGTGGCTATTCATGCAAATATCTTTTTACTTTCGCAGCTCGATCCATTGCATTAAAATTAACACATTTATCCGAGATATAAATTTCAATTTTTTCAATCTGGGAAATGGTTCTTACAAGCACTACTTTCATTGTCTTGTTTTATCATATTTGGTTCACTTTAAAGGCATGATTGAGATGAAAACACTTTGACCAACGTGTGATAGACAAGTACAATACTTAAATAAATTTATGCATGTGTGCATTAAATGGTACAATGAGTCAAACATGTAGAAAGCAATCACTAATCACGTCTCAATGACTCCAGCACATTATGGAGCACATGGATGAAATGATGTTGTGTCTAAAAACACTATCAAAAAGTCACATTACCACTGGTACTCTATATCTTGCATTGTACTGATGTTAATTTTAGTTTGCTTTTTTTATGGAAAACACACACAAAGGAGCTAATCGTCATAGGTAGGCAACTATTGTTGAACTGCTCCAGGAGCCGCCACAGGGGTAGGTTTTACCTTTGCCAGATTTGACTACTATCATTGGTCAAGTTATCACTAGAATAATGGATGTAGTATTGCATAATCATCCATCACAACTACCTCAGCCGGCAACAGCAACACCAACACCATTATAGATTTTTTCATAAGAGAAGTCTTATTGTGCCTTATACAAATTCAATTTTTCCAGAGTTCAAAGGGTGAAAATGTAAAAACTTTATATAGTTTGGTTGCCTTATTTTCATGTCAAAGAATCTAAGTCATGCACTATATCGAGCCCAAAAACTTGATGAACTTTATAGTTTTTATGTGAGAGAGTCATGTTCATTTGAACTTATGGATATTGAGACCTGAAGATCGTTCTGCTCCTTCACCATGAAGATTTCCATTACTGATCAATCGAAGTGTATCATTTTTCAAAATATTTCATTTGTTTGTCATTTGGCTATGCACACACTCACGATCTTTTAAATGAGTGACAAATTTCTAAAAGGATTTTTTTAGTTTCCTTAGAGTGTGTGTATGCTTTTTAAATTGGGGATAAGGCCTTTTTTTGGTTTTAAAAGTAACTTTATATATATATATATATATATATATATATATATTTGTTGCGTCAAACCCTTCGCACGGTGTTAAATCACTACAGTGCGCATAAAGCATGGATTTTAGGCTTAGGAATTTCTTTAGCTAAAACCATGCGTATGACATTGATTTGTCCCTTTGTGCATGACCCTTTGAAATTTTGGCCCGATTTTTCCCAGCCTAAAATCGTGCGCACGGTGCATATTTACACCCGTGCACGCGATGATGATAAATTTTGAAAATGTTTATAAATAGACCTTATTTTCCCCCCACAAGTAAGAATATTTTTCCTCATTTCAAATTAGACTTACTCTAAGGACATTTTCATCTTTGAGAGAATTTATATTCTTCTCTTTTGCAACTCAATTGTTCAAACTCAAATTTAGAGATTTTTATATATAAAAGCTAGATCTACACTTGTGAGATGATTTTAGAGTTTTAAATCCACAACATCCATGATTTAAATCTAATTTAGTTATATTCCATATAATCTATACTCCAAAATCTCAAAGGAGGTATTTGAGCTAAGTGAAAAGTTCAAGCATGGTGCAATCCATGGATGAAATATGTAACTTTCATATTCGATCAATAAAGCTTTGATCGAATTTCTTATTAGAACGGGAGAGAGTCACAATGTTCATAGGAAAGTTTTTGTGAGTTCATGAGAGATAGCTACCCTTTTTCATTCTATAAAGAAAATTTTCAAATCTAATAAAAAACTAAGATGCACCGGGAATTTTTACCCATAAAATGGGATTTTTCCTCGTAAATCAGTTTTTTGCAATTGTTTTGTGGTTTGTTTGATTATGTGTGCTTATTATCATCTTAGTTAATCGAGATCTAATTGCTAAAATTGGAAATGACTGAAATATAGGTTGCAAGTTGATGCTTGAAATTTAAAATTGGGCTAACTTACTTTTAAACCTACTCACCCCCTCTAGGTTTGCATTTAATGTACTCACATTTACATCATCAATTGGTATTAAAGAATAATTACTCTTTTTAAGGATTAACATCCTCAGTTAATCCTTATTTTTAATTGTGTGTTTTCTCAAATTTATGTTTATATGGATATTTCAGTTCTTTATGATTTGGGAGTTAGTTTGGATAATATAATTTCATCGTCATATTCATATATAGATAAGAACCATCTCATTTATCTAATGAGTCTAGCTATGAAATTGCACATAATGGAAATAAATTGACTGATGATGAGGAGACGAGTACAATCAATTATGCTTATAACAAGTTATTCAATGAGTCGTTAAAATTAAAGAAATTGAAAATAAAAAATAATGATTTTGAAGAAGAAAGTGATTTATTGAAAGAAAAAGATGAAACTATTTTTCAACTCATACTTGAGTTAAAGCGTGTGGATGATCAAAACTCTTCTCTAGGAAACGAGTTATCCGATCTCCTTTAAATGAATAGAAAACTTGGGAAAGAGTGTAAGATGTTTAAAATTGTAGAAAATGAATTTTAAAAAGAAGTTATTTATCTCAAAAGTGATTTGTCTAATGCTATGAAAGTTAAACCTGCTTTGGAGGATTGATCCTAGAAAATGAATAAAATTCTATTTGAGAAATCTATGATTCCAAATGGTAAGAAAGTATTAGATTTTGACTCATTTATTATTTCTACAAATACTTATACTACTTTTGTGCATGAAAAGACAAATGTTGTTGAACAAGATAATTCTACTCAAGAGAATGAAAATAATGTTTCTTCAAACAATGTCAAAGGAAAAGAACTTGAGAATATCGTCTTGTCTAACAAGAATACAAAGTACAAGTTATGAATATTGAAAAATATTCTCAAGTCAAAAAGCCAAAATTTGTTCGAAGACCTCAAATGTAGAAGAATCAAAAGAAAGTTTTTACAAACTGAATCCCCATTCTAGATATCATGCAAATCATTTTAAGAGGGAAAATGTTTGCCAAAAATAAAGAGAATGGAGAAAAGAAACATGAATTTTGCGCAAAAGATTTTTCAAATTTAAAATGCTCTTATTATTTTTTGAGAGGGCATTTGAAACATTTTTGCTATAAATTAAAAAAGATGAGAAGTATTCATGCAATAAGTTCTCAAGGAGAAATGAGTTTCAAGGGGATAACATAAGACATTAAAATGAACTTATGAAACTCAAAAAGGAAGTGATTGAGTGGAGAAAGTGTACTCAAGGTAAACCCGAATAGTTTAAGAAGGAGAATCATAATTGTTGTGTTGTCATCATGGATTTTAAAGCCTCAAACTCTATTAATTGGTATTTTGATAGTAGTTTCTCGTGATATATGATGGGAGAGAAGTCACTTTTCACTTCATTAAAGGATTACAATGGTGGTTTAGTCACTTTTGGAAATAGTGATAGAGGTATCATGAAAGTTTTAAAGACCACTACTCTTTACAATGTTCTTTATATTAAAGGGCTTACCGCTAATCTCATTAGTATTAGTTAACCTTGTGATGATATCCATCTTATGAATTTTTTAAAAGGTGAGTGCTTAGTAATAAAGGAAGGAAATTGATATTTGATGAGACAGATTAAGTGAGTGAGAACTGTTATGTTCTTGTGAGTGAACCCAATGTTATCGCCAAAATGCTATAGTAGGGTCCATTGACTTATGGAACCAAAGGCTAAACCATATCAAATTTAGAGATTTGGATAGTTTACTTAAAAAATAAAGAGTTAGGGGTCTTCCTAGGTTAGAAAAATCCATGAGCAAAGTTTGTGGGACATGCCAAAAGGGAAAACAAACTAAGAGTTACCATAAGAGATTTGGTGAGATTGTTACCTTTATACCTCTAAGGTTAGTATATGGGTCCCTAAATGATAAAAAGTATAGGTGGGAAGAGATATTATTTTGTAATGGTTGATGATTTTTCTATATTAACATTTATGGGATTTATAAGAGAGAAAAATGATTCATTTGAGATTATTATTTTGGTTTGCAATAAAATTAAAAATGAACAGTCATTACCGACTATGAGACTTAGAATTGATCATGGTTCTGAGTCTATTGATTCCAAGGTTGAGAAATATTGTGATGAAGTTGGGATCAAACATGAATTTTCGACCATTGCGACTCCACAACAAAATGGAGTTGTTAAGGGAAAGAATTAAACGTTGAAAAAGATGGAAATAAGTATGATTTGAAGTAAAAACTTACCTAAGAAGTTTGGTCTGAATCTATGCAAATGGATTGTCATACATCCAATAGTTTTTTTCTTAGACCCTTCACTAATAAGACTCAATATGAGCTTTGAAAAGGAAAGAAGCCTATTATTAAATATTTCAAACTGTTTAATAGTAAGATTTATATTCTTGGAGATAGGGAGATTTTTACCAAGTTCTATTTTAGAAGGGTGGAAGGGATATTTCTTGGTTATTTACAAAATATTCGAGCATATCAAGTTTATAACTTGGAAAGCAAGAAAGTGACAGAGAAATATAATGTGGTTGTTGATGATCATATCTCATGTGTAATTACTTTGGATGTTGCAATTGAGTGAGAGGAGTTATATCATAAGGTTTTTTAGAGTACGAATGTTGATATAGGAGAGTCTAGTAATTCTAGGAGAAACATCAAGGGAATTTCTTCCCGAAATGAGACTCAAGGAGAGATAGAGAGAGGAATTACTAATTGGGTTCAAATATATAATACACCATTTAGAATCATAGGAAATATTGAGAGAGGTGTGAGAACAAGAAACAAACTTCTAAATTAAATGAATTTTTAATGTTTCATATGTCAAATTGAACCTAAAAATGTAAAAAAAACTTTAAAATATGAAAATTGAACTGGATCAATGCAAGTAGAATTGGATAAATTTAAAAGACTAAAAGTTTGATAATTAGTGGCTACACCACATGATCAAAATATCATAGGTACTAAATGTGTGTACAAAAATAAATTGTTTGAACAGGGTCTGATTGTGAGAAATACAACAAAACTTGTAGCTCACGGCTATTATCAAATTGAAGGTGTGGATTTTGATGAAACCTTTGCCTTCGTTGCAAGGTTTGAGAGTGTTGGATTTTTGTTAGCCATTTCATATTTCAAGAAATTCAAACTATATAAAATGGATGTCAAAACTGATTTTCTAAATGGGGATTTGTATGAAGAAGTGTATATTGAAAAACCCAAGGGGCTTGAAAACCTTAAATATCCCAATCACGTGCTAAGACTCCATAAATCCTTATATGGTCTCAAACAAGGTCCTATATATTGGTATGAGAGATTGACCACATATCTCTTAAAAAGTGGCTTTATAAAAGGAGTAGATAGGACACTTTTTGTGAAAAAAGTTTTGGATCATATCATTGTAGCTCAAATATATGTAGATGACATTTATTTGGGAAAATAATTGGGAAATATACTCATAGTTTTTTGGAGGAGATGGAAAAGGATTTTGAAATGAAATGACAGGTGGGTTGAAATGTTTCCTTACTCACAAGTGAAATAAATCCATAATGGAATTTTCATTTCCCAAGCTAAGGATGCTAAGGAGTTGGTCAAAAGTTTAGCATGGAATTAACAAAACATGATAAAACACTAATTGGAATTGATTCCACATAAAACAAAGATGAGAGTAGAAAAAATGTGGAAGATACGTTTTATAGAATCATGATAGGTATTTAATTATACCCGAGTGCGATTCATCCAAATATTTCGTATAATATGGGAGTGTGTGCTAGGTATCAAGAAAAACCTAATTAACCACACCGATAAACGATTAAAAGAATAATCCTATATGTTAGTGGTACTCAAAATATTGGGTTGTGGTATCCATATGATACTAATGAATCACTTTATACTTATTCAGATTTCGATTGGGTGAGTGATGTCATTGATTTAAAGAGTACCAAAACACAAGATTTGTCAATGCCATTAGCAGTGACAAATGAACTTTGTCACTGCTATTATACTGTCATGATTTGAGGGGTGATGAAAAAATATTTATCACTGCTCGAAACAATGATATATATTTTTTGTGATTCCTATGGGGTTATAAATGGTGACAATAATTACCCCGCCCATTTTATCACCACTAATATATCTTATGTTTGTCACTGCTATAAGTAGTGACAAAATGGGTTGGATTAAAAAATTTGTCACTGCTTGTAGCAGTGACAAATGTTAAGTTTGTTAAGTTTGTCACTTCTACGATCAGTGACAACTAACCCTACAAAGGATCTTTTTCACTGCGTTTAATAGTGACAAGTTATCTCTATATTTTAACAAAGTTTGATAAAATTGTCTTTGTATTTCGGACGTTCTAGATCTCTTAGAGACATAAAAGCCTGTTTAAACTTAAATTTAACAACAATGATAATATCATTCCGGGTATCATACAAGTTTAAAAAAATTTAACAAATTTTCCTTTATATTTTGAACATTCTAGATATGCTATAGACATAAAATTTGTTTTAACTTAAATTTAACATCAAGCATAATATCACGTAAGACCATTCCGAGCATTATACAAGTCTAAAAAATATAATATAACATAGATCCATTATGGGCGCCAAATACAAAATGAACATCCGAACAGAAATAAACTAACATAAATAACAAGATAACACTTCCATGTCATACGTTCACTGTAACTAGATACAACATATGCTCACAAATACAAAATCATTACAAATAATGAAAAAATATATCACTATAGAAGATTTATTTGTAGGTAAATGTGTCTTTCAATGTTAAGCATCCTCTGTTTCAATTATCAGCCAATACCTACAATATGAAAAAGAGCCATTTGTTAACATATTTTCATTCTATGGAAAGTCCAATACATATGTTACTAGCCATTAGTTAACATATTATCATTTTATGGCAAGTCCAATACATATGTTGCTAATACTCAATTTTCTGAAATTCAACCGGGTTGGGGGGGGAGGGGTTATTTATTATTCAATATATGCTATCAATTAATGCACTAAACATTATCTGTATAATAAAGAGACACATTGTGTCACTACTTATATATTTTTTTAGAACTTTCTTAAGTGGATTAAACAATTATATACAAGTCAACTATGTTGAACTTCACATGAATGACACTGTAGATATTACACACGCACATAAAAATAATTAGTCATGTTGTGTCCATACAAAGAATTGTTAAAAAAATATACAACATTACTTTATTAGAAAATTAAAGGCCCGATTTAATTGAGGTGTCTTTTAACATATCGTCAGATTGAAAATATATTGCATATATAATTTATATATTTTTCATATATGGTATCCTTGAGTATCATAACAAAAGATACATCTTAAATAGGTAAAATGAATTAAACTAATGGATAATGTTGTGCAACAAGTGCAAAGTACTGTTTAAGGGCATCAATGTTCATTTATATGAAAAACCAATTGTTAAAAGTGGGGTTGAAATAAGCCTTGAATTTTATGATTCATAATTCATTGAACTTAATCAGTCCACGACTAAACTAATGTTCTCGAATATTTAATTGAGTAAAATCTATCTATCTATCTATCTATCTATCTATCTATCTATCTATCTATCTATCTATCTATCTATCTATCTATCTATCTATCTATCTATCTATCTATCTATCTATCTATCTAATATTTGTCGTGGTTCTTGAGTGTGCAAATTGGATTTGTCACAGTTACACTTATGTGGAAATGGGAGTGTAACCATCACAAATTCATTATGAAAGTGTAACCTAAACAACCGACGTTTATTATTTAATAGCTAACTGGTTCAGACTAGGAACTCTGTTAAAGCATACTGAATGAGATAGTATTTATATTAAATACAAATAAGAAATCTAAGTAGTGTGATCAATACAAAACAAAAAGAAAAAAATATAGGTTAATATTCAGGTTGAATTAATCTGCAGACCTACTCGTCTTATGATAAACGAATTAAAAGATGAATACCACAAATACACTTCTGAAGCTTACATTATGTACACCTATTTATAGCAATAGACTAAACATAAATAATGTCAAAAATATTGTATGCTCACACGTATTGTCTCTATGTGGAAGAAACTCTGATGGAGAGAGAGGCAATTTCTCCCACTTAAATTTTCATAGCAAAGCGCAAGTGCAGAGTTTAATTTCTCCTACTTAAATTTCTGATCTCTATTTCTTATTGGTTGTATATGGAATCAAAGTAATCAAAGAGGGTGAGATAAACTCAAGAAAAAATCAAGAATTAAGGGAGATACTTAAAGAAGGAAGGAATTTCAGCTTTAATATAAGAGATTAACAATTGCAATACAAAATCCCTACGGAATTGAGCTAGTATTTCATGGTCTGGAAGAAATATCTTCAAATATAAATGTAGAAATCCCCCTTTTTCTGTAAGCACTAGCCTCACTCTTATATTTTATAGGAACAATCTCGACATAAAAGGGTTATCATGCAATAAGATCCAGTTAGATGTCCCTACCCACCTCTTGTGGTTATCTACAGACTTTCTATGACTTGTCTTACTTATTTCATTTACTTCAAGATGTTTTTGTTTGATAGATGATTGTGTTAATTAATTAAGATGCAATTTAATGCATGTATAAGCTTACTATGGTTTATGGGTTAAATGACTATATCCCCTGTTAAATGTGTGTTGGGTTTAGGTTTAAGGCCAATATTTAAATAGTGAATTGTACTCATGAAATAACATATATGAGTGTTTTAATGTTTTAAGTAAGAACTATAATAGATGCTATGGTAGAAAAACAATGGTTAAAAATTGAACAAATTAATAACCTTGTGTATATGTGTTCGTGTGTATGAGAGAGAGAGAGAGAGAGAGACCGATTATTCAAACTTATTTCTGTAAAATTTTCAAAAATAAGTAACTGAAGAATATGGTCTTCATTGTTTGATTTTACTCCTTGGGAACTCAAAACATGATAACTTGGCCTACACTGAGTATATAACCACCAAGTCTATAGCACAATGATAATATTCCATTAAAACATATTTTTTCTAAACAATGGTTCTATTTTTGTATATTTTATAAATTTACCATGATAATGTTCTAGATAAAATAAATCTTGCATGAGTTTCAATAAGTACTCCATGGTCTACTTGAGAGTTGTTAAGTTTTATATAATGTGGAGTTGAATATGGACTATTTTTATGCGTTGATAAGGGCTACCATTAGAACGATAACACCGAGTTTGAATTTAAGTATCACTTGGGTAGGTGTCATATAAAATGTTTATGAAAATCCAATCAATGACAAAAGACTATATGTTGAAAATAGTCGCAAGCTATGAGTTTAACCAACATATAAAACAAAATAGGGCTATAGCTTCAATTCAATAGAATTAGCTCTTGTAGCTTGGCATTCAAAAAATTTATACAACATTATGTCGAGGGGGTTTGGATAGATGGAGTTGTTCTTAAAGTTAAACTCATGATCAAATTGTATTTTTATTATAAAATTCTTCTATTGTGTCAAGAAATACAATTATTTATTAATATTTTTTTATTTTTTTCCCAATAATTTATACAAGCAAGACTATATAATTCATCTCATACTTTTGTTGTGTTTACAATATGAATTGAACGTGTTTATGTTGCTCAACATATGTAGACAAATTTGATTTTACAATTCTCAAGTGATTCTAAATTTTATTACATGTGAAAATGTATGATTTTCATGATTGATTAGCCTTTCAGATACGCTCTTGTGTTTATTATATATTCTACTAATTTTGGTTATGCTATTGGTCACTTTTTGATATTTACTGTTGAGTATGTTATTTTACATGAATTTCATAGTTCGGTTGGTGATATTTGTGAAAATTCATTTATGAAAGTGTTTTCGAAGTTGGAGAGTTAGGAAGTTTGTTGGTTTTTTGATTTTGTTTAGTGTGCTACTGAACAGCATGCACACACGTTCGCATGGCTACCCAATTTTGGGTCGTCCAATTCTCTACCTCTTTATGTTCTCATGAACCCATATTTCCCCCATGCACATGGTTCTTCTATTTTAGTTCTATTCAATTTTCTTCTTGATACTTCTGATTTGATTTATGTATATATATAGCTAATATTACCATGTTCCAACCCTGTTTTGGAGCTATATTTGTCGTGAGCTTATTTCTCTTTTTCTTAACAATAAGGGGGAGAAATTTCTGATTTAGGGTGACTTGTTTGATTTTTGATTGATAAATGTGTTCTTTATGGGGAGAGATGACTGTATGGGGAAGATATTTTGTTTGTTGTTTAATTAATTAGTTTATATGTTTGATTTAGGGAGATATTCATTGATTTATGATTTTTCTATCATATCTATATGTTTTATCATTTATATATGTTGATTTTGGAGGATTCCCAAATAAGGGGAGTTTCTTGTTTTGCGTGTTTCCTCTTGAATGGTTTTATGTTGTTGGGATTTTTGTAGGAATCATCATTTTTCTTAAGACCAAGGGTCTACATTAGAGAATTGAGTTGGTCTATTGGATTTTTCATACATTGAGGTAATCTCCTCTAATTATATGGCTACTGTAGAATGAGTCTTGCTTGTCGTAATAAAGACTTTTTTAGGTTTTGTGGTTTTGTCATGGAATCTCCAAAAGGGGAGATGTAAAATGAAAAATATTTTATATGTAGTATGGTTGGCTTACTTCTGAGTCAAAGCATTTGAGTCATGCACTATATCGATCCCCAAACATTGATTAACTTTGTAGTTTTTATGTCAAAAACTCTTGTTTATTATAACCTATGGACTTGAAGATCTTGCATTGTTGATCAATCAAAGTGTATCTTCTTGCGAAAGGTTGAGACTTGAAGATCTTGCATTGTTGATCAATCAAAGTGTATCTTCTTGCGAAAGGTTTTATTTGTTTATCATTTGGTTATTCTCACACTCACGATATTTTAAATGAGTAAAATTTTTCTAAAAGGATTTTTTGAGTTTCCTCAGAGTGTGTGTATACTAGGAAATCTATTTACCCATTATGGGCTTGTATCTAGTGTACTTACATTTACATACTCGTAGGGTCGATTGATCCTATATTTTTTAACTAGTGGAAGTAGGACATTGAGCACCATCTGAGAATGGTTGAGTTTTTAGAGGTACAACACCACGATTGCCAACTATTGGTTGGCGAGGAATACATAGTAATGGTGGGAGTTTTTCACGTACACCAAACAAGGGCCTCTATGATTATGTGTGAGTTTTAGACCTTATTTGGGAATATATAAGTTCCCTATGATATTTGTTCGACGATGATGAAAGTGTAATTTTATAATTAATATTAGTTGGATAGATTCCCTTGACAAAACATTTGAGTAGTTGAGTCTTTGAAGTCAGCTTGACTTGATTCGTATGAGTGAGGCTTGGTCATTTGTCTTATGATGAACCTTTGAAGATTGAAGATTTTTTGAGTTTCCCATTGAAGACTTCTGTTGCCATACATTCACATTGGATTGAAGATTATATCCTTCGTCATAGATAATGTGAATTGATTACGGCTAAACATAAACAAGTGCACAACATTTTTTAAAAATGTTTGAGGATTTTAAAATTTGATGGAATAAGTGTTTTAAAATTATCTCATAGGACATTAGAAAAATAAATTTTGGGAGTTTGCATTTATGAATGATCAAGTTATGGATTTTTGAATATTGTATTACCTTAACCATTTACAAGAATTACTTTTAAGCCCGTACGCATGGTGGCTTTAACACGCCACAAAACTATTCTCGTGGGAACAACTTTTGGCATGATTCTATACTCATAGAAATCGCGCACATGAAAAAAGTGCACCGTGCGCACGATGGGGTCAAATTTTAAAAAATCTCTATAAGAGGCCAATTTTCCCTCCCATTCATTAAGATCTTAATTGTTAACAATTAGAAAACCTCTCTGGGCATATTTTAAAACTTGAGAGCACTTTTTATCTTTCTTGAAATCAAATATCACTTGTTCATCATATAATTTTCAAAATTTTGATCTATGGTTAATCCAAAGTGAATGTGAATGAATTTAGAGTATTTTTTTAATTAGATCGTCGCTAACTTTTGTCAATTCATCATTCTACATCTGAATTATTATGACATAATGCTCATTGATATAAAATTGGAGGCATTCCTAGTTATTAGGGAAATTAAAGTGTGGCGTTGACTTAAAGGAAGACAATGGACTTCTTCATTCATATTTGGGCGCCCGTTGTGGATTTTAATCATATATGGGGGAAAGTTGCAAGGTTCATACGTAACTACACGAGTGTGCTTATGTGAAAGGTATCTTCTTGCCTTGTGTAAAAAATATTTTCATGTAGAAATGAAAATTAGAGTGTGTCGAGGTTTCTTACTCCTAGGTGTGTGGTTTTCCTTACAAACCTTGTCTTTTGTATGATTTGTATTCATTTACACACATTTGATCACACACATCACTTAGATAAAACTTAAATGCAGTGAATTTGTTAAAATTAAATTATATGCATTAGATCTAGTTTTCATCTCTAGATTAAATTAATTTCATTATTGTGCGGGCTAATCAAGACAATCGGAAAACTATATATTAAATCACGTGTTAAGATATCCAACATTGCAAGAAAATTTGTTATAATAAAATAATTGACCATAGGATGCTATCAAACTTATTCACCCCACCTCTACATTTGGTGTAGGTGTTTTACTCACGTACATAACACAATCCTTGAATTGGTATCTGATCACGGAGCTTGTAATTTGGTGTTTGTTATGTTCATTGTTTAAATATTATTTATTTGTGAGTGGATCTAGATTTTGCGACTATGATGGAATTTTCTTGTCCTAATTTGCCTAGTGTTGATTATCATATACCTTTGGATCCTATTGTTAGGATAGATCATTTAAAATTCAAAAGAAATCTTTTCATTTTTTCAAAAAATTAAAATTTATTGATGTTGATTTTAATGAGTGTGATGAAATTAAAAATTTCAAATCCTTCAATCAAAGTATTAAAAAGTTAGATGCTCAACTTCTCAAAATGAAAAAAAGTTGAATGTTAATTTGGCTAATCAAGTCAAACTCCATGAACAAGAAAAAAAAGTTTTTAAAGAGTTTGAAATGACTAGTAAAATTTCCAATCAAAAGTTGAACATGATTGAAAATGAGAAGGGCATTTTTTTTAAAGATATCATTGCCTTGAGAGAACAAAATTATGATTTGAGAAAATTGAATACTTCTTTGTGACTTGATTTAGAAGAACTCAAGGTTGTTGATGAAGGAAAAAATTATTTGACTCTTAAACTTGGAAGAATTAAGAAAGAACTTCTTGTTTGTGAAGGTTTGAAAGTCAACTTGAGAAGATATTTGAGTTTTTACAAAATAAATTTGATCAATTTATAAATTTAGAAAAGAAGTCATATTTTTTTCAAGTTGACACATCTTCTTTTCATTTACACATATTTGATCACACACATCACTTGGATCAAACTTGGATTTAGTGAAATTACTTAAAATTTAATTTGGTGTGTTAGATCTAGTTTTCATCTCTTGGTTCACTTAAATTCATTCTTGTGTGAGTTAATCGAGACAAATGGAAAGCTATTTATTAAATCACACGTGAAGAGATTCAATATTTTAAGAAAATTTGTTAAAATAAAAAAATTGACCATTGGATGTTATCAATCCTATTCACCCCCTCTAGGTTTGGTGTAGGTTTTATACTCACGGACATAACACACAATCCTTTAGAAGATGAGATAGTTTTTAAATATGGAGCATAAACATCTCACCATAGCTTATTATGAGTAGGAGTTAACTCATTTGTATCATTTTTTTAATCAAAGGATTTTAATACATATGTTAGGAGGAGGATGTGTTTTATTATGGGAATGACTTCAAGGATTCGGTATCTTTTCATAGGGAATATAATTTAAGCCACCTGCTCATTGGTGGTGAATTCTATACTGATGCATTCTTAGGACCACTAAGACTTTTATAGGGGTAAAAGGGAGAATAAAGGGTAGAGTGGGTAACTCGATGGCCTAAGATTTAAGGAAATTGTGAGTATTCTGTTACCCATTATGACTACCATAAAAAAAGAGGACCACCTCAGGGCGAGTAACATCTTAAATGAATAGATGTAAAAATGATTACTGATGTTAAGGCCATAAGGGTTGCTTAGGCCAAGGATATTAGGGCTGTTAGGACCAAGATTATTAGTGTCACTAGGGCTAGGGATATTAACGAATATTGGATCATAAGAAGAATAGGCAAGACTAACAGGGCCATAGATAATAGGGACATTATTAGGTCAAGAGATATTATGTGTACCCTTTAGTGGAAAGTTCTTTACATGTGGGGAGTGGGTTGCGAATTTGGAATAAAGGGTCATGTTTGGGCTTGGATAGACATGGCACAAATTAATTTTTCCCAACATGAACACAATAGGACATGATGTCGTGTTTGTTTCCTAAAACAAGCACGATCCTTTAAAATCACGACACATCATGACCTGAATAGCATGAAAATCAATTTCGTTCTGATTAGGCACGATTCAATATAACCCAACATGATAACATACTTATATGTATATATTGATTATAAAGAGGTGGTAGTCAGACCAAATTCGATTGCTTATTCATGTTGTAATTGGGCAAAAACCGGCCAATTTCATATTAAAACTATGGCATAATCAATACACGACCTGCTGCTGGGCCAAAATATCTTGAAATGAACACTACACAACGTGTTTATTTCATGCAAATTTCATGTTGGGTTATGTCATGTTTTTATGTCATGACAGAATTTGCCAACTCTAGTGGGGAGAACGGACTCATAGCTAAGATGTTCCATGCGAGCAATTTGGTAGCCCAGGGACACCATGTATGACATTTGCAATTGCTAATCCCACTAGTGAGAACAACGTTACCCTCACCACCTCTTAGGGACCATACATCATCCATACAACCGCTTTTGTATAGACGTGTTTCTAAAGTCTCACCCAAAGATGTTCATGCTCTGTCTTAGGCAATTGATGGCATGTAACCTATCTACAAAATGAGGACGAGTGTTATTTTACACTGGAGCATCACATTCTTTTATTAAACATATATTTTCACTGTCTTTGATCTTATTGGATATTACAATGGGTACACTAGTTTATGTAGATACACATTGGGTAGGGGTACTTCATTACACCAAGTTTGCAATAATGTTATTATAGATTTTTTGGGCTTTCATTTCATAGCTAATGTTTTGATTTTATATAGGTATACGTATAATGTTATCTTGGATATGGATTTATTATCCACATATCATGCTCCGATTGCATGTCACTGGAAGGATGTAACCTTTATTATTCCTGGACTTGAGATATATTTGATAGTTATGTTAAGTCCCGAGGGAGAAACTTTCGCATAATTATACTATATTAATGATAGTACTTCTGTGGTGACAATTATTATTCAACACAAAGAGATATGAGAAGCACAATCACCAAGCAGAATAAGGGATACAAAATGCCAATCACACAACAAAAGATGTACGTGGTTCAGCAAAGGTACCTACGTCCACGGTAGTGCAGTCAGTATTATTTCTATATACTCTGGAGAGCGATTACAGAGAATACAATCTGTCCTTTGCCCCGGACCTAGGGTTTATTATATACATGTTCATTTCAGGGAGTGGGGGTGTTGGACTCCCCCACATTTTCCATCTTCTCCTAGAACCCCTCTTAATAGGAACATGGGAGGAGACTAAATCATAATCGGTTAGGATATGGGGGGTCTGGATTTTGGGCCGTCACATTTGGGATACTCGTCCAGGCCCATCATTCTATTTTCGGGTACCCACAATTGCCCCTAAGTTTGTTGGGCCATACTTTGGGCTCAATAAATTTAAATGATTTGTCATAATGGCTTATTTGAACACCGTGCAACTCTTCCCAAGGTTCGAGGACTGAGTTAAGGCGACACTTGCTTCGTGGTCTGTGCATTATGATTAGTAGCACTCAAAAGCTATCCAGAGCAGTCATTTCTCGACCATCGTTTCAACCTTCTCAGTACTCTCCCATTTTCTGTGAGCTCTAGTGAGTCACGTTTTCTTCTCCCGGTCTCCATTCTTATTGCCCTCGATCTTCCTTGTCATTTGGGCTCGTGATTCTTCATCGTTCGAGTCGAACTTTCATCTTGTAAGTTTCCTGTGCCTTCTCTCTGTATTTTCTCTTTGAATTTATAGTTTTTTAGGGTTTTCGAATGGCAAAGATCGGTAATAGGTCGGTGTCTGAGTTTAGGAAGTTTTATAATATCCCAGAGTGGGTAGAGATTGAGTGTGTCCCTCCTCCTAGAAATGTTAGAGAGATAGAGGGTGCCCATTGGATCCATGTCTTGATGCTTTCCCAAGGAGGACTTACTTTTCCTCCTAACAACCTATTCTTGCACTTCTTTGGTTATTTCAACATTGTTCCTGCACAGTGTTCACCTAATGTGTGGAAGATAATCAATGGTGTCCATAGAATAAATCAGTTATATGGTACCAAGTTAGGGCTCGCCGAGGTCTGTTTTTGCTATTCTTTTTCTCGAACTAGTTCTGGTGTTCTCTATCTCAAAGCCAGGAGTCCTGACAGGGTATTGGTTGTAAACCTACCTGATTCCCATAAGGACTATTGGCAAGAGGGCCTCCTTGGTAGAAATTGGAAGTTTTCCCCCCAGTCTGAGGGGTCGAGGTCTGATAGGTTCTCAGTTCCCTTTTATGGGGAAGAATACATAGGTAGACTTTTCTCTGTCCCTTCAAATTTTTTACTGATTTGTGATCTTTCTGACTTTTCTTATTTTTTCTTCAGCGAGGTCGAATAAATTGGAACCTGCTCTCAGCGAGGTTCGTCTTTCTGAACTAGTCAAGGCCTGGAATATCAAGGAGCCTTTAGCCGACGACGAGCATCCCCGGTCTGCTGCTTTCTTGCTCGAATAAAAAAACGTTGGTTATAGTTTTATAGCGAGGACGGTAGATAGTATCCCTGAATTTGATACCTTTGAGGAGACTGCTGCTGATCCTATTTAGTGTGACGAGGAGGAGAGTAGCTCTGAGAGTGATATCGTAGGTGGTGTTGAAGTTAATTTTGGTGAGGGGAGCTCCAGTGGTGGTACCTCTTCTGATTCAGAGGAAGTTTCTAAAGCCCGAGAATCTTCGAGCATGTCCAGCAGTTCAAGCGAGGAGATGGTTCCTCCAAGTAAAAACTTAATCGGGGACGATGACGATGATGATCATGTGCTCCTCGCTCAGAGGTCAAAGAAGCAGAAATCCAGTACTGGGGCTGTAGCTACTTGCTCTCGATCTTCTACTCAGGAGTAGGAGAGGAAGAGGAAAGAGGAAGAACAGTTGAGCGAGAGAGAGAGAAAGAAGGAAGAGAAGAGAAAGAAGATGGAGGAGAAGAAAAGGATGGAGGAGAAGAGGTGGATAGAGAAAGAGAAAGAGGATGAGAGGAGAAGGATGTAATCGAGGATGAAGGCTGGGCAGGCCTTAGTCCCGGTGTCAGCATTGTCCAAGGGGGCCTCAGTTGTAATTTCTCCTCAATTGGCCCCCGCGCTGCTCGAGAGGGCAGTTCTTCCTGCAGATCGCCAAAGGGCACTGGGGTCTGATCAATTGGCCCTATAAGCTAGCCAGAGGCTAGTCTTGGTAAGATCTTTTCCTTTCTCTATTGTTTTAATGAGTTTGAGCTGTTTCCCTTTCTTGATGTCTTCTTTGTTTTTTCAATTTGTGACTGACTTTGCCGTGCTCTATCGCTCTCGCGACGAGCTAGTGAGCAGGAGCAGCGAGATGGAGCAGTAGAATGCTGCCTTGAAAATGAGGGCTACTCAGCTGGTGGCTGATCTGAAGACTGTTGATGCTGCCCGAGCTTCTTCTGACTTGACGCTAGTTAATTCCAACCGAGAGAGGTATGCGGCGGTCAAAGAGCTGAACGAGCTGAGGCAGGCCTATGACTTGGTTTGCTCGAGCAAGTTGGCCATCATAGAGGAGAATAGGGTGCTGACTGAGCAGCTGAAGGATAAAGAGTCCCAGGCAGTCACCATTAAGGAGGATTTATACAACTCCGGGTGGGCTGCTGCCTATGAAGACGCCGAGGTTCAGATTGGCTATATCATCCATCTGAACTTTAAGAAAGGTTGGAATAAGGCCCTCCTAGCTGCTGGAGTCGATGTTGACTCTCCTCTGTTCGACGAGCATGACCCGGGCCCAAAGCCAATTGTAGATGAAGAAGCCCCTGCCCCAGCCATCGAAGGCGTTGATCCTAACTCCCAAACAATTCCTGCCGAGGTCCTCCCTACTCAGGCGACAGAGGTTGTCCCTGCTAAGAGGGATGCTTCGACTGTTGCTGACAAGGGGAAGCAGCCAGCTACTTCTAGGCAGCCTGAGGTTGCTAGTTAATTTACTTCTAGGGTTACTTTTGTATCTTCGCTTGTAATTTTCCTTTTTGCTGCTCGATGTACTTTAACCCTTATTAATGAAATGAAAAGGTTTCTTCTCCCCAGTGCACTGATTTATTTTTATTTTCATTACCCTTTTTATTGCTTGTGGTCGATTGATGTTGATGATTATATACCAGCCACTTCTCAATTGGGAAGAATGCTTGGTCCTAATGTGAGCTCTGAAGTTCATCACACCTTTGTAAGGATTTGCAAGTCACTACGATTAAGGAACAAGCGCTTCATAGAGCAGACTGAGCTTGTTGTCAAACTGAAGGATAGGCTCCAAGAGATGGAGGAAGTTGGTGCTTCAGTCCAAGAGGAGGTGAATACATTAAGAGCGAAGCTTCTAGATACTTCTGAGATCAACCAGGTTCGGGAGATCCTTCAGTAGGAGAACTAAGCTTTGAGTTGAGAGGTCTCACGACTTAGGGAGCATGCACTGAGCACCGCTCCTGCCGCATTGCAAGGTTCTTCCTCGTCGTGAGCCGGAACTGGCCCGAACGACATTCCTCCTGTGCTGCGAGGCTCTACTTCTCCAATAGTTCCGTGACCTGGCAAGAATACCAGGAGTTCCGCTAGGGAAATGGAAGAGCTTTGTGGTGATGTCCAGCGAGCGTATGTTATTGCTGCTGGCCTCCAGAGGGATGTTACCCGATTGAGGCACTTGTTTAAGAAAGGACCTCGATGAGTGTGGGTCGATGGTTACAATCAGGGTTGGCTAGATGCTCCAACGAGCCTGATAGAGTTTGAATAGCTTGCTTTCATCAGGGGGTGGTTGAGTGCCTTGAGGGAGCTGCAAGTTCCAAGGAACTCAATGCTCTGGTATCGGCATGAAATATCTCCTTCCACTCGAATGCCTAACCCCTTTCGGAGAGATGATCAGTGGATACCCATTGATGCCATCCCTCGGCAGCTATTGGAGTCAGATGCGAACGAAGTCAAGGAAGAGTTAGTTCCCCCTCCTGATGATGGTTGAATATCTCAAGTGGATGATTATCTTGCTCGGAGGCCTCACCCTCACTAAGATTCTGTTAATAGTAACTCTGTGTATTTTCTATTGAAGTGATGTAAAGTCGATGTTGTGCTCGCCGACTAAACATGTTTTGTACTTGTTGTAAATGTGATGAATTAATATAAAATTTATGTTTTGGGCAAATTTGCCGACTAAACAAGTGTCTTATATTTTCCAGATCTTTATTTAAAAATCTTGAGCCTATCTTGGCTGACTAGATTTGTATGTTCGAATTATCAAGTAAGTGTCCTTCTAGTCCAATATGCCAACGAGATACCATTCTGCCTCACTTTACCTTTTAGGTTGTGTCGTCACACTCCCTTGGGCCTAAGTGTGGCAATTGGCGAGGACACACCTGGTGTTGGATGTTCTATCCGATCAGGATTTTTTTCAACCAAACATTGTTTGGTGACCAATTTTGACTTGGCCATATTTCCTAAGGATCTCCTGTAGGGCTTCATATATTGTCAGGGGCAATGCTAAGAGGTCTTTCATATTTCATAATGAAAACCTGAGGATGGTCATTTCCATGCTATAGTGTAATGAGCAGTGTGCCTATTACTTGGAAAAGGTGTGTGGGTTATAAAGTTTATACATTGTCACCTCATAAAATGCAAATTAATTAATTGATACTTCATAGAATACAACTGCCAAACAACTTTTTATTAATAATAAGGAAATAAACTTCCAGTTTCAGAATTAAAGATAAAAAGAAGAGTCTAGAAATAGAATTTTTTAAGGTTGGTCGCATTCCATGCTCGGGGTATCTCTCTGCCTTCCATTGTTTCCAAGTGATAGGCTCCCTGCAGATCATCTCTAGTTATCTTGAATGGTCCTTCCTAGTTTGGCCCTAGCTTGCCGTCAGATGGTTTTACTGCGCTGCCTAGGAATTTCCTCAGGACATAGTCCCCAAATCGGAATGCCCTTGGGTTGACCTTCTTGTTATAGTGCCTTACGAGCTGTTGCTGATAGGTCGCTAGTTTCACTAGGGCTAGCTCTCGGCACTCATTGGCTAGGTCGAGCTCCGTGAGTAATGCTACATCACTATCGCCCTGGTCGATAAGGCTGGACCTCATTATTGGCAAGCCTGCCTCTAATGGGATGACTGCCTCCATTTCATACATCAATGAAAATGGGGTTTCCCCAGTTGCTCATCGTAGAGTGGTACGGTAGGCCCATAGAATATGCGGTAGTTCATTACCCATTTGCCCTTAGCTTTCTCTAATCATTAATTCAATCCGCCGATCACTATTTTGTTAGAGGCCTCGGCTTGGACATTACTCTGAGGACAGGCCACCGAGCTGTAATGGTGTCTAATTCCATGCTTGTCACAGAAGCTTTTAAAGGATTCGCTTTCAAACTGAGTTCCATTATCAGTGATGATGGTTCTGGGGATGCCAAAATGAGTGATTATGTTTTTCCATATGAATCTTATCATATCTTCATCTCGAATGTTCGCCAGGGGTTCTGCCTCGATCCATTTGGTGAAGTAATCAGTTGCGACCAATAGATACTTACGATTACCGACGGCGGTAGGAAGTGGTACTACAATGTCCATTCCCCGTTGAGCAAATGGCAATGGGCTTAATAGTGATTTTAGGTCGTTAGCAGGTTGGTGGACCATGGGAGCGTGAAATTGGCATTTTAGGCACTTGCAAACATACATCGCAGAGTCCCTTTGCATATATGGACACCAATAGCCTTCTTTCATTGCTCGAAAAGCCAGAGATATTCCTCTAATATGGCTTCCATAGATTTCCTCGTAAATCTCATGGAGAACCTGCTCAACATTTCTTGGGTGAACGCATTGAAGGTATGGATCGAAAAAGGATCTCTTATATAGCTTGCCCTCTAGCGATAAGTGAAAGCGACCAGCTTTGACTCTTATCTGGTGAGCAATCTTTTTGTCGTCTGGGAGCGTGCCATCCTTCAAATAGTTCCTTAAAGGGTCCATTTAGTTGGGTGCTAACTCCACTTGGAGCATCTGCTCCACATATGGCAGTTTGCTATTATGGTTAATGCTCGGATGAGCGAGGAAATCAATGGGGATTGTTCTTTTTAAGTCATAGTCGACTGCTAAACTCAGGGCTACTAGGGCGTCAGCATGGCTGTTATGTCCTCTGGGAAACTGCTGGACATTGATTTCTTCGAAGCTAGCCATTTGTCTTCTTATTAAGGCGAGCTAAGCTGCCATTCTTTCATCTTTTGCATTTTAGTCTCCACTTATATGATTAGAGACTAATTGGGAATCGCCGAACACCTATAAATGCTTTTCTCCCAAAGTGTGCACCTTCTGGAGGCCGGCTATTAAGGCTTCGTATTTTGCATCGTTGTTGGATGCTACAAATCCAAGACTGATTCCTTCTTCAAGGATTGTATCCTCTGGAGTAATGAGGACAATGCCTATTCCTACCCCCTTTGAGTTGGAGGCTCCATCAACGAATAATTTCCAGATTCCTTCCATCGCGGGGTTCCCCCTTTTCTCTATTGGTTGAGGTTGGTTGCAGGGCTACTCGCCCGTGAATTCGGCTATGAAATCAGCAAGGACCTGCCCCTTGATTGCATTATTTGGTTGAAATTGGATATCAAATTGTCCAAGCTCGACTGACCATTTAGACAGTCTGCCCGATAAATCCACCTTCCTCAGGATTGCTTTAAGGGGGTGCGATGTAAGGACGATGATGGTGTGGGCTTCGAAATAGTGCTTCAGTTTTCTTGAAGCCACTATTAGTGCAAAAGTGAGCTTCTCCAGTGGTAGGTACTTCTGCTCGGCGTCTAGTAAGGTCTTGCTCGCATAGTAAACGGGGTGCTGGACCTCTGCAATTTTCCACATTAATGCTGGAGCTGACAGTTTGGTTGGAAATGGAGAGGTATAAGTACAAAGAATCTATTCGCTGTGGTATGACGAGCAGTGGTGGGGAGCTAAGGTAAACCTTGAGCTCATCTAATGCCTGATAGCAATCCGGGTTCCATTCTACCGTTTTGTTTCCCTTTAGAAGTGGAAGAAAGGCTTGCACTTCTTAGAGGACTTAGAGATCAATCAGTTTAAGGCAGCGAGCATACCGTTGAGCTTCTGTACGTCTTGGATAGTTCGGGGAGGTTGTACCATGTTTATTTCATCGATCTGGTCTGGGTTAGCCTCGATGCCTCTCTTACTGACCAAGTACCCAAGAAATTTTCCCGACTGGACACCGAAAGAACACTTGCTCGTGTTAAGTTTCATTCGATACTTCCTGAGGATTTCGAAGGTGTTGAGAGGTGGTCTTCTTTCTTCTTGATTTTTACGAGCATATCATCAATGTAGACCTCCATGGTGTCTCCCATCTGTTCCTTGAACATCTTGGTGACCAGCCGCTGGTAGGTCGCCCCTGCATTTTTGAGCCCGAAGGGCATGACCTTGTAGCAGTATAACCCAACCGTGGTGATGAATGCTGTTTTATCCTGGTCTGGGGTATACAGAGGGATCTGATGATACCCTGAATATGCGTCCAAAAAACTCATTCTCTCGTGAGCTGCTGTGGCGTTTACCAATTGATCAATTTTTAGGAGGGGGAAACTGTCTTTAGGGCATGCTCTATTGAGGTCAGTGAAGTCGATGCAAACTCTCCACTTCTCATTGCTTTTTGGAACCATTGCTGGTTTGGATAACCATTTGGGTAATTGTACCCCCTGTATGGATCCTGCGTCCAGTAATTTTTCCACTTCTTTTTCCATGGCTTTTGCCTTCTCGGGTGCAGTTCACCATGCCTTTTGCGTGATTGGTTTGAAGGTGGGATCGACGTGCAGCAGATGACAAACCATACTAGGATCAATTCCGAACAGCTCGTATGGTTCCCATATAAAGACGTCTGTATTGTTTCTTAGTAGGGTTATCAATTCCTTCTTCTCCTGATCTGAGAGAGAAGCTCTAATCAAGAAGATCCTGTTGTCATTACAATTTCCAGCTGCGATTTCCTCCAGGTCCTCGATGACACGTTCAGAGGGGAGGAGCCTGGTCTCCTCTACTCCGGGCCTTCCATATTTTAATTGCTATTTCGAAGGTATCATACCTCCTTGTTCTTCAACCTTCTCGCTGGACTTATCGACCTTCTTCTCTGGTTTTGGGCGGATGGCTGCTATGAGGCATCTTCTCGCCATTGCTTGATTGCCATGGATCTCCACTACTCATCGCTCGGTAACATACTTGAGTTTCTGATGGTAGGTCGAGGAGACTTCCTTCATTGCGTGTAGCCACCCTCTGCCGAGGATAGCCTGATATGGGGAGTCAATGTTGACCACCAGAAATTAGATCATTTTATAAATGTTTCCTGCTCTTACTGGCAGCACGATCTTTCCCAAGGGCATAGTCATCTTTCCAGCGAAGACAACCAAAGGGACAGTAGCTTCCTTTAGGCCGGCAATGCTTAATTTCAATTTTCTGAACAGGTCGAGATACATTACCTCGGACGAGCTTCCTTGATCGACGAGTGTCGACGTCATAGTTCGCTATTTTGAGAGTAATGATTAAAGCATCATGATGTGGGGTTCTCACTCCCACCAGATCCTCATCTGTAAATACGATATGCTTATTATAGTCCACGTCATCTGCTCGCCGATGCTTTCCTGACTGTGTTTTCGCTAGATCAATATGAAAATCTTGCATCACTGTTGTAAGCTTTTTTACCTCCATTCGAGCTGAATTTCCCTGAATCTGCTTTACATCAGATACCCCATGAATTACTGTGAATTCATGTCCGGCTTCATCTTCAAGCACGTTATCGGGCCTTGCTTCTCTATGGGCAGCAACTTTCTCTGCTTTCTTTTCCAGGAATTCGCTCAGATGCCCGTACTGAACCAGCTCTTCGAGATGGGACTTAAGAGCCTTGCAATGCTTGGTTTTGTGCCCTCCTTCTTTGTGAAAAGCGCATCTCAGCGCATTGTTTCTCTTCGAGGGATCTCCTCTCATCTTCCTAGGCCACTTGATGAATGGCTCATCTTTGATTTTTGTAAGAATTTTGTAAATTAGTTCTCTGAAGACTGTGTTTACCGTCTGAAATGCCTTTGACACATCATTGTTGCCTTCGTTCTTGGAGCCATTCTTGCCCCCATTCTTTACTCCTTTCTTCTGGTTTTCCGTTTTATCACTGCCCTTGGCAGCGAGCTTAGCTCGACCATTTTCCCTTGTGTTGGGGCAGGTCACATCTTCCACCTTGGCGTATTTCTCGATGCGTGCTATTAGGTCATCGATGGTTATGGCTTCTTTCTTTGTTAGTAACTGGTACAGAAGGGAAGATCTAGGTAGCCCAATTTTAAAAGAGGCCAGTGCCACTTGCTCCGAGCAGTCCTCGACCTCATTGAATAACTCCCAGTACCTCTTCGCGTAGTCTCGGAGGGTCTCTTGAGTCATCTTTTTTAGTGTCAGCAAAGCATCCATCCTTTTGGGATGGGAGCTACTAGTAATGAATCGGTAGTAAAGAGTTCTTTCGAACCATTTGACAGGGACTTAAAACTCCTAATGGACCAGTGGAGCCTTTCGAACCATTTCTGCGCCACGTCATGCAGGCTCGAGGGAAGATTCGGCACATTAGTGCGTCTCAATTATTCCAGAGAGTCATGGCCTACCGGTACTGCCTGATGTGATCAATGGGGTCGATTTTACCATCATAAATCTTGAACCTTGGAATAGTAAACTTTTTAGGGGCTTCCTCTTCTTCTATTTCCCTTGAAAAAGGTGATTTCATCTGAGTTTTGAGAGCTCGCCTAGCAAGTTCTCTGGTCGATCTGGTCCCGTGATGTGCAAGATGTTGGTCCATCTCCCTTCGGACCAAACTTCGTATGTTTTCATTGCTGCGATCTAGGATCCTGTGATTGCGATCTAGTTGCAGTTGCTCGAGAAGGTAGTCCTCTGAATCGTTTCCCTCAGTTCTCTGGGATCCGCACCTAGGGCTCCTTCCTCGGCTGCGAGACTTGCTCGCCTGAGGGATAGGAGTGCGGTATGGACGTCTCTTGGTACCACGATAGAGTTCTTTCTCCATTATTATTAATATTCTTTTTAGGCGAGCATTCACAGCCTCGTGCTTGCGAGAAGATTCCCTTTGCTCGTGGAGCCTTGCCTCATATGCATCAATTAGCCTAGATATCAGTGTGGACCTCGCTGGTCCTTGGCTTTCTTTTGAGTCTGGCCTTTCTAAGCGAGCCATCTGATCTAAACACCAAATTTCATATCTAATCCTGCAAGGAGCAGGTGGTTCCTGGATATCCCCTGCCTGGGGACCATTACTACTGTGACCAGACATTTCGAACTCTTTTCTGGGTGTGGGCTTTCTCAGGGAAGATAAACGCTTCCCACAGACGACGCCAATTGTTGTGGCACTTATTATTCAACACAAAGAGATAAGAGAAGCACAATCACCAAGCAGAATAAGGGATACAAAATGCCAATCACACAACAAAAGATGTAGGTGGTTCAGCAAAGGTGCCTACTTCCATGGTGGTGCAGACAGTATTATTTCTATATACTCTGGAGAGAGATTACAGAGAATGCAATTTGTCCTTTGCCCCGGACCTAGGGTTTATTATATACATGTTCATTTCAAGGAGTGGGGTGTTGGACTCCCCCACGTTTTCCATCTTCTCTTAGAACTTCTCTTAATGGGAACATGGGAGGAGACTAAATCATAATCGGTTAGGATACGGGGGGTCTGGATTTTGGGCCGCCACAATTGGGCTACTCGTCCAGGCCCATCATTCTATTTTTGGGTACCCATAACTTCTATGGAGACTACAATATGTCCAGGGATTTCCTAATGTGTTCCAAGAGATACCTAGGTTACCACTGAGTTGAGAGATTGATTTTTTTTATTTAGCATTGGGTACTATGCCAATAACGAGGGCATCGTACTGTATAGCACCTCAAGACACGAGGAATATTTGAGATCATACTCAAATTTTTCTCAAATAGAGATTTATTCAGAGGAGTATATCCCTATAGGGAGCCCCTGTTCTATTTTCGAAAAAAAGTATGGTTCATTTTGTCTTTATGTAGACTATTGGGAATTTACCAAAGTCACAATCCGAAACAAGTATACATTTCCACATATTAATGCCTTGTTCAATCAGTTGATAGGTGATTCCTACTTCTTAAAGATAAAGTAGAGAACAAGTTATCATTAATTTCAAGTTACGGAGGTGGATATACCGAGGAATGCATTTCTCATTCATTAATAGAATGTATGAGTTAAGGGTTATGCCATTTGGTCTACTTAACTCTCCAGCAGTTTTAATAGATCATATATAAGGATTTTAAAACTGTATATAGACCAATTTTTTATTGTGTTCAATGATGATATCTTGGTTTATTCAAAGAATTTTGATGAGCATGCACAACATTTGAGAGTTCTGCTATAAACATTACAAACTTTAGTTGTACAAGAAGTTCTTGAAATATTGATTTTGTTGCACGAGGTTAAGTTGGAACACGTTATTTTTTTGATTGGGATTTTAATAGATCCTAGTAAGGTCTGTAATGATAAAGTGGGGGAATATCATTAACCCAAAGGAGGGTAGGAGTTTTCTTAGTTTGGTAGGTACTATTGACTATTTATTTAAGGTCTTTCTAAGATTTTAGAACCATTAACTCACTTGACCTAGAAGATGGTATTGTTTGTATGGAGTAAGCTTTGACAGTAAGCTTTTGAGGAGTTAAAAAGTAAGCCAATTATGTGCGAGTATTTGAATTACCACATAGCAGGGTAAACTACATAGTATATACCGACACTTATTTAAATGTCCTAGGATAGTATTGATGCAGGAAGATAATCCCATATCTTATCCCTCTCATAGTCTGAAACCTTGTGAGGGAATTTCCCTACACATAATTTGGAGTTTGAAGTAGTGGTATATTCCTTATGTATTTATAGACACTAAGTTTGGGGGGAGAGGTTTATAATGTTTACCAATAATAAGATCTTCAGTATATATTAACTCAAAGGGAGTTGGACATAAGGCAAAGTCGTTGGTTGTAATTTGTAAAGGATTACGAGTTTTGTATTCAAAATAATCTGGACAAGGTGGATATAGTAGAAGATGCTTCGAATCGTAGAATAATAGTGGCATTATCAGCAATTTGGAAGTCATCGTAGGGTTCGCTTCGAACAACGGATGCTTTAGTCGATGCTTTTATGACTATTTTGTTAGTGATTCCAGATATTATTATTTAGATGGAGAAGGCCCAAACCATGGATTCTTCTTTTCAATAGAAAAGTCGGGTATTTTTAAAAGTGTTGTGACATTCGATTCAATTGTGTTAGATAGGTGGAACATAATTCCAGAGAATGCTATTAGATCCTAATGATGTAGAATTGCGAAGAGCAATACTGATCAGGGCTCAAGGGTCATGGATTGCGATTTATCCTTAAAGTGACAATATTTACCATGACTTGATAAAATAGTATTGGTGGTCCAAATGAATATGGATAGCACTGAATTTGTATCCAAGTGCACGTGTCTGATGTTGAAATTCAAGCACCAGCGACCACTGGGTGCTTTACAACTTATTGAGATCCCAATGTGGAAATGGGAGACCATAGCTCTGAATATTATAATGGGATTATTGAGTTTACAATGGGGATATGTCTCCATTTTGGTCCTTGTTAATAGATTGACTAAGGTTGCACATTTTCTTCTGGTGCAGACATATTATACAGTTGAGTAATATGCCCGACTTTTAAATGCATAGATAATGTGACTACATAAGGCGTCATTGTATATAGTATTTGATAGGGACCACAATTTTATATTTTAATTCTAATATAGTTTTTATGAGGTGATGGGTGTGAACATTAGTTTTATTACCTCATACCATCCTAAGTCAGATGGTCAAACAAAGATAGTTTATTAGATTTTGAAGGGTATGTTACGAGCTTGTGTGTCACATTTCAAAGGAAAGTGGAGAGAAATATTTTCCATCAGTTGAGTTTGCCTATAATAATAGTCATCATCAGACTATAGGTATAAAACCATACAAAGAATTATTTGGATGACCTTATCATTCACCAGTTTTTGGGTTGGAGACCGAAAATGACAAGCTTTTGGTCATAACCTTGGTCACGAATTTTTTATAATGGCCATAGATTTGGAATGTAACCAAGTGACTATGACCATTCTATTACCCCATTATCTGTATTGGGTTTATAATGTGTTCTATGTGTTGTACCATTCTAAGTTTATGTCCTCTTAAATTATGCTTATATCCATAAAGATTTTGACCGTAATTGTTTATTTCAGTTTGGTTATTATTGTTGATGCTAGATGAGGTAATGATTTACTCTCAAACCTTAAGAACATTTGTATATTCACCTTTATGAACCTTCATATGATATTAAATAATTTTATTGTCCTTGACCTCATACAAATTGAGGATTTATTCCACTATATGTTTTAAATCACTATTCATATGCACTAGGTCTTCCCCTATCAATAAAGCGAGTTTATGGTCGATGATTACTTCCTCGTACTACACATTGGTTGAACCTTAATTCACATTTTATATATACTCTATTTGGGGAAAAGAGTGAGCCTTGAACAACTCCAACTTGCATAATATTTGTGTTGTAAATCTCTTTAGAGACATCAGCTTCAACAGGTGATGCTCATAGGTGCTTTGACTAAGTTGTGAGGAGGTGTGTTAAAGTGATAAACAAAGATATATAGTGATTCAGAACCTCTATTGAGGATTCTACATCCACTATAAACAATGTTACTCAATATATTATATTATAAATGAGGATATTAAAAGCCAGAGACTTTTTTAGCTTTATCCAAGAGAGTCTAAGGTTTTTGATGTCATTGTCATGATTATAAGGGCCTCATTGGAGTAAATGATGAAATCCTCAAGGGGTTCTTTAACTAATTTAGGAATCAATAAAGAGTGTTAAGTATTATTATCCAAAACAATGTGAGATTAAAGAATGGAAATGGTCTAATCCTTATGTGAAAGTAAAAAAACCTATTCTTGAGCCAATACTAAGTGAAAATAAGATGGAACACAAGAGTTGTCTAGTTTCTCTAGTGGTGTTCTGAGGATTCTTAGATTTCCAAATGCCTTCAACCCTTCACAAGCTTCCAATATATAATCAACACCTTGAGAAAGGTGTGAGTGGATTGCAGCGTAATGGGTGGCCTATCTCCGAGGTTTAACTATTAGAGTGACGAGGTGGTTTTATTGAAGAGGTTGTAGGTGATGTAAAGTAGTTGTTTTGGTCATTAAATGTTAATTTGAGACTTTAATTCAAGTGGAAGATGGGAGTGTCCCTATTTGTAATAGTTCCCTTACTTTTTACCTTCCCACCAAATAAGCTATGTATGCTTTATAGTGCACCAGAGATGCCCTTACATTGGGCCATTATGCTCTCACTCCATTCATAAAGGAGGGGATAACACACTTAGGGGAGGTGATGGGAATTTGGCAAAGGTTAGTCCTTCTAGTTCGGAGGCCTACTGAGTGTTCTTGAACCTAAAGAGTGGGCTAAGTAGATAGTTTAAACCTTCCTACTAGTTATGATGATGCCAAAACATTCCCACCGATTCTTATAAACTCTATTTGTATGGACAAGAGGAATCTAAGGACTCAAGACTTCTATATTAGTAAACCCGATCTTTGTTTCCATGGTCTGAGAATACTTTTATATAGTCGTTCATCTTGAGAGTGTTGTAATGGCCCCTAGTTTATTTGGTTTCATCCATAGTGGTAGATGCGATCATTATAGATCATAAGTGTAACAAACTTGTGCCATGGTTGATTTGGTAGCCATATAGATACATCTCATATGACCTAGGGGAGGGAAAATAATGGTTCAAATATGTAGACTTACACTCTTATAACAACGAGGCTTTTTAGCTCAACTGGTAAGGCATGTGATTGATGATGCACATACCAAGGGTTCAAACCCCACTGACACAAGTTTGTGGATTTAGAGCTAATAGAATCAATACCGCTAAGTGTGGTGGTTAAAATGGGTATAATATTGGTGGTGGAAGAGTGGGGTGTTACAGAATGGTGTTAGAGACAGTACCCAGTACAAATAAGTGTGCCAACGTGTTGGTGATGGTTTAATTAATCTTAATGGGGATTCTGGGCTCCTTAAGGGAGGTGAATTATAATAGTCTGGTGTCATGGTTGATTTGATAGCCAGAGAGTTATATCCCACATCGTCTGGGTGAGGAAAAATAATGGATCCTATATATAGACTTGGACTCTTCTGATACCGAGGCCTTTTATCTCCACTGGTAAGGCATGTGATTAATGATGCACGTATCAGGGGTTCAAACCCCACTAACACTATTTTGTGGATTTAGAGGTAATAAAACCCCATACCGTTGTGTGCGGAAGTTAAAGTGGGGATATAATATTCATAGTGGAAGAGTGGTGTGTTATAATAAGCTACCCGAAAGAGGTCTTTGGTATACCTTCGGATCTTATTCTTCGTACGTGGAAGAGGAAGAGGCTAAAAACCTTATAAGTCCTTAAAGGATTAAATAGGGTATCATTGTCCCATATTTCCTCTTTCAAGAAGTGAAAAGGTCAATAGTTATCCATTAAGTAATAAAGGGTATTGACATAACTAACCGACGAGATTTGAACCATAGTTAAATTGCATTCTTAAGAGGTGCACATTGGGTGTTGAGGGTGAAAATTTGTTATGTGTTAGGCTTGGGTGGTTATAAATAGACCCCTTAGAAGGATTAAAACCTTCGCAACTTCTTTCGCAATCAAGAGCATCTTCTGATTAATCTTCCCTTGCAATTATATTAGAATTTTCTTTCTCCCCATTCAAACGTTGTCTTCTGAAAATGTTTTCGATTTTAAGGTGTGACACCCCATAAAATCTAGTCTAGATTGATCATGTCTAAAATAAATAACATAGGAATCTAAACATTTGGGTATCATCTCAAGCATGAGTGGAAATAAACTGAGTACATAATGTAAATAACTGAACATAAGAGTGATGAACCACAACAACTCTGATACCGAATCAATTAAGAGTGATAAAACTGACTCCATACCAAAAGTACTAATAAAACTGACTCCATGCCAATAAATATAAATGTGACACAATAAATAAATAATATGAGTAAAGGAATGAGCACTCAGGAACGACACCTACATCCTATCTGAACAACTGTAAGTAGAATAAAATAGGATTAGGGGTGAGGCTGCACCGATAGCTTATGTCATGAAAATATAATAATTCAACAACGTTAACAACGATTCTACGAAGTATAAAAATATAACAGAGTTTGGGGCTACAATATAATTACGCACCTTCCTTCGTATATTTGTTTCTTTTAATTTATCTAACCCAACAACCTCAATATGGCACGTGTCTACTCCCAAACATAATTCAACCCCATGATTACATATTATTCATCTTAATATGTAAAGGTTCGCTATTATAGATTCTATACATCTCATGTATATAAATCAATCTGAGGAAAATAGACAATCTATAAGTCTATATCCACATAAGTACGGTCCATAACACGTACATCATAAATGGGCTATTCGCTAGTCCTCACATAATGAAAGCATATGAGATCGCTCGTGCATACTAGGCATAATTATGAGCTATCCCATGCCCATAACCACCAAATCATCTACTAGGGATAATCACTATGCTTTCAAACCATTCATACAGTCCCATACAAAAAAGTTATATAAAAGGATCAGCCTGTTTACATCTTCGCAGGATACAACAAAAATTTTAGCACGTAGTGTCCGGGGAAAAATAAATAAGGTAAAACCCGTCTTTTGCATTAGGGTACCAACGTAATAGTCACCATCCGTACCCCCATAAGGATATCCCCTCTAGTAAGTATCCTATGAGTACTCACACCCAATACGTTGCATATCATACACAAGACAAGTCATCCACATTTTAGGATGGGTATACGTCTTACGTCCATATAATAAATTACTTATCCTTTATCTAAGTAATTTCGTATATATGATAAAAGCAGTAGCTTAACGTGTCTAAGTGTCCTATTTCCATTCAATCTTCTCATTTAACTTAATTATGAAAAATCCTGAATTCTGACCTGGTCGTTGTAATACCCCGTAATTTTAATGACTTTTAATATGTGTTATATTTTAAATTAATGGATTAATTGGATTTTATTATAAATTAATTCATTGGGTTTATATCCGAATTTTTGGATATTAAAATGGATGTGATGTTATTGATATTGCTGTGAGTTATTAATTCAGTAATTTGAATTTTTAGTCGGGACGCGGTATGGGACGTGTCGGGACAAATTTGTTAGATTAAATAGGAAACTTATTTTTACATCAACCTTATAGTCATTTCGAGTGCGTCGTTGCATCCGAAAGGGTAAAAATAGTCAGAAAAGTCTATTTGGATGTTGGTTTTGGGTCTCGGGTCATTTGGAAATGAAAAGACACCCAAAAAGGGCATTATGGTCATTTTTACAGGGGGGATGAATAGTGATTTCGAATTCTTATCTTATTATAAAAATTTGGAGATTTGTTATACGTAGGTTCATTTCCTCTTCTACACAAAATTGAGAGGTCACCTTTTGAGAGAGAGTGAAAGGGTGCTTGGGAGAAGAGAAGATTGCTTGGAAAGGAGGAGAAACTCTTGGGAAAACCAAGGAGGAATAACCACCTTCTACCACCACCACCACCACCGAAAAGTCACTGGAGATAAGGAAGATAGTCCTACGTAATCTTCACCAAAGGCTCAGACCTTCATTACCAAGGAAAGTGAATATGTTGTTCTAATTACAGGTTTATAATATACACGCTAGATAGAGTTTTGATTGAGGATTTGAAATGAGGATTAAATGGAATAACATCCTTTCTATATAAAAGACATAACCCACGAAATTGGCTTCAAATGATAGGGATATTCTGAGTTTACATATTTTTATGGAAAATAGAAAGCTATGAAATTTCTGGGAATAAAGGAATTGAATCTAAACCAATTGATTATTTTTAGGTTGTTTAATTGTTAGTAGTTGATCATATACCTTGTTATATCATTCTAGATGAATTAAAGGAAGTTTAGGATTGATTCAAATGAGTTTTGATGATTTTAAGGTCTCAAATCCGTAGGAACAAAATGCAGATTGTGGGCTGTGAACTGGTTGATCGATCGATCGATCCAAGAATGTCGATCGATCGATCGACCTGAAACAGTTCGATCGATCTACTACCACTGGAAACTGAAATATTTCCTTTTATTATTTGATTAAATCCCATATTGATAGAAATCTTTATTGATGATTATTGAGTATGATGGAACTTATGAAATAACATTAGGTTATACTTGAGGCTCAAGAAATGTATTTTTGAATGGGATTTAATTGGGAAAAGTTTATGGGGGAAATGAATTATATAAAATTATGTCTGAAATAAGCTTTTGATAAATTTTGGGAAAGTAACCAAATTATAGAATACTTGGGCCAAGGCTGGAAAATTATAGATAATTGAAGATAAAATAAAATGTGAGAGATATATTCATTATTAGGTTGGATAAATTCGGTTGGAATAGTTTTGAAAGAAAGACTTGGGTTAATGTGGAAAACTTATATTAAAGTGAGATGTTTATTTTGTGAGTGCTAACTACATAATATTTATATGAGGATAAGTACGAGTGTATTGATAAATACAACGGGTACGTGGGGATAGGATACATTCCTAGTATTATATAAGTAAATGTTAATGCCTATTTGTATGATTGATAATTTATGTGTAAAATCATACCAACGCTACTTGCTATCACGAAGGTTTCCGCGCCGGAACAGTCTTATCTCGATTATAACTTTATGGGGGATATTAACTCGTACCCTAGAACATAGGATTCCTTGGTACAGGCTATCTGTATGATAGTCAGATGGTCCTAAGAGACGCGAGGGTATGTGCTGACCTCTTAGTGACTTGGAACTATGTTTCGCCTCCATTTGTATGTGTTTTGTATTAATACAATTTGAGAGTAGTTCCAAACTAGTATTTCCCTTAATACGAGTAATACGGGGACTTGATAGCAGAGTATGCCAGCACCATATATTGTATGTGAGGTGCCGATTAGTAATATATATATTGTAGACGTGCTTTATATATATACCTATACCTGGAATTCTTCCACTGCATGCGTAAGTAGATAAATATTGATTAATGGTTTCTAATCATAGTAAGTGCTTGGAATTTCATAGTATTATTGAGTTATGCATATTGAATTATATTATTAAGAAGAGGTTACCTTAATTAAATAATAGACATACGGTCTCGCGAATCAGAATGGATGAGGGGAGAATTGGGTTACAATTCATGAGCCATTTTAGAGGTACGTTATGTGTGTACTATAGATGAAAGGCGAGAATCTCAAGAGAGAGTCCGATAATCTAACATGAATATTTTAAGTGATAAGTATTGCAATATTTCACTTGCTGTTTTCAAAACTATTTTCACATCGGGCTCTGACCCGTTTCCTTGCATATTCTCTTTTCTTTTGTACCTTCTATATCAGGTGTCCCGCAGCAGGGACGCCAACCTTAAAGGATTATGATGAGCTATGGAGCTTTGGAGTATTGCTTAGATGCCTATCTTCATTTGATTCACATTATGTAGTGATCTTTTATTTAGGGCATATCGCCCAGAGGAATTCAATTATCTCCTTTCTATCTGAGTCAAGATATTCTTGTATTCGTGTCATTTTAATACATTTATTATTGCTGGGTACTGTTTTGAGAAATTATTTGGGAATGTTTATTCCAATTGCATTTAAATTCTTTTGAGTATGCTGTTCAGTTATTATTGTGGTAGAACAAAATGTGTAGTGTTATTCATAAATTAAAAATAAATTTTGTTGAATTAAAATTTGGAAAGTTTTTAACATCGGCTTAATTATGTATTGGGTGATTTGTAAATATTTTCGACAGTGTTGCTAAGAATGAGCCAACTGTATATTCTGTTTTAATTTGGTATGGGACTGGCCACCCGGTATTTAATTAGGCGGGGTGTTACAGGTGGTATCAGAGCATCATGTTACAACTTACTGTATTTTAAGCTTAGCGTTCTTTTATGTAGATCCCTATGATTAGGATTATTGCTTTTGTAGTTACGCTTACGGTCTTCATCTATTCTGTTATGCCAAATACTGATAGTATACTCTCGTTTCAGATGCCTCCTCGACGTGCACCTCAGCCCGCCCCAGCTCAGGGTACAATAACTGCGGCCGAAGTTGCTGCAATTGTCCCTCAGGAAGTCAATGCAGCTCTAGCTGCTATTCACCAGGCTCCAACACAGGCACCAGTTATGCCACCTTCACAAGGGCAAGTGTTTCCTACTGCATGGGAACGAGTGAGGGATTCCTTTCAGAAGGCACACCCACATGAGTTTCAAGGAGGATTAGATATCGTGACTGCTAGCCAATGGAAGAGAGATATCCAAAGGCACTTGAGAATGCTCGAATGTACTGAGGTTCAACGTCAAATACTAGCCACATTCAAGCTAGTAGGGGTAGCTTTGCAGCGGTGGGAGGCTACGACCACTATCGAGGAGAGAGACACAGTGACTATCCAAGACTTTTGGATACAGTTTGATCGGAAGTACTTTCCTCCCCCCCATCCAGACGGAGATGAGGCAGAAATTACTCGATTTGAAACAGGGAGAGAAAACAGTGGCAGAATATGAGGAAGAATTTACGCGACTAACTAATTTGGTACCAGCAGAGGTACCCACTGAGGAGAGGAGATTTCAAATGTTCACTGATGGGTTGAACTGTAAGATTCGCCATCATTTACTGGGAAATATTTCACTACGAACTTATGCAGATGTCCTAAATGCTACAATGCCTCACTGCCAGGATAACCACTTACATGCTCAGGGTGTCAAGCGGGGGTTTGGGTCAAGCCTGCAAGGCAAGACTAATGGGGGAAGTTCTTGTGGGACTCATCTAGGACAGAGTCATCAGTGTCAGGGTGATCAAGGTTCCCATATAGGGGATTATGCTAAGCGTTTACCATCTGTAGATTCTTGATTTGAGTATAGAGGTAATGGGCAAGGACAACAGGGCCATCAGGGCCAGATGCAGGCTCATCAGGGCCAAAGGAAAGCAGGTAATGACCAGTAGGGTCGGGATCAACGGGGACAAAATGGTGGAAAGTTTGCTGGAAAATGTTTCGTGTGCAGCAAGTATGGCCACAAACAATAAGATTGTCCTGATAAAAATAAACTCCCTCAGCAAGAATATGCTCGACAGGAGCCACAGATACCAGTGTTTCCACTAGCTGCTCTTCCAACTCCATCTCAGGTGCTAGCATTACCTCCCATTCCAGCAGCTCCCATGCAACAGAGCCAGTATGGGCGTGTATATAACGTCCATCAGGCAGTAATTCAACAACCACTACCCGTGAATGAGGGTATGTTTTCTATCTAAGGAGTTATGAGGCGCATACTGATTTTTTTTGTAGCCATTAATATTGTATGGGCAAAAGGGTTACTAAACTTAGCCTATAGCACTTTTATTTACGTAGACTCACCGAGGGGTTGTGGGACACCTATATTTTTACATGTCATCACGTGGGTCTGATTCTTTATCACGAAATTACACACTTTAGGCATGTCCGAACATGATGTGACTATCGACATGGATTGACTTGTGGTATATGAGAGCATATGGATTACTTTAGCCAATATATTATCTTTAACAAGAGAGTAGATGAGTAGAATTTTATTTGAAATCAAAAAAACCCGTAGAGAGGTTATATACTATTGACTAAGGACCTGAGGAGTTTCAATGACCGACTACTTTAGGTAGTAGTGTATCGGGGGGTTCCTTATTTGGATTTTGCTTGCGAGACACCCCACACATTAAACTAACAAACGTTGGGAGTCGAAGTAAGTTAGGTCTTTAGGATATGAGTTTATGACCTTTGCGATAAATTAGAGTATTATGCGGGTAACCATATCCATTTTATAATGGAAGTTTGTCACGAAGATGGTATAGGGAAGATTGGGTAAAGTTTAAATTCGATTCAGTTGAAACTATATGGTGAGGCTTGGCGTATAACATCAATAAGGATTTTCGATAATGTACTGTATGGGTAGTATGACATAGATTACTTGCGATGTGAGATTTATACTCAGAGTTGACCTTACCAGTGTGATTTATCTTTTCGAATTTCGGGATGAAATTCTGTTATAAGGGGGGGGGGGGAGTATGTAATACCCCGTAATTTTAATGACTTTTAATATGTGTTATATTTTAAATTAATGGATTAATTGGATTTTATTATAAATTAATTCATTGGGTTTAAATCCGAATTTTTAGATATTAAAATGGATGTGATGTTATTGATATTGCTGTGAGTTATTAATTCAGTAATTTGAATTTTTAGTCAGGATGCGGTATGGGACGTGTCGGGACAAATTTGTTAGATTAAATAGAAAACTTATTTTTACATCAACCTTATAGTCATTTTGAGTGCGTCGTTGCATCCGGAAGGGTAAAAATAGTCAGAAAAGTCTATTTGGATGTTGGTTTTGGGTCTCGGGTCATTTGGAAATGAAAAGACACCCAAAAAGGGCATTATGGTCATTTTTACAGGGGGATGAATAGTGATTTTGGATTCTTATCTTATTATAAAGATTTGGAGATTAGTTATACGTAGGTTCATTTCCTCTTCTACACAAAATTGAGAAGTCACCTTTTGAGAGAGAGTGAAAGGGTGCTTGGGAGAAGAGAAGATTGCTTGGAAAGGAGGAGAAACTCTTGGGAAAACCAAGGAGGACTAACCACCTTCTACCACCAGCACCACCACCGGAAAGTCACTGGAGATAAGGAAGATAGTCCTACGTAATCTTCACCAAAGGCTCAGACCTTCATTTCCAAGGCAAGTGAATATGTTGTTCTATTTAGAGGTTTATAATATACATGCTAGATAGAGTTTTGATTGAGGATTTGAAATGAGGATTAAATGGAATAACATCCTTTTTGTATAAAAGACATAACCCACGAAATTGGCTTCAAATGATAGGGATATTCTGAGTTTACATGTTTTTATGGAAAATATAAAGCTATGAAATTTCTGGGAATAAAGGGATTGAATCTAAACCAATTGATGATTTTTAGGTTGCTTGATTGTTAGTAGTTGATCATATACCTTGTTATATCATTCTAGATGAATTAAAGGAAGTTTGGGATTAATTTAAATGAGTTTTGATGATTTTAAGGTCTCAAACCCGTAGGAACAAAATGCAGATTCTGGGCTGTGAACTAGTTGATCGATCGATCCAGGAATGTCGATCGATCGACTGATCTATTGATCAACCAGAAACAGTCGATCGATCGACTACCACTGGAAACTGAAATATTTCCTTTTATTGTTTGATTAAATCCCTTATTGATAGAAAAATTTATTGATGATTATTGAGTATGATGGAACTTAGGAAATACTCGAGGCTCAAGAAATGTATTTTTGAATGGGATTTAATTGGGAAAAGTTTATAGGGGAAATGAATTATATAAAATTATGTCCGAAATAAAGTTTTGGTAAGTTTTGGGAAAATAACCAAATTATAGAATATTTGGGCCAAGGCTGGAAAATTATAGATAATTGAAGATAAAATGAAATGTGAGAGATACCTTCATTATTAGGTTGGATAAATTCGGTTGAAATAGCTTTGAAAGAAAGACTTGGGTTAATGTGGGAAACTTATATTAAAGTGAGAAGTTTATTTTGTGAGTGCCAACTACATAATATTTATATGAGGATAAGTACGAGTGTATTGATAAATACAACGGGTACGTGGGGATAGGATACATTCCTAGTATTATATATGTAGATGTTAATGCTTATTTGTATGATTGATAATTTATGTGTAAAATCATACCAACGCTACTTGCTATCACGGAGGTTTTCGCGCCAGAACAGTCTTATCTCGATTGGACCTTTATGGGGGATATTGACTCATACCCTAGAACATAGGATTTCTTAGTACATGCTATCTATATGATAGTTAGATAATCGTAAGAGATGTGAGGGTATGTGCCGACCTCTTAGTGACTTGGAACTATTTTTCGCCTCCATTTGTATGTGTTTTGTATTAATACAGTTCGAGAGTGATTCCGAACTAGTATTTTCCTTAGTATGAGTAATACGGGGACTTGATAGCAGAGTATGCCAGCACCTTATATTTTATGTGAGGTGCCGATTAGTATATATATATTGTAGATGTGATTTATATATATACCTATACCTGGAATTCTTCGACTGCATGCCTAAGTAGATAAATATTGATTAATGGTTTCTAATCATAGTAAGTGCTTGGAATTTCATAGTATTATTGAGTTATGCATATTGAATTATATTATTAAGAAGAGGTTACCTTAATTAAATAATAGACATACGGTCTCGCGAATCAGAATGGATGAGGGGAGAATTGGGTTAGAGTTTATGAGCCATTTTAGAGGTACGTTATGTGTGTTCTATAGATGAAAGGTGAGAATCTCAAGAGAGAGTCCGATAATCTAACATGAATATTTTTAGTGATAAATATTGCAATATTTCACTTGCTGTTTTCAAAACTATTTTCACATCGGGCTCTGACTCGTTTCCTTGCATATTCTCTTTTCTTTTGTACCTTCTATATCAGGTGTCCAACAGCAGGGACGCCAACCTTAGAGGATTATGACGAGCTATGGAGATTTAGAGTATTGCTTAGACGCCTATCTTCATTTGATTCACATTATGTAGTGATCTTTTATTTAGGGCATATCGCCCAGAGGAATTCAATTATGTCCTTTCTATCTGAGTCAAGATATTCTTGTATTCGTGTCATTTTAATACATTTATTATTGTTAAGTACTGTATTGAGAAATTATTTGGGAATGTTTATTCTAATTTCATTTAAATTCTTTTGAGAATTCTTTTCAGTTATTATTGTGGTAGAAAAAAATGTGTAGTGTTATTCGTAAACTAAAAATGAATTTTGTTGAATTAAAATTTGGAAAGTTTTTAACACCAGCTTAATTGGGTATTGGGTGATTTGTAAATGTTTTTGACAGTGATGCTAAGAATGAGTCAAATGTATATTCTGTTTTAATTTGGTATGGGACTGGCCACCCGGTATTTAATTAGGCGAGGTGTTATAGTCATGCGCACAAAACTAAAACTTAGCTGTTCACATGACCCGTGCACACGAACCAAAAATATGACTGTTTGTACGGCTAAAACATGAAACTTTACATAATTCTAACTTTCTTCAACCTATAGCCCTTATTACGACGCCTGTGTCTAGAACTACTATTAACAACATGTCTTGAGATTTTAACACCTCCCCTATACCCTAAATTGTCATACAAACTTCACAAAGCTAAATTATATGCTATCCTTATAAGTTTAGTATATTTATATCAATATTTAGAGTTTTTCTTAAGGATTTAAGAGATTTCAAATCCATTCATCTGAGAGGTTATAAAGTTTGAGCAACTTCTGTTCTAAATTACTACAAATACCCAAGAAAAATCTTATCCAATCCAATCTCAAGAAACTAATAAATATCAGTTGCAATAACCAAAAATAAACTTGAGCTCAAACTAATTTAAATATTAAGAGTTATATTTCAAATCTAAAGAATTTGAACCATAGATTTGAATTTCATCCATAAAGTCCAATTTTCCAATCCATTCATGCAATAACTAACGGGATTTAACTCAATTCTTCAAGTATAACATAATCCTAATATCATTTTGTTCTTTATGACCCAAATTCACGATTAATTGTACCAAATTCGATTTATAGATATAAACCTAATTTTAGTAATTATATTCAATCCAATGTTTATTATTTAATTATCTAAATCAAGTGTATCCATGTTTAGATTTATAATCTAATGAGTAACTATATTCTAACACCAAAACATTCATATTAATATACTAAGTAAACTTTTCTTGATTGGATAGATGAAGTCCTAATCCAATTGCTCGTAGTTCACTCCTTCTCCAAGTCCAACTGCTCCCAATTCTTCTTCTTCTCCAAGTGCTTTTTCTCTCTAGTCTCTTTCTATACTTAGGGTTTTTTCTCAAGTGTTTTGGAGTTGTTTAGTCTAATCCTAATCCTCATTTTATTGTGTTAACCACGAAATTAGAGTTGGACCCCATATTGTCCTTAACCTTTTAAGTCCCATATTACATCCAATTAGTCCAAAACCCAACCCAAGTCATATACTAATCCATAGGGATTAAAACCAATTATTTTAAGTCCTACCCAAACATTATATATGTATCAATGTTAGTCCAACGTACTCAATCAACCTTTAACTAATCTAACCAGTTAGAGAGATTACTAATTAAATTAATTATTAATTAAATTATTAGTCATTCATCATCTTGTTTTATGTCCAATTTAATTTCATATAATATACACATATAACACATATAAAAATATGAAATATAATTAGTGACGTCATGAGTCACTATCGATAAACAAATTATTTAATTTAATTTAATTCTCTTAAATTACGAGATATTACATAAGGTTTTGAACTCTACCCCTATTTCGGTCGTGCCTTCCAAGGAAACAATGGCTCCTTCTGTCTCTTTGCTTTATGTTCTTGAACGAGGTGCAAAGATCCCTACCTGGGGGCTTCCTGTTGGCACCCAAGTGATGAGGTATATGGGACCCAATGATATCAATTTTTTGGTAGGGCCCTCATAGCTGCAAATATCACGAAAAAGGACATGGAATGCATCCGTCAGTGGTATCAAATCCCAAAAAACATGGTTGTGAGAGCCATAAAGACCAAAAAGAGAGCTTGTTCGGTTGTGCCCTAAAGACCATTACCTCATATAGTGATGGATATTTTGAAGTTTATAGGTGTATCCCCCACTTGAATTGAGGCTAAATCTTAGAGGCCTTTGATGGCTACCGCCGTGGCCTTTCGTGAGGCTAATGGAGGAAAGTTTGATGTTTATTCTTCCTTGTTCCTCACCCTGTACCGCATGTAAGAGAAGATCAAACCAAATGACAAGGGTTTGAAGTACATTGCTCCCAAGGGCACTAATTTTGATAGGGAGAAGCATAGTTCTCCCAATTACTGGAAGGAGGGATTCTTTTTGGTTGGCGGGGCCTAGAATACTCTCTAACCCATTGAGAAGTAAAGTTATCCCAACATATGGTGCACTACATCACCCGTGGGTAAGTTTTCTAACATTTTTTTTCTTTACTCCTTTGGTTCGAGGTCGTACTAACTTTCTTCTTATTTCTTTTGAATTTCAGATAAGTTATTCCTAGCCAATATGATACGGAGAGGCTAAATGAGGCCTTGAAGCTGTCGGCCACCCCTTTCGAGATACAAGTCACTCCCCAAAGGTTCTTTAATAATAGTTTAGGTCCCCAACCTCAGATAGCCTAATCTGAGGGGATTTCTGAGGCTCCATAATTCATTGATAGAGGGGTTGAATAAACCCAAGTCTTTATATTAGTTTGTAAAAGGCATAAGGCACTGACTATTAGTGCTTTTTAGGATATTATAAAGTTCATAAAGCTACTAATGACAAAGAAAATAGGAAGAGGAAATAGGTTATTCTCCATCCCAACATAGATTAGATCTTACCTCAAGTGCAGGTGAGCTTGAAGCCTGGCCAAGCATACCTTAAATCCTCTAGTAATGGTTAAAGGAAAAACATCTAAGGCCACAAAATGGATAAAGTTCAGTGAGCCTATTAAGATGCCATCCAAGGAGTGAAGCTAATGGAAGAAAATGTTGAGGCCAAAAATAAGTTTGATCAAGATAAAGAGCCATATATGGAGGCTATCATTAAAAGTCTACCTTTGTTGTAATCATCTCCACAAGTAGGTGGGTCTTTTGGGGCAACGCAAAAATAACCGTCTATTTCGAAGGACTTGTAGCCCCTAGTCTCACAAAAGTTTGAGAAGTCGTCTTATCTTCCCCCTGTGAAAGGGAAATAAGTGATAAAGGACTCTTTCAAGATGCCTTAGGGTCTTCTTTAAAGGATAAGAGCACTGTTGAGGTTTCTTCTAAGTCTTTTGAGGGTCCAAGGGTCTCAAACCAAATTGAGAGCTCTGTGGAGATGAGGCTTATGGAAGAGGAGTACTCCTAGCTAAAATATTTTGAGGAGAGGAACACGACACCTATGCCTAGGTTGTAGAGTTCTTGACAATGTTGACCAGAACCAATTGCTCTGAGATACTGACTAATCTAAGATGGTGACCAAAACCAATCGCAATCTAATTTTGTGGATCTCATCCACCTTCTTGGAAATGAACACGTGTTTTTGTATTTTTGAGACTCTTGTCTTTATGGTATTACCTTTGTTAATATTCCTCTTTTCTTTTTTAAACTAAATATCTTGATAAATGTCATATGTCTGATAACATAAAGGACTAAAGGGATTCGAGGAAGGACTTGTTGATGAGTGGGTAGTGGGATCGATCCAAGATAGATGATCATGATTTGGTTTTCTTCTAGATGATCGAGATAACTTCTATAGAGGGTGAGATGGAAAATATAAAGTCCCAAATTGTCTGCCCTGATAAAAACCTGTCTTATTTATGAGGAAACTCTTTATGAAAGAAAAAGCTCTCCTTAACACAACTCAGGAATATTTATTAGAGGCTCATAAGTCTTATTTTGGGAGATTATCTTTGGAGAATAAGGATGGTGAGAATTACCAAGATGAGGTGAGGGATATCAGAAATGAGAGCAAGATAAGCATCTTTACGAAGCTGAGGATATAGAATTACTGAAGAAGTAAATGTCCAACTACATCCATAAGAGGGACCGTTATTTGGCCCAAAATCTGGAGTTACAAGAGAGGTTGCCTGGCCTTCAAACATTTTGAGCTTCTTGGCAAGATGGATTACATGATGAAACACAAGATTAGTTCTTATCTAGGATCTGATGCTTAAAGAAGTTCATCTTGCAAAAGTACTAATTGGGTTTTAAAGCTTATTGTAACAACCCTCGATTTTTGAAGACTGAGAAATTAAATTTTGGGAAAATAAAATTTAATTAAATTAGAGAATTTCAAAATTTGGGACTTGAGGCCCAAAAATAGAGAATATTTCAAAGAATTCCGAATGATATTTTTGAGGGTACCATCGATTCCGGAAGGGTCGAGATAGTCAAAATGATTGTCATTGGGTTTTATTTCGGCTCCAGAATGTTTTTAAGTTATTTTGGCTCGAATTGGAGTAAACGAGTCATTTAAAGTGTGTATTAACATTTAAAATTGGGTTTATTATCTTAAGGGATTTAAGGCTTACGGATCAAGCCTTTCTCATTTTGAGAAAGAGAGAAAAAGCCCTAGAGGGAGAAAGAAGAGAGAAAGAAGAAGAAAGGAAGAGAAAGAGGAAGAAAAGCTTGGGGATTTTCGGCCCAACCGCGACATCGAGGACGATCCAACCTCTACAAATCCGAGGCAAGTGTTTAATCTTGCTAAATAGCTATTTGTGTATTTCATTTCATAATTTGTGGGGTAAAGAAATGGTTTTTGGGTATAAGCATCAAAACCTAATTTTTGGTTTAAATCTTAAATTTTAAGATTATAATTGGGTTTAAGGGATATAAATTGTTGGGATGAGATGTAGGATGGATTTTCTTGTTACAAATATTATTGGGTTATTGATTTGGGGGCTTGAGAATGATATTTGGGTGTTTGAGGGTTGTGGGTTTGCTGAAAATGGAAAATCGGCCAAGGCAACTGGTGTGGCCGGTCGACCGCGATCTGGGGACCGGTCGACCGTGCCTTAAGGGAAAAGCCTACTGCATTTCTTCGTAGGCAGAATTTTGACCCGCGGTCGACCGGGGGTCTAGGACAGGTCGACCGGTCCCCTATTTTTAGCCCAAAACTTGGATTTCTTCTCCCCCTTTTCTTTTGGAGTTTATACTTAGGGTCTTCCTTAATGGGCTGTTTTATGGGTTTCCTAAGATGACTTCTAGCCCTTTTTGGTTGGGTTTGTTGATTTGGGGTTCTCTCTTATAAAGCAAGAGATATCTTTTGGTGACTTATAGGGTGTCTCTCACTTAGTATCTGATAGTGGGAACTTCTTGGAATCATTGGATAATAAATATCCATGTATGTTGTGAAATTTCTAGGCCGACATTTATGTCAAATCCTTATAAGGATAGGATATGGTTAAGATATAATTTGGGGCCAAATGGAAGAAAGTGGTTGCATACTCTTTAAGAGTGAGGGGTCTCATATCCTTAGAAATGTTTAGTCTAAGGAACAATTGATAACTCAATAGGAGTGAGGGTTCCTGAGATCTATTCGAACCATAGGTGACATTGGGAACGCTTGGGATCGTACTATCGACTAGAATAAGCGGTAGCATAAATTCTAGTTAGGATAGTTTACACGTAAATATGGGGAAATAACCATTGAGATTCCAATACTTGAAATGAGGTTGGAATATATTGAGGTTTTAGACTATTAAGTCATGTGTGTGCCTATGGTTAGATAGTACTAAAGGAAATTATGTGCTTTCACATTTAGAGGTGAAATGTGTAGGGATGGATTCCTACACAAACTCTTGGGTGATAACCCTAATGTTGAATATATATGTATAGATATATACATATGGTTTTGGGAGACTATTCATCCTAGGAAAAATGATTGAATATGTTTCAAGTGAGGGATTGTATTCACATATCGAGGTACATTTAATGGAATTGTGGTGACGGCTTGTATATTGAGGATTATGTATACTTATAGCCGGGTTTATATATCTTATACATATGAACAAGAATTAGTTTGTATATATAATGATATAGCGATGTGTGAATTTATGTACATATATCTATGTATGAATATGAAAATATGGATATATTTATGTTGTGGACATACATGGTATGTATATTTAAACCGTATATGATGGTTTACTATATTGGATCATATGATTGGATCATATGGATGTATGTATATTGCGCATGTGAGCGATATATATACTTGTGTGGTTAAGCATACCCCGCTCATGCTATCATTGGGAAGTTTCTGCGCAGAGGGTGAGCATCCTGGCATATAGAGCAGGGTGTGGATATTCCCCAGGTCATAGTCGTCCCTTGTGTTATTATACAATAGATATATATTTTGGGGTGAGACGTGGTGGGTATGTTTCGTCTCATTGCCGGTTGGAACTATGACCGCTTCCCGGGATGTCATGTGTGTGAGTTATCACGAGGTGGGTGTCGTTGATCCCCACCAGGTGGTCCCCAATTGTTACGTGAGCCGGACTCTGGGAAGATGATAGTATTGATGCAGTTTGATCGGTGCTATATATTTAGCCGGGTATTATATGTGCATGGCCATTGTACATCATATATGGTATGTACACTTGGTAATGGGTATGGATGATGGTATGTATGTATATATGGTGAGAATAAAATACCTATATATATTTATATATCCTAGGTGAAAGGATATGGTATTTCTTTGGGGTACATCTTGGATGTTTGTGGTGTACCAGTTTATTTGGGGTTGATGTATCGCATTTAAGGAATACTTTGGTTACATCATCCCAAGGATATTATTGGACATTTCTAGTTGTTTTCATATTGTAGTTTAAAAGTTTAGTAGTAATGGTAGTATTAAATCGTATGTTAAGGATTATGGATCTCTAGGATCGACATTGCGCAGTAGTAGTGTAACGAGGTGGTTCCTTGTTTGGATTTCGCTTTGCGAGACACCTCACGCACGAAACGCAGTGCAATGTCGAGATTTGAGAGAAGTAATTACATTATGGCATAATGGATCTCTAGTCGTGACATTGTCAGGAGTAGTGTAACGGGGCGGTTCCTTGTTTGGATTTCGCTTTACGAGACTCCCCACGCACGAAACGTAGTAAAATTTTGAGATTAGAGAGAAGTTTTGCCATTAATCCATGTGCATGATATTTAGAAATAAATTCTTATATTTTAGCCTATATATATATATATATATATATATATATATATATATATATATACATCTATATATATATACATATATATATATAGGGCTATATATATATATATATACATATATATATATACATCTATATATATATAGGGCTAACGTATTAAGAATTATAATTCATTATAATTATAAATCGGAATCCATTAAGCCTATTATGACATAACTGTTGGTAATCATAACCTAGTGGGATTAGAAAAGGGTGGATCCTTGGATTATGATGGGAAAGTAGCTCTCGTGGGTATAGGCTAGGCCTATGATAAGTTAGGTTGTCCTAATTAACAATGGGGGTAATTTAACTAAAACTTGAAGACGCGAATAGGTGCGCACTTTTAGATGAGAGGTGAGTTGGGGTTCCACGAGAGTGGGGTTCCACTTTAATTATGATATAAGTGCACCGGTAATTATTATGCACGGTTAACACACTTGCTAAATATTTTCACATTCGGGGCTCTGACCCGTTTAATTTTCTCTCATGCTTGTATATATATATATATATATATATATATTACCACAGGTATCCTACCGCATGGATGCCAGATGACCTTCTATCCAGAGTCTTGGGAGTCGTGACAGGTGCGGACTGTTGCGGGATGTTTCAGATAGCCGTTTCCCACCTTTTTAAAATTCTAGGTAGGATTCATGTTGTATAGCAGGTTTGTACCCAAGGAATATTTATATACATGTTTATATTTATTCCATTTCAGTTATTGCATTAGCTGTGACCCGACAGCTTATTCGGGTATACTTTTTGTAGTACATTCAGTTGTATTTATTTATTTCATTTTATCTCTAGCATTTCCTTTATCTTAGTTTCTTTTATGCATTTTTTTTAGTGGTGTTAGTTGGTTGTCTGTTGCATTTTATTTAATTTTTAACATCCCGCTTATATGATTTCGGGTAGTTAGTCCTATATTATATAGTACCGGAAGTTGATGTTGAGACTGGACCATCTGAAACTCCTGATTTAATATAGTATAGGGTTGGACATCCGTTATTATTTTAGGCGGGTTGTGACGCTTATAAGACTAAGGTACACTCTCTTTCCTTGACATTTACATCTTCATACTTATTGTTGAGGATCTGGCATCAAACGGAGAGGAGACTGAGAGTAAAGGTGGCATGGGTGAAGGTGAGGATGTTGAGACCCGAAGATTTAGAACCAAGGAAGAACCTCCTATCCTTCAAGTCAAGGAGGCCAAGATTTTAGCAAGCCCCATGTGAAGGATCAAAGTAATGTTGAGATCACCAAGACTTAAGTGACTTTATAATTAGTATTTTTTTGGTTTATGTGGGTTGTATGGGAAGTCTATCAATATAAATGCCAGTTTTTGAAATTCACTTTTGTTTTTTATTGCATTTTGCTTTCTTTGCTAAGAATAAATTTTGTTTTGAACAATTATGTATGTTTGAGGTATATGAGGTATCCCCTAACCCCCTTATTTTTCTTGGTAAATCAATGGAAAAAAATGGTGGAACCATAGATAAACTTCTTCTAAGGGTTAAAGACCTTAGATTTTTCCCAAAGGATGAATGGCTTGAAAAATGATTTATTCTGCAAAGGATTGTAAGACCTCAAAACCTTGAAAACTAAGGATAAAAGCCTTAGATGTCCTTGAATGTTGTCCTCCTAAGGGTCCTAAGACTTTAGAACTTGTAAGAACTAAGGATAAAAGCCTTAGGTAACTTGAAATGTTGTCCTGCTAAGGCTTACAAGACCTTAGGACTTACGGAAGCTAAGGATGAAAGCCTTAAATAATATAAAAATGTATGGGATGTTTGGTATAAAATCTATAGTTTGATATTTTTTTTTGATGTAGATGTTTGGACCCTAAAAATTCTTTTGAAGATAAGTCTTAAAATTTTGAAAATTTTACTTATGGTTTTTAAAAAAGATCCATCCTTAAAGTCATTTAGAACGACTGTCTTGGGTCCTGAGACCTTAGTTACCTTTATGGAACCAAGGATGAAGGCCTTGGATTTCTTTAAAGTTGGTATGTCTAGGGTTTTTGGACCTCAAATTCAATACTTAAGTCAAGGATAAATGCCTTACAACTTTTTTTTAGGTCCAAAGACCTTCGAACTCGTTTTAGAATCAAGGACGGAGGCTTTGTAATTCTTAGGGTTATAGTCCGAGGTTCTTGCACCACAACCCAGTTTTTAGAGTCAAGGATGAATGAATTGTAACTCCTTATTTTGGGTCATACGACCTTAGAGTTTATTTGGGAACTAAAGATGAATTACTTGAAGTTCCTTACTTTGAAAGTAACAGGTCCTTTTACCTTAGAATTTGTTTATAACTAAGGATCTACACCTTATAAATTTTTGTTATAAAGAAAGTTCGGCTACACATTAAAAAAGATAGTAGTAAATAGGTTCCCTTCATTCTACTTCAAGAACAAATTACATCATTGGAAATATTTTTTGAGATTCTTTATGTTCTAAGGGTGGGGGAGCTCACATCCCTCTGCATCCTTTAAGTAATAGCAACCTTTCCTAGCATATTCGGTAACCACATAAGGGCATTTCTAGTTAGGGCCTAATTTCCTTTCGTTGGGCTTTCTAGTTGTAATGGTGACCTAATTAAAGACCAAATTTTCCACTTGGAAATCTTTGTGTCTTACTTTTATGTTGAAGCAAGATGATGTCCTCTACTTGTATAGTGCCATTAAAAAAATGACCTCTTAAGGTCACCTAACCCTAAACACCGAGGTATATCATTGCATACAACCTCAAGATAAACTTATGGTAGCCCCATAATAGTTCCTGACCTCCTAGACCTCCACTAAAGCTTTTGCAATCAGTCTGGTTGAGTAGGTGGAAATACAAACACTATTCACCTACCCTCACCACTCAATCCCACTTTCATTGAAGGCTCCCATCTGTATTTAAAACACTGAGTAACTAGCGTGCACCACATATAAAAAACTCTGGCCAACACTCTACCACCTTGCTAATACCATCAGACCTTATAGGCACTACAACTGCGTTGTGATAGTCCACTCATTATTTCTCTAAAAGTATGTATATATATAGGATGCTAGTTGATGGTTTAAGATATGGTCAAGTCATAATACAATCAAAAAACTATGAGGTTTAGCATTCGTTAGTGTTTACTCATTGTTCTCAACTCCCTTAACCCATTGTTATTAGCATAAACGTATAATTTGGATCATTTCTACTTATCTTGTATGTTTTATACCTTCTTGAGCATTAAATGAATACACAAGAACCCTTAAAGGAGTTCATGAATTACTTCCTAAGGTCCTTTGGATTGTTAATAATGGGGTGTAAATCTTAACGACCCAAATTTTAGTGGCCCAAGTAGGCCCAACCCAAAAATATAAATCATGTCACTTAAGTTAACATCACATGGGATAAACATGGAAGATCTTAACATTGTTATCTATAATCTCGAAAGAGATCAACGTGGATCAATAAACGAGTCAACTAACAATTGAGAGAGCTTAAACATAACTCAACCCCTTATATTGCTATAAAGAGAACCTTTACCCAGGGGCATTGGGGGATGTAATTATTTTTTACAAGTTATAAGGAATTAATATACAGAGTGAAACCCCCTTAAACATAGGCAGTTGTCGAACCATATATATCCTTTTTATTATGAGATTTCTTTACTCCTTATTTGGTTTACAATTGATTGGAATCATTTATTGTGATTATTTGCACTACAATTAGTTCTTTTTCCTAAGAAAATTGAAACCAGTAAGGTAAGAGATGTCTCACCCTCATAGTGCACATGTCGTGGGCGATTAATAAGTCAGACTCTCATTACACAGAGTCATATCCGAGATCCATCTAGATATAAATCATACATGATTCATCCCATAAGAGAAGCCTTCCTAGTAGAGAAACGAGCAACCCAGATAGACTTATATCTCTTGGATGTTCGATGCTTAAGAAGAATGACTCCATCAATAGACGAGGAAAATGCCTCCAGATTGAGGAAAATGCGTGTCTCCAATGACACCTGGAAAAAATGGAGCGAGAGATCCGTAGAGATAAATGCAAGCATCATGGTCGGACGTCTAGCCCTCAAGTGAGAAAAACTTGCAATTAAGTAAGGAGTTTGTACCGCGAGAAGGAACATTCAGAGCAATAAATCCATCTGAGAAGAAAAAACTAGGATGAAGTACATTGTAGATACGATATCGAAAGTCTAGTTCAAAGAGAGATGAATCAACACCCAGCTATTCCAGGGGCTAGGTCCATAAAGTAAATTTCAAGGAAGACACTCATCACCCAAATACAATCTCCCTTCTCAAGGAAAATTGATGAGGACGGGCACCCGAAGAAGTTTGTAACCCCAAGGTTCAAGATATATAATGGGAAGATTGATCCTAAAAACCACGTGCATCAGTATAGGCAAGCGATGACATTGTGGAACCATAATGATGCCCTCATGTGTCGTATATTCCCATATAGACTGGGAAATATCGCACAAAAGTGGTTTGAAAGGTTTCCTCTCAAGTCTATCAATACCTTTAAGTCACTGGCGGAGGCCTTCGCATCTCACTTTAGTACAATCAGTTCTCACCCAAAGAGAATAGAGTCTCTCCTCACCATGAGGAAGAACCCCAAGATACTTTACGAGATTATGCCAAGCACTATTAGAATTTTTTTAATGAAATTGAAGATTGCTTGGAGTAAGTTATCGTAGCATCATTTAAGATAGGCCTGACCCACAACTCTGTGTTGCACTAATCCCTTTACATGAAGTAGGCAGACACCATCAACGATCTTATGTTTCACATAAAAAATATGCTAAGGTGGAAGATGTGGTCACCCTTAGCCAGGGTGATAACAGTAGCACAAGGGCGACCAAGGTAAATGGGAAAGAGATCGCACCCAAGAAAGGGGGCAAAAAATAGAACGAAGGATTCAAGACGTGGATAAGGTACACCCATACAAAGCTTTTTAGTCATCAACTTGGCTTTGAAATTACCAATCTACAAGATATTGGGTTATATCAAAGACCAGTAGTTCCTCAAATGGTCGAAGAAGATGGGCGATGATTCGAGTAAGATAAATGATTCTCTCAGATATGCCTACCACAAGAAGTAGCATAAGATAGAGAGCTATAAGTCCCTAAAATCTCATTTGGAAGAGTTAGACCAAGTGAGGAACTTAAATATATATACTGAGAAGAAAGCTGACAAGGTCATTGCTAGTGCCAAATTAAAACCAGATAATGTTTTGGAGGAAAGTCAAGGGCATGAGTTTATTGTTATCCATGATGCTTCACATCCCAAGCAGATCCAAGGCAACGTAATTCAGATGGAGCACTATAGTCATGGAGGCCTTTCAAATTGACCATGCTAAAACCCCCGTCGACAGGTACATGCAACCAAAATATGTGGATTACAATAAGCACATAGTCTTTATGAAAGATAATTTGATCAGAGTAAGGACCCCAAACCACGATGCACTAATAATCACCCTCAAGGTTGTAAATTGGGACATGGATAAGCTACTAGTCGATCAAGGAAGTTCCTCTGAAGTTATGTACTTGGAGCTTTTTCACAAGCTCAAAATAAATTTGGAGGGATTGAAGGAAGCGACCATCCCCTTAGTATTTTTCGCTGGAAGAATGAATATGCCCTTGGGAAAGGTGGTCCTACCAGTTAAGGCTAGAAATATCTTGAAGCTGATTGAGTTTTTGGTGGTTGAAATTGATTCTCCTTATCATGCCATTCTTGAAAGATGGTGGCTACATGCCATGCAGTCTGTTCCCTCCACTCACGAACAAAAACTCAAATGTACCATAGAGGGAGGAATACTGGAATTTAGAGGTAACTAGGCTATTTCTCGAAAGTTCTTTATCACTACCATCGAGCTTAAATAAGAAAAAAAGAAATAAAAGATGTAATTCTGGAAACGTCCAAGATGGAGCTACACCGTTTAAATAAAAATTAATGTATAGAAGTCTAGGGGTGAAATAAACAAGTGACAATATCGTAGATAGGGTCATGGAGAAATTGGAGAAGATAGATTTTGGCGAGACATGGTTGGAAAGAAAATTCATAATTGACACCACACTATCCGAGCAAAGAGATGATTTAATTTCTTTACTAAACCAGAATCAAGATGTATTTTCATGACAAACGTATGATATACCTAGGATCGATCCTAAAGCTGCATGCCACAAAATTCACGTTGATCCCATATATCTATCGATTAGACAAAAAGCTTGTCGATTTTACCTAAAAAGCAAAAGTAGTGGAAACAGTGGTAGGAAACTTTTAGAGATAAGGTTTATCAGAGAAGTTCAAATTTTGAAATGGATCTTAACCCTAGTAGTGGTAAAAAGGAGTAACGTTAAGTGGAGAGTGTGTGTAGACTTCACCGATATCGATAAGGCCTGCCCCAATGAGAACTTTCCTCTAACTAAGATCGATTAGCTGGTCGAAGCCACAACTAGTCATAAGAAGATTAGCTTTTTGGATTCATACTCAGGGGATCATCAAATCCTTTTGTTTGGAACCGACCAAGACAATACTTCATTTGTAACCACTGTGGGCTTATATTGTTATAGGGTCATGAATTTTGGCTTTAAATATGTAGGAACCACATACCGAAGACTGATTATAAGGATATTCAAACAAACGTTCAGAGAGAAGATGGAGGTTTACATTGATGACATGATCGTCGAGAGGAAACTCAAAGTCAACCATCAGAAGGATTTATAAGAAACTTTTGATATCCTCATGCATTAAAAATAAGACTTAACACAACCAAATGACCCTTTGAGGTTCAATCCGAAAAGTTCCTATTGAGGAAAACCCCGACTAGATAGTCACGATAAATAAAGTTCAGCCTCCAAAGACACTGTGCGAGATTTAAAATTTAACAGGAATGCTTGAAGCCCTAAATCGTTTCATCTCAAAGTCTTTAGAAAGTTGCTGACCATTTTTTTAACTATTGAAAAAGGAAAAAGACCCCACCTGGAATGAGGAATGCTCAAAGGCCCTTAAAGAAATCAAATCCTATCGTAGCCAAACTCCTATGCTAGTTATTCCAGATCAAGGAGACCTCCTTAATATACACCTGGTAGTTTTAAGCCATGCATTCAGTTCAGCCTTAGTTTTTTGAGAATAGGGGCGCCATGCCTTGTTTACCATGTCAGGAAAACACTATTGGATGCCAAGCAGTGCTACCAACCACTAAAAAAATTGGGCTACTCCTTGGTCATCGTATCTCGTAAGCTGAAGCACTATTTGAAACTCACTCAATCATGGTCATCATTTCCCCCCCTCAAAGTCGTCCTTCGAAAGGCTAGCCTATCTGGGTGGATACAAACTATCAACCAAGAATGATAATTAAAGGTTGGCATATTTTATTACAAAATTTATAGAAGGAGATGAGCCTAGTGACAAACAAATAACCGAACAATTAATAATTCAGGAGATCGACCAGTAGAAAAAGTGAACACTCAGCATTAACAGTACGCCCAATTCAAAGGGTAGGAGTAAGAATCGTGCTTATCTCCCCAGAAAAAACCCACTCTGAGTTAGGGATCAGACTTGGCTTCAAAGCCTTAAATAATGAGGATGAGTATGAAGCCCTCATCATCAGACTGCGCAAATCCCACTCACTGGGGTAAAGACAACTTTATATATACTGCGATTTAATGCTGGTATCCAATCAAGTAACATGGGATTTCAAAGGTAAAGATGAGAGAATGGCAGCATACCTCCAGGTTGCCCATGAATGGATGTCAAAATTTAAGGAAATCCACATTCAATAATTCCCCTGAGGAATAATAGCCATGCCTACCCATTAGCAACCTTAGGATCAGTAGTGGACTCTGATCTCAGAACAACCATTGAAGTGGAATTCCTCGCCAAACCCAAGATCACAAAGCCTATGGTCACCGAACAGATTCTCACCATGCATAAAATTCCTAACTGGATGGATTCAATAATCACTTATATCTAAAATGACATCATGCCGATCGATAAGAAGTGAGCCCACTAGGTCAGAGTAATATTAGCATAGTTTTACCTAACACCCGAAGGAAAACTCTACAAGATATCTTTTGTCGGACGTTGACTAAGTTTTGTACGCATTTCACGATAGAATTTTCCGTGGCCATGCCAATGGAGGTCTATGGCTTATCGAGAAATTAAAGAAGGGTACTAGTGTCCATATATGCAAAGACACGCGACGTCAAAAAGTTTGAAAATGCCAAAGTTCTCTCCCATGCTCCATCGGCTGGCCAATAACTTAGAGTCACTCACTAGAATATGGCCATTTTCCCAATAGGGTTTGGATATATTAAGTCCACTTTTAAAAGCATTAGGGAGTTGTAAATACCTCTTGGTTATATCAGATTACTTCACAAAGTGGATTAAAGCAGAACCACTAGCGAACATCAGAGATACTGATATGATCAGGTTCTTCTGGAGAAACATCGTGACACGGTTTGGCACACCTAAGGAAATCATCAGTGATAATGGCACACAGTTTAAAAGTGGACCATTCTAAGGTTTTTTCAATAACCATAACATCAATAATAACTTTAGCTTTATCGCCTATCCCAGAGCAATGGTCAAGAGGAATTTTCCAACAAAATGATGCTTGGCAGCATGAAAAAGTGATTAAAAAGGAAAAAGGATATTGGGAAGATAAACTGCCTCACGTCCTATGGGAATATCGTACTACACCTAGAAGACCTATTGGAGAAACGCCTTTTGCTTTAATATATAGGATGGAGTATGTTATTACTTTGGAAGTTAGTTTAACAACCATGAGAACCACCACTATCGAGCAAGGTTTGAATGAGGAATCCGTGTGGATTAAACTTGACCTAGCCGAAGAACGAAGGGAGAATTCCATGATAAAGTCGGTCTCTTACCAATAACAGCTAGTTAAATAGTACAACATGGGTGTGAATCCGATAAATTTCCAGATTGGCGATTACGTCCTCGAAAGTGCTAAAAAACTATCAGAGGGAAAGTTAGGACCTAATTCATCGGGACTGTTAAAGATCATCAGATAAGTTTTTCAAGGAGTCTACCATTTGGAAAGAATCGAGGGAAGGGAGATACCGAGGGCATGGAATGGGGACAACCTTAAGAAGTTTTATTTTTAAATTTTTCTTGATTAGTTCTTTCTATCTTAGTCAGTTTTCCTAAATTTTTACTCTAGAACTCATGATGCTCGTAATATGTTCTAGCTTTTTTAATAAAATACAAACTCAAGTGGTTCATTTAGGTATTTAACATTATTCCAAAATTGTAGACTTATGCTTTGATTGAAGGTCAAAACATTAATTAATATCACCTTAGTTTGATTATAATTAAAAGGTGTTTAATTATAATTAAACCGAAGGTCCCATGGTCTTCATCATGAAAAAAATGAAAACCTCACGAATTGCCCCGAAAAAAAAAGAATTAACGGGGATCCCTAGGCATTAAGTAAAATAGACTTTGGTTGGATAAAAATCCTGAACGGTTAGGTGGCCTTATAACTAGGTGCATTTTTTACAGAGTCTGCTCTAGGCCTAAGGTAGTATGGAAACACAACTTAAAAGGTAAGACAATACGATAAAACACATGCTTGGCATAACAGAATGGAAAAATGTAAAATATAGAATTATACAAATAACTTTTTGTTAAATAAAGTTGTAATACACTATAAAGATCTCTTACAACTTTGGGAAAAGAAAACAAAAACAATTTTTATCCCCGGTGAGAAATCGCCTCAACAATGAACGTTCTTCGTCGATTATCATGACTTGGTCGAAATTTATCATCACTATTATGTGATGACAAGTAAACCTTATCCAGTTGGAGAGGAACAACATATAGGGGAACCCAACTCTCTTCAATTCCAAAGGGGGGATGATGATACACCAGACAATCAATTTGGTATCAGCACCAAAGCTCAAAGTCCTTTGGAAGTTTTAGGACCCCTAAATCATTCAACTAACCATGTTTTTAGGCTAGCTACTTTTCCTCGTCCAAATTTATAGGGTAATCCATCCATCCCTCATCATAGCCAGCAATATAAACTACACAAGGACCCTTTTTGAAGAAAAAAAGAGCGTGATTATGTCATGACTCAGCCCCATCTTCACAACTCCGTCCCTCTCTAGGTCCTCCTTGGCTTTGGTGAGCTGTTTCGTGAGGGAATAATTTTTAGTTTGTAAAAATGACCCAACATTATCAAGGTTTTTGGTCTCAGCAAGCTATCTTTTCAAAGTTTTCACTTCTTCTTGCATCAGTGTACCAATGTTAGAAAGGTCCTTCACATAATCTTTTAACTTAGACACTAAGGTAGATTGGTCCTTGTTCACCTTGGCCATCGTTTTAAGAGCCTTTCAAATATAGATAAAGACACGACGAGCTTGGGCAGTAGTCCCATGACCAATGATGGAATCTAAGTCACCAACAAACAAGATCTTGATAGGAAGATTGCTAGACTACATGAATGAAAAGAACAATGCTCAACAAAAGTAAAGAATGAAGTTAAGATGTTAGAAAGTTCTTTCATTTAATATCAAAATAGGATAAGGCCTTTACAAATGAGCAAATATAAAAGTACAAAATAACCCTAGAACTAATAATTCCTAACCAGTTCTAAATTTACTTCTCCATTACCTTATCTAAGATCTCTTGGGACTTAACCCAACTTATTTTAGAACTACCCAGGTCAGCTATGGGGGCTAATCCAACAAATTCCTCAATCCTTGGTGGGGAACCCAAATAGTTCTCTCCAAAAAGCTCTAACTCAGTTGAGACATTGGCCTTTTTAAAGTTAAACTTCCTGATAAAGGTCGACTGATGCTTGGCCTCGTTAAAGGCCTCTTTATATCCAGTTTGGTATCTCCCATCCTTGGCAGCAGCAACAACCTTAGGCTGTTCGTCTTTCAATCAATCATGCTATTGGACCTTCAACTGATCAAGGTTATTCTTCGGGTCGTCCATCGTGAAGCTGGTGGATGACTTCACTGCCTCGTAGTCCTTCTGAGCAGTAACTAGAGTAGACTCAAAATTATTTAAGGCAATGGTTAAATTGTCCACCTTAGGCTGCTTAGAGTGCTTCTCTAGAATGGTGATAAAGTCAGCCACAAACTACAAAAAGAAAAAGTTGGATAAGTATAAACACCTGAGTAAAATAAAAATGCGTAAAAGAAAAGTCACACTTACCAGAGATAGCGCGTGAGCGGAATGAGAAGATATCTGATCATGGGTCAGGTAGTTAACCTGCTATCGATCAAAGGCGAGCATAACCCCCTTTAATAAGCCCGAGCCTAAAGAAGGATTTTTAGCCACTGATATTACTTAATGGACTTTCCCACAACCATGAGTATCACCACTATTGGTGGGTAGTGGATCAGCTGAAGAATAGGAAGTATTCTCATTCTTATTATTCTCTCGGACTGAGACGTGCGGCAAAAATATGGGGAAAAGGGACCCTCAGGCTCAATCCTCTTAGGAATATTTGCCTTAGGAGAAACGGGAGTCATGTCATCGTTATCCCAGAAGGATCCTTCTCTTAGGGATCATTATCTTGTCCTCATCTGCGAAAATGGACTTGACATTCAATGACTCCAAAGGATGAGGAATTGGAAGACTCCTCACTTACAAAAAGAAAGAGGAACCGTAGATATTGTGTCTATTGGTCGAACTATAAAACTGCTGGTAGAATTCTTGTATTCTAGAAGGAAGGACACCGATCTTGGTTGATCACCACTAGCAACCAATGACCATTTTAAATTCTAGACTTCTATGAGCTTTTCCTTATTGAAGTGATAAGAAGAGGGGTCTTTCTTATTTGATCAGGCTATATAGAAGAAAAGAAAAAAAGAACTCATCAGTAACAACATAATTAAACAAAACTCATAGCAAAAGAAATAAAAGCTAACCTATTTCACTTCCCCTCTTCGGGCATAGAGCTGCGATACTGCTTGCCCTCAAGAAGAGTTGCGTATTTCCAGAAATCATTAATCCCAATAAAACTTATTGGAATTAGGAAGGTTGATAATTAATACTTTGTCAGCCCTTCTCGCCTTTAGATATAATGTTCCATTTATTGTGTGGGACCAAGAATAGTAATATCGAATCTCTGGAATTCCTATTTTGGTCCCAAGTAGGTCATTGATTCTGTGGACCCCGTTAATATTCAACCATATGTTTGGAGGCACATTGGGCAGGAACCACTTCAAAAACTCACAAAATTCTGGAATACTTAATTTGGGGAAAATGTTATTCCCCATTTATCCATTGAAAGGGTGTGGATACAACAACCATCGTCAACAACAACGCAATTTTTGCTGACCAGGGAAAACTCAATCGTTACCCAAGAAAGAATCGAGTATATTTTCCTAAATTCTCCCATTGATACACCCAAAATTGTCCTTATCTCCATACGAGACCCCCTGACCCCAGATAGTTGCGCTTTCAAAAAGAGTTCACGGGATGTTTCCAGGACTCATCACGAACCAAAATCGGCCTCATTCACAGTAACGTCGACCATCTGGGGCCCAATACTTCAGGGGAAGCGCTTCATCAATAAGGGAACTTTTCTTCTACTCATACAGTCGATCTAGGACACGGTCGATTAATCAACCTCGATCGTCACTCCTTAGAAGAGATCACACTTGACAGTTTCCCATGTTAGGCCTTGCGCTATGTCGGTAACATCGTACTCGGCAGACCGAGACTCCTTCAAATGACATTTACTATATGAGCAGTACAAGGTTCCAATATGGAAGATTCCACATGGACAAAACTGTTGCAACAAGATCATTCCCTCACGTGAGGGAATATTACATCATTATTATATCCAAGTGCCAGGGACATGTGTCTTCATTTTATTGGGAGTTTCCTCATGCACATGTTGATTACATGCTTAGGGCTTACACTACACCCCCCAAGTCCAGTATATACATTTCATCTTCTCCATGAGAGGGGATCTCTATCAATTCAAAACCCTAACAGAACTCTGTCAAATTATATATAGAAGAGAGAAAAAAAGAGCTTTGAGAGTTGTATTCATGGCCATTAGTGCCCTTGTTTAGTGGATTTCTTACAAACTCACAGTGTGGATGTAGGCCTAATTGGCTAAACCAATTTAAATCATTGATTTCATCTTCTTATCCTCACTTCCTTCTCTCATATATACATATATCCATTCCGCTCTGATTAAGCTTAAGCTATTCATAATCTCATCTTAATCTGGTGGTGCTGATCACAGCATCATCACCCATAATCCTCACAATAATAATATAAACCATTTTTATGGAAGAAATGGGAAAAAAGGACTACTCAACGAAAAAGGCGATGATCAGAAGAAGTTGCAAAACTCAGAATAGCCGTAAGAAAAATAAGTAGACACAGAGAACTTACAAAAAGATGGTAAAAACGGACGCTCTAAATGTTCATTTCGAATGAAGGATAGTGTGAAAACAACAGGGCATAATTTCTTTGATGAAATGGAAGAGAAATCCCAAGAGTCTAATCATATGGAATAGAGTCCAAGGTCATTAATGCAACTAGCGGTTTAATTTCAAACTCAGGACTAACGAACCCCTCATCGCAGCTGATTAATTACGAAGTAAGCCCTTTCAAAAACCCAATGCCAAATTATCATGGGTTGATCAATCATTTAGGCCCAAAAAGGATACAAAACTCTCCGACCCATTTTTATCGATGAGTTCTAGGGGAAATTATGGAGTGTAAATCGTAATGGCCCATATTCCAGCAGCCTAAGTAGGACTAAACCAAAAATCTAAAGCGTGTCACTCAAGTTAACATCACATGAAACAAACATGGAAGATCTCAATCTTGTTATTTACAATCTCGATGGAGATCAATGTGGATCAGTAAACGAGATAACTAACAATTAGGAGATCTTAAACACAACTCAACCACTCCTGTTGCTATAAAAAGAACCCTTACCCTGGGGAATTGGGGCATGAAATTTTTTCTTTCCAAGTTATAAGGAATTAATATATAAAGAGAAGCACCCCATGGAATAGGAAATTATCGAACCACATAAATCCTTTTTGTTGTGATATTATGTTACTCCTTGTTTGGTTCACCATTGCTTATTTCCACTCACATTGACAAAGGCCATAAGTCCTCAGACTATGTTGATCGAATCTCAAGAGGTCTCCTAGATTGTAATAACTCCTTTATAATCTAATAAATAATATAACACCCCTTGACAGTGGACGTAGGATCCTCAGTTAAGGTCCTAACCACTTTAAAAATTGTCTTACACTTTGACACTTCTCTCCTCTTACCTGTCTAAGGTCCAAAGGGGAGCACCTGTGGGTCTGAAGTTATAAATGATTTCAACACCCATCAATTTTTCCCCATATATGGGAACAAAATGTTCTATTTCTTTCACTAATCAACTTTGCTCTTTTTAAGATGCCAACTAAAACCATTTTGGTTCAATCTTTCAAAGAAATGGAATATCGGTAAAAGGAGATCTAAGAGCACTAGCTATCATTCTCGGTAGGCTTCCTTTACCCTAAGTGGTTGAAGAACTGGTGGTATCGGGACATGGCGGTACTAGGGAGAACTATAAGACCCAGTTAGAGCATCACCCATAATCCTCTCATATATAATATAAACCATTTTTTATGGGAGATATTAAAAAAAGGACTACTCAACAAAAAAGAAGATGATTAGAAGAAGTTACGAAACTCAGAACAACCATAAGAAAATAAGCAGAGATAGAGAACTTGCAGAAAGATGGTAAAAACGGACACTCCAAATGTCCTTTTCGAATGAAGGATAGTATGAAAACAACGGGGTACAGTTTATTTGATTAAATGAAAGTGAAATACTAAGAGTCTAATCATATGGAACAGAGTCCAAGGTCATCAATCTAACTAGCGGTTCAATTTTACACTCATGACTAACGTACCCCTCATCGCAGCTGATTAATTACAAAGTAGGCCCCTTCAAAAACCCAATGCCAAATTATCATGGGTTGACCAATCATTTAGGCTAAAAAAACATACAAAACGCTCCGAGCCATTTTTATCGACGAGTTCTAGGAGAGACGACTACAGACCTCCCCAAGACCAAGAGGAGCAAAGAGGGGTCATCTGCCAACCTAGGGGTGCAGAGAGTAACCTCAGCTCGTCCAGCTAACATAGAATAATCTTCTCGGCCAGACGATAGAGAAGGGTCCGGGGAAAATGCTATCCCTGCAAAAGCTGACATTTTAGCAGACAAGCCTTAAAGTGAGTCCATACAGAGGTTGGATAAAAAAACAAGGGATATCATAAAAAGTCGAGACCCCTTGGAGTGGGGATATGCTGAAGGATCTCTATTTGTGGAAAATATACGAAACTACCCAACCCTGACCAAGTTCAAACCGCTGATAGTCACTCCGAAGTATGACAAGAGCACGAATTCGGTGCATCATGTGGAGATGTATCAGTTGGCCTTCGACATCTATTCAATATCAGATGAGATGAGATGCTGAGCATTCTCAAGCACATTGAAAGGGGCAACCCACGTATGGTTCACCTCCCTTCCTAAGAATTCTATAGGGAATTTTAAGCAGCTAGCCGATAGTTTTATCCACAACTTATTCATTGGGGTAAAGCCTAGGAAGCAAACGACCCACCTGTTGTACATCAAACAGGGGAAGGACGAGAGTCTGAGGGAATATATAGCCCATTTTAACAAGGATAAGCTAGAAGTAAAAGATTATGAAGAAAGTATCACAATGACAACCCTTATGAGAGGTCTTCAGAAAGGAAAGCTACTCTGAAAGCTGGCCGAGGCCCCTCCAAAGTCCATGCCTGAACTCCTGGCTATGACCGATAGAGTCATGAATGCAGAGGCGGTGATGGCCACAAAACAAGATGAATAAAAGAGAGCCCATAGTGATGGAAAGGGTCAGAAGTCCAAGGTGAATGATAGAAAGAAAAGGTCGATAGACAATAAGTTTGCAGACTATACTCCTTTAATAGTTAGCTGTGAGGACATTCTTAATGAGATAAAAAATGACCAGTCTCTTAGGTGGATGAAAAAGTTGAAGATAACTCCTCATAAGTGAAAGAGAAATCTTTGGTGCGAATTTCACCAAGATCATGGGCACATCACCGATAAATGCTTAACCCTCAAAGATGAGATATAAAAAATGCTGAAATCTAGAAAGTTAAGGAAATATGTTGATAAGAGCGGTTCAAGCCGAGGCTAAGATGACCAAGGCCGAGATGACCCCTAGAAGAGGAGAAATGATAGATGCAGAGAGGATGCTCCAACTAAGTGGGATGACCCTTCGGATGATGAAAGTTAAGATCCGTATCTCCCACCAAAGGATGATAACGTCCTAGTTAAGAGGCTCAACATAATTTCATTTGATGTGGGAGTGATTTGTGGAGGTCTAGAAGGAGAAGGTTCTGAGGTGGCCGACTGCAAGGCGCACGTAGCCAAGGAAAAGGTAATAACCAATGCCAAGGTTGTAAACTCAGCCTCTATTGATGTTAAGCCCGAGAAGAGGAAGAAAGTGGATATGGAAACTCTCATACTCGGCTTTTCAAGACTAGATTTCAGGGGTATCCTAGCTCTTCATGATGACCCGCTCGTTATTACCACCAGAGTACATGAGTGTCAGGTACCAAGAATAATGGTTGATGGAGGAAGCTCTATAAATGTCATGTTCTGGCCATACTTCAAAGGCTTAGGACTTAGTCAGGCCAGGCTCGTCCGTACCATAATCCTCTGATGGGATTCAGTGGAGAAAAGGTTCACCCTCTAGGGATGTATGAAATGGATGTTAGAATGGGAGACGAGTGGCCAAAGAGGCTGACCAAAAAGATCAAATTTTTCGTGATAGATGAGAACGTCTTCTAAGATTACAACCTCATATTAGGACGGGTATCTCTCAAAGTGTTTGAGGATGTGCCTTCGACAGTTCACCAAATGATAAAATTCTCGATTCCTTACGAAGTAGGGTAAGTTCAAGATGACCAAACGTCGGCACGAGAGTGATACTTTAACTCAACAGAGGAGAGATAAGCACACAACCAATTAATAACCACATACAACACTGACACCGTTGGTCCCAGAGACGAGACAAAACTTAAGAAAGAGGATGCCGCGGAAGAGGTAGAATCCATTGTCCTCAATGGGGATGAGCCGAAAAAAACCGTCTAGGTCGACAAAGCTAAAAAATAAGAGATCAAGGATGAGCTGATTGGATTTCTAAGGAAGAAACAAAGCATCTTCGCGTGGAGTCATGACGACATGCCTAGGATTGATCCAAAAGTAATGTCTCACAAGTTGAATGTCATCGATGGAGAAAAATCGATAAAACAGAGAAGGGGAATCTACTCAAGGGATAAGTAAGAGGTTATTAGAGACGAGGTTAAAAAGCTAGAGAAGACTGAGTTCATCAGAGAGGTGATATACCCTGGATGGCTTTGAAATGTTGTCATAGTACCTAAAGCCAATGACAAATGGAGAATGTGCGTGGACTTAACTGACTTGAATAAGTTTTACCCTAAAGATATCTTCCTTCTCCCTCGAATTGATTAGATGGTAGATTCTATAGCAGTGCATGAATTGATGAGCTTCGTGGATGAACTCCGACTATAAAAAAATTTGTATGGATAGGAAAGATGCAAATAAGATAGCCTTCATTACCGACAAGGGGGCCTATTGTTATAAGGTTATTCCTTTTGGCTTGAAGAACGCCAGGGATATATATCAGCAGTTGGTGAACAAAATATTTGAAGAACAGATTGGAAAATCTATGGAAGATTATATTGGCGATATGTTGACCAAGAGTCTGAAGGCCAACACTCATGTGGCCGACCTTGAAAAAACTTTCAACACCATGGACGAGTACAAGATGAAGCTCAATCCAGCCAAATGTGTCTTCGGCGTCAAAAATGGCAAGTTCTTGAGTTTCATTATCAATCAGAGGGGTATAGAAGCCAACCCAGAGAAGATAAAATCTTTGTTAGAGATAAAGACACCGAGGAACATCAAGGAAGTTCAGAGGTTGACTGTACGAGTAGCCGCATTAAACAGGTTTGTCTCAAGAGCCATTGATAAATGTCTTCTATTTTTTAAGATTCTTAGAAAAGCTTTTGAATGGGACGAGGAATGCGATAGAGCTTCTATGGAGCTAAAGTCTTATCTTGGATCTCCACTCTCACTGTCTCATCCTTTCCAAGGAGAGAAACTTTACCTATACTTGGTCGTATATGAGTCGGATATTAGCATGAAGATAGTACGAGATGATGAGGGTGTATAAAGACCGATGCATTTCAATAACATGGCCCTCCAGAGAATGAACAGAGGTATCCTAAGATGGAAAAACTAGCATATTCCCTCATCCACGCTTCAAGAAAGATGAAGCCTTATTTTCAAGCTCATACAATGGTTCTCTTGATGGACTCTCCCCTGAGGCAAGTCATCCATTAACCTGAGCAATTAGGTAGGTTAATGGACTGGGCCATTGATATGGGAGAAAAAAACATAGTCTATCAGCTTAGGGTGGCAATCAAAGGGCAGGCCTTAGCAGACGTTTTGTCAGAGTTCACCTGGGCCGAGGCCGATAGAGAAGCAAATAGTTTTGAAAGGTCGACCGAAACCAGCATAAGCTCATCAGAGGTCGATACAAGCATGGCGAGACCTCCAACAGCGGATACTGATATGCCCAAATTGTACGTTCCACCTTAGAGGCACCAACCTCAGCCTGGATGATGGTCGAGGTAATAATGACTCAAGAATGAAGATCATCAATCTCGTCCAGCTTAAGGTCAGCCACGGCCAACATTACTAGTCACCCTTCAATTAGGCAACAACCGAGGTCTACATGACTCGTGGGGTCAGTTATCCATCAGGTCTTCCACAACCGACATCACATCTACCTCATACATCAACCTCGGCTGGGCATCAGTCGAGGCCAACAAGGACTCATGGGTTGAACCACTCGTAAACATCATCATTGTCCCTAGCCGATATTGTAAGCGCCACATGAGAATCAGCAGCCCCGTAGGCTCAGAATCAATTGTCAAGACAACATCGGCCCTGGCCGATGTTCCACATATCTAACCTCGGCTGGCATCCCAGCCAAGGTCATCATATAATTCCCAGCAAAGGCAGGGGTCTTACCTCACCAACCTCGCACTCACCTAGGCCGAGGTTGGTACCAAGCAAAGATAGCCGATCTTTTACGCGTACATGTATGGCTTGAAGCACGTGGACAAATATGTTATAACTGAATCATTCCCTCCACGTGAGGGAATATTGAGGTCATCATTACTTAGTTAAAGATTAGTCAGGTTTCATCTTTTCACTGGCTGGATCTCCATGCACATTCTCATTGTATGCTTGGGGGGTACACTACACCCCCCAAACACTATATATAGAGGTAATCCTCTACCTTGTAAAAGGATCCAAAATTACAACCCTAGTAGAAACTCTGTCAAATTAGACAGTAGAGAGAGAAAGCTTAAGAGATTGTATCCATGTCCGTTAGTGCCTTATTTTAGTGACCTTAATCACTCACTTGAATAGGGAACGTAGGCCTAATTGGCTGAACCACTTATATATTGGTGTTCATCCTCTTCCCCTTATCTCAATCTCTTACATTTAGTATACTCTTGTGCTTCCATTGTTATCACTGGTTTGATCTTGCAAACACCTTGACGAGTGGTGCTTTTTCCAGCATCATCATTTTGACACCGTCTGTGGGAACGAGAAGCTGTCTCTTCCTATTTTTCTGCTTAACCTCATTGAAGACTCTGGTGGTGAACCAGGCCTCCCCCATGCGTGGAGCTGTTTCACTATTGAAAGAGGTCCGTTAAGGTATTAAGCTCATTTTCTTCACCAGCTCTTCTGTTTTAACATATGGCACCGAAGTTGCCATAACCTCCTCCACCATCTGGTGTTGGAGGGCCTAATTCCAGCCCGACACCACCCGAGTCCGAAATGGTTGAGGTGACTACAGCCTTAAAATCTTTGGCTGCAACATAATAAGAAATAAAGGAGCAATTTACACAGCTCAGTCAATATAAGATGATGCCATCTGGGGTCTCACCGGAGATGATTACTCCGGCAGCTATCCAACCCCATCCTGAAGCCAGGTGACCACCCCAGACACCGCGAAAAGACCAACCTACCCCTCAACGGAGGAGGGACGTTGCTGACCCCAGACGTTTACTTCTGGGGAGGCAAGGAAACCCTTATCCTGAGGATAAGTTTGATGTTATGGAGGCAGAGGATGCGCCAGAAGACTGCTGGGAACCGTATGAGGTTTCCAATAACACGATACGCCGTATTTAGCAAATCAGATGTAGTGGGGGAAGAAGAGATGGGGGTGTCTAATAAAGAGGATCTGTTTTTGATCGCTTGAGCAAAGGGTCATCCTTTCAAAGGCTCGACCCAGTTAATGACCTAAGACAGAGGTTATCCAGGTCACAAAGTGCCGCTGGATATCAAAAAGAAGAGGGGGGACATCGGCCTCATCAAGGCCGACCTCATCAAGTCCGAGACTGTGGTCAAGAGGTCAACAACCGATGTTGTGCAACAACTGGGGAACCCTCAATTCACCCCTTGGAGGTGGATGGGGATAAACTCGGCCAGGACGACATTTCAAGACCATGGAATGATTCCATTCAACGTCTTGAAGAGAAGATAGGGGACCTCATCAAAAGCTGAGACTCACTACAAAGAGGGTTCTCAGAGGGCTCCCCATTTGTGGCAAAGATAGTAAACTTATCGACCCCCACAAAGTTCAAACCTATTACAGTGTCTCCCAAATATGATGGTAGTACCAAACCTGTGCATCATATCTAGATGTACCAGTCTGCGGTAGATATTTATTCGATCCCAGATGAGATGAGATGTCGGGACTTCTCTGGGACTTTGACGGGAGCTGCACACATCTGGTTTACCTATCTTCTGAAGAACTCTATCGAGAACTTTAAGGGCTTGGCTGAACGGTTCATTCATAATTTCTGTTTTGGGGCAAGACCTTAAAAGAAGACCACCTATCTGTTGTATGTCAATCAAGGCAAGAACAAGAGCCTAAGAGACTACATTGCTAGATTCAATAAAGAAAAAATGGAGGTTGTAGATTATGAAGAGAATATAGGCATGAAAACCCTCATTGGAGGACTCCAGAAGGGGAAGTTGCTATGGAAGCTTGCGAAATACCCTCCTAAGTCCATATAAGAGCTATTGGAAACTGCAGGAAAGGTCATGAACGCTGAAGAGGCTATGGCCGCGAAGTATGAGGATGAGAATGGAAGTGGCAGCAGGAAGTTTCAAAGAAAGAAAGATGGAAAAAAGAGGTCTGTCGACGATAAGTTTACACACTATACTCCTCTAACTGTGAGCTGCGAACACATCCTTAACGAAATCAAGAATGATCGGTATTTGAGATGGCTAGAGAAGCTAAAGGCTCCTCCGCATAAGAGGAACAAGAACTTGTGGTGCGAGTTCTACCAAGACCATGACCATCTGACAGACAAGTGCTTCGCTTTGAGGGATGAAATTGAGAAGATGTTGAAGTTTAGAAAATTAAGGAAATATGTCGATGGTAAGGCTCCTAAGAGGGGACGAGATGACCTTAAAAAGAAGAGAAACGACAGGTGTCGAGATAAAACCCCAGCGAGAAGAGAGGAGGACTTTGATGGTGATGATGAGGATGATCCAGTCCTCCCACCGAAGGACGACAATGCCCCTGTGAAGAAGGTTGGAATGATCTCCTTCGGTGTTTACACCATATGTGGAGGACTAGAAGGGGGTGTCTCTGAAGTAGCCGACCGTAAAGCTCATGTGGCAGAGGCCAAGTCAGTGACCAAAGTAGAGGTTATAAATCTGGCATCTCGAGAGGCCAAGCAAAAGAGAAAGAAGGTGGATAGGTATACTCTTATAGTTGGGTTATCCCGACTCGACTTCAAAGGTATCTTGGTTTCGCATGATGACCCTTTGGTAATAACAACAAGAGACGAGTTGCCCTTAAGGAGTTTGAGGCCGTGCCATCAACGGTCCACTAAATGCTAAAATTCTCGACCCCTACGGGGTAGAGGCAGTCCAAGGTGACTAAACTACGGCACGAGAATTCTACTTTAACTCGGCGAAAGAGAGAGAGGCACATAAGAGGGCAACAACAACATATAACATTTACACACTTGATTCTAGGGATGAAACAAAATTGAAGAAAGGAGAGACCACGGAAGAGGTAGAATCCATCGTCTCAATAAGGACGAATAACAAAAATTGTCCAAATCGACAAGGTCCTAAAACCCGAGATCAAAGAAGAGCTGATAATATTTTTAAAAAAGAGGCAGAGTGTCTTTGCTTGGAGCCACGCATACATGCCTGGCATCAACCAGGAGGTTATGTGCCACAAAATCAATGTGGCAGAAGATGCTAAGCCAATTAAACAAAGACGAAGAGTTTACTCCAGGGAAAAGTATGATGTCATGACGGAAGAGGTCAGAAAGTTGGAAGAGGCAGAATTCATCAGGGAGGTGATATACCCAGAGTGGTTATTAAACGCCGTCATTGTGCCTAAAGCCAACAAAAAATGGAGGATGTGCGTAGACTTCACCGACCTGAACATGTCTTGCCTGAAAGGCAGCTATCCCTTACCTCGGATTAATCCGATAATATATGGCACGGTAAGGCATGAACTTATGAGCTTCATGGATGCGTATTCAGGCTAAAATCAGATCTTCATGGATGCTGAAGACTCAGAGAAGATAACATTCATCACAGACAAGGGGACCTATTTTCTTTAAGGTCATGCTCTTCGGCTTAAAAAATGCAGGGGCCACGTATTAATGTCTTGTAAATAAGATGTTTGAAGATCAAATTAGCAAGAACATGGATGTATATGTAGATGATATATTAACGAAGATCTTGAAGGCATGCACTTATGTAGTCGACCTGGAGAGAACTTTTAACACCATGGACTTATTCAGGATGAAATTCAATCCTCCCAAATGTGTCTTCGGAGTAGGATCTGGAAAGTTTGTTGGATTCATAGTCAATCAGAGGGGAATAGATTCTAACCCCGAGAAAATAAAGGATTTTCTTGATATGAAGACACCAAAAAGTATAAAAGACATTTAGAGGCTCACTGGAAGAGTCACTGCACTCAACAGATTTATTTCTAGAGCTATGGACAATTGTCTTCCATTTTTTCAAGGTGCTTAGAAAGGCGTTTGAATGGGATGAAGAGTGTGACAAGGCCTTTAAACAGATCATATCCTACCTCGGGCCTCCCCTTCTCTTATCTCATCTCATTTTGGGGGAGAAGTTGTATGTTTATCTAGCAGTCTCAGAGTCAGCTATGAGTGCAGCCATAGTACGGGAAAATGTTGGGGTACAAAGGCCTGTATACTTCAATAGTAAGGCCCTTTAAGGGTCTGAATAGAACTATCCTCGGATGGAGAAGTTGGCCTATGCTTTGATACACGCTTCCAGGAAGATGAAACCCTATTTCCAAGCCCACTCTATGGTCATCCTCACTGACTCCCCACTAAGGCAAGTCTTCCACAAGCCTGAGAAGTCAGGCAGATTAATGACCTGGGCCATCGAGTTGGGAGAGTATGACCTTTTTTATCAACCAAGGGTGTCCATTAAAGGGCAGGCACTCATAGACTTTGTTGCTCAGTTCACATGGAAAGAGGCTGAGACTGAGAATAGCCTAGAGACCGTAGAAGAACTAAACAGTAACGTCTTTCGAGACCCGAAAGAGGTTGTGTTCAGGAGAGCCAGAAGAGGAGTAGCTGAGAATGAGGAAGATAGGTACCTTTTTAAGCAAGGAGCCCTGTTAGAGGGGAACTTCTCTTCGGATAAAGATATTTGGAACCTCTTCATTGATGGGTCTTCTTGTGAAAATGGAAGCGGTGCAGGACTGATACTGTCAGCTCCGGATGGTACCGACATTGAATATGCGTTATGGTTCAACTTCAAAATATCGAATAACGAGTTAGAATATGAGGCCTTAATAGTAGGCCTCTCATTGGCAAAAGCCCTTAGAGTTGGCCGACTCTTACTTCATAGTGACTCGAGGTTGGTTGTCAACCAATTACTTGGAGTATATGAGGCCAAAGATGAAAGGATGGATAAATACCTGAAGAGGGTAAGAACGACGCTAGAAGGCTTCGAAGAGGTGAAGATGAAGAGGGTACCTCGATAAAACAACAGTCATGCATATGCACTAGCAAGGTTGGCTTCAGCAACAAGGACATGCATCAGAAGGATAGTACCAGTCGAGATCTTTCTTAAAGCGACCATTAAGAAGGAAGAGGTTTCCAGCTCTTACCTCAACTTAAACCTAGGAGACTCATGGATGGACCCCCTCATCAGATATATCAGAGAGGGAGAGCTGCCAGAATCGAAGCTAAAAAGGAGGAAATTGAGGTACCGAGCTGCAAAGTTCTCAATAATAAGAGATGTCCTATATAAAAAAGGATTTCTACTACCTCTCCTCAGATGTGTCCATCCCACAGAGGTTCCCCACGTCCTGCAAGATGTACACGAAGGTTCTTGCTCCAGTCACATAGGATGAAGACCTTTAGCCAAGAGGATAATAACACAAGGATACCAGTGGCTGACCTTGGCCAAAGATACTGCTGCCTACGTGAAGAGGTGTGACAGGTGTCAAAGATTCTCTACTATCCCCCACCAACCTCATCATCCTATGATATCAATCAGTTCTCTTCACTGTATGGGGGATTAACTTGGTAGGACTATTGCTAAGAGCTACGAACAATTATTGATTTTTGATAGTAGCAATTGATTACTTCTCCAAGTGGGTAGAGGCTGAGCCGATGATCACGATTACAGAGCAGAAGACCTTCCAGTTCATCTGGAAGAGCATCATATGCAGACATGACCTTCCAGACACCCTCATCTTAGATAATGGAACCCAATTCAAGAATTCTTCCTTAGAGAAATACTGCGAGAGAGTCAGGATCAAGCAATTTTTCTCTTCTCCTGTCCGACCCTAAGCAAACGGTCAGACCGAAGTCACGAACCGAAAAATCCTCAACGGGATTAAGAAGAGATTGGAAGAAGCTAAGAGGAGATGGACATAAGAGGTTTATGCTGTGTTATGAGCCTACAGAACAACATCTAGGACACTAATGGGGGAGACCCCATTTATGTTAGCCCATGGATCAGAAGTCGTCATACCTATAGAAGTAGGACTCCCGACTCACAGAGTTCAGACCTATGACCCCGAGAAGAATGGGGAAGAGAGAAGACTTGATTGAGATTTGATTGAGAAAATGAAAGAAGACACTGAGATTAGACAGGCAACCTACCAACAGAGAACAACAAAGTTCTACAATCAAAGGGTGAAATCAAGACCTATAGTTGTAGGAGACCTAGTTCTGTAGAAGACGTTGCAGAAGACAAACAAGCTTCACCCGGATTGGCATGGTCCTTACAGAGTAGCCGAGGAGGTTGTACCCGGTACCTTCCAGCTAGAAAATCTCGAAGAAGAACCTTTCTCCAACCCCTGGAATGCTGATCACCTGAAGAAGTACTACATATGATGTTGCAGTTATTTTCTTGTATTACATGTATCATTTTATGAAGAGAATGTTAATGAGAAGAGTAGTTTCTGTGTCAATACTCTGTTTTATCATGCTTTAGTAGTAAACTTATGAGGGTGACATCATAATTTGATGACCTCAGACCTTAAACATCATTAATTTGATGACCTCAGACCTTAAACATCATTAATTTGGTGAAATTTATGAGGGTAACATCATAATTTGATGACCTCAGACCTTAAATATCATTAATTTGGTGAAATTTATGAGGGTAACATCATAATATGGTGACCTCAGACCTTAAACATCATAATTTGGTGATAAGGTCTGAAGTGAAACATCATAATTGGATGACCTTAGACCTTAAACATCATTAATTTTGTGAAACTTATGAGGGTAACATCATAATTTGATGACCTCAAACCTTAAACATCGTTAATTTGGTAAAATTTACCGGTGAAATTTATGAGGGTAACATCATAATATGGTGACCTCGGACCGTAAACATCATAATTTGGTGACAAGGTCTGAGGTGAAACATCATAATTGAATGACCTCAGACCTTAAACATCATTAATTTGGTGAAACTTTTTAGGGTAACATCATAATTTGATGACCTCAGACCTTAAACATCATTAATTTGGTAAAATTTATGAGGGCAACATCATAATTTGATGACCTCAGACCTCAAACATGATTAATTTAGTGAAATTTATGAGGGTAACATCATAGTTAGATGACCTCAGACCTTAAACATCATTAAATTGGTGAAATTTATGAGGGTAACATCTTAGTTAGATGACCTCAGACCTTAAACATCATAATCTGGTGACAAGGTTTAAGGTGAAACATCTTAGTTAGATGACCTCAAACCTTAAACATCATTAATTTAGTGAAATTTATGAGGGTAACATCATAGGATGATGACCTCAGACCTTAAACATCATAAATTTGGTGAAATTTATGAGGGTAACATCTTAGTTTGATGACCTCAGACCTTAAACATCATTAATTTGGTGAAATTTATGAGGGTAACATCTTAGTTTGATGACCTCATACCTTAAACATCATAATTTAGTGATAAGGTCTAAGGTGAAACATCTTAGTTAGATGACCTCAGACCTTTAAACATCATTAATTTGGTGAAATTTATGAGGGTAACATCTTAGTTAGGTGACCTAAGACCTTTAAACATCATTAATTTGGAGAAATTTTTTGAGGGTAACATCTTAGTTAGATGACCTCTGACCTTAAACATCATTAATTTGGTAAAAACTTATGAGGATAACATCTTAATATGATGACCTCAGACCTTGAACATTATAATTTGGTGATAGGGTCTGAGGTGAAACATCTTAGTTAGATGACCTCAGACCTTAAACATCATTAATTTGGTGAAAATTTATGAGGGTGACATTATAAATTAATGGCCTCAGACCTTAAACATCACTTGATGGGATGTATGATTTGCAAGACAACATTCAAGAAAGCATTCATCGAAAGAATCAAAATCCTCTGAAGAGGATGATATAACATGAAGAAGTCAGAATTAGAAGTCAACATGCCCTGGAGTATGTTATCAGACGTTACAAATAATTATAGATGAGAAATAAAAATTACAAGTGTAAAGCTTCACAAA